>OZ005652.1:318058243-319314493 GCA_963930645.1 Salticus scenicus | reverse complement strand
GTATTCGGTCCAAAAATTCGATATCGTGTTTTCACCTGATTTACACGTTCTAAAGCCTCCTGAGTTCAAAAAAGTAGTTTTTGGCAGTTGCTCACTGGGCGTATGTATGTGTGGAATCTTCTGGGTATCATATCTCTAAAACTAATAAAGATAGAACTACGGAACTTCGAAATTGATACAGGTCTGGTCTACAGATGAATTTTCCAAATTTTGGTGAAAATTGGGAAACGGGAAGTGGGACCGTAAGTCCGTATCTCAAAAACGGCTCTAACGATTTTCTTCAAAGTTGCTATATAAACATATTAGATATTCTTTCAAATGGTATAGTTCAGGAAAATTGATAGGTGTCCTGTATAAATAGTTCAATTTCCGGTGTCGCAAGTGTGCAGCATTCCTTTATGCAGCATTCCTCGCAGTCATTCCTTTAAAAACGGCCGTACGGATTTTTTTTTCAAACTCGCCATATTAACCAGCTTTTAGATATACTTTTGTATGCAATTGTTGCTTTTCGGTCAGTAATTGAGTATGCCAAGTTTTGGTAAAAGTTGGTGTCTCAAAAACGGCTCTAACGATTTTCTTGAAAATTGTTACCTAAATCTAGTTTAGATATCCTTTCTCGTGTATTACTCGTTATTACAGGAAAATTAATGGTCATCCTGATTAGGTAGTTCAGTTTTAGATCTCGGAAACTGGTGTTTAAAAAAATATATTTTTCCTTTTTTTTTTTTTTTTTTTTTAATTCTATAAATTCTGTTTTATATGTCTTTACACGTGTATCAAGTTTCTCTTACAAGAAAATTCTAAAAAATGCACATAATATCTCCGAAAAATGCACATATTGTAATACGTGTAGTAGTGGGTAATGGAAGTCATGTGGTTGTTTCACACAGATTTTTTTGCGAGTGTGTAATTTATGATGTTTGTGCATTTCTTTTTTATATTTATTGCTTTTCAACACCAATACTTCTGCCTATTCTTTTACTGAATTTACACATTGTTTATTATAATTTTGAATTAATCTAAAAATGCGAAAGAATTTAGGTATTGAAATGACTTTTTGGATATATAACCAAGATCATTTAAAAAATCTTGATTGAAGACAGTGAGCGCTCTGGTAGACCACAAAAATGCGACAACGAGCAATTGCAGGCTTTATTGGATGATGACCAAACTCAACGACAGTTAGCAGAAGCATTACATGTGTCTTAAGAAACAATCAGCAGACTTTTACGAGCAACGGGGAAAATCAATACACTCGGTAAATGGGTCCCACATGATTTGAATGAACGTCAACAAGAAAATCGCAAAGTCACTTGTGAAATGCTACTTCAACGCCACGAAAGGAAATTATTTTTGCATCGAATTCTGACGGGTGACGAAAAATAGATTTGGAAAACCCGAAGCGGAAAAAATCGTAGCTTTCACCTGGCGAAGCCGGTCCTTCAACACCAAGGCCAAATCGCTTCGGCAAGAAGACCATGCTCTATGTCTGGTGGGACCAAAGCGGTATTGTGTATAATTAACTCTTGAAGCCCGGCGAAACCGTTAATAGACAACGCTATCGCCAACAAATGATTAATTTAAACCACGCGTTACTCGAAAGACGCCGGAATGGGCCAGAAGACATGGCAAAATGATTTTGTTACACGACAATGCGCCGTATCACGCAGGAAAACCAGTGAAAGACACCTTGAAATCACTTGGATGGGACGTCCTTCCGCACCCGCCGTATTCCCCAGACCTGGCACCATCTGACTATCCCCTCTTCGCATCAATGGGACACGCACTCGCAGAGAAGCACTTCAGCAATTTCGAGGAAGTTGGAAAATGGCTTGACGAATGGTTTGCCGCAAAAGACAAGCAGTTTTTCTGGTATGGTATTCATAAATTACATTCATAATACAAAGTTCATGTAAACTTAAAAAAAAAAAAAAAATTAAAAAAAAAACCTTTTGTGCATCATTGAGATATTAAAAATAAATTACTCTTCTGAAAACGTTTATTCCAAGGGGCGTTTTATGGGAAAATTTCCTTCCTGTCGCCAAAATATATGGTTTGCAGACATTGAGCACAACACTTTCAATTCAATTTAGCGCAAAACATTTAAGTGCAATTTTTTGCTTTAAAAATTTCTCATGTGTTATACATTTCCGTCTTTTCCAATAAATTTGGTTTTTAATCAAAAATGGAACGCAGAATAATAAAACGATTTATATCAAAATACTTTGAATGTGTAAGTAAATAGTGTTATAAAAATATACTCTGTATTTTACATAACAAAATATTTTAATGATTAGTTAAGTAACAATAACTTGAAAAAATAATGAATATCTTGAGATTGATTTTCTAAAATGATTCTCTCCAGCAACTCGTCCTGATAATTGCTGAAACTGTCATCCATGAACTTGAGACTCTGAACAAATCAGTATCCATCAATATAGCCAGCATAAAAATCTGGAAGCAGAAAGTTTTAATATAATCATTTATAGATTTAAAATGATTATAAAAATCATTCTAAAATGAATTTAAGACAAGAAAAAAATGATGATGCAGCAATAATCCCCCCCCCCCCCACACACACACACTCAGTACTGTCTTCAACGATAGCTTGAATGTAAACAGTATAAGCAGTTACTGGGGGGGGGGGGGGTATTTATACAAAACAGCAGCTACTTTAAAGTTTAGAATTTTATTTAAGTTATAAAAATTTTTTTTTTTCCTTTTTATGCTGTAGCGATTTGGCACAACCATTCCATTTACTTCTACCTAAAAAAATGTCTCATAGTACCATTTTTTATTAACTCGGTTTCTTGTTTGTTTGTTCAGTACAGATCTTGCAATCGATTTTTAATTAACTTCTCGACTAGCTAGACATTTGAAACTGTTAAAATAGCTCAGAACACTATGACAATGCATTTTTTAAATACTTTTAGCCAATTGTTTCGGGTCCCGGCTGCCTTCGGTAGCATTTATATGATTCAACAATCATATAACTTCCCGACTAGCTAGACATTTGAAACTTTTAGAATAGCTCATAACACGATGACAGTGCTTTTACTAACACTTTTAGCCAATTGTTTCGGGTCCGCGCTGACTTCTGTAGCGTTTATATGATTCAACAGAAAATTTAAAAACATGGTATACAAAAAGTTCTTTTTATCTTGTAATTATTTTACTCTAAATTAGTTAGATCTCGGTAATTGAGTCGATAACAAAAGTTGGAGACAGAATAATAAGTTGTTTATAATAATGTTGCCTGGCTTTAGCAAATTAAAACAGTCACCGTGGCTTTAGGGTACGTTGCAACAGCAGTGATTAATATTTTGCCATTATCCTACTACGAATTTTTACGTATGAGACATAGATGAATAGAAATAGATATTCAACTTTGACTTGACTGGACGCCGCAGTCGTTTTAATAAAAATACAATATTCCTCGAACTGTTAGATTTTATACAAATTGAGAATATTTTGAGCGTTAGAAAAATCTTAAAATCTGGGGGAAATGTCTAGAGCCTATCTATAACTTACGTGACTATGAATCTATAATAATAAATGGAAAGGTTTGTCTGTCTGTCTGTCTGTTCTTTTATACGTTCAGCCCCTATTGAACGTAGAAGTACACGAATTGACATACGGATGCTCTGGAGCCTTTCAGAGGTCCTCCTTGAAACAGAATTTAAAAATTTTAATTAGTTTCAGAGATATTAATTAAAACGTTGACCCATGTCGATCGAAAAATGACCAAAAATCCTTATTGCTTAAAAAAGAGGCATTCTATCAGCAGACTATTTTAACGGCTGTCTCGAACGGAAACAAAATATGTGGAAGTCACTAATGTCACATGATCTTGAACTGGGGTTAAAAATTGCAAATTTCAAAGTGCTTCAAATTTTCTTCTTTGCACACAACACTTAATATACAACCTATTCAGCACAAAACCAACCTGCAGTTAAAATTTCATCAATTTTCATTAATAAACAAAGCAGTTACATTTTAATTGCAAATTAAATTTTTAACACGTAATCTATCTTTCAATAGACGATAGGAGTTCCCATAGCAACAAAATACATTTGAAGGAACTAAAAAATACTTTTTCTTTTTACTTCCATTACCCGACTACCGTGGTATATAAAGGTTTTGGGGACCTAAAAAATATGTATTTTTCTTTTTACTTCCATTAACCAACTACAGTAGATAATGGAATTGGAGATTTCACGTGATTTACATGTTTTAGAATGTCCTGATTAGGTTTTCTTTTGTATCTCATGAACTAATTAAAATAATTTCATAAGTAACACATTATTTGAAAGCTTTGTAGATTTGGAATTTAACAGTAGATTACAGAAATTTCTACCGCCAGATATTTTAAAATTTCGATATTTCAAATTCTAATTAAATTATTTTTAATACATCATTCGAAAGATATTTTAAAGTTCTTTTAAATTATCTAAAGTTTCACCTGATTTACACGTTTTGAGGTCTGCTGAATCAGTTTTCTTTTGTATCTCAGCTAATAATTAAAATAATTTCATAAGTAATACATCATTAGAAAGCTTTTTTGATTTGAAATCGAACAGTGGCATACAGAAATTTGTACCGCCAGATGGCGCTGTAATATTTTAACATTTCAATATCAATTTCTATTTATGATTAAATTATTTTTAATACATCATTCGAAAGATATTTTAAAGTTCTTTTAAATTATCGAAAGTTTTCACCAGATTTACACGTTTTGAGGTCTCCTGAATCAGTTTTCTTTTATATCTCAGTTATTAATTAAACAAATTTCATAAGTAATATATCATTTGAAAGCTTTGTTGAGTTGATACACATTTTAAAGTAATTTTACATTATCGAAAATGGAATTCGAGATTTCACCCGATTTACACGTTTTGAGGTGTCCTGATTAGGTTTACTTTTGTATCTCAGATACTAATTAAAATAATTTCATAAGTAATACATCATTAGAAAGCTTTTTTGATTTGGAATCGAACAGTGGAATACAGAAATTTGTACCGCCTGATGGCGCTGTAATATTTTAAAATTTCAATATTTCAATTTCTAATTATGATTAAATTATTTTCAATACATCATTCGAAAGATATTTTAAAATTCTTTTAAATTATCGAAAGTTTTCACCAGATTTACACATTTTGAGGTGTCTTGAATCAGTTTTTTTTTTTTTTTTTTTTGTATCTCAGTTATTAATTAAAAAAAGTTCATAAGTAATACATCATTTGAAAGCTTATTTTAGTTGATACACATTTTAAAGTACTTTTACATTATCAAAAATGGAATTCGAGATTTCACCCGATTTACACGTTTTGAGGTTTCCTGATTAGGTTATTTCTTTTGTATCTCATCTACAAATTAAAATAATTTCATGAGTAATACATCATTTGCAAGCTTTGTTGATCTGGAATGGAACAATAGATTACAGAAATTTCTACCGCCAGATGGCGCTGTAATATTTTTAAATTTCAATATTTCAAATTCCAATTATGATTAAATTATTTCTAATACATCATTCGAAAGATATTTTAAAGTTCTTTTATATTATCGAAAGTGGAATTCGAGATTTCACCTGATTTACAATTTTAAGGTGTCCTGATCAGGTTTTCTTTTGCATCTTAGCTAATTGAGTAAGACCGTTCAAAATTGGTATATGTAAGTTAATTAGGAGGGGCTGGAAGGGTGGGGAAGGAATAGGCGCATGGGGGGTTTGGGGCCCGGTGCGTGTTTTTACCCGATGATAAAATATTTTTTTTTAATTTTATTTTCTTAATAATAAAAGTTTGAGTTGAGAAGGAACATGCGCGTACAGCGCACGTATATCCTCAAACGTGCGCGAACAGCGCGCATGGGTCTGCGCTGCCGAAGGCAGTGGGGTCCCGGTGTGAGTTTTTACCAGATGCTAAATGATATATTTTTTAATTCCTTTTCTTAAGAATGAAAGTTTATGAGTAATAACATGGAATTTTGAGAAGTCATAAGGATTGTGAAGGAATACGTGCGCGCAGCGCACGGGTCTTCGCTGCCGAAGGCAGTGGGGACCCGGTCCGACATTTTTCCCGATCAGAAATTTTTTCTCTTTTTTTTATCACATGATAAAAATTAATGCAATTTTGAGAATTCATTAATTATTGTGATTCATTTAAAAATAGTGACCAGCGAAGCGGGCGTAGCCTGCTAGTAAAAAGTAAATGGAACTCTTGTATTGACAAGGACTAAAAAATTAGCTATTGTTGTATATATTACATAACACTTATGTTAACAAACATTAAAAAATCGGTTTATATTATTGTATATATATTTAAAGAGGGAGAAGGGGTCAAGGTTAATTATATCGCCATAGACTTTCAAATTGCTAATGTCAATTCATATTGCCTAGTCCCGAATCTAGAATAAAAGAGTGAGGGGAATGTCTCCAAAGCAGTACATAAAAACATTTTTTTTTAAATCTCATTTTCATTTTTTTTATGTTGAAGTGGAAAATACAAAAATATCCTGCAAAAAATCTTTCTTCAATAAGCACGTCTTCATGTACACTAAGACTAACACGGTGTAACGAATGTACGCTAAAGCCACAAAATTGATAGAAATAGGGTTAGGTAAGTAAGATTGGAAGTCAAACAAGAACTATAACTAGATAACAAAACTGAAAGTTCGCAAAAAAGCAGTAAACTATTTTTTTTTTATCTAATATATATATATATATATATATATTTTTTTTTTTCCCCAGATGTAATCTCTAAATCAATTTATCCTCGTTAACCGAGTCAATAACAAATGTTGAAATAGATAGGAATAGAAGTACAATATAGGAGTTGAAGGCAAATGGGAACAATGTAGCCAGGACCTAACTAATGCAGAGCCATGCGCAATGTTGCGTGTTTTTTATTCAATAATTGGGAATTATTGAATAAAAAAAATCCGTCAGATATGGCAACACTAGCCATGCGAGGTCGCTGTACCAGGCTTCACCACCGGAGTAAGCTTCAAAATAAAACTCTTTTTCCGACTTTTTTCGGTTGTGAATTTATGTGCCTAAGTAAATATCTGCCACAGACCCCACTTGGACTAAGTCAGGCCATGGATATAACTTCAACTGGATGAAAAATTATAAATATTTTAATTCAGAGTTTACAATAAACTTTGTAACAAATCCTTAAATAACCCACACCCTTAAATAACCTTAGACGATTAAATAATTCCTAGATAATGTCCTGAAAACTAATTCGGAATCGGGGCCAAACTTTACATCATGTATGAAAGATACCGGCGACATTTTGATTTCAACAATCAGAAATCAATGAATAAAAAAAACTAGTTGGCATAGGTGGACTCTGCTCAGTTCCCCATCATATTTATGTTCTCATAAATTTCTAGTTTGAGAGATATAATCATCTTAAAAGAAATGAATTTGACAAAAGCTTGATACAGTGACAGAATGAAAACCCCGCCTAATAGGCTATCCACCGTTCACTTCGATATATTTATCTTATTCTAATCTATTAATTTTTTTTATCGGGGTCAATTCCGTTGTTTAGTTTTCATGCTACTATTTCCAATGCAATAATCCTCAAAATTCATATTTATATGAAAAATTTACAATTTCGCTATGTTGGTAAAATCGTAAATTACGAATAATTTACGAAATTTTCCTATTAGAATATTTGTATTCAATCATGTTCAAACAAATATCATAAATGTAATTTTGAAGTTGTCTAATGTATTTAGGAGCCTCAAAATGAAAGTTTATGCTCAATTTTACCTTATTCTGGCATGTTAAGTAAATCTTAAATTCCAAATAACTTACGAATTTTTTTAAATTGGAAAAATCATTGTCTATGATATTCATGCCAGTATCCTAAATAATATTTCGAAAGTGGTTTGACATCTTTACGATGAAAATATCCCTCAAGATTGACGTTTATGTGAAATTTTGCTCTATGCTGCCATGTTAAGAAATTCGTAAATTTCCAATAACTTACGAAATTTTTATATTGGAAATTCATAGTCATTAATATTCATACCAGTGTCCTAAATAATATTTCAAAAGTAGCCTGACATCTTTACGATGAAAATATCTCTCAAAATTGACGTTTATGTGAAATTTTGCCCTATACTGCCATGTTAAGAAATTCGTAAATTTCCAATAACTTGCGAAATTTTCAAAGTAGCATATTTATAGTTACTGATGTTCCTTCCGGCATGAAAACTGATATTTTAAAACTGGTCTGACATTTTTACAGTAAAAAGTTTCCATTTAATGCACGTTTAAGTGAATTTTTGTCCTATTCTCCCATGTTAAGAAAATAGTAAATTTCTAATAACTTACGAAGTTTTTAAATTCGAATGTTGCAAATAAATAGGGTTCTTGCCAGTGTCGAAAGTAATATTTTAAAACTAATCTGACCTCTCTGCGACAATTTGTTCTTGAGATATCGTGTACACAGACTAACAAACTAACGGACTAACAGACTAACAGACACCCTACAGAAATACACCACCATAGAAATTTTGTCATTTTCGGATTCCTCACACCTGAAAACGTGTAAAAAAGTCAAAAAACAGAGGTCGAAAATTTTCACGAGTACCTAAGTTCCCCATACCTATAGTATGATGGGGAACTAAAAATAACTTTCTTTTAAACCAGTCGTGAAAATTTTTTGCATTTATTCAAGAATATTTGTTTTAAACTGGAATCATTCGTAATTTATGAAATGGCTCGACTTTCTTACAGTTTCAAAACACACGTTAAAAAAATGTAATTCTGAAGAATTAGCACAACACAATAATATTAAACATCGTTTCTGCGTCTTACATCCTAGTGCATATATTTTTTTTTCTATTTCGTAATATGCTAAAATTGTTTGCAGTAAACGCTTGCCAACGCAAACCCAGTTCGACCACATTTATTCAGCTTTAAAATTTTCGTCGCGTATAAAGTTTCGAAATTCCAAAACAAAATAATAGCTGCTAACTTTTTATTACTGAGTTTTTCGTAAATTTGTAGATTTGGAGTATATCAAAATCGCTTTATGCACTCGCAACAAGCATTGAAATCTTCGAATATTTTTAGTTATCCGAAAAATGTTTGCTTATAAAAACATCGTACAAATATCGCCTTACCAGAATTACAACTCCTCTTCGTTGGTTGGACTAATCTGAATAATCCACGATCCAGAAAATCTTATGTATACATCATTCCTAAGTTTTATATCTTAAAATCTATTTTTGTTCCTTATTTCTGTACCTTATAGGTATATATTATACAAAATCTAAAATAGAGTTTTATTTTAACAATTGTTAGAAACTTGAATAATAAAAATTATCCATCAATGTGGAACGGACGTATAGGGGATATCAATGAATTCCAAACATTGCGAAGGGTAGAACCGGAGCTAGTAGGAATAGATTTTGTTTTTTGATTTTCCTGTTATCTGAAGTTCACCGAGTTCGTGGGAACTGTCGAATGAAAACCCTCATCATCGTCTTGGCAGGAGGCCGAGTATGAAGATTTTGAATTATCATTATTATCATTAAGGAAGACCAAGGTATGCCATAGCGATGGCAATTCAGCCCATACCTAACTATGCCAACTTGAGTCAAAGAGAGAGATCTCACACAAGAGGAATACCTCATAAGCCCAAACATCAAAAATAAAAGCTTCTACATACATGCATGCAACCACAGTTAACACGTTGAGTGCCACGTCAGCCATTGGTGGCTGACACTGAACTTTTCGTTTAGGCCGCGTCAACCACCCGTGGCTGACACTATAAAACATTATATAAAACTAAAAAAATTACATTGTTTTAAGTAATTACTGAACATTTATTTAAAATTTACTTATTTCTTATTTATTACAGGATTAAGTCATTTTAATGGATTTTATTGAAACACGATAAAAACTCATTGCTATACCACAATACCAGCGCTTCTAAGCATCGCGCGTGGCCTGACAGGGATTTCCTTAACACTCAATCACTCTTTCGAAAGCGCTATAAGCAGCTCCTCAATTTGATATGTAGGTTCACATCAGAACAAAAAAAATTGCGATGAAAATGTTTACTCACAAATCATTAAAACGATAAAACTATTTTTGCTTCGTGATACTTCCAAGCAAATTGAAATTGTGGCGGATGGTACACCTATATATAAACTCCCCACTAGCAAGATGACAGCGCTTAGGCTCCACGGTGGCAGGAAATAGAAACTGTGTGCCAACTAACCCCTTATGCCAACAAACTCGGGTCTCCCCGACATTATCTTCTAGCTCTCAATAGAAGATCAACAAGCATTAATAAAAAATACAAATAATCGGTAGTGACATTCCCTCTAATTTCTCTTACTCTTCTAATTCTAAAAACTGTTTTATATAATATTTCTGTGTGAAAGGAACGATAGTTTACACTCCCCCCCCCACACACACACACACATAACCTCCTGTTTAATTCTTGTACTTACATCCATAAAACATTACAGGTTATTATTTAATTTAAAAATTTATTTTAAACTATGTAAGGAACTTTCTCTCACACCACGTTTAGAAACTTACAGATCTTGATTAACATTTTCCAGTATCATTACCATATATTCTTCAAAACACTAAATTTGAATTCTGTACATTTATTTCATTTCATTTTATGTTAAGTTGGTAACAGACACTCAGACCAACCACTAAAAGATTCACTTCGTATTCAGGGAACCTTAAAACGATTAATTATAGAAAAAACTCAACGTCAAAAATTAAAGTCTAAACAATATTTTGTGTACCCTATAAGTAAAAGAAAGCAATTATTATTAAGGCTTTTTTATTTCCCGGTAGGGGGGGCGGGGAGAATGAATTTGCTGCAGGGGTTAAAATTTAAGAAAATAAAGTTACTGGTCCGTAGGATCAGTAATTTTCAGATTTCATTGGTCCATATGCATACTTTGACTAGTCCGTTCTTCCATTCCTTTATATTTTTAAAAATACTTCAAAAATTTATAAGCTGTTTGTTTTAACAACACTTTGTTTGTTTAAATTTACAAGTCAAATATGATAAATTTTTGTAAATTAATTCAAAAACATGAATGAAATCTTATACATGGTGCTTCAAAACTCATGGGCAAAAATTTAAGGAGTGGTAGAAAACATTGAAACAAGCCATTTTCACCATACAATGCATGGGCGGATGGCAAGCGGTGACCGCTAGAGGGAGTTGTAATGGAAAGTATAAAGCGCGCGTTTTCTTACACATCGTTATTAATATGAGTCATTTCTACCGTGAATTTCAGCAGGCATGGCGACATATATTAATCAGGAAAAGGCAGACATGCATTTTATATGTATGGTCTTGTGAGAGGGAATGCTCTGGAAGCAGCAAAACTGTACAGGCAGCGTTTCCCGAGAAGACACGTGCTAGACCGAAAAATACTACAACAGTCTTGCGGCTTCCAGAGCATTCCCATTCGCCAGACCATACATAAAATGCATGTCCGCCTTTTCCCGATTACTGTATGTTGCCAAGCCTGCTGAAATTCTCGCCCACGGTAGTAGTAAGCCCCGCCGTTTGGGGGACGGAAGTGACGTCATAGGAGGGGGAAAGGAGGGGGAGGAAACCGGAAGTGACGTAACGGTTGCTTGATCGTGAAAGATAACGGGGGTAGAGTTTCTTTTTATCCGTTGGCAACCTGGACTTCTTGTCAGAACATGTGAGGGAGGGAGGGGAGAGTTTTCTTAAAGGGACAACACAGAAACCTGTCAGAACATGAAAGAGAATGTCGTCATCAACCGAAAAGAGGACAATGTATTATATTTAGTAATTAATTTTTAATGAGTAGTTCATTAATCAATTTTAATAAGTAAATTTTATTATTTTATTGATTGTTAATTAATTATTTAACTGACTATTTTAATTCGCTAGATTTTTTACAAAACGATATTGCACTGTAGGGGATTTGAACCCACCATCTATAGCATGCGAGACCAACGCGCTACCGACTGAGCTACGGAGACGTTACCTTGAGCTTTCTTCTTTATGTTTTCACCCCTTACGAGATAGGGGTGGGAAGAGGTTTTCCCCACATGGCTTTTAACTTCAAAAGTATAGTCCAAGGAGATTGATAAATGACGTGATTTTCTCAAAATATTCATATGATATTGGTGATTTGTTCATGTTTGTGAAACATTTTTAAAAAATTAGAAAATATTGTTTCTTTCTTGAAAAAATATTAAAACAATCCCATTTTCTTAAAATTTTATTAATAATACGATCAGATTTTATTTTTAAACATGCAAAAAAAAAAAAAAAATAAATAAATATTTTGCACATGTTCCTTATTTATTTTAAGTTTTTATAAATTACAAAACATATATATATATATGTATATTATTTATTTTATTTATTATTTATTTATTTATTTTATTTATTTATATTTTATTTTTATTTTTGTGAAAAAAAGTTCAATTTTTTTTCTGGAAAATTTATAAAAACAATTCAAAGCTAATGTTTTATTTTTTTTCTAAAAAAATTAAAAAAATTTTATTTTCTTACACTTTATTTACAATAGTAAAAATACTATCATATTTAATTTTAAAACATGCGAAATTTTTTTTTAACAGTTATTCATTTTTTTATTTTTAAGTTTAATAATAATAAAAAAAAAATTAACAATTCTTTTTTTTTTTTTTTCATTTTGTTAATTCTGTATTTTTTTTTTTTTTTTTTTTTTTTTTTCTGAAATTTTTAAACTTTTTTAATTTTTATTAATGTAACTGTTTTTAGGTTATGTGAAATATTTTTTTAAAAATATTTTTTTCTTTTTTCAGTTTGTTAATTCTATATTTTCTTTTTCTGAATTGTTAAACTTTTTTTTTTTTTTTTTTTTTTTTTTAATTTTATTAATGTAATTGTTTTTAGATTTAATAAAATATATTTTAAACATATCTCTTCTTTTGTTTGAGATTGTGAATTTTATATTTTCATTTTGTGAATTTTTTTAACTTGTTATTTTTTTTTTCTTTTTATTCTTATTACTAATTTTTAAGTTAAAAAAAATATTTAATAAAAAAAAAATATCTTTCTTTTTTTATTTTATAAATTCTTTTATTTTCTTTTAGTGAAAAAATATAACAAAAATTACTTATTATTACTATTTAATGAAACTTAATTGTATTACTATAATTAATATTATCATTATTTAGCAATATAATGAGATTTTTTATGCAATGTTCTTTTTCAGTTTAAAAAAATTATATTTTATCTTGTGAAAAACTTTTTAGTCATTTATTTATTTCTTTAATGTAACTGTATTTTCTTACTCGCAAATTTTCAAAAAGAGTTATTATCATTTAATAATTTTGATTAAGTAAGGAATCTGTTTAATACTGTCATATTTTAAAAGATATTTTAAAGAAAAAATGTTGAATGTTCTATTTTAAGGAAATAAAATTTAACTTATGCATTCTGCTAGATTTGCTCAGGGAAAAATTACATTGAGTGACTAAAATTATAATTGTAGTCCAATCTAAAACAGAATTCCACTCGGCATGTGTTGAACTAAGGGATTTCCTTATTACTATTATTATTAAATAAATTGTTTTGGTATTACTATATACCCATTATGATACTTTTTTCATCACACCACAATATAATTCATCATATTCACACAACTTTCCATTATTTTCATATTACTTCTTAAATATATAAATCTACTGAAACAGACACCGAATCTTCAATAAGTTAATTAGTTTAAAAAATAATTTATCTCTTTTTGGGTAAATATGTATGACATCTTCTATTATTTACACATAACTACATCAATATTCGAAAATAATAATTTGCGAAATTTTCTTGTACATAACAGTTTTTCATAATTCTGATAGAAATTTATAAAAATGAATTACCTTACAATGACCACCTATATCACTAAAGTCTTCAAAACACAAATCTTCATTCATACACATGAAATATTTTCATTATCTTATCACCTTGTTGACAATTCGAGTTCATGCTATCCTTTTTATTCAAAAGCATGTTAACAATTTAAGCCATGACACTTACCTATATTTCCATAAAGTCACAATTTAAATGTCCCATAGTTTTTACAATTATTTTTTAATAGCTAAAATAATAATAAAAGTGTTTGAAATTATTAGCTTTATAATTATACATTTTTAAAAATAACGAAGTTTTAGTACCATTTATAAACTGGAAATATATTGTGTTAACTTTCTTATACGATAAATAGTTTAAAAATAAATATTTACATAGTTTTTATGTTTACGATAGTTTTATATACAATGATTCATTAAAAAAATATATAAGTTATAACTGATACCTTTTTATTAGAGCAAGAATCTAACTAAATAACATTTATCTAATTTTTAAGCGATCAATAATAAAAAAGTGGCAGTACATTTTTTAAACAAACAGAACATTATATATGCATTCTTTAACTTATTAACTTAGACAACACATTCTGTTTATATTTGTACACATACATCATCTCATTTTGGATTTTAACTTAAATAATGTTTATCACTGTGGTTTACAAAAGAAAAGAAATTCTACACATAAAAGTTCTAATTTATAAATATTTACTGATTAAAATAAATATATCTTATAATGAAAATCATCTTTCATAATGTTCATTAAAAAACTTAATAAAAATTCACAAAATTTTCTAAAAATAATTTTTTTTCACATATACAAATAAAAAATATTTTACTATGTTATCTGTTTTGACAATTTTTTATGTCTGAGTGATATTATTTTAGCATAAAGGAATTTATATCAGATATGAGATTTGTTGGAACTTTCAACATTTTTTGATAATTTTTCAGATATTTTGTTGTAGTAAAATTTATTTTATTTCTCATGCAAGCTGTCAGAAAACGCGATGCAATTTTTTATTTAATTTTTCTTATTACTTTTTCCTGTATCTGAGCATTCTACTTTCAAATATTTTCTAAGTTTAAATATTGAAAATATGGTACCTTGCATACGTTTCATTTCACTTTTGGGGAAAATCATCGAGTTTATTGAGAATATTAGAAAAATCGCACTATTTTTAAAATTTATGCACGGGTTGCGAAATTTTTACTCATTTCTTAATATCCGTTATATTCCATTCAGTATGTTTTATGGAAGATCATAATAGCACACTTACAATAGAAAAAATAGATATAGAGCTCAAGAACTTTAATGACTTAAAAAAACCGCTTGCCACGAATCTTTTTTTCTTTTCACTTGAATTACATTTTAATTTTTAAAAAGTTTCTTTTAAAATAATTTTCTAATAATCTTAACATGAATTAAACACAATCGATTATTAATTTTTCCGGCAAATTAAATATTTTGAACAAAGTTGACTTTTATGAAAGTTTTGGCGTAACACCAAATGAAATTTCGAAGTACTGTTTTTATGAAAAATACGCTAGATTACTAATAAAATCATCCAACCTATACAGAAAAACGCTATGAATTTTTTAAATTGTGAATAATATGAAAAATAATTTATTGTAAATTGTGTTTATATAACTTAGTTTGTAATGAAAATAAAACTTGAACTATGGCTTTATGCAATTTTATTATTATTATTATTAGTTATATTATTAAATATGGAAGATATTATTATTATTATTATTATTTTCAGAAAAAAATATTTCATAAATTATATGCTCGAATGATGACCAAAAGCATAATATTTTAATGTGTCTTATAATTAGCTCTTTAACGAACGATAAATGTATATTACGTTAGATTTTCAAATATGTTTTTTAAAAAGTACATTCAATCGCATTTATTTACTACACATTATTACAAATGCAAAGGGAATATATCTATCATTTATAGACAGGATATTTTTTCTAAAGAATATTAACATAAACTAAAATATAATTTTTCACAAAGCCTTTTTGTCAAACGATAAATTTACAAATAGTAATCTAATAAAGTAAATTTTTCCATTAAAATGTCGCATAAATAATAATTATTTACAAAGCAGTTTTTATAATTTTGCATTATAAAAATCTATATATGATATCGTGCGTAAGTGTATGACTTTCATCATTGAAATAACGAAAGTTATTTTTAAATGTTTAAACTTCCAATATGATATTTCTAATAAGTTTAAAGAGTCGCATCTCCATTCATCTATTAAAATGAATAATAATTCAAATAAAATTACAAATACTCATACCCCAATTTTTTTTCTTTATCCTATGACTCTGCATTTTAAGGATTGGAAATCCATTAAGTGAATGGATAATTTATCTTTCAATTGAATGAATGCTTTACACAAGTTACCATCACTATCAGTAAATATTAAGTCTTTCATACAATACAGCTAAGATAACTAATAATTACAATTTCAAGTAAACAGAGGTAGTATTTTAGAAATATAGCACTTAGTAATTTTTTTGTTTTAATTGTTTAAATGCATGTCTTTTTTTTTAAAAAAAAATAAAATATTATAAATTAGTACGTTTGAGAGATAAGGTTTTATTACATTCCTAATCAGTCACGATCACAATTAACTAACATTTTTATTTTGAGATAAAAACAATTCTTTGCATGGATAAATATTAACAAAGGATTTAAATAAGTGAACAGAAAATAGTACTTTTCATAAGTACTTAAATACAAATGTAATTTTAAAATTCATGATATATTTTTTAAAAATCAAATAATATATTTTTCTAATTTTATTTAAAAATAAAATAAAATATTTACTTACTTTTCGCAAGAAATTAAATTTAAAAAAAAAATGTTTTATTAAGAAATTAAATTTAGAAAAAAAAATGTTTTATTTATCCTAAAACTTTATTCAAAAAAGTAAAAAAATCCATTTCCTCTATCCTAAGCATTTAGTTTCATAAGAGAAAAAATTCTACAAAAAACGAATATATTTAAAGTCACATCCAAATATTTATTTATTTCATAAAGTTTTATTAAAATTTTTTTTATTTATTTTATTATTTTTTATGTATTCAACAGCAGTTTTCCAATACATTTTTACTGCTAACATAGCTTTTACTCAAAATTAAACTTACAAAGTGATCTCTAAAATTTCTTTTAACAAGACGTTTTGTTAATTTGAGATTTTGAATTTAACCAATTTACCAATCGATCTTTCGATAAGTGTCTTTCACTTTTTACCGTTGAACGTTATGTTAAAATTTATTTAGTATAAAACAAATACTCTTACGATAATGAGGGTAATAGAAAAAAGTATTTTTATCATTTTAAACTAAAAGTGAACTGCATTATATGAATGAAAACAACTTTATAAAATAAATCAACTTTGAGAGAATTATCAAATATTTTTATATAAACAAAACTAACAAAAGTTTTTGCATTATTTAAAAATTCCTTATCAAAAATATGATATCTTTTTGAAGATTAAAAAATATCTAACCAATGATTAGTTTAATTTTGCTTGAAACAACAGGAAAAACTTTCTTTTAGAATTCAAATGGTGTTGTAAATGATTACCTGTGAAGCAATTTTATAATTATTTTGTTTATATAAATGTTAATTACGTTGTATTCATCAGGAAGATTTCCATAAAAACATTGTATCTTGGTACGATTTTTTAATCGTTAATTAGTATTTTAACATTATACGTATTCATTTTAAATATTTTGCACTCAGAAATTGTAAATCAATCTTACACATAGCTAAAAGAATTAAATACTATTATTCGTAGATGTATATGAAACCAAAATTCAGTGTTATTTCTGATAAAATATTTCGACCAAATTAAAAATTAAGTGCCAGTAGACATAAATTTTAGCTAGACATTTTTTAAACATTTTCAGAGAAATAATACGTTATCTAAGGAAATATATGTTTGTGTTTGATGCCCCCTTTTTGCACTCGGAAAATGAAAATTTTTATTTGTTAACCCTTTTTATGTTTTCTTTCGGCTTATGCATAAATATCACTCTTGAACTGAAAGCGAAACTTATGAAATTTGATCCAATTTAAACAGACAAAAAACAATGATTTTATTAATTTATTAATGAAATCATAATTTTTGTCTATGTGTTAAAAATTGAGGTAAATTTCATAAGTTTCGCTTTCAGTTCAAGAGTGATATTTATGCATAAGCCGAAAGAAAACATAAAAAGGGTTAACAAATAAAAATTTTCATTTTCCGAGTGCAAAAAGGGGGCATCAAACACAAACATATATTTCCTTAGATAACGTATTATTTCTCTGAAAATGTTTAAAAAATGTCTAGCTAAAATTTATGTCTACTGGCACTTAATTTTTAATTTGGTCGAAATATTTTATCAGAAATAACACTGAATTTTGGTTTCATATACATCTACGAATAATAGTATTTAATTCTTTTAGCTATGTGTAAGATTGATTTACAATTTCTGAGTGCAAAATATTTAAAATGAATACGTATAATGTTAAAATACTAATTAACGATTAAAAAATCGTACCAAGATACAATGTTTTTATGGAAATCTTCCTGATGAATACAACGTAATTAACATTTATATAAACAAAATAATTATAAAATTGCTTCACAGGTAATCATTTACAACACCATTTGAATTCTAAAAGAAAGTTTTTCCTGTTGTTTCAAGCAAAATTAAACTAATCATTGGTTAGATATTTTTTAATCTTCAAAAAGATATCATATTTTTGATAAGGAATTTTTAAATAATGCAAAAACTTTTGTTAGTTTTGTTTATATAAAAATATTTGATAATTCTCTCAAAGTTGATTTATTTTATAAAGTTGTTTTCATTCATATAATGCAGTTCACTTTTAGTTTAAAATGATAAAAATACTTTTTTCTATTACCCTCATTATCGTAAGAGTATTTGTTTTATACTAAATAAATTTTAACATAACGTTCAACGGTAAAAAGTGAAAGACACTTATCGAAAGATCGATTGGTAAATTGGTTAAATTCAAAATCTCAAATTAACAAAACGTCTTGTTAAAAGAAATTTTAGAGATCACTTTGTAAGTTTAATTTTGAGTAAAAGCTATGTTAGCAGTAAAAATGTATTGGAAAACTGCTGTTGAATACATAAAAAATAATAAAATAAATAAAAAAAATTTTAATAAAACTTTATGAAATAAATAAATATTTGGATGTGACTTTAAATATATTCGTTTTTTGTAGAATTTTTTCTCTTATGAAACTAAATGCTTAGGATAGAGGAAATGGATTTTTTTACTTTTTTGAATAAAGTTTTAGGATAAATAAAACATTTTTTTTTTCTAAATTTAATTTCTTAATAAAACATTTTTTTTTTTAATTTAATTTCTTGCGAAAAGTAAGTAAATATTTTATTTTATTTTTAAATAAAATTAGAAAAATATATTATTTGATTTTTAAAAAATATATCATGAATTTTAAAATTACATTTGTATTTAAGTACTTATGAAAAGTACTATTTTCTGTTCACTTATTTAAATCCTTTGTTAATATTTATCCATGCAAAGAATTGTTTTTATCTCAAAATAAAAATGTTAGTTAATTGTGATCGTGACTGATTAGGAATGTAATAAAACCTTATCTCTCAAACGTACTAATTTATAATATTTTATTTTTTTTTTAAAAAAAGACATGCATTTAAACAATTAAAACAAAAAAATTACTAAGTGCTATATTTCTAAAATACTACCTCTGTTTACTTGAAATTGTAATTATTAGTTATCTTAGCTGTATTGTATGAAAGACTTAATATTTACTGATAGTGATGGTAACTTGTGTAAAGCATTCATTCAATTGAAAGATAAATTATCCATTCACTTAATGGATTTCCAATCCTTAAAATGCAGAGTCATAGGATAAAGAAAAAAAATTGGGGTATGAGTATTTGTAATTTTATTTGAATTATTATTCATTTTAATAGATGAATGGAGATGCGACTCTTTAAACTTATTAGAAATATCATATTGGAAGTTTAAACATTTAAAAATAACTTTCGTTATTTCAATGATGAAAGTCATACACTTACGCACGATATCATATATAGATTTTTATAATGCAAAATTATAAAAACTGCTTTGTAAATAATTATTATTTATGCGACATTTTAATGGAAAAATTTACTTTATTAGATTACTATTTGTAAATTTATCGTTTGACAAAAAGGCTTTGTGAAAAATTATATTTTAGTTTATGTTAATATTCTTTAGAAAAAATATCCTGTCTATAAATGATAGATATATTCCCTTTGCATTTGTAATAATGTGTAGTAAATAAATGCGATTGAATGTACTTTTTAAAAAACATATTTGAAAATCTAACGTAATATACATTTATCGTTCGTTAAAGAGCTAATTATAAGACACATTAAAATATTATGCTTTTGGTCATCATTCGAGCATATAATTTATGAAATATTTTTTTCTGAAAATAATAATAATAATAATAATATCTTCCATATTTAATAATATAACTAATAATAATAATAATAAAATTGCATAAAGCCATAGTTCAAGTTTTATTTTCATTACAAACTAAGTTATATAAACACAATTTACAATAAATTATTTTTCATATTATTCACAATTTAAAAAATTCATAGCGTTTTTCTGTATAGGTTGGATGATTTTATTAGTAATCTAGCGTATTTTTCATAAAAACAGTACTTCGAAATTTCATTTGGTGTTACGCCAAAACTTTCATAAAAGTCAACTTTGTTCAAAATATTTAATTTGCCGGAAAAATTAATAATCGATTGTGTTTAATTCATGTTAAGATTATTAGAAAATTATTTTAAAAGAAACTTTTTAAAAATTAAAATGTAATTCAAGTGAAAAGAAAAAAAGATTCGTGGCAAGCGGTTTTTTTAAGTCATTAAAGTTCTTGAGCTCTATATCTATTTTTTCTATTGTAAGTGTGCTATTATGATCTTCCATAAAACATACTGAATGGAATATAACGGATATTAAGAAATGAGTAAAAATTTCGCAACCCGTGCATAAATTTTAAAAATAGTGCGATTTTTCTAATATTCTCAATAAACTCGATGATTTTCCCCAAAAGTGAAATGAAACGTATGCAAGGTACCATATTTTCAATATTTAAACTTAGAAAATATTTGAAAGTAGAATGCTCAGATACAGGAAAAAGTAATAAGAAAAATTAAATAAAAAATTGCATCGCGTTTTCTGACAGCTTGCATGAGAAATAAAATAAATTTTACTACAACAAAATATCTGAAAAATTATCAAAAAATGTTGAAAGTTCCAACAAATCTCATATCTGATATAAATTCCTTTATGCTAAAATAATATCACTCAGACATAAAAAATTGTCAAAACAGATAACATAGTAAAATATTTTTTATTTGTATATGTGAAAAAAAATTATTTTTAGAAAATTTTGTGAATTTTTATTAAGTTTTTTAATGAACATTATGAAAGATGATTTTCATTATAAGATATATTTATTTTAATCAGTAAATATTTATAAATTAGAACTTTTATGTGTAGAATTTCTTTTCTTTTGTAAACCACAGTGATAAACATTATTTAAGTTAAAATCCAAAATGAGATGATGTATGTGTACAAATATAAACAGAATGTGTTGTCTAAGTTAATAAGTTAAAGAATGCATATATAATGTTCTGTTTGTTTAAAAAATGTACTGCCACTTTTTTATTATTGATCGCTTAAAAATTAGATAAATGTTATTTAGTTAGATTCTTGCTCTAATAAAAAGGTATCAGTTATAACTTATATATTTTTTTAATGAATCATTGTATATAAAACTATCGTAAACATAAAAACTATGTAAATATTTATTTTTAAACTATTTATCGTATAAGAAAGTTAACACAATATATTTCCAGTTTATAAATGGTACTAAAACTTCGTTATTTTTAAAAATGTATAATTATAAAGCTAATAATTTCAAACACTTTTATTATTATTTTAGCTATTAAAAAATAATTGTAAAAACTATGGGACATTTAAATTGTGACTTTATGGAAATATAGGTAAGTGTCATGGCTTAAATTGTTAACATGCTTTTGAATAAAAAGGATAGCATGAACTCGAATTGTCAACAAGGTGATAAGATAATGAAAATATTTCATGTGTATGAATGAAGATTTGTGTTTTGAAGACTTTAGTGATATAGGTGGTCATTGTAAGGTAATTCATTTTTATAAATTTCTATCAGAATTATGAAAAACTGTTATGTACAAGAAAATTTCGCAAATTATTATTTTCGAATATTGATGTAGTTATGTGTAAATAATAGAAGATGTCATACATATTTACCCAAAAAGAGATAAATTATTTTTTAAACTAATTAACTTATTGAAGATTCGGTGTCTGTTTCAGTAGATTTATATATTTAAGAAGTAATATGAAAATAATGGAAAGTTGTGTGAATATGATGAATTATATTGTGGTGTGATGAAAAAAGTATCATAATGGGTATATAGTAATACCAAAACAATTTATTTAATAATAATAGTAATAAGGAAATCCCTTAGTTCAACACATGCCGAGTGGAATTCTGTTTTAGATTGGACTACAATTATAATTTTAGTCACTCAATGTAATTTTTCCCTGAGCAAATCTAGCAGAATGCATAAGTTAAATTTTATTTCCTTAAAATAGAACATTCAACATTTTTTCTTTAAAATATCTTTTAAAATATGACAGTATTAAACAGATTCCTTACTTAATCAAAATTATTAAATGATAATAACTCTTTTTGAAAATTTGCGAGTAAGAAAATACAGTTACATTAAAGAAATAAATAAATGACTAAAAAGTTTTTCACAAGATAAAATATAATTTTTTTAAACTGAAAAAGAACATTGCATAAAAAATCTCATTATATTGCTAAATAATGATAATATTAATTATAGTAATACAATTAAGTTTCATTAAATAGTAATAATAAGTAATTTTTGTTATATTTTTTCACTAAAAGAAAATAAAAGAATTTATAAAATAAAAAAAGAAAGATATTTTTTTTTTTTATTAAATATTTTTTTTAACTTAAAAATTAGTAATAAGAATAAAAAGAAAAAAAAAATAACAAGTTAAAAAAATTCACAAAATGAAAATATAAAATTCACAATCTCAAACAAAAGAAGAGATATGTTTAAAATATATTTTATTAAATCTAAAAACAATTACATTAATAAAATTAAAAAAAAAAAAAAAAAAAAAAGTTTAACAATTCAGAAAAAGAAAATATAGAATTAACAAACTGAAAAAAGAAAAAAATATTTTTAAAAAAATATTTCACATAACCTAAAAACAGTTACATTAATAAAAATAAAAAAAGTTTAAAAATTTCAGAAAAAAAAAAAAAAAAAAAAAAATACAGAATTAACAAAATGAAAAAAAAAAAAAAAAGAATTGTTAATTTTTTTTTTATTATTATTAAACTTAAAAATAAAAAAATGAATAACTGTTAAAAAAAAATTTCGCATGTTTTAAAATTAAATATGATAGTATTTTTACTATTGTAAATAAAGTGTAAGAAAATAAAATTTTTTTAATTTTTTTAGAAAAAAAATAAGACATTAGCTTTGAATTGTTTTTATAAATTTTCCAGAAAAAAAATTGAACTTTTTTTCACAAAAATAAAAATAAAATATAAATAAATAAAATAAATAAATAAATAATAAATAAAATAAATAATATACATATATATATATATATGTTTTGTAATTTATAAAAACTTAAAATAAATAAGGAACATGTGCAAAATATTTATTTATTTTTTTTTTTTTTTGCATGTTTAAAAATAAAATCTGATCGTATTATTAATAAAATTTTAAGAAAATGGGATTGTTTTAATATTTTTTCAAGAAAGAAACAATATTTTCTAATTTTTTAAAAATGTTTCACAAACATGAACAAATCACCAATATCATATGAATATTTTGAGAAAATCACGTCATTTATCAATCTCCTTGGACTATACTTTGAAGTTAAAAGCCATGTGGGGAAAACCTCTTCCCACCCCTATCTCGTAAGGGGTGAAAACATAAAGAAGAAAGCTCAAGGTAACGTCTCCGTAGCTCAGTCGGTAGCGCGTTGGTCTCGCATGCTATAGATGGTGGGTTCAAATCCCCTACAGTGCAATATCGTTTTGTAAAAAATCTAGCGAATTAAAATAGTCAGTTAAATAATTAATTAACAATCAATAAAATAATAAAATTTACTTATTAAAATTGATTAATGAACTACTCATTAAAAATTAATTACTAAATATAATACATTGTCCTCTTTTCGGTTGATGACGACATTCTCTTTCATGTTCTGACAGGTTTCTGTGTTGTCCCTTTAAGAAAACTCTCCCCTCCCTCCCTCACATGTTCTGACAAGAAGTCCAGGTTGCCAACGGATAAAAAGAAACTCTACCCCCGTTATCTTTCACGATCAAGCAACCGTTACGTCACTTCCGGTTTCCTCCCCCTCCTTTCCCCCTCCTATGACGCCACTTCCGTCCCCCAAACGGCGGGGCTTACTACTCACGGTAGAAATGACGATGTGTAAGAAAAAGCGTGTTTTATACTTTCCATTATAGCGCCCTCTAGCGGACACAACTTGCCATCCGCCCATGCATTGTATGGTGAAAATGGCTTGTTTAGATGTTTTCTACCACCCCTTAAATTTTTGCCCATGAGTTTTGAAACACACTGCATAAATAAAAAAAAATTATGCTTTAATAAACGAGCTTAATATCATGTATTTACTATTATGAAATATTAAAAATTAGAAAAATCCATTTTTAAAAAAGGTCCATCAATTTAGCAGTTGTGAATTTTCTGAATATGAAAACAGAATTTAAAAATATGTATTAGTTAATGGGTTATAAGTAAAGAAAATTTCTCATTGAATAACATTAGCTTGGACTTCCGGCGACGGTAAGTGAAGCGGGTCTTTAATTTCGAGCCCTGTATCCGTATATTGTCCGTAAATTGTATACTATTGCGTACTTTAATAAAGAAAAATTACTATACTTTCTTCTGTATTCAACTGAAAAAGTATTAGATTTCTAAAAATTTGTGACTTTCAATTTTCGATGGACTTGCAAGTTCTGAGAAGTCCAGAATCAGATTAGAAAAATGTCTATCTGTGTGTGACAAAAATTATATGGCAACTATCTCATGAATTAATGTACAGAAATTCATATAAATTTATATGTAGTTGCAGTTTGACATGAAAAAGTGCCTATCAACTTATGAGGAAAATTCTTTAACAGGTAGCGCTGCCATCTCACTTTATCAAAATTCTTAATATAGCAGTATAGGTAAATTTCGTATAAATGTGCGTAATGAAAATTATTTTCAATGCATTTTTATGAAATTAAAAAAAATTATAATAGTAACAGTCAACTAGGGAGAGGGGGGGGATGTACATGTAAGAGCATTGCTGCCGCTATGGGATGAGGGGGGAGGGGGAGGTTCCCCGGGAAGCGTAAATTTTCATTATAGATATATATCTTCCAAAAGAATTCGACAATACCTTTAAAAGAAATGGTTGAACCAAAGATTTGTGATAATCTTAATAGAAATTTATATTGATTTTTTTTTTCTTTTTCCCATTACAAAATATTTATTTTCTCAGATGTGGTCTATAGAGTGGCAAATTTCGACATTTAATTTTACACTCCTCTGCGATGAAAATAGTCTTTATTCATCAGGGAAAATAATTTTAATATTTCGTACTGCGTGAATTCATGTATTTCAAGAAAATATAGAAAAGAGTTTTTTCTTGATAACAACATATGTACTAGTTTTTTAAAAGTAATTTCACTTAAAAAGAAAGTATTCAAAAATGTCCATTTCAAAGACTTAAATTAAATAAAAAGAAAAGATGTGATAATCTTAATAGAAATTTATATTGATTTTTTTTTCTTTTTCCCATTACAAAATATTTATTTTCTCAGATGTGGTCTATAGAGTGGCAAATTTCGACATTTAATTTTACACTCCTCTGCGATGAAAATAGTCTTTATTCATCAGGGAAAATAATTTTAATATTTCGTACTGCGTGAATTCATGTATTTCAAGAAAATATAGAAAAGAGTTTTTTCTTGATAACAACATATGTACTAGTTTTTTAAAAGTAATTTCACTTAAAAAGAAAGTATTCAAAAATGTCCATTTCAAAGACTTAAATTAAATAAAAAGAAAAGATAATAATGTAGATTCATGTATAAAATGTACCTGATAATTTCCTTGCTGCCCAGGAATCGGAATAGCAGTATCTGTACAAATCGTAGTAACAGTACCTGGTGCAAAAATTATACTCAGCTGTAGTAGAATAAACAGGAAAGTATTTCAAGGAAGTTCCAGCTTCGTTTCCATCAAAGAACTAAACAAAAAAAAAAAAAAAATCTAGTAAATTTAAAAGATTTATTTTTGCACTTTTCTGAAAAGTTTCTAAATATATATTTAAAGTTTACTTTCAGTTGTTCAGAAAATAAAAGTGAGTTCAGAAGAAAAAAAAAAATCAAAGCAGTCTTTGGGGACTGCCGATAGAAGTGAAAATTAAGTAACTTGTCAATTGTATCATCGAGCTATTAGATTATTATTTTCGAATTATTTTCGGTTTGTAAAGAAGTGTTTAGGATCTGTATTTATATGATTCGGCACAATATTTGTAGCTACTCAAATTAAATAAATTAAGCCTTATATTACGTAAAAATATTGATTACTTATGAAATTATTTTAATTAGTAGCTGAGATACAAAAGAAAACCGATTCAGGACACCTCAAAACGTGTAAATCAGGGGAAATCTCGAATTGCACTTTCGATAATATAAAAACTTTAAAATATCTTACGAATGATGCATTAAAAATAATTTAATCATAATTAGAATTTGAAGTATTGAAATTTTAAAATATTATAGCGCCATCCGGCGGTAGAAATTTCTGTAATCTACTGTTCGATTCCAAATCAACAAAGCTTTCTAATGATGTATTAATTATGAAATTATTTTAATTAATAGCTGAGATACAAAAGAAAACCCATTCAAGACCCTCAAAACGTGTAAATCAGGTGAAATCTCGAATTCCACTTTCGATAATATAAAACAACTTTAAAATATCTTTCAAATGATGTATTAAAAATGATTTAATCATAATTAGAAATTGAAATACTGAAATTTTAAAATATTACAGCACTATCTGGCGGTAGAAATTTCTGTAAGCTACTGTTCGATTCCAACTCAACAAAGCTTTCTAATGATGTATTGCTTATGAAATTATTTTAATTAGTAGCTGAGATACAAAAGAAAACCCATTCAGGACACCTCAAAACGTGTAAATCAGCTGAAATCTCGAATTCCACTTTCGATAATATAAAAGTACTTTAAAATATCTTTCGAATGATGTATTAAAAATAATTTAATCATAATTAGAATTTGAAATACGCGTATTAGAATAAAATTTAATTTCCAATTAAAATGTACATTTTTTCCAAAATCGATGAAATTTTAACTGCAACTATCCCCTGTGCTGTCAATGGCGCACAGAAAGTTTGAAATAATTTAGAAGAAAATTGAAGCATTTTGAAATTTGCAATTTTTATTCCTTGTAGAAAAACCACGTGGTGTCAATTGGTAAAAAATATGTTTCTTCCCAACCAGACGGGGTGAATGGGTTGTCATGGTAACGAACGCCTGCAGAATTTCAAAGCGTTCGCTGATGATGACGCGAGTTTCATGATTTTTGTTCACCCAAAAGTGCTCAACGCGCCTAAAGAAGTTTTCACTTCAAATGGAAAGCGTTCGCTGACGACGACGCGAGTTTCATGATTTTTTGTTCACCCAAAAGTGCTCAACGCGCCTAAAGAAGTTTTCACTTCAAATGGAAAGCGTTCGCTGACGATGACGCGAGTTTCATGATTTTTGTTTACCCAAAAGTGCTCAACGCGCCTAAAGAAGTTTTCACTTCAAAAATGCTTAAATAAACAATACTTGAACAAAGTAACTAAATGAACATTAGAAGTGTGTAGGGTAACCCCGTTCCCAAAACTAGCAGTGAGAACGAGTCCCGACAGATTGGGATTTGGGAAACATCCAGTCATTCGGCGCTCTTTTATCACTTACTTTCTTTGAATCAGATGACTATCACTCCTATTTTAACACTGGACTCAATGAGTCAGCACTTGCGCAGAGGCTTCCATGATTTCAAGAAATGTGGTTAAACAATACTTCTGATATAATTTACAAGAGAAGTGTGAATCAGTAAAATTGTTATTGAAACCAAACCACGCTTAAACTAAAAAGCGTGATCGAAAACGTAGGATAGAGTGCAAATTTTGTGCAACAACCCCTCCATGGGGTAAGATATAAGATCCTATATGTTTTAGCTGCTTCTATAAAAGCCAACGAAACTAGTATGGGGAGCAAAAAAAGTGGCTCAGTGTCAGGTACTTAGCGTGAGTCTTCAGTTCGATCCTCGCTTCCGTCGAAAGTTTTTTTTCTTTGTAACTTTCTCTTACCCTTAAGGTACTTAAAGGTACAGAAAGTATTATTTTGGGGTCAAATTTTCGAAAGTGAGTTTTTGTTCTATTTACAAGTTTTGAGGTCCCCTGAATCCGAAAATCATGTTTTTAGCGGTTGGTCTGTGTGCAGGGCCTGACTATGCTTTTTGAAGACCCGGGGCACTGATGCTAGTTGCAGGGCCCCTTACCTTCCTCTAAAGAGCTCGCCCAAAAGACCCATTCTCAAAAATAAAAATAAATAAATAAAAATAGTGCATTTTTTAAATTTTGCCTTCAATTATACCTTCTATTTCCTCATTGTTTCAGCAACCTATAACAAAATCATTACTTTCATGTTCAAGGCAAATGAAAAACTGAAGCACATTGATCAGGCAATGTTTAGGAAATTAGTCACAAAATTTAATAATTGTTTACACTCTCTAATAAAATATAGGAAGAAAAAATTAATCAATTTGCGTTTTTAATGGACAAAAAATGAAAAACATTACACTATTTCTCAATTTTTGGAAATAAGGCTCCCTAAATTTGGAGACCCTGGGCCAGTGCCCCGTGTGCCCGTGCCCTACGTGTGTGTGTGTGTCCGTCTGTGTGTCTGTTATCAGCATATCTCAAGAACAAATAGCAGAAGAATGTCCAAACTTGGTATTCTAAATGTGTATGATATAGGGATGCTACACTAAGGCTTTCGTTGAGATGAAACAAATGGTTCGTGTACAGGGACACCCAAGAAAATTCAACCACATTACGTCTATGGGGGAAATTGCAGGTAAGCAGAGTTTAACATCGGTATAGACTGCATTAAACCAAATGAAATGAACATATATTTGTTATATGCGTAAAAACATGTCTCGTGTAAAATATGGTAGAGAAATCATTCACTGTTCATTTGCAGGGCTACACAAAAGAAGTAGATTATAGTGCGGCAATAACTGCAAGTTGATGGAAGTGTATTTCAAGTTGTGCCGTGCATTATTAATATAGGATTATATTTAGGTGCACCATAAGGTCTGTACATAATCTTCAGAAGATATACAGGACTGCAAATATTTAAACGATAACATTCTTTTTTGTTTGTGGAAATGCTTTGCTATAATTTGTCCAGGAATTGAAATGAATTTCTCAAAGACATATGGTATATAGATGTTTTTAAGTTAAATATTCATAACTTGTCTTTTGTATTTTTACACGTTTTGAGGCTTCCTAATTACCGAAGTCAAATTTTTTAACGTTTGATCTTTGTCTGTGTCTCTTAGAATTACTTAAAAACGAATAATTTCAGACGATCCAAAAGCTGTATTTTCAAGTTAATATAAGCTTGTTGTGGGAAAGTTTGATTAACAAGACTGATAAGTATCATGTTACGTGTGAAAGTTGTCTGAATAGTTTCAAGTGAACTTTTAATTTTAATGACAGATTTAAATTCTATATTAAGTGTAGGTGCAATAATGAACCGGGGGGTTGAGGGGGCCAGTAGCCCCCTCACACTGAATTAATTATCATATAAAACTCTTCTGAAGCCTAATTTGAATTGTTTTAACATAGGTTTACATAACAGTACTCGTTATCTTACCTCTTAATCTCTAACCTGTATTGATAATATTAAACTTTAGGGTAAGACAAAGTTGTGTGAGTGACACACCAGATTATTTTTAATTCAAATAAATAAAAAAATTAAGGGGAAATAATTTTATATTACATTCAGATAAAATTTCGGTAATGGTTTGCTAGTGTTTTACGTAAAATTTTAATTAGTATTTATCTATGCCACTAATAGAAAATGTTAAATTGTCTGCTTTTAATTGTGTTATTTTTATTCATGCAATTTTTAATATGAAACAAAAACAACCTGAATGGACAACTGTTGCTCAACCCTTGATTTCGCATGTCACTTTTATTTCATATATTTCAACTGCAAATTTCGTGTTCTTGGAAGAACTTACAACAACACTAAGCACAAGTACAAATTTTCTCAAAATGATTTTTCTAATTTATAATCAGTTTACATTTCAAAAATTTCTAAATCTGGGCCAATATTAATTTTAGAAATCTACTTTTATCGATGAAAAGCCAAACATTTTCCAAAAGGTTCGTAGTAAAACAATATTTGAACCGCTGATTGCAGAAAGGGGACATGTCCATTTTTTAGCAACAAAAATGAGTTAATGTCACAAGCCTGTTCCTAATATATAGACGCATATTTTCTGTAAAAAGGAAACTCATCCTTCAGCTCTGTACGGGAGAAAAAAAATTATCAGGAAACGGAAAATAGTTTTGGGCAGAAAAGAGTCATGTCCTGGACATGACTCCGTTCTGTTCTCAATGAAATGAAAGTGACGGGCCATTCAGGTTTTTCTTACGTCATTCTCTCTGGCTGATGTATCTGTCTTCTATCCAAATGATATGCCCCAGAAGTTCAATGACAGATGACCAACGTAAGCACAAAGTTAAATTGATAATATGTTCAACAACAACGCCTACAAGTATACAGAATAGCTTTTTTGAATATGCATGAAATTAGCAGGGAACGATGTGAACGAATTGCAAACTTACTGATAAAGGATGAATCAATAAATGATTTAAGAGGTATGACCAATAGTGTGAATGCTATAACTCTCAAGCCTGTGCTTTGATCTAAGAGCATATTCAGTCCTTCCCTTTAAAATAGTCGCAATATTCTTCAAGGTTCACGAAGTGCCTAGCGTCAAACCTCACAGCCAAAGCAATGCATTATTTATTTTTGAAAATATATCCACATCTTCAAGGAAAATAAAGTAACTTCTACTGGGACTACTTCCGTAAGAATTTTTCACTGGGATTTAAGATACTTCCCCAGGATACGTGTGAGGAGCTAAACAATAAAAGTAAGTGTTCCTCATTAAATAAAACTGCAAAACGAGTTGCTATGATCGAATTAATTGTACACAAAAGAAGAAGCCAGAAGCTTTACAACTCAGTTAAAGAAACTGTTGTTTCTTCCTAAACTAAGGGCAGCAAAGTTTTAAGGCTGTGCTTTGAGTTTATAGCATTTTTTGATTTGCCTAAAATACCCGTTAAGGATCTTTATTACTACCAACAGCTTGGTTTCAACTTCAATAATTGTAATTCACGTGACAATACCATGACATGTTATGTTTATCATGAGGGAGTTGCAAGAAAATGTCCTGATAATGTAATCTTTTGCACGAACTTAAAGATTTCACCCCTCCGAAGTTGACGATTTTTTTTTTTTTTTTTTTTTTTTTTTTACACAACTGCGGGGAGGGGGGGAGGCAGAACAAATCCACGCATTCAATTGGACCGTAATGGCATTGGGGAAACTCAAGATTTTTAAGAAAATCGAATTTTTTTCCCCCAATGAGAGGTCACTCCTACCTATAGCTTACGACCGAAAATTTGGATAATGAAGAAGAAATCGAAAAATATTGATAGGATGTATGCTCCCGACGAGTACATCAATACAGTAATAAATGCTTCAAACGTAGCTGGCAAATACAGAGTGAACATAGTCAATTTTTCAATAGTTCTTGACTATCAGCACTAGATTCTCACTTACTACGTCAATAGTACCACATCACTTTAATTAAGGAGATTGCCCAACAAAGACAGGAAAAAAATTTTGATTTTTTCATATAATTATTTTGAATGTTCTTTCAGAAATTCCAGTACTATTGTAACGTCTGTGTTTATTGGTGGATTCATCCTCAATCATTTTTTGTTTGAGAAAGCATAATGATTCTCGTCTTCTCAAAATGCCGTCCACGAAATTATAATTGCAGAAAAAATCTATAAACATCAATTAAATTAAAAACCCTAAAATTCTAAAACAGTTCATTCCGGAAGAGAAAGTACGTGCCTTTTGGATGGAACTTTATGAATGGCCAACTCATTAAAAATTTTACCAACCACTGTAAGTGTAAGTTAGTGTTTTTTTATGTTCACTTATACAATGTTGTATAGAGCAGTACATAGATTTTCAACGAAGGGATTGGAAGTAAAGAATGATTTTTGAGAATTACTGGAACACACGAAGAAAACTAGTATCATGTGGCCACCACATGACTTTCTTCTATATAATTTTATACGAGGGGTGATCCAAAAAAAAGTTTACAAGGCAAATGAAAAAGTATTTATTAACAATAGAAACAAGATACAAATGGGAATCAAGAGACACATCTGGCCTTCACTTTTCCACATAGTCGCCAAACCTGTTTAGGCATTTGTCAGAACGTTCGAACAACTTGTTTATCCCGTCTTGGTAGTAATCAGGGCCCTGCTCATTGAGCCATTTCTCGGCAGCTGTTTTCACTGCATCGTCTGAGGTGAACCGTGTTCCAGATAAGTTTCGCTTCAACGCCGGAAAAAGGAAATAGTCACTTGGAGCCAAATCGGGGCTGTATGGGGGGGGGGGTGATTCCAGACCTCCCACTTGAACCTTTGCAGCAATTCCTGAGTCTGGTGAGCTGTATGGGGCCTGGCATTGTCATGCAGAAGCTCATTGCTTTGTCCCTGTATACCTCAACGATTTGTCTGTGAATTTCGGATGCGGCCACATTCTTGGCCCATAAGAACCGAATTACGGCTCGCACCTCTATGAGAGACCACTTTTCTAGACGTCGTGCCTTTTATGTCGCTCTTAAGTGTCTGCGTACTGACGCTACCTACTCGTAGAACCGCTGTAGGACAACTAGCGCCATCTGTCAACCACCTTGGGTGGAAATATTCGCTCCACAATTATTACGTTTCAAATGCTTCTGCTTGTAAACTCTTTTTTGGATCAACCCTCGTACAAAATTCATTGAATACAAATTATTTATTAAATTATCAAATTATTTTTCATTATAAATGCAGACGATTTTTATCTGACAGAATTATATCACTAAATGCCGAAAGAAAGTCAATTTTTTGCCAATATCAAAAGAAATGCGATTTTTTTTCTATAAGTTTTTTTTCGTTAAAAGATTTAAAAAAAACTGTTTTAAATTATCACAGATGTATAGTTCAACCATTCATTTTAAAGGTATTGACGAGATTTTTCGAAAGGCACCCATATTGAAAATTTACTCCCCAGGAGGAAAAGCGATGCTTCCACATACACAAACTTTTTTCCCTAGTTTACTACTACTATTATCAATAATTTATATTAATTTTTAAATCACACATTAAAAATAACTCTCATTATGTACATTTATACAAAATTTTGTCCTATACTGCCATGTTAAAAATTTAGAAAAAAATTGCATCACAGCGCCACCTGTTGATCGAATTATCCCCAAATCGAATCAGCACCAGTTTATGTCAGGCTCCAACTAAATACCAAGTTTGGTTAAATTTCGTTCATTGGTTTGTGATATACAGCGTCCACAAAATTTGTGATACAGAAACACACAGACATTTTCTACTTTTAATCATAGTCACTATAAATTAGAATTCAAATTTGTAAGTTTAAACATGATTTTCTTCTTTATAAAATAAACATATATATATATATATATATATATATATAAAATCCTGGTTAATATTTTATTAATTGGTAACTCAGTAAAACAAATATTTTCTCTAAAACTAACAATTTAATTTAAAATATAAACTTTTTTCTTTTTTACTTGAACTTAAAAAAAAATAATCTGGTGTGTCGCTCACACGACTTTCTCTTACCCTGAAATTTAATACTATAAAATCAGGTTGCAGATTAATAGGTAAGATAATGAGTACTGTTATATAAGCCTGTGTGAAACAATTCAAATTAGGCTTCGGAAGAGTTTTATATGATAATTAGTTCTGTGTACCCCCCCCCCCTCCCGTTTCATTAATGCACCTACATTTATATAGAATTTAATTCGGCTATTAAAAAATAATTCTGTTTTTAAAAATTATCTTTTACGATAATGCAGACGATTTCTATATTAAAGAAGTAGTATAACACTAAATATCCAAAAAAAGTCCAATTTATTCTCAATATTAAAAAAAATAAAATAAAATAAGTTTTTTTTTCGTTAAAGGTAAAAACAATCAATAACTGTTTTAAATTATCGCAGATTGATGGTTCAACCATTCGTTTTAAAGGTATTGGCGAGCTCTTTTGAAAGATACCCATCATGAAAATTTACTCCCCTCGAGGGGAGACTCCCTCCCCCAGGGGGGGAGGCGAGGCTCCTACATACACAATTTTTTTTTCCCAGTTGACTATCTCTATTACAAAAAATATATATTCGTTTCATTTCGTTTAGTGCAGTCTATAGACGTTAAACTCTACTTACCTGCAATTTCCCCCATAGACGTAATGTATTAGAATTCTCTTGATTGTCCCTGTACACGAACCATTTGCTTGATCTTAACGAAAAGCTTACTGTAGCATTCCTATATGATACACATTTAGAATACCAAGTTTGGAATGTCTGCTACTATTTGTTCTTGAGATATGCTGATAACAGACACACAGACATACACACAGACCATTTGCTAAAAACATGATTTTCGTATTCAGGGGACCTCAGAACATGTACATATAACAAAAACTCGCGTTCGAAAATTTGACCCAAAAACAATACTTTCTCTAACTTATGGGTAAGAGAAAGTAAAAAAGACCTGGCGGGGTTTGAACTAAAGAACTTTTCTTCTCAAGCCAAACACAGGCACTTGCGCCACTTTCTTGCTATTCATGCCTGTATCGTTGGATTTGACAGAAACAGCTAAAACTTCTAGGGTCATATATCTTGCCCCATAGGGGGTTGTTGCCCAAAATTTGCATTCTACCCTATGTTTTCGACCATGCTCTTTAAGCTTGGTTTGGTTTCAATAGGAATTTTACCGATTCATACTTCCCTTGTTAGTTTCCCATAAATCGTCAAAACACCAGTTTATTGCGGTCCTGTATTCTTAACGTCTATATAAGATGATTCATTATACAGGAGCGAGGAGCGACAAACTTATTGTATTACTTACAAACTAGAAGTCTATACGGGCCGAAATATTAAGGCTCGGGCCCAGCCGGCCAGTACGAAAGCTTATGCTTACCCCTCCCCCCTCCCCCCCCCCTCATTGTATGACCCTGCCCGGAGAAAAACCGATAAATTCAGGCCTAGCCCGTTCCAAAATAACACTGAACTACATGCATTTATATGCAAGAATTTTTTAGTATTTACTATTCAGATTTCACATAGCCAAGCAATTGAATATCATTAACAAAACTACTGATCTATTAGAAGACATTTAAATATAAATAAAAATTCCTTATTACCGACGGACAGACGGCATACAGACAGAAACCAAAAATATCTATTCATCAAACAATGTAGGAAGGTATTAAAAATGATTAATACAACTAAAAATTTACTTCTGTATATTTTCACTTATGTCGCACAGTGTACAAGAATTCTTTTGTGTGATTCTGTAAACAAGGAATTACTGCAACTCAAACATTCTAGATGTAAAAAACGCTTTTGTACATCTGAAAAATGATGCTAACTAGTAACTTCATTACATTTAGGATTTAGACCCTGGAAAAGTGCTTAAAAATAACCTCCATAGTCTCTAGACTATAAGACAAAGCCTCATAGACAGTAACGTGCTTAATTTCTTTTGTTTATGCATGTGCGACATGCATAACTATTATGAATAGGAAAGCTGCTATTATAACCTTAATATCAGTTTTTAGATATGTAAAAAATATTTTGGAAAAATCAAAGCGCGAACAGGCAGACAGTCAGATAATCAAGTTGAAGTTGCAAATACTTTTTAATAAAAAAAAATTGTGTGACATACTAGACTATAAAATTATTTAATACAAATGACTAAAGAAACGTTTTATCTTTTACATTCTTTAACGAGAAAAGTGGGGAAAATTTTTTGGGTCAACACGGCCTGAAAAAAATTTCCAGGCCCAGCCTTGCCCGATTATACACAAAAAAAAAAAGTCTTAAATCAAATTAAGAAATTTGGCCCGAAGGGCCGGGCCCGTGCAGACCGTTAACCATAGATATATAATAAATTGATTATTGGCCTATACAGTCAACACAGAAAATTCGGAATCGCATAGTATTGCAGAGTTACAAATTATTCTTCATGCTGTAAAATGCATTTTACAAAAGTTCAAATGTCCGACGAAGACGATCCTGTTGGAACCAACGAAAATAATATTCATTATTCAGATACACATAAGCAGGACCTGATTACCCAAAAGGCTCGGGAAGCACAAGCTTCCCCTCAACAATTTAACAGGGGGCCCCAAAATGACTAAAAATAGGGTCTTGAATTTTCTATTTTAGATTTTCACACTGAGATTGAATTTTTTCTGAAAAAGTTCACATAAAGCAAGGTAAAATACCTACTATTTTGGGAAAATTCTATTATTTAACCTCAAAAATTTGAATGTTCTTAATTAATAAGTTATACGATTTTAAAGTTGTGGGTAGAAACCATCCAGACATATGAATGGAAAAAAAATATATATATATATATATATATATATATATATAAACATAAACACACAAATTTTTTTTATCTATAATATTTTTACATTACAATATGTAATAGGAAAACAAGATTTCCCGAAATCAAAGGAGCCCCCGAAATGATACTAAGCTTCCCCTAGCTTCAAAGTTTAATCGGGCTCTGCACATAAGCATGTTTGGTATAGAATAAGATGTGGTTTGCATTAACGATTGATTTACAGGGTTATTCAAAAATATTCAGATACATTAGAACTGGAAATTGATCACAATGCATTTTTAAGATTCATTATGCGTCTATAACATCCCCCCCCCCCCCAAAAAAAAAAAAAAAAAAAAAAAAAAAAAAAAAAATAGTTTAAGATTTTGTTTATCTACCTATCTATCCACGTTCTAATTACCACAAATATATTATTTCAAAGACTTGGAAGCTGACACGTTTTTCAGGATTTTAAGCTTTAGTGTAAAATATTTCCTACTGAAAGTCGCAAAAATAACACACACAACTGTTTTCTATACAGGAACTCACAAAATAACTCTGATACATAACTAAGAGAGATTTCTTTTCAGCACATTATAATATATTTATACTTATACTGCGCTAAACAAAACAAAATTAACTTTTTTTTTCAAATGCAATAAAATATTTTTCCTATAAAAAAAATTATATGATTAACATTTATGATTTGTTCACATTGCTGAGCTTCACAAAAACAATGATTCATACAAGAAATTTTTGAAGGGGCATTTTCAACTGCGCGTTTTTTACACTTTCTTCTGATGTTGATATAAATAAACGATTCTATCGTTAGTATTAACAAGAATGTCTCTTATGTACTCATCAAATTATACTCTAAGCCACATTCAATATAAATTCAAATATTGTTGTATGTTCAAAACATATTTATATAGGTTATATTGTATACACAGTCTTGTTTAATTTTTACAACAATTGTACAAATAAAGGAAGTTAAAAACAAAAATACTCAAAAAATCGTTCTTTAAAGATTTAATCTCTCGTTATTAAATGAGGAAATTTATATTACTAGTACTGACTTAAATTTTGGGGAATGAGAAGTTTTTTAATTAATAAATATTTAGATAATCTGCCACATTCCCTTCCTTTCTCAGCTAAATATTACATAAAAGTTTTTTTTTTTTTTTTTTTTTTTTTTTTTCAGTGTTAATCGCCTTTTTGTAACTGATGGCACATCGTTGAAATTTGAGAAGAAAACATTATCTCAACCTTGATAATGTTTTCCATTATTTTAATCTGTAATTATTAAAACATATGCATTTTATATTAGAAAAATTAATTATAAAAAATGGAAAAAATTACATTTACTTCAGAGTCATTCCACAATAAACCAGGTGTATGCCATTCAACACACAGCGGCTTCTTATACTTATAAAAATCTTTATTCAAATTCAAGATTTTCTTCGCAATAGAAGCACAAGTATGCGTATCGTATATCAAAAAAGCTATTCCAGTATTAACACTTTTTCCATCTCTAGGTTCGGGGACTTCTACATCTTCTAAACCTGTAGTATACAAACTAATTAACTTTTTAATTTCATAAGTGGGCAAGTGTCTAGGAACATTAAATAAAACAAGCTTCCTGTTTTCTATCGACCTGCAAACAGATATCCTTTTTTGCTTTCGAATTTCATATCCATTCCATCGTAGCACAGCTACTTTTACAGCAGTTTTGTTTGTAAAACGAACGAAAGCATAATTATATTTTTTTTCTGGGCGTTGAATAAGACGAATGTGAAAAATATCACCGTATTTTTCGAACATTGATCTCAGTTCCTGTTCACAGACCGATTCAGGTATCTTATACACGAAAATTTCGCATTCTCGTGATGGTTGCAAAGTATAAAATTGTTCCGGATAAGGTATGATTAATGTCATCTTATTGAACGAAAATCTAGAATTCTGACAGATTCTCCCGTTTAGAACACGTGAGTGACAAGCTTTGACAGTGACAGGTTCAAGTAACTAACATTTGTTCTGTTCATTAAAAAACTAACAACTAAACAATGTGATTCGAATTCGAATCCGACTGAAAATAAATTCGATTACAATGAATTCCATCGAAAATTTATATTGAAAATCGAAATAATGATAAACAATACGAGCATATTGCAAGATTTTAAAACAATTTTTGAAAAAAAAAAAAAAAAAAAAAAAAAAAAGGCAGGGGGGGGGGGGAGGAAAAAGAAAGAAAGGATTACGAAATTAATTTAACTTTTGTTTTTTCTTCCTACTTCCTAAGATCAATAAATTGCTTATAAATATGTAACATTGTTCTTATAAAAAAATTTCTTTAAAATAACATCCTAAATTGTTTATTTCACAATCATTAATGTGTTATAAAATCGTATTAAATTTGAATGACAGGTTCTTAAAAAATAATATGAGTTAGGCTAGTGGATCTGCAGATCAGGAGCCTCAACGTCCTATCTGCATCACACATTATTCAACAGGCCATTTTTATTTATTCCTTATTATATAATATATATATTTATATATTGATTCAATTGGCTTGCTACATAAACAGATACGTTCCTGAGGAGGCTACCGCCCCCCTCAATCCCCGCTGTATATCCCTTTATATACATATCTGTATATCACATATATGTATTCTTAATAACTGACAGTCTTGTATTATTTCCCTGAAATCAATAAATATTTGTACCAAATTTCATGCAAAAAGATTACATAGCATATCGGAAATATTTTGTGTAATCCTGTAAACTAATTACAAATTCTATCCCCACACTTCTCAACAGAAAAATATACCTTTAAAATTCTAATAAAATTCCATTCTATTTAATGGGGTGTAACCATGTTAAAATTCACTTTTAAGAAATACCGACTATAGACCGTAATAGTACGAAATTCTTTTATGTATCCCGGAAAAGTAACCACAGTTCTTATTTACGCCAATTATAAGAATACACCTAATTAATTATAATGCATTAATTTTTCAAGCTAAATTGACATCATTTGGATGATTACAGTACATCATCGGAATTCTTTTGTGTGGTCCCATAAAAAATTTATTTAGTCTATACATACCCTTTTTTAAGAGTAAACATGCTTTTAAGCATCTTTACAATGTATGTTAATTCCATTACGTTCAATGCAGCATAAACGCATTAAAGTGCACTTAAATAAAAAATTGTCTATAGGCTCTAATGTCACGAAATTCTTTTGTGTGTCTCTATAAACGAACCATAAAAGTTGTATACACCAGTAAAAACTATTCAGCTTATTCTACGTTTTTCATGAGTAATTGTTCGAAATTTGACATAATTTGGATGATCACGTGACATTGTCAGAACACTTCTGTAAAGTGTAAAGTCCTGTATATTAATTAGGAAGCCTAAGAGCACATATTTTATGCAGAAAACATAAGTTTAAGCATCTCCCTAATGTACACTAATTTTATTTTGTCGATTGCAAAGTAATGACGTTAAAATTCGTTTAAACGAAATTCATCTCACATGCCGTCATGATAGGAATTTTGATGTGTCCCTGTACACAATTTATAAACAATATAGATATAAAAAATTATAAATCTATTTCTATACAAAGCCTGAACATGTGTACCAATTTGCAAATCAATTGGAGGATTTTTGCGGCCGCTGTTGCGGTACATACAAACTCTGCCCATAAACCGTAATAATAAGAAAATTTTTGGTGTTCCCTGTACACGAACTACAAATGGAATACACACCGAATATATATTTATATATATATATATATATATATATATATTAAATAAATAAATAAATAAAATAATTCCTATTTTGATTATATTTTTTATGATTGCGTTTTTTAGTCAATTTATGACACAAAAGTTCATATTCTGTATACATCTTTAAAAAATATTGCTAGGTTTAAAATGACGCTTGCAAAGATTCTGAAGCAACAACAGTTAAAAATACATTTCTTTCGTAAAATAGTCTCATCAGACAAATGTCGTCATTTTTTCCTTATAGTCCATTGAGCTTAAATATTGTTCATGTATAAATATTATTTTTTTATCCTCGCGTATCGTATCGTTTCGACAAAAAATGATTGAAACTGGTCCACATTAGATACTAGGTTTAAAATGACGCTTGCAAAGTTTCTGAAGAAACAACTGTTAAAAATACATTTTTTTTGTAAAATAATCTCACCAGGCAAATGTCGTCATTTTTTCTTATTAGTCCATTGAGCTAAGTCTGCGTGCTTAAATATTGTTCATGTATAAATGTTATTTTTTTATCCTCGAGTATCGTATCGTTTGACAAAAACTAATTGAAACTGGTCCACGTTAGAGAAATATTATATAGATTATGTATATATATCTTTAAAATATTGCTAGGTTTAAAATGACGCTTGCAAAGATTCTGAAGAAACAACTGTTAAAAATACATTTTTTTTGTAAAATAATCTCATCAGACAAATGTCGTCATTTTTTCTTATTAGTCCATTGAGCTAAGTCCGCGTGCTTAAATATTGTTCATGTATAAATATTATTTTTTTATCCTCGCGTATCGTATCGTTTCGACAAAAAAAAAAAAAAAAAAAAAAAAAAATTGAATCTTGTCCACGTTAGAGAAATATTATATAGATTATAAGTCACTGTTGAACTAACTATAAGCATTTTGGTGAATCTAGCATTTGCAGGTTTTTACAGGGACACAACGAAATATTGTTTATCATTATCATCTACGTGTTCGGTAAAGTAGCGTTAAATTAAACATCGTGTACTATATAAAGAAAAATACTCAAATACCCTATTATAATTTTCTCTTTTGTTTATTTAACAACTCCACTTACTTTACTTTATCTACAAAACCATTAATTATTCAATGTTCGGAAAGTCGAGTGGAGTCACTCCAGATTTTTTTTTTTTTTTTTACGTAAAGCATATTTTATTTTATGCTGGGGAAAAAAATGGCAACAATTAAAAATTTAAATGTCTATTTTTCATCTGTTATTTTCATATTTTAATTAATTTTAAAAAATCTAATCAAAATTTCGTTACAAATAAGGTACCAAATGAAAGGGGCGATTTTTCTGAATCCGTCGGATTAAACAGCTTATCGATCGCTCAATTAGATTTTTTAAAATTAACTAAAGTATGAAAATTAGGGGACACAGTCCAAGGAAATCTACTAAGCCTATCTTTTAAGCCTAAAGCGTGACAGAGTCAGGGGGTGTTATCAAACGAGATATATAAATCCAACTGCACTCGAAATATACAAACTGCACTCGCTAGTCTTAACACCTCTTTCACTTACTCTCTTGCAAGTTTCTATCTTACCACCCCTTCGCTCTGAATAGGAAAAACCCAAAAGTTTGCTGGTGGAATTATACTAACTGCCCTAGCTGGAAGTTTATAAATTTATTTGTTATTTAACCGAGTTGCCTGCGTTTTCAGATTCATACACAGCGAGGTAAGGGAGTTCAGTGAATTTATATTTTGTTTTTTACGTGTCTGATAATGATTACTTCAGAACCGAGTTGCGGGCGTTCTCAGATTCATGCACAGCAAAGTAGGGGTGCCACTGATTTTTTTTTTTTTTTTTTTTTACGCGCGTGGTAGTGATTGCCGCGGAAGCGAGTTCCGGGCGTTTTCAGATTCATGCACAGCCAGGTAGGGGTGTCCAGTGATGTTTTTTTTTTTTTTTAACGTGCATGATAGTGATTGCCACGGAAGCGAGTTACGGACGTTCTCAGATTCATGCACAGCGAGGTAGGGGTGTCCACTGTCCAGTGATTTTTTTTTTTTTTTACGTGCGTGATAGTGATTGCCGCGGAACCGAGTTACGTACGTTTTCAGATTCATGCACAGCAAGGTAGGGGTGTCCAGTGATTTTTTTTTTTTTTTTTTTTTAAGTGAAAACTTCTTTAGGCGAGTGAAAACTTCTTTAGAGCACTTTTGGGTGAACAAAAATCATGGAACTCGCGTCATCGTCAGTGAACGCTTTGAAATTCTGCACGCGTTCGTTACCATGACAACCCATTTACCCCGTCTGGTATGGAAGAAAAATATTTTTTACCAATTGACATCACGTGGTTTTTCTACTAGGAATAAAAATTGCAATTTTCAAAATGCTTCAGTTTTCTTCTAAATTCTTTCAAACTTTCTGTGAGCCATTAACAGCACAGAGGATAGTTGCAGTTCAAATTTCATCGATTTTGGAAAAAATTTACATTTTAATTGGAAATTAAATTTTATTCTAATACGCGTATTTCAAATTCTAATTATGATCAAATTATTTTTAATGCATCATTCGAAAGATATTTTAAAGTACTTTTATATTATCGAAAGGGGAATTCGAGATTTCAGCTAATTTACACGTTTTGAGGTGTCCTGAATGGGTTATCTTTTGTATCTCAGCTACTTATTAAAATAATTTCATAAGTAATACATCATTTGAAAGCTTTGTTGAGTTGGAATCGAACAGTAGCTTACAGAAATTTCTACCGCCAGATGGCGCTGTAATATTTTAAAATTTCAGTATTTCAATTTCTAATTTAGATTAAATCATTTTTAATACATCATTCGAAAGATATTTTAAAGTTCGTTTATATTATCGAAAGTGGAATTTGAGATTTCTCCTGATTTACACGTTTTGAGGTGTCCTGAATCGGTTTTCTTTTGTATCTCAGCTACTAATTAAAATAATTTCATAAGTAATACATCATTAGAAAGCTTTGTTGATTTGGAATCGAACAGTAGATTAAAGAAATTTCTACCGCCAGATGGCGCTATAATATTTTAAAATTTCAATATTTCAAATTCTAATAATGATTAAATTATTTTTAATACATCATTCGAAAGCTATTTTAAACTTCTTTTATATTATCGAAAGTGTAATTCGAGATTTCACCTGATTTACACGTTTTGAGGTGTCCTGAATCGGTTTTCTTTTGTATCTCAGCTACTAATTAAAATAATTTCATAAGTAATCAATATTTTTGCCTAATATAAGGCGTAGTTTATTTAATTTGGGTAGCTACAAATATTGTGCCGAATCCTATAATACAGATCATAAACACTTCTTTACAATACAAAAATAATTCGAAAATAATAATCTAATAGCTCGACAATACAATTCACAAGTTACTTAGTTTTCACTTCTATCGGCAGTCCCCAAAGACTGCTTTGATTTTTTTTTTTTTTTTTTTTTTTACGTGCGTGATAGTGATTGCCGCATAACCGAGTTACGTGCGTTTTCAGATTCATGCACAGCGATGTAGGGGTGTCCAGGGGTGTTTTTTTGGTTTTAACGTGCGTGATAGTGATTGCCACGGAAGCGAGTTATGGACGTTCTCAGATTCATTCACAGCGAGGTAGGGGTGCCCAGTGATATATATATATTTATATATATATATATTTTTTTTTTTTTTTTTTTTAACGTGCGTGATAGTGATCGCCGCGAAACCGAGTTACGTGCGTTTTCTGATTCATGCACTGGGAGATAGGGGTGTCCAGTGATGTTTTTTGGTTTTAACGTGCGTGATATGTGATTGCTATGGAAGCGAGTTACGGGCGTTCTCACAAGTAAACCTCCTCTCCTTTGATACCGGTTTTCCGGAAACCCATATATTTTCTGAAAGCTTATGTCACAAGTATAAAAACTGTGAAATCTTAGGGGCAGAGGGACAAGCGTTTAGGAGATACAGGGCCCACAAAGTATCAGTAAAGTGTGTATAGAGGGACATATTCCCATAAAGACGTCTCTATTCCTTGTATGTTCCCGTATATTGCTGTCAAGTACTAACGTATTGTATGTCTTCTTCTTGCATTGCTTCTTATTATATGGATACTATAGTCGTTGTGGTGGCCTTAGTCTCCCGATTCGGAACAAGTAATCGGTCTCCGAATATCCAGGAATCGGAGATGATAAAACACATAATTACTCTCCTGGAAAATGATATGTAGATTGTGGAAGGGATCCAGACATTAGGATTTGCTAGAGGCGATGGAGAAGAACGGACGAGGATATGGACTTCGAAGATGATGGTGTCTATAAGGAACAGCAATGCTCGTCGCAACAGTCACAGTCTCCACTTCTGTCATGACATATTTTGGTCAAGTATGGCTAATGACAGGAAGAAAATTCTGCTTTTAGTCGATTCATGGAGTTCTAGCAAAGATCATGCATTGTCTGCTTCCGAAGTACTTGATGGTAAAGTCCTACAAAAAGAATTGGTACCTGAAGGATGTACAGGAAAGATTTAGCCTCTGGATATTCATTTTTTCAGACACTAGAAATCTTTTGTTCTTTACATAATGGACACAATTATTATCGAGACACATGAGCACATCTGGCACCGCGATAGTTTTCTGGCCCTGCAGTCTTTTTTCCCTATATCAGTTCAATGCTTCTCGTTTCAAGAACTTGATTAAGTATGCTTTTTATAATAGCGGATGCTTGGACGACAAACCTGGAATGTGGATTGCGCCAATGGATTACTGCTTCAATTCATTGACAAATGATAAGTTTGCAAATGTGCGGCTATCGCTTTTGTAAAATGTGCCCGTTGTGAACTGTCTTTCTGCCCGTCTCACTGTTTATTTGATGAATTGTACATTGATTGTCTCTTGTAATGGACTTCGTTTGAAGTCAGTAGCAAGTATCCCAACGTATACTGTTTCTTTTCAACGAGTTGTTTCTTCCTTTTATATTGATACCTCCACCTTCTTACCATATTATTAGTTCATATAAATAAATGAAACGAACATTTTAGCGACTTTTGGTGTCATCTTTCCAACATTTTATGTCCTATAACTCCTAAACGCTTATCCCTCTGCCCCTAAGATTTCACAGTTTTTCTACTTGTGGCATAAGCTTTCAGAAAATATACAGGTTTCCAGAAAACCGGTATCAAAGGAGAGAAGGTTTACTTGTCAGATTCATGCACAGCAAGGTAGGGGTGTCCAGTGATTTTTATTTTGTTTTAACGTGCGTGATAGTGATTGCCGCAGAGCCGAGTTACGTGCGTTTTCAGATTCATGCACAGAGAGGTAGGGGTGTCCAGTGATGCTTTTTTTGGTTTTAACGTGCGTGATAGTGATTGTCGCGGATCCGAGTTAAGTGCATTTTCAGATTCATGCACAGCGAGGTACGGATGTCCATTGACTTTATATATATATATTTTATTTATTTTACTATTATTATTATTATTATTATTATTTTGTTTTGTTTTGTTTTCCCATTGCATCTTTCGTTTTCCATTTCATTGCGTTCAGTGGAAGGATCAAAATACATAACGGGGGTTTTAGGTAGCAGGAAATTTTGTGATTCCAGATAACGCTACTATGGTCTACTTTTCCACATTTATAAGAAGGCTGTATGCACAGTTATTATAGCGCATAACTGTGAAACTGATATGTGAGATGGCTATTACGAAACACTTTATTTTGTGTGTATATCGGACAATGGATAGCACTGTTTTTACACAAATTTTGCTATTTTCCTGAATGCTATATCTCAGCATTTATTACATAAAATTGCACCAATATGCACACGCAGAATTTTAGTCTGAGAAACTGTTTCAAGTTTTTATGCTAATTAACCTAAATTTCGATCATGAAAAACAGTTGAAAAATCGTGAAAAATGCTACGGCGTTGCCTAGATATTTAGATACTAGGTAATTCATAATTAGTCTGTTTGTTGCTGTGCACCAAAATTTAGTTATCATGCTTTTCCACAAAAAAGAATCACACACCGAAGTTTAATGTGATTCCTTGATATCGAAACTAAGACCAAGCACAACATGAAAATTAAGACTGAACAACGCCACCTGCCGGAAGATTATACAATCAAATTTAATTAGCAAATTTTTCTTTTTTTTTTTTTTTTTTTTTTAGCAATTCTACATATTAAGTTTGATCCATGTACAGTACATATTATTAGTATAGAGCTATCTCATTTGTCAGACAATATACATAATGCATCTATGCCGACCAATATTGCTCAGAAAAAAAAGAAAAATTTTTCATATCCAAATTATAAAAATAAAGTATTTTTGATGTTCTATTTTTAACCCTGGTTTTTATATAGTATCACCTTTTGAAGTGAATACGAAAGTCTAATTTTTAGCGGTTGAATTTTACGTATATATGTTATCAGCATAACTTAAAAGCATATAACTGCAGGAAATTCAAATTTGGTATTTTGAAGTTCGTATTAGTTTGTTACTTGAAATATTTGATCAAGATTGGCAAGTTTAAAAGCAAATTACGAACACCCTTGACTTTTTTTTTTTCTTTCCTTTAATAATTGTGGACACTATAATTGAACGGGGGGTTAAGGGACTGTTTGCTACTTGAAATATTTGATCAAGATTGGCAAATTTAAAAGCAAATTAAGAACACCCTTGATTATTTTTCCCCCTTTAATAAATGTGGACACTATAATTGAACGGGGGGTTAAGGGGATGGTAGCTGTAGCTCCCTTCACGCAGAATAATATGTCAAATAAAATTGTTCATAAACCTATTTTAGATTACTTTTATTTTAAAGTAGATTGAACTCTGTATTTATTGAAATTTTATTTTTCCGACTGAGTGAAAATAATGCCTGGACTGGGAGTCTAGTTGAGTCTGTTGAGCTATCTACATGATAGGCCAGAGACGTTTCTGCCTAAAGGTTGTCTGAGTGAGTAATGCTGACCGGTTGTCGGCCTGGATAGCTCAATTGGTAGAGCCTTGACCTTGTAAGTCAAAGATCCGGGGTTCGACTCCCGGTCCAGGCATTATTTTCACTCAGTCGGAAAAATAAAATATCAATAACTATGATTTTCTTCCACAGTTGATTGTGTGATTTTAATAAAAATTAGATTGAACTCAATCCACCTGACCGCCACTGACGGATATATCCGGTCTTTGAACTGTTCTTTTTTCCGCAATACACTTATAATTCAAAATTATATAATTATAAATTTTTAGCTTGTTTTTCAAATTTGAAGATCTCGTATAAAAGCATTATAATCATGTACGTAGTTAACTTTTTAATCTTAAGTTGAAATAATTATCATTTTAGTGCATTGAAAAAACTGTTCAGAGAAAATAACATTACAATTTTGCCATTTTCAAAGGCGATCAGAGGGCTATTATCTTACCTTATTGATCTGATGACTTAATCTGCAATCTACCTCTATAGTATTGAAATGCAGGGTAAGAGAAAGTCTTGTGAGTGACACACCAGATTATTATTTTTGTAATTCCACACATCCAGTCTGATGCACGATACATATTATAAAGGTGTTCTACTAGTCGGCCAATATGCACCCAAATTTAATTATCGTAGTTTTTTTAATAGCTATCTTGCATATGAAATTTGGTGCATTTCTGCACTATAGAAGCTTTCCCGCAAATAGAGAAAATATAGGAAAGCAGCAGCACTTGTCAGTTGATATGCTCTCAAATTAAGCTTGCATAGTTTTACATAGTAATTATCTCAGCAATCTAAGTTTCGTACACTTATGCACTACTAAAGAAACTGATCTTACTGGCTTTCCCGTAAACAACGTCACTTGGTGAGCGATATGTTCAAAATCTAATCAGCACCAATTTATGTAAAGGTTCAACCAAATGTAAATGGTTAATTTAATGTAATAAATAAACTGCATTTTGTGCAAAAAAGAAATATTTCTATTTTTGTGCTTATCATCGAGAAGTGACGCTACTATAGCTTAGTTTCTGTGATTTTTAGAATGGCTATATCTCGGTATCTATTTGTTAAAATTTTCCCGAAAATGCATATGTAAAATGTTTTTTGGAAAAGCAATGGTGAGTAAAATTTTCTGCATTTAGTAGATGCGCTGTTATATAGAATGATAGAGAATAATATAGAAGAAAGCTTCTAAAAGCGTTTCCATCATTGGTGACTGTGATTCTGATATGATTCTCAATCTGATATGATTCTATAAATTATTCTGACTCTAACAAGCACTACTACTAGGCTATTCGCGCCATATGAAATCCTGATTATGATTAGCCGCAGTTGAAATAATCTATTTAAAAAAAAACTTTTAAAACCCAAATTCTTAATGTATCATATCACATAAATCTTTTCGAAGTTATGATTTGGCAAATTTTTTTGTGAAATGATAAATTTCAGCGGAAAAGAATTTGTTCTCTTTTATAAACCAAAAAATGTCTTTTATATCTCGTGAGCCGGTCTGGATCAAAGTCGTCCAGCGTAATGTATCCCGTGAACCGGTCGTGGGACGTGGATCAAATCACCCCAAAAAATTTTCTGAGGCATTTAATCCATCATTGACCGATGAATAGCTATGATTGGACATTAGTTGTTGCTCTGGTTGTGCCATGTATCGGTCATTACAAACGTAAATATGCATAAAAACTTTATTTTTATTTTTATTTTTATTTTATTTTTTTGTAAATAACTGCATAATTGTTTTAGAATTATAAAAATATGCATACAATGTTGCTCCCTGCAAACAATTTTTTAATTTTGAGTTTTAAAAAATATTTTAAACATGTTTGTGTACTACTTTGTGAATTTATCGATAAGTTAATTTTTATAAAACATTTTTATGTTTGAATACTAAATTTTTGCCTTAAATTTCAGCATTCGAACATAAAAAAAGGCTTCTTAAAAAACTCTTAAAAAATTCTTAGGATACTGTGTAGTCAACGAAAAATTTTCTTTTATCGATTGACATCTTTTCTACTAATTATCTGCAAAAATTAACACTCCGGACACGCGGGGTATCGAACGCTCGACCACCGCGTTACTAACATGGAGAGACAAATGAAAAAGCTTATATTTACCTTAAAATGGAGGCACATTTTTTATTAGCTTGAGATTCACAAACATACCGTAGTGAATGACAGTAAGTACATAAGAATTTGGGGGAAAAGAACATGCTAAAATGTTATTTTCTGTAAAACTTTTAATCTCTTGAAATAAAAATTCCAATCTAATGTAGTTTTGTTTAGAATTCTGTCACTTAAATGTTTGACTCAGACAATAAAAATGACATTAACACACTTTTTTTTAATTCTGCTGATAAGATATTTGAGCTGATAGAAAAAACTGAGTTTGTTGTTAGTGAACTTCAAATCACGATTATATTTCAATTATTTTAAGTCGCATTTTTCATTACTTTAATTATATTTTATGGCAACAACCGCATTTATTTTTATGAAACACTCAATAACACTACAAAAGAGAATATAGTTTCGGCCGGCTTCGAATATAACTCTTTTAAACGGAAATTTTCCATTAAGGCATTCATATGTTCTAAATACACAAAAGAAAAATATGAAATTTCTGATATCAAGAACAAAGAAAATTAAAATTAGGTAAGTTCTTGCATTTATTATATTGTTAATTTAAATGTATTTTTTATGAAAGGCTACCTCTTGTACTGAAGTGATTTTAAACATAATTTCTGCCAACAAGGCAATTCAACTGCAGATGATATAAGGGCATTTAAGAATTAAATAATGTATGCCTGTTGCCCCATTATAGGCGTCTGCTAGCACTCAAATTTACGTAGTATAAAGAATGAAAGAGCTTAATAAATACTGTGCCGATTATTTCTATGTTAACCCTTTCCGGCGCAAGGTAATTCGGATCATTTAAATTACGAATTCACGAACAAAATTAAAATAAAAGAATTTGACGACGTTTTCTGCTACGTTATAAAAGTAAAATTTTGCTAAAAAATTTATGGGATGAGTTTTTGCAGTTGAAAATTAAAATTAGGTGATGCTGTAATGGCATCACCGCCCCTGAAAGGGTTAAGAATCATAATATAAATGAGCTTTTGATCTATTGCACGTATGTATAAATATATACATTTTTTTTTTTTTTTTTTTTTTTTTTTTTTTTGGCTGCGACTACATCCACGGGACCGTATATTTAGCATTGACAGAGATAATTTTGCTAGCTACACGGGAAAGCATTGATTGGATAGAATTTGATGATGTCATCAGCAACCTCCCGTGAGTCTATCTGTATTCCTTTTATCTTTTAAATTCACGGTCCCCAGGGGGGTGCCATTTCATAGATGCGCGAATTTTTAGCTATTTGAGATTCCTCGCGCACTACGTCATATGGCGTGAGGTTGAAATCTTGTTTACATCTGAAATAACTGTGTTTAAATTGCGTTTTTGTGATTTAATTTTTTTCTTTTCTTTTAATCGAATTTGTTTAAATGTACCGTATGATAACTCTTAATTTACGTCTTTTGTTGATTCTTTGACATGCTCCGTATTCGAGAACAAAAATTTTTTAAAGAATAGATTATTGAAAGTGATAGAACATTCATGAAAAACTGTGATGTATAATAGCAGTAGATAGATTGCTCATAAAATCAAATCATGTAAGTAATATATCATCGTGTATATTATATCATACATTTTCAAGTTCAGAAATAATAAATCAAAGGGATATTAAATTAGCAGTAATCATGTAATAAGTATGTTTGTTAAATGTTTATGCTACTTCCCTTCGATTTTCAAGTATACTCTTTTGAAAGCAGACAGTAGCCAATGCCTGTTGTCTGCTGTCAAAAGTGACTTTTTTTTTTTTTTTTTTTTTTTTTTTTTTTAAATTCAAATAGGGACATAATTAAGATTTCGTTAAAATTTATTATCTTTATGAAACAAATTGTGGTATCTCATAATAAACAAAATGTTTAAGTTATGTAGTGGATAAAAATGAGTACACACAAAAATATTTCTGCACTTCAAAATTAAATTTGCAGTTAATACACTTAAAATAAAATAAACTTGTGTGTAAAAGAAAAAAAAAAATCTTAGGTACTTTTTTTTTATTTTAATTTTTTTTTTTCTTTAATCCTCTGTAGAAAGTATCTGGATAATTGAAAATTTTATGAAATTGTTTTTATGTAGTAACACATTTCAATGTAACTTTTGTAATAACATGTTAAAAGTGTCAGTGGTAGCACATGTTTTCAAATGAAAATAGTTTTAAAAATACCAACAAGCCAACATGAACAAAATGTTTTGAAACTATTTCTGTCATACCATATTTAAACAATGAATATAATTTTTCTTTTGTAAAAAATTCTTGATCATTGCTTAAACATTTTGGAGTATTATATATATATATAAAAAAAAAAAAAAAAAACAGAACTGAGGTTTAAAAGTAATAAGTACAAAACTTTGAACTCAGACATCTTTTGTGACTCTTTGTTTTTAAACTGTGCTGTCATAATGTTAGAACCACCACACATATAATTTTTTTCTGGATTGTGTTTTAACAACTGCACTTCCCTCTTTTTTGACTAAAAGAAAGAAAAAAAAGTAATTATCAATCCATTCTCATATGAAGCTTTTATGTACAGTCGGTCAAACAAAAAACGAAACACCCCCACCTATCTCATTACCTAATTATCGCAGAAACATGCAGTAGGCACCAATCGTCAGGAAATTATGTCTACTTTTTTTGTATGTAGGAAAAAATGACATTGGGGGTCGTCTACATATTAAAAATGGGTCCAACTTTGAAAATTCGAATGTTAACCCACTAATTTGACGACAGAAAACGATTCTAGAGCATCAAAATAGCCTAGATATAAATTTGCACGAAGATATCAACATTGGTTCCTGAGATATTTAAGGTTTTTCTTTAGGGGGTTATCTCCAAGTTTATTTTTTTATCATTTAGGTCAGATTCAACGAATTTATTAGAGCTCTCTTCTATTATTCAATGGGTTTCATTCATCTACAAATTTCTAAATACATCAAAAGGAATATAATTTCAATGAGCATGTTAATGTGGAAATTTCGAACTATAAGAAATATTCTGTCCAAAAAAAATAACATAGGAGGGTCTATTAACACCTGTGTGTGTGAAGGGGAGGAGGAGGGGCACCGGCATTCAAAATTGATGTTTTATTATCGCATTTTCAAAAGATTTTAATTGAAATTAGATTTCTGTTATGCTTTTTCGAAAATGATTATAGGGATTTTGATGAAAGTTTGGGATTAAGTATTTTCGGGATACTAGACATACCACCATCTTCAGAAAAATTTGCGTTGGCTGTTAATCCCTTATCGGCCAATGGCAACAAATGAAATAAATTGGGTTTATTCGGAAACTGATATAAGGATTTTGATGAAAGTTTTGCGTTAAGTGCTTTTGAGTATGCTTAAACGAATGGAATTATCCCCATCGTCATAAAAATTCGTTGTCGCTGTTAACCCTTTAAAGGACAATTGCAACGTATTTCAGAAATCGGCTTTACACGGATATGGACTAAGCAATTTTTATGAAAGTTTGAAGTTAGGACTTTTTCATGAGAAAAAACAATTGTATTTCATTTTCAGATAAATTAGCGTTTACATTTAAACCTTTACCGGCCAACTGCAATACATAGCAAAAGTTGGGTTTATTCAAAAATGATTCTAGGGATTTTGATGAAAGTTTGGGGTTAAGTGTTTTCGGAATATTAGACTTACCATCATCTTCAGAATTATTTGCGTTGGCTTTTAACCCCTTATCGGCCAATGGCAACAAATGAAATAAATTGGGTTTATTCGGAAACTGATATAAGGATTTTGATGAAAGTTTTGCGTTAAGTGCTTTTGAGTATGCTTAAACGAATAGAATTATCCCCATCGTCATAAAAATTCGTTGTCGCTGTTAACCCTTTAAAGGACAATTGCAACGTATGTCAGAAATCGGCTTTACACGGATATGGACTAAGCAATTTTTATGAAAGTTTAAAGTTAGGGCTTTTTCATGAGAAAAAACAATTGTATTTCATTTTCAGATAAATTAGCGTTTACATTTAACCCTTTACCGGCCAACTACAATACATAGCAAAAGTTGGGTTTATTCACAAATGATTCTAGGGATTTTGATGAAAGTTTGGGGCTAAGTGTTTTCGGAATATTAGACTTACCATCATCTTCAGAATTATTTGCGCTGGCTGTTAACCCCTTAACGGCCAATTGCAACAAATGAAATAAATTGGGGTTATTCGGAAACTGATATAAGGATTTTGATGAAAATTTTGCGTTAAGTGCTTTTGAGTATGCTTAAACGAATGGATTTATCCCCATCGTCATAAAAATTCGTTGTCGCTGTTAACCCTTTAAAGGACAATTGCAACGCTTGTCAGAAATGGACTTTACACGGAAATGGACGAAGCAAATTTTATGAAAGTTCGATGTTAGGGCTTTTTCGTGAGAAAAAAACAATTGGATTTCATCTTCAGATAAATTAGCGTTTACAGTTAACCCTTTACCGACCAATTCAATACATAGCAGAAGTTCGGTTTACTCGAAAATGATTCTAGGGATTTTGATGAAAGTTTGTGGTTAGTGTTTTCGGAATATTAGACTTACCACCATCTTTAGAAAAATTTGCGTTGGATGTTAACCCATTATCGGCCAATGGCAACAAATGAAATTGGGTTTATTCGGAAACTGATGAAAGGATATCATGAAAGTTTTGCGTTCAGTGATTTTGAGGATGCTTAAACGAATGGAATTATCCCCATCGTCAAAAAAAATTTGCTGTCTATGTTAACCCTTTAAAGGCCATTGCAACGTATGTCAAAAATCGGCTTTACACGGATATGGACTAAACGATTTTTATGAAAATTTTAAGTCAGGGCTTTTTCATGAGAAAAAACAATTGGATTTCATCTTCATATAAATTAGCGTTTATAGTTAACCCTTTACCGGCCAATTGCAATACATAGCAGAAGTGGGGTTTACTCGAAAATGATTCTAGGGATTTTGATGAAAGTTTGGGGTTAAGTGTTTTCGGAATATTACACTTACCATCATCTCGAGAAAAATTTGCATTGGCAGTTAACCCTCTATCGGCCAATGGCACTAAATGAAATAAAATGGGTTTATTCGGAAACTGATATAAGGATTTTGGTGGAAGTTTTGCATTAAGTGCTTTCGGGGATGCTTAAATGAATGGAATTATACCCATCATCATAAAAATTCGTTGTCTCTGTTAACCCTTTAAAGGACAATTGCGACGTATGTCAGAAATTGGCTTTACACAGAAATGGACTAAGCGATTTTTATGAAAATTCGATGTTAGGGCTTTTTCATGAGAAAAAAACAATTGGATTTCATCTTCAGGTAAATTAGCGTTTACAGTTAACCCTTTACCGGCCAATTGCAATACATAGCAGAAGTTGGGTTTACTCGAAAATGATTCTAGGGATTTTGATGAAAGTTTTGGGTTAAGTTTTTTCGGAATATTAGACTTACCACCATCTTCAGAAAAAATTGCGTTGGCTGTTAACCCCTTATCGGCCAATGGCTACAAATGAAATAAATTGGGTTTATTTGGAAACTGATATAAGGATTTTGATGAAAGTTTTGCATTAAGTGCTTTCGGGGATTTTTGATGAAGAAATTATCCTCACTGTCATAAATATTCCTTATCGTTGTTAATCCTTTAAAGGCCAAATGCAACGTATGTTAGAAATTATCTTTATATGGAAACTGAGAAAACGTTTTTTCTGAAAGGTTACAGTTAGAGCTTTTTGATGAGAAAAGACGATTGGATCTCTGCTTCAGACAAATTAGCATTCACAGTTAACCCTTTACTGACCAATTGCAACACATAGCAGAAATTGAGTTTACATGGAAATGGATATAGCGATTTTGATGAATATTTCGGACTAAGTTTTTTCGGGGACTGCTAAAACGAATGGTATTCCCTCATCTTCAGAAAAAAAAATAACGTTCTCAATTAACCCTTTATCGGCCAATTGCAACATATGACAAAAATTGGGTCTACTTGTAAATAGGTATAAGGATTATGATGAAAATTTGAGGTTGCATAATTGATTAGAATTATTTTATTCTTCAGAAAATTTCTTGTTCTCTGTTAAACCTTTAAAAGCCCATTGCGACGTTTGCCAGAAATACGGTTTACACAAAAATAGGCGTAGCGAATTTCATAAAAGCTTGGAGTTAGGACTTTTTGATGAGAAAAAGCTTTTGGAAATATCCTCATCTTTAGAAACAATCGCATTCGTTGTTAACTCTTTATCGACACATTACAACATACGGTCGAAATTGAGTATATTCGGAAATTGATAAAGCGATTTTTATGAAAGTTTGGAGTTACGGCTTTTAGATGAGAAAAAATGATTGGACTTATCCTTATCTTCAGAAAAAATCGCGTTCTCAATTAACATTTTATCGGCCAGTTGCAAATTATAGCAGAAGTTGTGTTTATTTAGAAATTTATATAGGGATTTTGATGATAGTTTGGGGTTAAAAACTTTCTGGGTGCTTAAAGAACTGGACAAATCCTTATCTTCAGAAAAAAATTGTTCGCAGTTTACCATATATCGACCAGTTGCATCAAGCTTTAGAAATAGGCTTAATCGGAAATGGATATAGTGATTTCAAATAAAGTTTGTGGTTAGTGTTTTTAGGGATGCAAAAATGTTTGGACTTATTCTCATCTTTTGAAAAAAATGGCGTGATTAGTTAAACCTTTATCGACAAATTGCAACATATCGCCCAAATTCGGGTTACTCGGAAACGGATGTATCGATTTTGATGAAAGTTTGGGATTAAGTGTTTTCGGAGGTGCAGAAAGTTTGGATTTATACAGAAAAATTAGCGTTCGCTGTCATAGTATATAGTAAAAAAAGGATTCGGGTTCCCGTTCATGACTTCATTTGTTATTTTGTTTAAATTTAGTACGAGAGAATGTAATCGATTCAAGCAATATTTGTGTGTCAAGTCTATAACTGTATACTTATTGTGTATCTTGTTTTCTTTCTTTTCTTTCTATTTATATATATATATTTTAATACAATTTAATTTAATCAAAGGTAGCTGATATTTGTGCGTGTTGAAGTATTTGGTAAAGAAGGAAGCAGGATCCAGTCCATGATTGAAATTATAGATATTTTTTTTAATGAAAATGCCTAAATTCAAATAAAAGTGGGTGATATTTTCAAATGCCTAGCTAGTCGTTAATTTAGTTAAATAGCGATTGCAAGTTTTGAACTGGTAACGCTGCCGAAGGCAGCAGGAACCAGGAACAGTTGGCTAAAAGAATTAAAAAATGCATTTTCACCGTGTTCTGATCCATTCTGAAAGTTTCAAATGTGTAGCTTTTCAGGAAGTTAGTTAAATAAATTTTCTGTCGAATCATATAAACGCTTCCGAAGGCAGTAGGGACCTGAAACAGTTGACTAAAAGTGATAAAAAATGTATTGTCACCGTGTTCTGAGCTATCCTGAAAGTTTCAAATGTCTAGCTAGTCGGAAAGTTAGTTAAAAATCGATTGCAAGATTTGTACTGGACAAACAAACAAACAAGAAGTGAAGTTAATAAAAATAATTACAAGATATAAAGAACTTTTATATACCATGTTTTTAAATTTTCTGTTGAATCATAGAAACGCTAATGAGCGCAGCGGGAATCCGGAGCAATTGGAAAAAAGTATTAAAAAAATCCCTTGCTATCGTGTTTTGAGCTATTATAAAAGTTTCAAATGGCTATCTAGCCGGGAAGTTAGTTAAAAGTAGATTGCAAGTTTGTACTGGTAACGCTAACGAAGAGAGCAGGGTCCCGAAGCAATTGGTTAAAAATATTTTTAAAATGCATTTCCACCGTATTCTGAACTATTCTGAAAGTTTCAAATGTCTAGCTACTCGGGAAGATAATTAAATAAATTTTCTGTTGAATCATATAAATGCACCGAATACAGTAGGGACCCGAAAGAGTTGGCTAAAAGTATTTAAAAATGTATTTTCACGGTGTTCTGAACTATTGTGAAAGGTTCAAATGTCGTCAGGAAGTTAGTTAAATAAATTTTCTGTTGAATCATATAAACGCTGCCGAAGGCAGTAGGGACCTGAAACAGTTGACTAAAAGTATTAAAAAAGTATTGTCACCGTGTTTGAGCTATCATAAAAGTTTCAAATGTCTAGCTAGTCGGGAAGTTGGTGAAAAATTGATTGCAAGCTTCGTACTGGTAACGCTGTCGAAGGCAGTAGGAACCCGAAGCAGTTGGTTAAAAATATTTTTTAAATGCCTTTTCGCTCTGTTCTGAACTATTCTGAAAGTTTAAAATGTCTAGCTAGTCTGGAAGTTAAATAAATTTTCTGTTGAATCATATAAACGGGTAGTGACCTAAAACAGTTGACTAAAAGTATTAAAAACATGTATTGTCACCGTGTTTTGAGCTAGCCTGAAAGTTTCAAATGTCTAGCTAGTCGAAAAGTTAGTGAAAAATCGATTGGAAGCTTCGTACTGATAACGCTGCCGAAGGCAGCAGATACCCTAAACAATTGGCTAAAGGTATTTTAAAAAATTCATTTTTACCGTGTTCTGAACTATTCTGAAAGTTTCAAATGTCTAGCTAGTCGGGAAGTTTTGTTAAATAAATTTTCTGTGGGACCTGAAATAGGCAGTGGGACCTGAAATAGTTGACTAAAATTATTAAAAAAATGTATTGTCACCGTGTTGTGAGCTGTCCTGAAAATTTCAAATATCTAGCTAGTCGGGAAGTTAGTTAAAAATCGATTGCAAGATTTGTACTGGACAAAAAAAAAAAAAAAACATACAAATAAACAAACAAACAAACAAGAATCAAAGTTAATAAAAACATGGTAATATGGTAAAATATTACAGGGAGTTCAAGTATTTTCTCCCCTTGCTTAATTTTACGCTGTTGCACTTCATATAATTTTAAACCATAAATCGTAATGATAATATAATTTTTTGTCGTGTTCCTGTAAAAATCTATAAAGGCTATCTTTACCAAAATCTATACAATTTGTGCGACGGTAATGTATAACATGTGCATAAATTTTCAGTTTAATAGAATAAGGTGTTTAGATACTATCGCATTTTAAAACGATTGGGCCCATAGACCATAATGACAATTTTTCTTTCTGTCCTTGTAAAAAGGAAAAAAAAAACTATACATGCTAGATTTATCAAAATCTATACACTTTCTGCGAGAGTGATTATTAACATGTATAAAAGTTTTTTAACTCAAACGAATAAGGCTTTTAAATGCTATCGCATTTTATTTTATTTGGATCCATAGACAATAATGATAAATAATGTTTTGTTGTGTCCCTGTGAAAAACTATTAATGTTAGATACATCAAAATCTATACACTTTGTGCGACGGACATTTATAACACGCGTATTAGCTCAAAAGAAAATGGTATCTAGACGCTATCAAAGTTTGAAAAACCTTGCCCTATAGGCTATAACGATAAAGAATATTTCTTTTTTGTGCCTGTAAAAAGTACTTTTAAGTGCTAGATTCACCAAAATCAACAGTGATCGTGCTATGGTGCCATATAATAACTTACTATATTTCAACTTATTTGAACAGAGGATTTAGGCGCTGTCGTATTCACTCACACACATACACCCATTCATAATCGAAAACTAGTAAAAATGAATTCAGTGTAATTCAAAAGTATAGAAAGCCCATAATCTCAAAGGTCGGGTTTTTTGTCATGATTACAATACTTCCTTTACATACGTAAGTTCGGAAAGTAAAAATCTGATCTCTCAGCTATGAAGTTCTGTCCAATTCAAAGAAATAATTTATTCTGTAATAATATTATATTATTTTAATTGGTTAATTTATATTTCCAACACTATTAATAATAGCGACTATATAAATTAGAAATCACAATTCTTCTAAAGAAAATTACGAAAACATTATATAATATAGTAAGGAAAGAGATAAATAAAAAAAAAAAAATGTTAAACTACATTTTTAAATCGCATGTCTAATATTATAATACAATTTATTTCAGAATTAAATTCCAATTTATTTCAGCTGAAAAAAAAAAAAAAAAAAAAAAAAAAACATTGTTGAAATAATTAAAAATATATGAAAGTGAATTAAAACTTTTTTTTTCTTAATATCGTCTGCAATAAAATTCAAAACTGATTGTTGTGAATGCTACTTGTAAATACAGTTTGTAATCGTTATATGGCCCCCAAACTTGATCTTCGATCGTTTTTCTGGAATATCTCGAGAACTATTTGGCCCAATGAGCTGCAAATTTGCATACGCGTATTTTAATGTGCTAGAAATCGATATCTGTTAAAAAAATTATAGGTCACAATACATAATTTTTTAAAATATTAATTTAATATTTTTTATTCTATAGATAAAAAACATTAAAATCTTAATGAAACTCATAAATATGTTTGGAAAACCTGTTATTAACATCATAAAAAAAACCAGGTAAAAAAAAATAAAAATGTAGGAGATATGAATAAAAATGTGTAATCGGACTTTAACATTAGAAGCTCGAAAGTTTAGACGTGTATAACTCCTAAACTTATACACCATATGACTTCCAAATTTATATCTGGGGATGAAATTGACTGTAGAATCGATATCCGAAATCAAAATTATATGTTACCATTGAAAAAATTAAAGTTTGACACGATTTCAATATGGCGACGACCCCTTAAGCTATTTTTTTCCAATTAGCTTAAAAGAGAACAAAATTCCCTGACGAATGGTACCTTCGGTGTCTTTCTGCAACAATTTACTGATGAGTTAGGTGGGGGTGTTTCGTTTTTTTTTTTTGACCGACTGTACATCCATATTGCTTACCGCTATAGTACTGCAAGACAAGTTAGCTGTGTAAAATGATCTTTTTTTTATCAGGTACTGAAGGCATATTGCTGATTACATATATGCATATGATACATACATGCATATTATTGATTGCTGCAGTAGAAAATTTCATGTAAAGTGAAGTATAATCATCTCTCAAAAATGCACAATTCTTTGAAATCTGCATATCATTTGTAATGTAAACAAACACTGTCATAACTGATTTGTTGATTAGTGAATCGCAAAAATTCAGCTGTATTAGGAGATAAATCAATTATTAATTTGTGCTTGTGAATCACCAATCACTCAGCATATTGAAGTATTTAAAAGGTAAACAAACATATAATATTACAGATAACTTAATATATTATGTATTTCTTTTAAAATTGAAAATTATAAGTGTTTAATTTTGAACAAAATATTTTAAGGAATGTATTTTTATTTCATTTTTACTCATAAAATTAAAATGCATAATTTTACTGAAATATCTGAAATGTAAACAAACAAATCACACTAGTACAGCAAAATTTATGTATTTTAGATTTTTTTAAACAAATACGTGTGCTTTCTTTTGAGCAAAACATTTAAATAAATGCATTTTTATTTCATTTTAATGTAATTGAAATTCATGGTCTTACTGAAGTAATTCATGACAATATTGAAGTAAAGTAAACAAACATATCATAATATTACAGATAACTTCATATATTGTGTATTTCTCTTTAAATTGAAAAATATAAGTGTTTTATTTTGAACAAATATTTAAAAAAATGTGCTTATGTTTCATTTTTACTCATAAAATTAAAATTCATAATTTTACTGAAATAACTGAAATGTAAACAAACAAATACAGCAAAATTACTAGTACAGCAAAATTTATATATTTTAGATTTTTTTAAACAAATACGTGCTCTTTCTTTTGAGCAAAACATTTAAATAACTGCATTTTTCTTTCATTTCATTTTAATATAATTGAAATTCATCGTCTTATTGAAGTAATTCATGACAATGTTGAAGTATTTAAAAGGTAAACAAACATATCATAATATTACAGATAACCTCATATATTGTGTATTTCTTTTTAAATTGAAAAATATAAGTGTTTTATTTTGAACAAATATTTAAAAAAATGTGCTTATGTTTCATTTTTACTCATAAAATTAAAATTCATAATTTTACTGAAATATCTGAAATGTAAACAAACATATCGCGATCGTACAGTAAAATGTATATATTTTACATTCTTTTAAAAAAATATGTGTGCTTTATTTTGAGTAAAACAATTAAATAACTGCATTTTTATTTAATTTAATTTTAATATAATTGAAATTCATCGTTTTATTGAAGTATTATAAATGTAAACAAATGCATAGCAATGTTGCCGAAAATGCGAAAGCTTTATAATTTTTTATGAAATTATATGTATTTAAAATAAATATTTTAACGAATGTACTTTTATTCATGTAATACCGTCCTTGATTTTCGTTTTTGGGTAATATTTATATCAGATTATAGGATATATTTTTTAGCAAGTAATAGCTAGCTCTGGGCGAACAGCCGTATATCTTGTATCGTAGTTTGTTTCTATCTTTCGCCACGTGACGTTTCACTTCTGCTTGCTTCTGATTGGCTACTCTTCAAATGGCCCAACCTTATGATAGAAGAACCTTGACGGTCCCGTGTATGCATTATTATGTCCACGGTCCCGTGGATGTAGACACTCCGTTGTCGGCGACTACATCCACGGGACCGTAAATTTAGTGTTGACAGAGATAATTTTGTAGATACACGGGAAAGCATTGATTGGATAGAAATTTATGATGTCATAAGCAACCTTCCGTGAATCTATCTGTATTCCTTTTATTTTTTTAATCCACGGTCCCGTGTATGCATTATTATGTCCACGGTCCCGTGGACTCCGTTTTTTTTTTTTTTTTTTTTTCGTCTGACAAAGCGTCATGCTCAATTATTTCGACCCGAAACAATTGTTGCGAGTTTTCTCAAATTATGGTGTTTCCTTACGAAGATTTTATTGTTCTTTTTTCAACACTAGTATTTCGATGCATTTTACAGCACTAGCCCAATATGAATATCTTGTTTTTTAAAAGGAATATTTCAAGCAAATTTTGCTTTTTTTTTTTAACTTGGCATGTTGTTCATTTATAGATTTTTGTATATGGGTCAAATCTAAGAATTGAATTTTCATCCTCTTCCTCTTGTGCGATTAAACTGGAATTTTGTAAACTCGGGCGACATTATAATGCTGAAGCAGTAACGGATTTAGGGAGAAGGGAAGGGTTTTAGGGTTTTTGCATACATGTATAACTCCGATGACATTACATACTGAAGTCGTGACATATTTAAGGTTTCGGGCCCTTAACTCCAATTCAAAATTTGTTTCGAATTTTAAACCACTTCCTATCGCCCGATTGAGTGGAAATTTTGCATAAATATATAATTCCGAGGACAATACATGCTGAAACAGTAACTGATTTTTTTTTTTTTTTTTTTTTTTTTTTTTTGCGGGGGAAGCTGAGAGCTTTATGAATTTTAAAACACTCGCTATCATTCGCTTGAGCTGAAAAATGTACACAAACGTATATTACACACATCCGCTGAATTGGAGTTTTTAGTGCACTTTGAAATAAAAGCTTGTGTTTATTTATTTATTTATTTTTTTTTTATATGTTAATATTTATTTATTTATTAGATTTCCATATTGTTATTTAAATTTAATCAACTTTTATTTAGATACTTACGTATTGTCCGGCCGTAGATTTTAGCCAAATGAAAGCCGTGGCAAAATGACGTAATATACAGCCAATAATGAAATTTAAATGACATTTAATTACACTACCAATAAATATTTGAATACTTTTGAATTTAGATGTTTTGTTGAATCTCTAAAGAAATATTTGGGGAATTCTCTTAGAAACTGAGGGTAGTATACAGAAGGTCTGTCCAACCCCAAACACTTGGCGGGACGCACTGAAAATCTGTTTTATGTAGGCGGGCCGCACAGTATGTACCGCATGTATGTGTTTGTGAGTGTATGAATCATGTATGTAATGTATTATTATTATTATTATTATTATTTTCGGGAGAAGATAGGGTGATTTAGAGCAAAATACGTTAATATTAAATTATTTTCACCCATAAATTAAATATAGAACCATCAAAAATTTGTGACTAGCCATTGAAAAAAAGAAGATGAATAATGGATTCCATAATAATTTTTACAACACTGTATTGTTTTTAATTTATCAATCGTTGAAAGGTATTTTCACATCAAAAATTCAGAACGGATTAATTAGTGTTTAATCGAAATTTTCAAAATTTAAAGTATCGTTAATTTCCTCGCGGGCCGCGGGTTGGCCACCCATTGGTATAGAGCATATATGTCATACCTCATATATTTATTTCAACCTTCAACAAATGTTTTTTCTGGAAGGCAAAAAATGTATCAGTAAAAAATTAAGAAAAAAATAAATATTTAAATAAAGTTTAGGATCAACTTGTAAAAAACTAGAATGTTGTGGCCACCACATGGCTTTGTTCTACATTTTCCTATACAAATGCACTCAGTAAAAGTAATTTATTAAAATTATCTTCCATGATGAATGGAGACATTTCCATCCTAGAGAAGGGTAGTATAACACTAAATATAAAAAAAAAAGTCAATTTTATTCTCTACTAGCATCGCTTTGCCCCGCTTCGCCGGTTACTATATTTAAATGATTCCTTTTTAATTGAATAATTGAAATGATTAAATAAATATATTTCGATTGGTGACTATTATCGTCACAGCTTTAGTATGGGACCTCTTTGGTGATATCAAATATTTTTTTTAACCTTTAACTACACGCGCTGGTGTAAAAAATACACCATTTATAGTAAACAGAATATAAATGACTTTTGGATCTCGCTCTCCCTACGATGCGTGCACATCTAACCTACGGTTTGTTACTTTTCGGCGCGGCCGTTTTGGCGTGGCTGATTTGGCGCGGCCGTTTCGGCGCCGGCCGTTTTGGCGCCGGCCGTTTCGGCGCCAGATGTTTACATTCCGAACTTTTTGAGTGTAAGATTTTTTTTTTTTTTTCTGAAAACATAATAAATAGTCGGGAATATTCAAGAATTTTATAACTGTTTATTATTAGATGGATTAAAATAAACCCGCGAGTTAATCATTATTGACTTTGTTTAAGTGAAGGCAGTTTAAGAATTGGTTAAAAATGCATACCTTTTCTTTATACTGTTTCTTGCTAAAGTTAACTTTTATTTTATCTCAGCAAGCTTTATTAGATAGTAAATTTTAATACGCAAACTGTAAATAAAAATAAACAGAAGTCTTTAATAATTAAATTTTGTGTAACAACAACAACAAAAAAAAAAAAAAAAAGAAGAAGAAGAAGAAGAAGAAGAATAGCAGTGATAACTTTAAAATAATGAAAACTTTATAGAAAGTTATTTTTTATTTTTATCAATTTTTTTTTTTTTTTTTTTTTTTTTTTTTTTAAATAACTGATGGAGATTTAAAAGTACAGGATATTTTCCTCTGGCACTTCTAAACGTAAATTGCTCATTTTTCTTTTTGTACAGTTGATTTTTACTGATTTAGTGATTAATGAACCTAAGTCTACATTTTAACTGTGGGGAGTTACTAAGTTACAATAAATAAATAGTAAGCTGAGGGGGGGGGGGGTGGTATTAAAAATTAATAAGTTGTATGGAACTATTCTACTATGTGTAATAAGTTTCAGAAATTTAGAGCAATGCGAGCTTTAAGTAAGTTATTAAAAAAAAAAAAAAAAAAAAATTAAAGCAGGTGTGTATTTACCGTGTAATGGTTTTTGCCGGTTTTTACTATCTTGGCCAAAACAAGTTTTTCCCATGGTTTTTACCACCTTCAGAAAAAATAAAATTCCTATTTTTTTATTTATTTTTGTTTTTTAATTTACCCCAAAAACCTTCGGGACATATTTTAAAATTTTTAGTTCTCATTTTTCCAATAATATTTACTATGAAATTTCCATTCTTTCATCCATTTCTAACAACAATATTTTGAAAATAAAAATAAATAAATAAACAAAGTAATGTTTACGACATGAAATTTGTTTTAAATTACATGATCAGTTTAACCCTTTATCAGTTACAAACATTTTTTTCTGTCACTCAATAGTTGAAATAAAAGGCTAATGTGACAATCTTAAAAAAAAAAAAAAAGAAAAGAAAATTGGAAGGTAAGATTACTGAATAACCATAGAGTTAAAATATATACATATATATATATTTAATTTATTATTATATTACTTAGTTTATATTATTTTATTATTATTATTTTATTAAATTTAATCATTTTTTAATTCCTACCTTCACCTACTATTGTTTTTATCAGTTATTAAACAGATAAAATACTACACAGCTAAAGGATTAATGAACTAATGTTTTTAAAATACTCGCAATAGATATTGTTCCATACTAAGAAATGAAACCCAAAAATATGGCTTCAATAAAAAGTATTTAGTTTGGTAATAACATAAATTAAGTTAATTAAACAAAAATCTAGTTTATCACCTTATCATTGGCTCTTTTAAATCACGCAAAATTCTATTCATCATTAATATCTTTAGCAAATAATTTAAAATAATTTTTTGTTTACGCATAATTTATATATATATATATATATATATATATATATATATATATAAAGTCAGAAATTACATTGTTTATTTTATTACCCAAAGAACTGCACGGCAATAGGTTTAATAAGATTTAACTACAAAAATCGAGTTCTTTTCTCAGATTACCACTGACTTCTTTAAATTACGAAAATTCCTATTCATCATTAATGTCATTAATAAAAAATTAAAAATATTTTTTGGTTCAAGCATTAAAAAAAAAAAAATCAGAAATTACATTGTTTATTTTATTCCCCAAAGAACCTCCATCACCAAATTGGTTAGAATCTTTAGAATTGCTGCGTATGTGTTGCCATCTGATGACTAAGTTGAATAAAAAACAAGTTTCTAATCTTATCATTGGCTCCTTTAAATTAAGCAAAATTCTATTCATCATTAATATATTTAATAAATAATTTAAAATAGTTTTTTCTTCACGCATAATAAATAAATAAATAAGAAATCATATCTATCATTAAATAAATTTTAACTGAAAAGGCTGAGACGAAAGCCGCGGCCATTTCGTGAAGTACAGGCTGCGCGAAAACAGCCTCTCCGAAATGGATCTCGCGCCAAAACGGCCGCGCCAAAACAGCCGCGCCGAAATGGGTTTCGCGCCGGAACGGCCGCGCCAAAACGGCGGCGCCAAAACGGCCGCGCCGAAACGTCCCATTCCGTCTAACCTATCATTGAAGTATTTAATTTTTCATTAGTTTTTATAAAAAGTTTTGATAATTAAAATTTATACAGTCGGCAGCAAAAGTATCCGAGCACTAGCCAATAATTCTTAAACAAAAAAAAAAAAAAAAAAAAAAAAAGAAAAGAAAAAAAAGTACACTTAATACTACAGAGAATGTGAAACCCCGATCTATTGTTCCCGCATCCATCGTTTTCCCGCGTTGATCGTTTTATTTCTATGATCCCTGAACAAATTGTATTTAAATAATCTTAACGAAACCCGCATGTATCGTGCTTCAAAAAGTCGTTTTCCCGCTATGAAAAATGATGGATCGAGGTTCTAATGTATTTTGTTAAATGAATCCTTGTCGAGTCATGTTCTTAGAACTGACTAGAAACATAGCTCGACAAGGATTTATTTAACAAAGCAGTATTATGTGTACTTTTTTCAGACTGGGATTATTGCTAGTGCTCGGATACTTTTGCTGCCAACTGTAGCATATATATTTGTTCTTATTTAATTTATTTTCCCTAACAACACATCTTCTCCGAAAGGCATCCTCAGGATGTTCTGTGGACAAGTGTGTTGTTAGGGATTTATTTGATATTTTGGTGGTGTACAAAATACACCGCGCGTGTACTTGTGTTAAAAAGTTAAGCGCGTGTAGTCAAAGGTTAACTTCTCGAATGTGTACAACAAAACTTTTATTAAAACGAATATTTTCGAAAACAGTCCAATAGTAGTGTTAACTCCTGAGTGCAAAAAAAGTGGTTTTTGACATTTGATCATTGTGTATGTGTATCTAGAATCTTCTTACTACCATATTTTAAAAACTAATAAATATCGAACGATGAAAATTTCAGAATTAAGACAAGTCAAGTGTACAGGTAGTTTTTCCAATTAAGGAAAAAAAAAAAAAAAAAAATTCAATTTTGGTGAAAATTGAAAAATTGCAAGTGGGACCGCAGGTCCGTATCTTAAAAATCGGTCAAACGATTTTCATGAAAATTGTTACATAAACCATTTTTTAGATATTCATTCGCATGCATTACGTGGTTATTATAGGAAAATCAACAGTCATCTTGATTAGGTAGGTCAATTTTAAATCCCGGAAACTGGTGCTACAAAAAACGGCTCTAACAATTTTTTAAACTAGCTATGTAAACTCTGTTTACCTATATGTTTACACAAATGTATCAGCTTTCTCTTACAGGAAAATTGTTAGGTGTCTTATTTCTTAGGTCAATTTTATGTCTTCTAGCCATATTATCTGCAAAAAATGCATACGTGCAATAGTGGATAAAGAAAGTCGCATGATTGTTACATTTTTTTTTTTTTTTTTTTTTCACCCATTACGGGTGAAATTTTCCTTTGAAACTTTTTTTCCTGTGTTAAATTATTTTTACTTTTATTACCCGACTACCATAAGCAAAGGAAGTTTTGTATTCGGTCAAAATTTCTGATATAGAGCTTTAGCTTGATTCACGTGTTTGAAATTCTTCTGAGTTCTTAACCCGGTAGCACTCGCTGGGGTGACTCAGTTACCCCAACAAAGACAATTCATTGGAATAGGTAGCCGATTTCGAAAAATCGCCAACATGGCGCTTTTCTTATCGTGCCGAAAATTGCAACCCTCCACAGGATACGTAAGAGAGGGCGAGTTACGTCAAACAGAACACTGAATACATGTGGATTAGACTAGAAAGGGTTTATTAGTGTCGCTCTAGAACTGCGTAGTGAGCTATTGGAGACAATATTGATTTTAAGCCTAGGGTTTAAAATACGTATGGAAACAATTTATTATATATACACATACATGTTTTGATTATATGTATATATATATATAATTTAAACATTATATATAAAATTAAATACACATAATATTATATGTAAATAATATAACACTTTAATCCATCCCTTAAAGTTAATCACAGACTATCGCTAATATCCCACTGCGCAGTTCTAGTTGGACGTTAAACTCACTCAACCTCATTCTTGATGGAAAAAAAAAGAAAAACTCCTCCAAACGCCATTTTTTTAAAAATAACTTTTGGTGGAAAATGTTTAAAAACGATTATACACTAATCTCTATAAGTATATAGTGAGCGTCTTCAAATAACGAAAAAAAAATACGTGTGGCACTCGAGGACTGCCGCGGTAAAGCTATTGCATAGCATTTTTTATCAACTTATGCAATTATAATTATTTATTTATTTTATTTATGCAGTATTTTTTTTTTCTTTCATATTAATTCAAGATTTTTCTTTGATATTAATTCAAGTTTTTTCTTTGATATTAATTCAAGTTACACTTTTTGAGCGTGGTGACCGATAAGAAAACAAATTTATTTTCTTTTATTGAATAAATGAGAATATATCCGCAATGAGAATATATCAAAAATATCCGCAATCGATTTGTAGGTATCGAAAACCTCGATGTACCAAATTTGAATGATCTAACTCTATTTTTTGAGAAAAGGTATTTTAATAGGTTTTTAAAGGCCTGCAAGTCGAATGGGGATATTCAAGTTTTTTCTTTGATATAATTTCAAGTTACACTTTTTGAGCGTGGTGACCGATAAGAAAACAAATTTTAATAGAGAAAAGGTATTTAATAGGCTCTAAAGGCCTGCAAGTCGAATGGGGATACTCAGGTTTTTCCTCTGATATTAATGAATAACATAACAATAATGATAAGAAAACAAATTTTAACAGAGAAAAGGTATTTAATAGGTTTTAAAGGCCTGCAAGTCGAATGGAGATATTCAATTTTTTTCTTTGATATTAATTCAAGTTACACTTTTTGAGCGTGGTGACCATTTTTTTTCTTTTATTCAATAAATGAGAATATATCCGCAATGAGAATATATCAAAAATATCCGCAATCGATTTGTAGGTATCGAAAACCTCGATGTACCAAATTTCATTGATCTAACTCTATTTTTTGAGAAAAGGTATTTTAATAGGTTTTTAAAGGCCTGCAAGTCGAATGGGGATATTCAAGTTTTTTCTTTGATATAATTTCAAGTTACACTTTTTGAGCGTGGTGACCGATAAGAAAACAAATTTTAATAGAGAAAAGGTATTTAATAGGTTTTAAAGGCCTGCAAGTCGAATGGGGATATTCAAGTTTTTTCTTTGATATTAATGAATAAGATAACAATAAGAAAACAAATTTGAATAGAGAAAAGGTATTTTAATAGGTTTTAAAAGCCTGCAAGTCAAATGGGGATATTAAAGTTTTTTCTTTGATATTAATTCAAGTTACACTTTTTGAGCGTGGTGACCGATAAGAAAACAAATTTTAATAGAAAAAAGGTATTTAATAGGTTTTAAAGGCCTGCAAGTCGAATGGGGATATTCAAGTTTTTTCTTTGATATTAATTCAAGTTACACTTTTTGAGCGTGGTGACCGATAAGAAAACAAATTTTAATAGAGAAAAAGTATTTAATAGGTTTTAAAGGCCTGCAAGTCGAATGGGGATATTCAAGTTTTTTCTTTGATATTAATTCAAGTTACACTTTTTGAGCGTGGTGACCGATAAGAAAACAAATTTTAATAGAGAAAACGTGTTTAATAGGTTTTAAAGGTCTGCAAGTCGAATGGGGATATTCAAGTTTTTCTTTGATATTAATTCAAGTTACACTTTTTGAGCGTGGTGACCGATATAAAACAAATTTTAATAGAGAAAGGTATTTAATAGGTTTTAAAGGCCTACAAGTCGAATGGGGATATTCAAGGTTTTTCTTTGATATTAATGAATAAGATAACAATAATGATAAGATAACAATAATGATAAGAAAACAAATTTTAATAGAGAAAAGGTATTTTAATAGGTTTTAAAGGACTGCAAGTCGAATGGGGATATTGAATTTTTTTCTTTGATATTAATTCAAGTTACACTTTTTGAGCGTGGTGACCGATAAGAAAACAAATTTTAATAGAGAAAACGTATTTAATAGGTTTTAAAGGCCTGCAAGTCGAATAGGGATATTAAAGTTTTTTTCTTTGATATTAATGAATAAGATAACAATAAGAAAACAAATTTGAATAGAGAAAAGGTATTTTAATAGGTTTTAAAAGCCTGCAAGTCAAATGGGGATATTAAAGTTTTTTCTTTGATATTAATTCAAGTTACACTTTTTGAGCGTGGTGACCGATAAGAAAACAAATTTTAATAGAAAAAAGGTATTTAATAGGTTTTAAAGGCCTGCAAGTCGAATGGGGATATTCAAGTTTTTTCTTTGATATTAATTCAAGTTACACTTTTTGAGCGTGGTGACCGATAAGAAAACAAATTTTAATAGAGAAAAAGTATTTAATAGGTTTTAAAGGCCTGCAAGTCGAATGGGGATATTCAAGTTTTTTCTTTGATATTAATTCAAGTTACACTTTTTGAGCGTGGTGACCGATAAGAAAACAAATTTTAATAGAGAAAACGTATTTAATAGGTTTTAAAGGTCTGCAAGTCGAATGGGGATATTCAAGTTTTTTCTTTGATATTAATTCAAGTTACACTTTTTGAGCGTGGTGACCGATATAAAACAAATTTTAATAGAGAAAAGGTATTTAATAGGTTTTAAAGGCCTACAAGTCGAATGGGGATATTCAAGGTTTTTCTTTGATATTAATGAATAAGATAACAATAATGATAAGATAACAATAATGATAAGAAAACAAATTTTAATAGAGAAAAGGTATTTTAATAGGTTTTAAAGGACTGCAAGTCGAATGGGGATATTCAATTTTTTTCTTTGATATTAATTCAAGTTACACTTTTTGAGCGTGGTGACCGATAAGAAAACAAATTTTAATAGAGGAAAGGTATTTAATATGTTTTAAAGGCCTGCAAGTCGAATGGGGATATTAAAGTTTTTTTCTTTGATATTAATTCAAGTTACACTTTTTGAGCGTGGTGACCGATAAGAAAACAAATTTTAATAGAGAAAACGTATTTAATAGGTTTTAAAGGCTTGCAAGTCGAATGGGGTATTCAAGTTTTTTCTTTGATATTAATGAATAAGATAACAATAATGATAAGATAACAATAATGATAAAAAAACAAATTTTAATAGAGAAAATGTATTTTAATAGGTTTTAAAGGCCTGCAAGTCGAATGGGGATATTAAAGTTTTTTCTTTGATATTAATTCAAGTTACACTTTTTGAGCGTGGTGACCGATAAGAAAACAAATTTTAATAGAGAAAACGTATTTAATAGGTTTTAAAGGTCTGCAAGTCGAATGGGGATATTCAAGTTTTTTCTTTGATAATAATTGAAGTTACACTTTTTGAGCGTGGTGACCGATAAGAAAACAAATTTTAATAGAGAAAAGGTATTTAATAGGTTTTAAAGGCCTGCAAGTCGAATGGGGATATTAAAGTTTTTTCTTTGATATTAATTCAAGTTACAATTTTTAAGCGTGGTGACCGATAAGAAAACAAATTTTAATAGAGAAAACGTATTTAAAAGGTTTTAAAGGCCTGCAAGTCGAATGTGGTATTCAAGTTTTTTCTTTGATATTAATGAATAAGATAACAATAATGATAAGATAACAATAATGATAAGAAAACAAATTTTAATAGGGAAAAGGTATTTTAATAGGTTTTAAAGGCCTGCAAGTCGAATGGGGATATTCAAGTTTTTTCTTTGATATTAATTCAAGTTACACTTTTTGAGCGTGGTGACCGATAAGAAAACGAATTTTAATAGAGAAAAGGTATTTAATAGGTTTTAAAGGCCTGCAAGTCGAATGGGGATATTCAAGTTTTTTCTTTGATATTAATTCAAGTTACACTTTTTGAGCGTGGTGACCGATAAGAAAACAAATTTTAATAGAGAAAAGGTATTTAATAGGTTTTAAAGGCCTGCAAGTCGAATGGGGATATTCAAGTTTTTTCTTTGATATTAATGAATAAGATAACAATAAGAAAACAAATTTTAATAGAGAAGAGGTATTTTAATAGGTTTTAAAAGCCTGCAAGTCAAATGGGGATATTAAAGTTTTTTCTTTGATATTAATTCAAGTTACACTTTTTGAGCGTGGTGACCGATAAGAAAACAAATTTTAATAGAAAAAAGGTATTTAATAGGTTTTAAAGGCCTGCAAGTCGAATGGGGATATTAAAGTTTTTTCTTTGATATTAATTCAAGTTACACTTTTTGAGCGTGGTGACCGATAAGAAAACAAATTTTAATAGAGAAAACGTATTTAATAGGTTTTAAAGGTCTGCAAGTCGAATGGGGATATTCAAGTTTTTTCTTTGATATTAATTCAAGTTACACTTTTTGAGCGTGGTGACCGATATAAAACAAATTTTAATAGAGAAAAGGTATTTAATAGGTTTTAAAGGCCTGCAAATCGAATGGGGATATTCAAGGTTTTTCTTTGATATTAATGAATAAGATAACAATAATGATAAGAAAACAAATTTTAATAGAGAAAAGGTATTTTAATAGGTTTTAAAGGACTGCAAGTCGAATGGGGATATTCAGTTTTTTTCTTTGATATTAATTCAAGTTACACTTTTTGAGCGTGGTGACCGATAAGAAAACAAATTTTAATAGAGAAAAGGTATTTAATAGGTTTTAAAGGCCTGCAAGTCGAATGGGGATATTAAAGTTTTTTCTTTGATATTAATTCAACTTACACTTTTTGAGCGTGGTGACCGATAAGAAAACAAATTTTAATAGAGAAAACGTATTTAATAGGTTTTAAAGGCTTGCAAGTCGAATGGGGTATTCAAGTTTTTTCTTTGATATTAATGAATAAGATAACAATAATGATAAGATAACAATAATGATAAGAAAACAAATTTTAATAGAGAAAAGGTATTTTAATAGGTTTTAAAGGCCTGCAAGTCGAATGGGGATATTCAAGTTTTTTCTTTGATATTAATTCAAGTTACACTTTTTGAGCGTGGTGACCGATAAGAAAACGAATTTTAATAGAGAAAAGGTATTTAATAGGTTTTAAAGGCCTGCAAGTCGAATGGGGATATTCAAGTTTTTTCTTTGATATTAATTCAAGTTACACTTTTTGAGCGTGGTGACCGATATAAAACAAATTTTAATAGAGAAAAGGTATTTAATAGGTTTTAAAGGCCTGCAAGTCGAATGGGGATATTCAAGGTTTTTCTTTGATATTAATGAATAAGATAACAATAATGATAAGATAACAATAATGATAAGAAAACGAATTTTAATAGAGAAAAGGTATTTTAATAGGTTTTAAAGGCCTGCAAGTCGAATGGGGATATTAAAGTTTTTTCTTTGATATTAATTCAAGTTACACTGTTTGAGCGTGGTGACCGATAAGAAAACGAATTTTAATAGAGAAAAGGTATTTAATAGGTTTTAAAGGCCTGCAAGTCGAATGGGGATATTCAAGTTTTTTCTTTGATATTAATTCAAGTTACACTTTTTGAGCGTGGTGACCGATATAAAACAAATTTTAATAGAGAAAAGGTATTTAATAGGTTTTAAAGACCTGCAAGTCGAATGGAGATATTCAAGTTTTATCTGATCTACTTTATACACAAATTTTACGCGTACAGCTATTCACTGTTGTACATAGATGATAGATACCTATACACCTATATACTTTCTCACAAACAGCTGCTTATGTATTCGTCCGATTTCGGAGCAGCTCGTCTCGATCTGTGCGAGCTTCGTACAGCCGAAGTCTACCGAACTGTGTTAGGTTTTTTTTTCGTTACGGAATTTTTCGATTCGGTCGCCGCGCTCAAAGCCCGCGATAAAAGCTATACAATAGCTTAAAAAAAAAAAAAAATATATATATATATATATATATATATATACTGAATATTTAAATTTAGTAAAATATATTACCTTAAGAGGTCATACCTTCCGTGGAGGATCAAAATTGTGATGGCATGTCTCCGGACCATCTGTAGAGGTACATCCAATTACCCATAGCGCAGTACTAGTGTGACGTTAAAAATCAATCAACTAACGTATCCAATTGCCCATTGCGTAGCATAACGCAACGTTAATCCCGCTCAGCGCGGCTCCCTTAATTTGTATTCATTAAAATATCATTAAATTAATTAGACCGGTAGCACTCGCATGGGATGATTGAGTCACCAGAACTGCTAAAACTCTTTAGGGGTACATACAAATGAAACACTTCCAGTTGCAAAACCGTTTGCAAGCGTTCCAAATCTATGACTGCAGTCGGCAGCAAAAGTATCCGAGCACTAGCAAAAATTCCTATGTGAGAAAAGCACACTTAACACTGTTTTGTTAAATAAATCCTTGTCGAATCGTGTGCTTAGACTGACTAAGAACAGGATTCGACAAGGATTTATTTAACAAAACTGAATTAAGTGTACTTTTTTTACATAGGAATTTTCGCTAGTGCTCGGATACTTTTACTGCCGACTGTATTTGCAAAAAAAATTGCAAAATTTACGTCATCGAAATTGCAAGCATTCCGTTTGTATGTAACCCTTAATAGTCAATAAAACTATGTAATCTTTTTCCAGCATAATTGAGTAAGTTATTGCTAGAAATATTTGTGAGAACAGTTAATATTTCTTTAGAATATAACTAAAAATTTTATTTTATATTATTTTGTGAGTAAGAGAGAGAGCGGACTTGAGTTTTATGTCACACTAGTGCTACGCTAAGACAATTGGCTACAGTCTAGGACACACCACTTAAGGGTGTATATTTTTTGTATATTTACAGGGTGGGTAGGCAGGCTGGGTTTAACGTCGCACTAGTGCTGCACTATTGGACAATTGGTGACGTACAAGGACTCACTCCTAAGGATGGCCCAGAGACATACCATCACAATTTTGATCCTCTGCGGAGTAGATGGCTCCTTTGCTTCGGTGACATCTTATATTTACCGATATTATGGTTGAGATTATATAGGTTTTAGGTAGCACTAGTGCTACACTATTGACAAATGGCAACTGTCTAGGATACGCCCCGAAACGTGGTCAGAAGACATCAGTGGCGGCTCGTGAGTGATGTTTTGGGAGGGCTGCAGGCTAATGACTGAAAACAGTATGTTAACAACGGAAACGTTTTCTTTTAATTGGCTCTTGAAGTGTTAACATATTTACTTAGATTGTCGAAATAAGCGAATCAGCCAATTAGGTGAATAAAAGTTCCATTCTTTGTACTTTTTCTAGACGTTTCGATGAAGTACCCCCATACGAGCCGCCACTGGAAGACATATCATCAAAATTTTGGTCCTCTATGGAGGGGAATGGAGCCTTCATGGTGAAGATAGATTAAATCGGAGAATCATTTTGAATGATAATCATAACAGAACTTCATCAAAAATATTTTCCAATGCACCTACAATATTAAAAATTTATCAAAAGCGATAACTCCGATACAACTTGAAACTTTATTAAGACTTGTAATTCTATTCATAGCATTTTTCTCAAAGCATCAATTCCATTTACTTCCTCAGGACCATCCTTATGGGTGAGTCCCAGACTATTTGCCAATTGCCCAAAGCGCAACACTAATGTGACGTAAAACCCAACCAACAAACCGTTTAATATTCCATTTAATATCTTACTTTAAAAAGCAAAACTATTCGAGCTATGTAAACCTTCGTATACAAATTTCGTATGGCAGATCTTCATTTCAATTTACACTTTCATTATTGTTTGCACAAATATGAGGCTTTCGCTAAATTTGTTTGCTCCATGTATTGCTAACAATAATGTAATGATTGTGTCAATGATGAGAAAACGCTGACACAAACTGAGCAGAAGGAACAAAATGAGAGTTTACTATTTTTGGCGAATTAGCACACTTATGGCATCAGGCAGCTCCAACCGAATTCCAACAGTTCGAGGGTTAGCGCGCGCCTTCCACCGGGTTAAGAACTAGTTTTCGGCAATTGATCAGTGTGTATGTATGTGTGTGGAATTTTTTCTGACTATCATATCTCAAAACTAATAAAAATAGAACAACGAAGCTTCAGAATTATGACAAATCTAGCATACAAATATTTTTTCAAACTTTAGTGAAAATTTAAAAACCAGAAGTGGGACCATAGGTCCGTATTTTAAAAAGGCTTTAACTAGAGTTGCACCGAATAGTGTTTTTTGCCGAATACCGAATATTCAGTCAAAGTTTTTCGGCCGAATACTTAAATTTCAATTTCAGTATTTTTTCCCGCTCAGAATAGCTTAATTATTTTTAACTTTATTGCATATAAAAAATAATATAATGTGTATTAAAAAATATCAGCAAAAAAAAAAAAAAGAAATAAAATATCATAGGGTAGGTGTCCAGTAATTGACATCTATCCCGAAATAATAAATAATAAAATCATATATTTTACAGATAAGAATTTTAACATTTTATGTCAAACACTGGAGCATAGGGTGCTAATAACCGGTAAAATGAATAACTAGCAGTGTCAAACACTGAAACATAGGGGGCCAATTACTGATAAAATGAAAAACTGGCAGTGTCAATGGTGTCGTGCCCTTAGCGACCGTGCCCTTAGCGGAATGGGTGAAAAGGAAGGAGGAGGAATAGAAGAAGCCGTGTCCTTAGCGGAAATAAGAAGGTGTGCATGCGGAAGATAGAATTTTGTTATTCAAATGCACAAAATAATGCTTTCTGTAGAATGTAGTATGATTAGCATTAGATTTACAGAGTCACGCAAAAATATTCAGTTACACTAAGGGTTATTATTGGAAATTTTCTGAATTGCATTTTCTTTTACATTAAGCGTTTATTCGACCATTTTTTAAAATGTGAATATGATTTGAATTAGTGTATTTGTCTATTCTACTGTCCGTTTGTCCGCCTCCAGCGCCACAAATATTTTAAGAATTTTTTATTTTTACTCTCTTCTATATTCAATAGAAGAAAGTATTGGATTCGTAAAAATATTAGACTTCCGGTTTTCGACGGATTTACAGGTTTTGAGAGGTCTAGAACACGATTTGACTGTTTTTAGAAAATGTATGTCTGTCTGTGTGTGTGTGTGTGACAAAAATTTTGTGGCAATTGTGTCTCCGGAACTACTGCTCAGAATTGCATATAAATTTACATGTATATGCACCTTGAGCTAAAATAGCGCTATCAACTTTTGATGCCAACCGCTCAACAGGTGACACTGCTATACAGCGATTTCTACAATTTAAGTGGAAGCTATATATCAGGTTCTATTGCGTATAATCAATCAAAACTTGGTATGAGAGAAGGCCACCATGATTGCATTATGCTGATTCAATTTGAATGCTTATGGACCGACAAGTGGTGCTACTATACAGCGATTTCTACAATTTAAGGGAAAGCTACATCTCAGGAATTACTGCATAGAGTTCCATATAAATTTATATGTTGATGCACCTTAACCTAAATGAGTATCTGTCAACTTTTGGTGTCAACCGCTCCACAGGTGGCGCTGCTATACAGCGGTTTCCGCAATTGAAGGGGAGGCTATATCTCAGGCTCTATTGCATATTATCAAACAAAACATGATGTGAAGGCCATTGTGAGATATTATGCTGCTTCAATTTGGGTGCTTATCGGCCAATAGGTGGCGTTGCCATACTGCAAATTTCCTCGACAATGTGAAAGCTATATCTCATCTTCTATAGTTCATAACTTTACGAAACTTGATATGTGACATAACTATTATAAAAATGCATGTCTCAAGATGTCATTTATAGATAATAAAACAACTGTCTTTCTTTGGATATTTAGTGTTAGTTTTCTCTAAGATAAAAATTATTTATTTGCACTTGGTGAATTTGTATAGGAAAATATAGAAGAAAGTCTTGTGGTGGCCACAACTTACTAATTTCTACTTTTATTTTATTTTATTTTTTCTAATAATATGTGTTATTCAAATTCATTATTGAATATTCCCTACTTAAAATGGCTGTAACAGAACCTATATGTCACTGGTTTGTGTACATGAACATCCAAAAAATACCAATGCATTGCGCTTTATGGGAGACATTTTTGTAAATCACATTTAAATAATTTCATCAAAAAATCATAAAGAAATTCACATTTATTGTCATTATGCTAAGAAAATGTTTTCTATAAACTATAATATGCTTAACCTCCAGATTTACAGAGGAACCCAAAAATGTTGCAGTACAATAAGGGGTGCAATCAGGAAATTAAGAGCAACATTTCTGTTTGTGTTAAGCATTTTTAACACTTTCCAACGATGTTTCAGAGTGATTATCAACTCAGTTAGTCTATATGTCTGTCTTTCTGTCTGTCCATTGTGTTATAATATAGACAGAGAACATAGAATGTTATACGGTACAATGAGTAAGTACAGTTGGAAAATGCTGATAATCAATGTGTACCTCCTGATTTTTCGTTTTTGTTTTCGTTTTAAAAGGTCTAATGCAATTATATTTTCAAAAATATAATAAAATCATAATATAATAAATATAATAAAATAAATTTATTTTGAAATTTATTATACATTTCCGCTAAAGGCACGTATGCTAAAAGCACGCCACTGAGGGGGGTTAACATTTCCGCTAAGGGCACGGGTTTACAGATTTCCGCTAAAGGCACGGCCCGTGTCAATTACTGGAACATTGAGTGGGTGTCAAATAAAAATTCATAATAAAAAAAAAATTGTTATCAAATGTATATATTTTAACACATATGTGGTTCTGGATGTCTTTCATGCCATATGTACTAACTTAAGATTTCTAAAAATATTTTCTGATGACTAGAACATTAAAAAATCAGAGATTGCTCCAAAAGTGTTAGTCACTAGTGCACTTATCCTATATCATATTAGAAAAAAAAAAAAAAATCCATTACATTCCCTTTCTTTCTGTAAGATTTTGAATTCTACTAAATAAACTAAAAAGTTCAAATATATTAAACAAGAATAAATCAAACATTTTCCCTTGCTGAATTTTCATAAATTAATCTCATTTACATGCAGACATATATAATATATATATCTTTCTTTATATATATAACAAACAATGTTTGTGTGTGTCTGTGTGTGGACAGCATAGCGCATAGACAGTAGCTCAGACAGTCACGTGTTTTGACACGAAGGTGCCCCCCAAGCGTTCCATCTGCACTTCGAAGTCCGATTTTCAAATTTTTGATTACTTTTCTTTTAATTAATTAAAATGTGAAAATAATAATCTCACAATAGCTGTAAATTAGAAATTTAAATTATATCCATAATTTAATTGTTGCCCCCCCCCCCCAAAAAAAAAAATAAATAAATAAAATAAAATAAACAAATAAATAAATAAAAAATAAAATTGATTAGTTTTTTTTTTTTTTTTTTTTTTTTGGACAGGAAAATAAATGCATTTACTTAAACGTGAAGAATAAAAAAATAAATTATGCATCTCACAAAAATTGACGTCATTATCACTTTGAAAATTTTATACACATTGATAAAGTGCTAATATAGGTTGTTATAAAATTTTCTTTTTCTTTTTTTTTTTTTTTATATTTTTACTGACAAGTTGTTATTAAAAAAAAGTGCCCATGATGTCACATTCGACTGTGTAGCGTTTCTTTTACTCAAAACTCCATGAACTATAAATTTATTTTATCAGTTTTATTTATAGATCCTCCTGGGTGATTTTTTAAATTTTGGCGTTGAAATTCACCGAACGTTTTTCGCCAAGAAGTTTCATTTAGCAACAGCCATTTTAATCTAAGTAAGCACATCAAAAATATAAATAAATTATAAAATGTTACAAAAAGAAAAAAAAAATTAAACCGAAATAGCAGTCACATACATAAATGATCTATTTTTAAGTGAGTAGAAAATTTTACAGAAAAAATATGCAGTTTTAAAAATAGAAAATTAATTTCATCAAGCACTATTTTAAACTTAAAAACCATTAAAAATATAAACAGGATATGAAGAATTCTTACAAATTAACGAAAAAAAGTCCAATAAAAGTATTAGCAAAATAGGATTCCCCTTTTGATTTAAGAAATAAAAAAATAAAAATAAAAATAAAAAAATAAATAAAAAATAAAAAATTCTTCGCTAATATGCTGACAAAAATTCAAAAGCCGCCAAGAATGAGATTTAATCAACGAGATATTTTATAAAGTTGTGTTGTGTGTGACTGATTTCACTTGCTCACTGTCGGGTGTCGGGCAGAAATATTTCATTAATTCAAATTATTATTTAAATAAATAAAAAAATATGTTTAATGGAAAATATATATAACCATAAAAGCATTAGTTGTCTAAAATACGGAAGAAATAGTGCTCCTAGCATATTGTTTCAAGGGATTAAGATTTTAACTGCATAAATTGAACTGTTGCAATGAAAGTAATTTTACAGGCAAGTGAAAATAAAAGGGCAGCTCATTCACTTTCAGTAGGGTCAGCCTTGACGACAAACTTGGGGAGCGTGTGAACAAATTTGGTGAAAATAGTATTTTAGAGTTCCCGAAGTTTCGAAGCTCTCCGACACATGGTAGCAGAGATCTCGAGCTTTCCATGGGATTCTCGATGGAATCATCACCGTCCCATCGCCAAAAGTTATAAATAGAAGTGAGTCGATTTCTGCGAGAGAGTATGCAGCCACTGTGATTCAGACTTATTCTGAGCGATTGAGCTCTAAGCGACTGAACATTTTTCGTGAGCAAGCGAAGATTTCTGTTCTGGAGTATTTGATGTTATTTGCTTTATTCGTGTGGAACAAGTGACTGTTTTTTTTTTTTTTTTGGACTGTTCCAGAACAATAATCGAATAAGGACTTTTACTGTTCAAGTAACAGCTTCAACTGTTTCCATAATTTTCGAAGAATTAACACTACTGTAGAAACTTAACTACAAATGATTAATTTTCGACGGACCTTTTTTTTTTTTATATTATTTAATTGAAACAAAATAAAATATGTACATATATACAATAAAAACATACTTGAAAGAAATTTGGATTTCGACGTAAATTTGATTAATTATCCACATTTTTGATGGTTATATTTCTGGTAATGTAGTTTGTAATAGTAATTATATAACGCATCAACTCAAGTCATGGTGCTATCAGCACTCGTATCGTTCTCCTTTCGCGAACACATTTTTTCTTATCCTCTGACAGGTGATCCGCGACGGGGTGGCGCGCATGCGTCAACAACTACTATTGATCTATTTTCGAGAACATTCGTTTTAATAAAAGTTTTGTTGCACAGATTCGGGAAGTTCAAAAAAATATTTGATATCGCTAAGGAGGTTCAATACTAAAGCTGTGAAGAAAATAGCCGCCAATTGAAATATATTTATTTAAACATTTCATTATTCAATAAATAATAATAATAATAATTTAAATATAGTGACTAGCAAAGCGGGCAAAGCCTGCTAGTATTAAACATAAACAAACACCTCTCAGTTGCTTTGTTAGCTATATTAATTCGTACTCTGCTATTTCTCCTATTTAAAAAAAATATTTATATACTACCTTTGAAACAAATTTATGACTAAATATAAGATTTATCGTTTTATGGATGGAAAAAATTGGGAATGAAAGGATTAAACATTAACAAAAAGGGGACCCAAAGTTTAAAACCTGGATCGACCCCCCGGATACAACATCAAGCTCTCTCTCACACACACATACAGTCAAAACATGCAGAAAAACTTTTGTTCCTGCATGACAAATTGCCAAAATTTAAATAAAAAGATTAATTTTTGATAAACTATTTTCTATTCTTAATTATTTTTTTAGTTCATTTATATTTTGTACTGGCTGTAAGTAAATACAGTTTTATATATGCTGTCACAATTTCCCCATATTAAACTGTTACAATTAGTGATTATTTTGAAACGTGTCATATTCGAATACAGATTCTATTTTGATTTAGATTAAAAATTAATGTGATAGGAACTTCATTAAGACGGGTATTTATTTTTTATTTAATATTCTTTGACATCATAACACTGATGGTAAAAAAAAAAATTATATTATAAAAAAATATTTTTATCAATTTCAATTTTTCAACTTCATTTAAAAATTAACTTCACACTATTCGGTCACCAAGTACTAAGATATTCGGCCGAACCGAATATTCGGTGCTACCTGCCGAATAGGCTGAACACCAAATAATAACCGAATATTCAGTGCAACTCTAGCTCTAACGATTTTCTTCAAAATTAATATACAAAACCCTTTTAGATAACCCTTTGCATGTATCAGTTTGTTAGTTCAAGAAAACTGACAGATGTTCTGTATAAATACACTAATTTTAGGTCTTTAAGTGCGTTCGTTTAAAAACGGCTCCACTATTTTTTTTCAAATTCGCCACATTAACTTTCTTTTTAATATCCTTTCACATGTTAGTTTTCCAACGAGCAAATCTGTATTGATAAGTATAAAGGAGTTAAGTACAAAAATGTCGATTTCGAGTTAAGTACATTGTCAGACACAGAAAAAAATTCTCTATCGATTGGTATAAAGGATTTAAGTCTATGTCATTTAGTCTCTGAGAAAATCTATTAGTAAAAAAAGATTAAAGTCAGAAATTTAGCATTAATCTTTGTATAAAATATTTAATTCAATTTTTTCCCTTTATTAAATGAAGGTTGACACATCACTGAATGGTATAAAGGGTATAAATCAACATAATCCCTTTTTCCTAATCGATTCTTCTGATTAGTTTTTAGTTAGTTTAACTTAATTTTTCGTCTCCTGAAAAATCAAGAATATGGACTTAAATCCTTTATACTTATCAGTACAGAAATGAGCTTGCCAAGTTTTAGTGAAAATCGGAGGTGGGACTGAAATTGGGTATCTTAACGGCTCTAACACTTTTCTTTAAATTTGCTATATAAAACCCATTTTAGATATCCTTCAACATGTGCTACTTGGTCACTACAGGCAAGTTGACAGCCGTCCTTATTAGGTAGGTCAGTTATAGATCCCAGAAATGTGTGTAAAATGACTCAAACGATTTCTTTTTTTAAACGCACTATGTAAAATCTCTTTTATCTTTCATAGATCATGTCATGAAGACATGATCTATGAGTTTGCTCTTGCAGGAGAATTGTTAAGTGTCTAATTTGTTAAATATATATATATATTTTTTTTCTGACCACACTATCTCCAAAAATCTTGTGTGTAACAACCCCACAACTTTCATTTCCCACTATTATACGCATTATATGCAATTTTTGGATATAATGTGATCAGAAAATATAAAATTGATCTAACGAATTAGGCACCTAACAATTTTCCTGTAAGAGAAAAATGATACATTTTCGTTGTCATTTTCTCGATGAATTAAAGAGGCTGTCGCAATTGCATAAGTAAAGAAATTGACAAGAGTTACGTAGTTCATTGTATATGTATCAAGGTACTGCAGAACCATTTTTCTTTTTTTAATAAAATATATTTTACAATTTGTATTACCTAAATCACAAATAAAGAAGACATTTATTTTTCAATATGCTTGGTATTTTATTACCATTTTGTCTCTTTTTATTAATTATTTAGGTATTAATGTAGATTTAGATTATTATGTTTTCAACACAGTGTGATGTGGTTGCCTAAAACTGAAAATATTTCACAATCTCATTCTTAAATAAGGAACCACTCGTAATTAACCAATATACTTATTTTTTCTAGCATGGAACTAGTTTAGGTATTATAAAAATGTTTGCATATTTATAGATATTTATTGTGAAAATAAGTAAACTACATCAGAAAAAAGCTTATTTTTTTACTCAACAATTTTCCAAGTGACAAGAAAGCTAAATGTGGTTTTTAGGCATGTAAGCCTAATTTTTAAAAATTATATATTTCAATATATTGTTTCCTCTAAATTCCTCAGTAAGAGACCCCTTTTCAATTTCCAGCCAAGGGCCCCCTGAGGAGCCAGTCTGGGGCATACATGCCCTGGACCCTCACACTATAGGGGCCCACCAAGAAATTCCCTCATACATTTAAAAAAGTAATTGAAAGAAAATATTCATAATTCTGCAAGGATTATCAATGTACTGTTTTATAAATTGGCAGTATGATCATTCCATGAAATTATCAGCTTGTACAAAGAATTGAATATTTTCGCTAAATGCAAATACAACTGCATACTGCATTCCAAACTCTTACTAAGGCTAACCTAAAAGTCGACGTACACACCACAGAATATTTTACTTTCTTTTTACAGTAACTTCCAGTTTTATCATTTAAAAATAGGAATAAAAAGAACAGTAATTACGTTGAATATCTGTCATCCATGTTAGGTAGGCTAAAGAGTTCTAGATATCTGTTTTCTGCCAAATTTACTGTTTTATTTCACCCCTATTTTTAAGCGATAAAATTGGTCACGGGAAAAAAAAATATAAATAGATAGGTAGATAGATATTCAAGTGCAGCTTTTATTTATTTATTTTGTTTTTAACAGCGTTTTAAGTGTGCAACATTTTAAATCGCCTGCAATACACATCACTTATATTCCTTACAGCCACTACAGTAATTTAATCCTTGATTAAAACTTTTCCATTATTGAAAAAATACAAATTTTCTTGAAAATTTATATTAAGCTCTGAAAAAATAGGGCAAATAAAATCATAGGTAACTGTAAAATGAGTAAATTCTTTCGTGAGATTGCATATTTGAAAATTCACTTTTTTCGTACAGTAGATACTGTCCTAAAATGGTAGTATGTTAAGTTATCAGTTATCTAAGGTTAGACAATCAGAGTTTAATTATTTAGTAAAATGTATTAAAATGTGCAGAAAAAATATTTACCTTTAAAATATTTTTTCTGTATAGGCTAATAGAATGTAAGATTCAAAGACGGAAGGAAGCTGCTCACCACTATGCAGCAGTTTTGAGCGATTTTAACCTCCAAAGAGTAGCTCTGATGACAAATGTCATATTACAATGTGAAATTTTGAAAGAGCCCGTTTATAGAGGTTAAGCCTGCCCCATTGTTTATTGCATGAACAAAAAAAAAAAAATAAAATAAAATAAAATAAAATAAATAAAATAAAATAAAAATACAATTGCTGCCGGATATAAAATCCCATACAACAGAGGGCAGCAGTTAATTAAAAAGACAAAATTTAGGCTTCTAAAGAAATTTCTTAGGCAGCTGAAGAAAGTTCAAATTTTGCAACGGGACTTAAAGTTAGTAAGATTAGTTTTTAGTTTGTTAAATCGGATAATTCCATCAGGCTCACAAAGATTTAAGTAAATTTAGTTCTTAAAAGGGGACGCTCTAAAATGTTAAAAAGCCAATTATTGGGTCTAATTGGAGGGTTGAGTAAATGAAATGGGGCTGTGTGGAGACATGCAAAGTAAGCATATTCAGGAGAGCCTTCCTCTCTGCACTCGCATCGAGAGGTCCTTGAGCAATGAAAACAAAATAAGTAGGTTCCGAATGGTCCATGACCCGTCAGAAAAGCTGAAATTGCTGGAGATAAATCAAAGTCATAATTTTTCACAGAGTTAATGAGGGCATAGGTGTAGCACCCTTTGTCTGAAGTATTCCATTCAGCTTGCCATTCTTTCTGGAGGTTCTGGAAAATGGATTTTTTAATAAAGGAAGGGGGGAGAGGGAGGGAAAAGCTGATGTCCGGACTTTCGAGTGTTTATTTTTGCCAGCTCATCAGCCTTTTCATTACCCATGACACCCTGATGCGCCGAAATGTGAGCCAGAGATGTAGTTTCTTGAAGGTTAATTAGAGGTAGTTTAATATCCGTTATGAGAGGGTGTTTTGACCGATGGTGATGTATTGTATGTAAAGCTGAGAGACTGTCACTGTAGGTTGGAACTGAATTTATTTTTAGTCCCATTAATCCATAGGAGGGCATGATAGGTGGTGAATAGTTTGGCTTGAAATACGGTATTATAATCTCATAGTTTTGAGGCTCACTGATGAATCAAGATCCCATCTGAAAGGACACAGAAAGCTGAGCCGACTCTCTATTCAGTCTTTGACCCATCATTATATACCACCACTGAAGCAGAAGGAAAGAAGGTATAAGTTGAGATATTGACAAGGGCATAACAGAGATCTGCTGTGGGGTGAATTTTCCAACTGCATGTTTTATGTTGTATTTCTGAATCTGGGAAGTGTTCATTTTGCAGTGAAGTGCTACTGAGTTGTAGAATGTTAGTTTTATGAAATTCATATTTGACTGTTAGATAGATAGGTGGAATCCCACTGATCACCGTCAATGCGTCAGTGGAAATAGTTCTATACCCCCTGGAAATTTGCAATAAGACTATATTCAAAGAGAGAAGATTTTGAGCTTTGCTGTTTTTGAAAGATTTCCCTCCCCTCAAATTCCAGCCCCGTAAGTTATGATTTTTTCTACTATTACACGGTACCAGATCTTCAACATGTTTGATTTAGTACCCCAATTTCTCCCTGCGAGTTTTATAGAATGATAAATTTTTAGTAATTTAAGCTTTAAATTGCTGATATGTGCAATCCAGTTGAGGTTCTTATCTATGGTAACCCCTATGATTCGGGTGCTGTCTACATGGGAGACACTAACTACATTGACTCTGATATCACTGGTTTTCATTTTAGAATCCTGGGAAGAGAAAAGGTAAGAGCCTGTGTCTTCGCTGCTGAAAGTGTGAAACTGAGTGAGGTAAGCAGTTGGCAGAAGATTGTTAAAATATCATGGGCCTGAGATTCCAGATCCCTTCTTGTTTTGCCTGAAAGAATTATCGTGAAGTCATCAGTGAAGGCGAAGATTTCAAAGCCTTTTGTGGTCATAGGTTCGAGTACGGTGTTAGCAATTAATGTCCAGAGAACGAGGGAACTGGACCAAGACATGAGCCTTGTGGACAACCTTTTTCTTGAATATGTTCTGAGGATCCTGAGCCCCAGTTGACCATTATTTTCCTGTTGGAAAGATAAGAGCTGATGACTCCAGTGATATTCCTCAAACTTTGAATGGAATGCAGTATATTCAAAATATGGAGCCATTCTATATTATTATTGTGAAAAGCTCCTTGAAAATAAATATTAAACTATGAGGAGGAGGGGCCCATTTAACATGAATCCCCTGAGCCTCTAAGCGCATAAATCAGTCCCTGAAAACTGGCCAACTCCTTAAAATTGAAAAATGTGTTTTTTCAGTTTTTTAAGTTCTAAGTAAATGTTTGCAGATATATTGCAACACCAGTCAAATCTTAAGACTGGTGAGCTTCAAAACCGGGCATCTTCATATCTGTGAGATTGTGATTTTACTTCATCCGACTTTAGCAGCACAGTTGTTCACTAAGTTAATGTTATCATGTTTTCTCTCACTTATGACTGCTCTTTCTTGATGCACATGAAGTTTCTAATAATAGAATTTTGTGTTTTCTTTGATTACTTCAAGAAGTTTGTAGAAGAAGTATCTTCTAATCAATCAAGGAAGAGGTAAAGTGAACCTATGACATGGAAAAGGAACAAAGCCGATGATCAAACATTTACTATCACTTTGCAATAACATGATATTAATTGATAACATAATAACATCATAGTTAACATATTATGATTAAATAATCATGTGTTATTAATTTAATAATATACTTATGATGATTAAGAAGGTTATAGTCACATATTTTTATGTAAGTTTGTTTACAACTCGAATGATTTCCCACTCTATTAAATAATAGCTTGTAATTAATGAATTTAGAACCATTTGTGATACATTTTCATAATTTTCTAGAGTTATTTTTTGTTATGGATATCAGTTATTTTTTATCAGATTTCTTTTTCTTTCTTTTTTTTATCACATCACAAAAATCAGTTATTTTTAAATAAAATTTTATTGAATAAAATATTTTATTTATTTGTAACCCTAAAGATCGAATATTCACATTAAATTTAACAAAAATTAAGTTCTGGTTCACTGCAAAACTGGCCAACTCCAAAGTAAGTTGCAAAGGTGGCCAAATTCAAAATAAAAACTTAAATACCCCCTCCTTCACATGCTTCGGCCACCTTATTTCAATTTTTCAAACATACTCCACTAATGACTACAAAACTAAAGAGTCTTGTTTCCAGTCTCATTTTTGCTAGGTCTGGCAAAAAGTCAGCTTTTCCCCAAAATTTTCACTTTTGGATATGGCCGATTTTGCAATTAGACAACACAATTATTAAATTGCAAACATTTGATTCAAATTGTACATCCATAAATTCATTTGTTTAAAAAATTACAAATACACACATGCACAAAGATACATACACATACAACACACAAAAAATAAAGAAACATGTTGTTACTTAGCTCTTGAAATTAGTATACATATATATAAAATGTGATGCTGACTGTTGTTACACAAATATATGTCACTTCATCATGAAGTTATTCGATATTTTTCTTTTATAACGGCTATAGAAAATACAATATATACAAAAGTATTATAGTAGAACTATAAAAGTAATATATGGGGCCTCTATAAAAAGAAAATACCAGTTATTCTTATAATTCTCGAAATTATATTCGATGTAACACATAACATTACCAAATACTTCGAAAATACAACAGAAAATGTAAATAACAGTTAAAAAAGAGAAAGGAAAGTATGCAGAAAATATCTATCCAAAGACATTTTGAAAGAGTATTGAATAATTATCTACAAGTAGAGTAACTAGTTTCTTTATCATATCTATATCGACGAACTTTTATGTTTCTCGAAAAATGTTAATGACATTAAATTTATATTATTTTTTAATATCTGATTTATGTAACTTCAATATGGAATTATTCTCATAATGTAATCTAAAAATCATAGTTTCTTTCACATATAACATTACCGACTACTTTTAAAATAAAAAACAAATTTATAAGCAATTAAAGAGAAGAAAATATTCATAATGTATACAGAAAAGAGCAGTACATCACGCGTTTATATAATGGTTAAAAAAAATAAAAAAAAAGAAAAAAGAAAATATACAGAAATATTTATGCAAATAGAATATGCAAAACTTACGATGATAATTTTTATATTTAATTTATCCAAAAAGTTAACGATATCAAATTTATGTTAATTTTTTATATTATATTTCTGTCTCGTTACTATGAAGTTAACATTATAATATAAAAGTTGATTTGACACATAACATTGCCGATTATTTTGAAAATACAACACAATTTTATGTAACAGCTAAAGAAAAGAAATTAACTATTAAGTAGAAAAAAATACGACATTTTAAGATAGCTTAAGAATATTGAATAATTATTAGCAATTAGAGAAGTTTATCTATCATAACAACTACTTTTAGATTTTCTTAAAATGTTAACGAAATTAAATTTATATGTCACTTACTATGAAGTTATATACAGCAGTTTTAGTTTCTTTAATAAGTAACATTACCAACCTCTTTAAAAATACAATACAAATTTATTTATTCAAATATATTTAAAAATGCAAATTTTAATTAACTAAAGAAAAGAAAAGAAAATATATATACGCGAGTAGAATAAAGTAAGACTTAAATATATTTTTAATTAATATTAAATAATTATCAACAAGTAGAGTAAATAATTTATCAACGAGATATCGAAAAACTCCTTTCTATTGTCAAAGACTTACTGAGCATTTATATAATTATAAAGCATTGCGGTCAAACCATTGTAATCGTTAGGATCGCAGTTCTCAAGAACAGTGCCTATATCACCATAATCAAGTTTAACATCAATGAATTTTTCAAAATCATCAGGCAAGAATTTTTGCATTTCAGATGTGTACACTGTTTCGAAATTGTATCCTGGTGCAATCGGAAACAATACATGGCATTTATCATAGCATTCATTAGCTGCCAACCGGAGTAACTTATTAAAAGCTTTATTACCTCTGATGAATGATATAGTATGAACCAAATGAGGAACATAAAACAGACATGTTGGAGTTACATGAGTAAGGAGAAATTTCCTGAGATAGAATATTATTTTGTTCTGCCTAATTTTATCATTATTTAACTCCTTCAAAATCTTTGAACAGAGCTTTGTAAGATAATATGCCATTTTTATATCTCTTTCCTTTTGTATTATAGTATTATTTTTATCCATCTCATTTGTATTCGCTGTTCTTTCTGTTGTTCTTGGTACTTCATCAACAAATTTAGTTGTCTTCATGTAAACAGATCGTCTTTTATTTCTCTCAATAGCTAAATCATAACGTTTAGTAATGATTTAACGTTTAGTAAGTAGCTTTTCCTTATTTTTGAAAATATTTTTGCCTATCAGCGGTATTGTTATATTAGAATAATCAGAGAAAGCTTCATATTCCATATTCATGTTCAACGGTTTGTTTTCTTTATTAATTTCTCCAGACAGATTTTCGTTTTTGTCTCCATTTTTAATCGTTTTTTCAACATCAAGTGATATTTGTGATACCTTTTCTTTTGAAACACAATCTTGAGCAACAATAAGATTCTTCTTCATCTCCATATTTGCAAATAATTGAAATGGAATATCTTTAATATGCTTTGTATTTGTTCTTCGTAAAATATAGTACGTACTTTTCTTTTCTCAAATTATCGATCTCCTAACGTGCTTTAAAATGTATTCATAAATTTATGTTCTATTTTAATTCAAATTATAATTAAATATCTTATTCAAATCTTAACTTCTATTCAAGAAATGATTTTCCTCCACTAATAATTTAAGAAATATTATTCTTAAAATAAATGCGTCAAAAATAGAATATTCATCCATTCATAAATAATGCTGCTAATGCTAAATAACAAAGTACAAAAGTATAAGTTAAGTTTTGTTGAACTACATATGAAATTATCATCCAATCTGCCATTATTCTCGCCCACTCGAAACCAATTAACACTGTTTATAAATTACTCATCAAATTAATCTCCGTGAAATTTTCCTCTGTTTTTGTGCAATTCTAATAATACGTTACTCAGTGTTCAAGGCCATGCTCTGAACGATCACAGGACTCAATTATATATCGAATGAAACTTTGACAGTAACTGCACTGAATCTTTTCTAGAGACTTAAAAACCATAAACATTCAAACTCTTTTTCTCTAGACACTTCAAGCTATTTTATTTAGTTGCAATGTAAAATTCAGCCGATAAAGACGCGTCATTTCTGGCGTGTAAAAATAAAATTATTTGTACTCCTACTTATAGAGTACATTTTTTCATCACAAAATAAATACACATATCTAAATTAAGTTACAAGACGGAAATTACATCAGATATAAATGTGCAGAGGCTGAACAAAAGGATATTTTGAAAATTAACAAATTAACGAGATGCATATCTAATCAAGAGGAGTGGAGTGACCAATTAATTCTGAACTGAATGCAAGGTAAGCGATATTTATCTTACTTACCTGATCTGTAGTTTTCATGCATAATAATACATACATATATAAATATCTATTTTCTGTTTTGTAACAATATAAAACAAAAGAAATTCAATGCATGAAATTACATCTTAATTTCGTACATTTTATAACAAGATTATGAGCTCTGATATGTGCTCCTGTATATAAATAAATAAATCTGAACATGCATGATAGATTAATCACCCACTCCTGTAGATACTCTAAAGAACTCATTCAAGTGTTATATATTAACTAAGTTATATATTAACCGAATATATTAATGCACTAACTGTAATAACTAAAATTACAAACTCAAATAAATAAATGAAAAAATGACTTCTCTCAAAGAAAGTCAGATTGTAGAAAAACTGAACCAAAACAATTATTCAACATGGAGCTTTAAATTAAAAATGCTCCTTATTAAAGAAGATTTATATGACACTATAACGGAAGAGCCCCCTAACCCTATAACGACAGAATGGACGAAAAAGGACAATAAAGCTAGAGCTCTCATTAACTTATTTATAGATGATTCTCAGATCATTTATGTGAAAAATTTATCAACTGCAAGCGAGACATGGAATACCCTGAAGGCAATACATGAAAGAAAAAATCTATCTTCCAAACTGTATTTATTGCGAAAGCTATACAGTTCAAAATTGGAGGAGAAAGGCAATATTCATAATCACATAACAAGGATTTTAGAGATCGTTGACAAATTAAAAGCCATAGGTGAAGAAATTAAAGAATCGCATGTGGTTGCGTTGTTTTTATGTTCTTTGCCACCCAGCTTTGAAACACTTATCACAGCTCTCGAAGCTCGGCCTGAATCAGAATTATCTATTGAATTTGTCACTAATAAATTAAAAGATGAATACAATCGCAGGCGCGAAAATACATTATCAAATGAAAGCCCATCAAAAGCACTTACGACAGTAAATAAGAAACATTCTTATAATCATAATTATAAAACAGAAAATAAATTCTGCACTTACTGTAAAAGGAGAAATCATAATAAATCAGAGTGTTATCATTTGAAAAATAAAAACAGTAACACGTATAAAAAACAAAATAATCCTCCTAAACACAAATTTAACAACACATCACTATGTTTTGAAACACAGAGATATGAGACGAACGAAAACCCGCGACAGGAAAATTATGATGATATAGAGGAGTCGACGCGCTCCTTAAAGAATAATTTGGCATTTCTGGCTACAAATTCTAATAATACAGCCTGGATAATTGATTCAGGGAGTTCGTCCCATATCACTAATAATAAACAGTTATATACACACTTAGATGAACAAAATAAATCTGAAGTAATAATAGCAAACGGAGGAAAATTAGAATCATATGGCTCGGGAGAAATAACACTTACTACCCAAACATCGCAAGGCGAAATAAATAAAATAACTTTGAAAAATGTATTATACGTGCCAGACCTAGAATCGAACCTACTGTCCGTTGCGAAGGCAACTCAGAATGGATGCAAAATAATATTTGAAGACAACGGGTGTAAAATAAATTATCAGGGTAAAACATACCTAGAAGGAAAACTTAAAAATAATTTGTATGAACTAAATTTGCCAAAATCTGAAAAATTGGAAAATGCTAATCTTACGTACCAATGTAACAATGAAAATTGCATTCAATTATGGCATAGGCGCACAGGTCATAAAAATTATGACGCGATTAAGGAAATAGTAAATAAAGAATTAGCTCTTGGAATAAAAATTAGTACATGTAAACATGATAATGTTTGTGAAACTTGCGTAAAAGCGAAACTCACTGACATGCCATACCCGAAAGTAACACATCATAGGGCTAATAAAATACTACAACTTATACACAGCGATGTGTGTGGTCCAATGCCTACTCCGACAATTGGGGGAAAACAATATTTCCTAACGGTCACAGATGACTACTCCAGGTACACTACCATCTACCTACTAGCGAAAAAGAGCGAGGTAACCACAAAACTCAAAGAGTACGTCGCGTTCACGAAAAATAAGTTTGGGAAAGTACCAGAGGAAATTCGTACCAATAACGGTAGAGAATACATAAACAGGGAACTTGAGGAATTTTTTAAGGAAATTGGGATAAAACATCAAACAACAGTACCATATTGCCCCTCTCAAAACGGAGTTGCGGAACGTAAGAATAGAACTCTCGTAGAAATGGTGAGAAGTATGCTGTCAGATGCAAATCTAGAAAAGAAATTTTGGGGTGAAGCCCTTAATACAGCAAATTACCTCATTAATAGACTCCCAACGAAAGCAAATAATAAAACCCCATATGAACTCTGGACAAAAAGAAAACCAAACTTAGCGCATCTAAAAATATTTGGTTGTAAAGCCTACGCTTATTTAGATAAGACAAAAAGAAATAAACTAGACAATAAATCTGTAGAAGGTATTTTCGTGGGATACGATGACCAATCAAAAGGGTATCGAATATACACGGGAGATAGAAACATAATGATCGCTAGAACGGTAAAATTCTTCGAGAATAATTTTCAGAATTCAAACGCAAATACTGACAAAAACTCAGACGAGATAGATCATACAAATAGCACCTTAGATCCAGAAACTGAAGAACAAAACAATACCGTAGAAATTGATGTCAATAGCATTTCGGAAACAGAGCAAATAGATCAGGATGATCAAGCCTGTTTACCTAGAAGATCTGAGCGTGTGAATAAAGGGGTCCCACCTGACAGGTTCGCATTTTTAGTCAATAATCAAAGAATTGTTGAACCAAAATCTTGGAAAGAGATAGAAGAAATGGGGAATCAGGTTGAAAAAGGAAATTGGATAAAGGCAGCTCAGGAAGAAATAATGTCTTTAGAATATAATAAAACGTGGGAATTAGTAGAACCCCCGATAGGAAAGAGAGTCATAGGGTGCAAATGGACTTTTAAGGCAAAATATAACTCAAAGGGAGAAATAGATAAATATAAAGCACGCCTAGTAGCGAAAGGATACTCACAAAAATTCGGTAGCGATTATGATGAAACATTCGCCCCTGTAGTCACTTACATAACCATAAGAGCATTCCTTGCTAATGCAGCATATAAAGGGTTAAGAGTAAATCACCTAGATATTAAAACAGCGTTCCTTCATGGAAATCTTACGGAAGAAATATACATGTCACAGCCAGAGGGCTACATTAAGCCAGGTGAAGAAAATAAAGTATGTAGATTGAACAAGGCGATTTACGGTTTGAAACAGGCTGCTAGAGCCTGGAATCTAAAAATTGGGGAAACACTGGGAAAACTTGGTTTCTCACAAAGTGAAGCAGACCCCTGCTTGTTCAAAAGAATTGAGAAAGACAATAATACCACTTACATAATTTTATACGTCGATGACCTTCTGGTCTCAGGTAGCGAAGCACACATAAATAAAATTGTCGCACAATTAAATGAAGAATATGAAGTAAAAGATCTTGGGGAGGTAAACTACTATTTAGGAATAAATATTGAGAGATTACAGAACGGCAACTTTGCCTTAAATCAGATTAACAAAATTAATCAATTAATTGAAAATTTTAACCTCAATGACGCAAAGCCCACGAATACGCCAATGGATACCGGATACATTAGAGCAGACACCGAAGAGAATCTATTAAAAACAAATACAAATTACCGAAAAGCGATAGGTTCACTCCTATATATTGCCACCGTTACACGTCCGGACATTTCTGCCGCAGTTAACATATTAAGCCGCCGTATAGAAAATCCAAGACAAATGGATTGGATGGCCGTGAAAAGAGTCATCCGCTATCTCAAAACCACAAAGAATCTAAGTCTAGAGATAGGCATAGAAAAGAAACCTATATTAACGGTGTATTCTGATTCAGACTGGGCAGGAGATAAGAAGGACAGGAAGTCCACCTCCGGAAATTTATTCAAATTGGGAAATTGCCCCATCCACTGGATAACAAAGAAGCAAACATGCATAGCAATGTCATCAGCTGAAGCAGAATTTGTCTCTGCTGCAAATGCCGCACAAGAGACGAAGCACGTTCTGAAACTACTAGAAGAGCTAGAACTGAAACAAAATCTTCCAGTCATCATATTTGAAGATAACATATCTACAATAAAAATGATAGAAAGTGAAAAATTCCAATCGAAGACTAAACACATTGATCTGCGATTTCATTGCATCAAGCACATCAAAACCGAAGGAATCATAGAATTGGAATACTGTCCAACAAAAGAGATGACTGCTGATATTTTGACCAAGGCACTTCCGAAAGCAGACTTTTGCCGACATAGAGAAAACCTCCAACTAAAAATTAATACGAGAAACATGCCAGATTGAGGGGCGATGTTGAACTACATATGAAATTATCATCCAATCTGCCATTATTCTCGCCCACTCGAAACCAATTAACACTGTTTATAAATTACTCATCAAATTAATCTCCGTGAAATTTTCCTCTGTTTTTGTGCAATTCTAATAATACGTTACTCAGTGTTCAAGGCCATGCTCTGAACGATCACAGGACTCAATTATATATCGAATGAAACTTTGACAGTAACTGCACTGAATCTTTTCTAGAGACTTAAAAACCATAAACATTCAAACTCTTTTTCTCTAGACACTAATTACTTATTATCAGTTTGTTTATCAATATAATGATGTTCCCAGTTATAACTATGTATAATATCATATTTTAATTCATTATTTTTGTTTTTTTCTATTCTATTTAGTGTTCTTCGCTTTCTGTAACTCAAGCTATTTTATTTAGTTGCAATGTAAAATTCAGCCGATAAAGACGCGTCATTTCTGGCGTGTAAAAATAAAATTATTTGTACTCCTACTTATAGAGTACATTTTTTCATCACAAAATAAATACACATATCTAAATTAAGTTACAAGACGGAAATTACATCAGATATAAATGTGCAGAGGCTGAACAAAAGGATATTTTGAAAATTAACAAATTAACGAGATGCATATCTAATCAAGAGGAGTGGAGTGACCAATTAATTCTGAACTGAATGCAAGGTAAGCGATATTTATCTTACTTACCTGATCTGTAGTTTTCATGCATAATAATACATACATATATAAATATCTATTTTCTGTTTTGTAACAATATAAAACAAAAGAAATTCAGTGCATGAAATTACATCTTAATTTCGTACATTTTATAACAAGTTTTTTCCTTCCTTTTTTTTAATTTAATTTTAGAAGAATCGTCTGCAGCTTTCTTTTTTATACAGGAAAAAAAAAAAAAAAAAAAAAATCACTGAAATGCGATATCAAAAAATGTTACATTATTTTTTTAATCGTTATATTACATATCGATTCGGAAACATTTTTCACTAAAAATTTCAAACTGAACTTTGCACGCAGATGACCGAAAATCATCACATTTAAAAAATTTCATATTTCATAGTTGATTCAATCCGCGATTATATAAGTATTAATATTTTAATCAAGAGAGATGTTGAATCAATATTGTCTATATATATATATTTTTTAAATTTCTTGATGTTTTGTTCTTAACATTTAGTTTGTTAATATTTTTTTATCATTTTTATTTCTTTCTTTAGATATAATTCTACATCATCAAGCTCATCTGAAGAAGATCACAACGTAAATTCAAAAAAGAGGCAATTTAGAAGAAATAACCTACCCAGGTTCAAAAGAAATCATAAAAAGTTCCTCATTTGCCATGAAGCTGAAACATGTAATCCTGAAACATATAATGTGAAGAGGGAAATCATTAGAGTGTTAGCAGTTCTTAGCTTATTATGTTTAGTGAATTCTTTTGTTATTGCAAAGAGCAATGGGAGCAAAAATATAAGTCTAATATACATTTCGATGTCTATTTGTTTTATCAATACAGCAATCTGCTGTATTTTTGTTGGAAATATGTGGGAAAAGTATTTTCTTGGTTTATCTAGTATATGTTACACTATTTGTTCAATTATATTAGTTTTGTATGTTTGCGTTATTTATTTCTTATTAAAACGTTTGTATTTCAAGTACATTTAATTATTTGAAAATTTGTGACAAGTTAACTAGTAAGTTTTCATAATAAATACTAGTTCACTATTTGCAAATATGTTTAAAAGGATTTTATTTATATAATTTGTAGGAAACTAAAAAAGACAATCAACTTATAATTGATTCAACTTGAATTGAACTTTCACTTTAATTTAATTGTAATGATTATCTGCTTTAAGCAACAGTCAGTTATAGGGATTGTGTTGTTGTGATTAAGACTATAAACTAAGAACACTTAAAAATATTAGAACTATAAAAACAATGAAGTTTGATTTAAAAAAAAAATGTATTCCTTTTAAGGACTAATTTTATATTATTTTCTCAGTTTAGTGTTGTTACCTGTAATTGTGTGTTTTTTCATCACAAAAATAATTATAAGTGAATAAAAAAACTGTGCATATTTGAACTTGGAACACTTATTCAATATTAATTTATATTGTAAAAGAATTTCAGTTTTCAAGAAGATAGAAACCAAACATCCTCAGTCTTTGAGGGCAATCATCAAAGTAACTAAAAAATAAGTGAAATTTGAATAAATTATACATGATTTAATTATTAATCTGTGAAAATATCGTAAGTTACGCGCAAAATTGCTTAAAGATCAAATAAATATTTTAAAAGAAGGAATGGTGCATTCTTAGGACAATAATTTAGAAAGGGAAGTCTCCAAAACAGAAGATATTCAGGTTAAGGAACTAGAAGAAATAAAACTAAAAACATTATTAAATAAATTTGAATCTCAAAAATATCAATAAAAATCTAGAACTGCACTTCAAAGATGATTAATCTTAAGAGATGAATTTTTCCAGATCTGAAGAATATGTTGAAAAAAATCACCTTTGGAGGTTTAGAACAAATTATTAAAATTCTAACTGCATAAGTAAACTATTGAAATTTGCCCTATTCATTGAGCTGACCACTGTATATGAATAGATTTGTCTAAGCAATCCTATTTTATTCTAGAAATTTAGTACCAATTTTATATTTTAATGTTTTATCATTTCATTTTCTTTCATCTTCCAATTAATCTTATCTTTTACCTGCAGTCAGCAATCCACTGAAACTCACTAGCATTTTTCGAAGCTGACCATATCTTGACCAATTTGATTAAGCAACTCTATCCTTTTTTTTTTTTTTTTTTTTTTTTTTTTTAAACATATATTCTCTACATTTTAGAACTAATTTCAATACTTAATTTTTAATCTTTTCATCTTTTTTAAACTTAGATAAACAAACCTTTAAAATTCACATATTTATTTTAGGCTAATGATTATTTCTTGATGATAGGACTACACAACCCTATGTAGTTTTAAAGAGTTTTTTGTGTTTTACATTTTAGCACCAATTTAATCTTTTAATTTTCCATTTTTTATCTGCAACCAGTAAGAAATTCACCAGTATTTTTCGAGGCTGACAATATCTTGAACAATTTGACTGAGCAATTCTTGAACAACTGACCAATCTAATTTTAAAGTTTTATTTATTTATTTTTAATATTTTCTACATTTTACAATCAATTTCAATATTTAATTTTTCATCTTTTTATTTATTTTTTTTTCCCTCTATCTTTTAAATTTTTATTTATTTTTTAATCTTGTGTAACAAAACTTTTAAACTGATGATTATTTCTCGATTGATTTAATTACAAAATCCTGTATAATTCTAAAGAGTTTTTTGAGCACTACATTTTATCACCAATTTTATCTTTTGCCATCTTTTAAATCCTTTGATCTTTCATCACCACTTATGATATTCATCCTTTATCTTTTTTTTTTTTTTTTTTTTTTTTTTTAAGGCTGAACACTATTTCTTGACTGGTTTAAATAGGCAACCCCACTGAATTTTGATTTTTTTTTTTTTTTACATTTTAGTACTAGTTTTATCTTTTAATAATTGAAGTAAGAAAACCATGAAATTCACTTCCTTTCTTTGAGGATGACCACTGTTTCTTGGACAATCTGACTAGACAATCCTATGGAATTTTAAAAAGTTTTTTGTTAGTAATTTAGTTTCATATTTTAATGAATGGGGTGAGAAAAACATTGATATTTGCCTTTTTTTTTTTTTTTTAATTACTACTATTTCTTGATGGGTTTCACCAGGCAACTGTATGTAATTTTAAAGAGATATTTTTATGCTTTATATTCTCATACCAGTTTCATTTTTTAATGGATTGTTTTTATAAACCACAAAATTTTTTATTGTAAGTGGGGTTGTTTTCCTTCTCTTTGTTGATAGCTTGTAATCCTATCATATTTTCATTACAATGATGAAGCCTATCTTTATAAAATAAATCAACTTTTAATAAATAGGATTTTTCCCCCCCCACAAGTCGTCACTTGGTCTCCAGATATAACGGCTTCAGATAGACACATACATTAATCGTTTTTGCAGTAGAAAATCATCGTCATGACATCCTTTTCCCAGAAAAAGAAGTTTGCTTGAATATGGAGAGTAAAATTCACCTTGTCACTGTAACCTAATGTAACACACATGATATAACAATGGAAAAAACGACCCCTCACTTCCTCAACTTAAGAAAGAAAGAAAGATCTTTCCCGAAATAAATCTCTATTCATCTTTAAGATAATAATTTTTAAGCTTTAGAAACACTTATTCCCAAAGGATTTTACTCTTTTCATCAGAAGTACAACAGGTAAAATAAAATTATTCCAATTTCTTCTAACAATGGAATAATAGCTCACTGAAGTTATTTTTAATTTACTGTTACTTTTGACAAAAGATAACATAAAAGAAGTAGTAATTCTAAATTCTCTTTTTTCCAATATTAATTACACTTTTTTTTTTTTTTTTTTTTCCATTGAAAGAATTTTCATACTTTAGCTATCATTAAAAAACCTTTTTCCTTTTTTTTCATATTTTAATACTTACCAGTTTCTGTACAGAATAAGAGGGAAAAAAAAGTCACACACACACATGCAAAGCTAACACAATAAAATATTATTATTAAAAAAAAAGTTAAATTTTAAAGAAAAAGAAAATATGCAAATGATTTTAAATACTTAACCAATCAGAATACAGATTAATATGTCTACATTTCCATTTAATTCCCAGAGTTATAATCTATTCTAAAATTGCTCTGAAGACACAAGACACATTTCATTAATCACAAAATATTGTGAATCGTTTTACTTTTCAAAGTTAAAAGGTTATGATAATATTTGTGTCACAAGTCATTGTCTGTCTAGGTAATGATTAACGATATATATATTTTTTCAAACTGTACACAATAGTGGTTAACTCAAATTCGACCATACTGTATTTGTAAATTTTTTATTTAAATACAATATGGGTTACTCTTCTCCATCCGTTACTGTGACAAGATAACATCAGTTAAGAAAACTGTGATAACTGCATAGTTTTCATTTTTATGTACCTTGCATAGTACCTCATTATACGCAGCAAAACATCCTTATGATTATTATAAATTGGTCTAAAAAACTAAATCCTGATGCTTAAAAAACTAAATATGTTGTAACTTGTGCAAATTTACTTGAACCCTAATATAATACTTTTAATTTATTATATAACTAGCAGGCTACGCCCGCTTCGCTGGTCACTATTTTTAAATGAATCATTATAATTAATGAATTCTCAAAATTGCATTAATTTTTATCATGTGAAAAAAAAAGAAAAAAAAAACTCTGATCGGGAAAAATGTCGCACCGGGTCCCCACTGCCTTCGGCAGCGTAGACCCGTGCGCGATGCGCACGTGCGAATGCATATATATGAACGCCCTAATAATTTTACAAATTCGAAAATATCCGTAATCGATTTGTAAGTATCAAAAACCTCTGTGCACCAGTTTTGAACGATCTATCTCTATTTTTATTTTTTTACCCTTCCGCTCCCTCCCCCCTTTCCGCCCCTCCAAATAATTTTAAAAATTCAAAAATATCCGCAATCGATTTGTAGGTATCGAAAACCTCGATGTACCCTTCCCCCCCCCCTCCCCGGCCCTTCTAATAACTTTACACTTTCAAAAATATCCCCATTCGATTTGCAGGCCTCTAAAACCTATCTGTACCAATTTTGAATGGCCTAACTGTATTTCTATTTGTTTTTGCCCATAGCCCCCCCTTACAGCTCCTCCTAATAATGTTACAAATTCGAAAATATCCGCAATCGATTTGTAAGTATCGAAAACCTCTATATGCCAATTTTGAACGATCTAACTTTTTTAAAATATTTTTTTGCCCCCCCTCTCCCCTCCCCCTTTTCGCCCCTCCTAATAACTTTACACTTTCGAAAATATCCCCATTCGACTTGCAGGCCTTTAAAACCTGTCTGTACCAGTTTTGAACGGCCTAACTGTATTTCTATTTGTTTTTGCCCATAGCCCCCCCTTACCGCCCTCCTAATAATTTTACAAATTCGAAAATATCCGCAATCAATTTGTAAGTATCGAAAACCTCTATATACCAATTTTGAACGATCTAACTGTATTTTTATTTTTTGCCCCCCCCCTCTCCCCTCCCCCCTTCTCGCCCCTCCTAATAACTTCACACTTTCAAAATATCCCCATTCAACTTGCAGGCCTTTTAAACCTCTATGTACCAATTTTGAACAATCTGACACTATTTCCCCCCCCTCCCCCCACTTCTCGCCCCTACTAATAACTTTACACAATCGAAAATATTCCCATTCGACTTGCAGGCCTCTTGAACCTATCAGTACCAATTTTGAACGGCCTAACTGTATTTCTATTTGTTTTTGCCCCATAGCCCCCCTACCCGCCCCTCCTAATAATTTTACAAATTCAAAATCATCCGCAATCAATTTGTAAGTATCGAAAACCTCTATGTACCAATTTTGAACAATCTGACACTATTTTTATTTTTTTGTCCCCCCTCCCCTCCCCACCGTCTCGCCCCTCCTAATAACTTCACACTTTCGAAAATATCCCCATTCAACTTGCAGGCCTCTTAAACCTATCTGTACCAACCTGCCCCACCCCCTACCGGCCCCTCCTAATAATTTTACAAATTGAAAATCATCCGCAATCGATTTGTAAGTATCAAAAACCTCTATGTACCAATTTTGAACGATCTGACACTATTTTTATTTTTTTGCCCCCCCCCCTCCCCTCCCTCCTAATAACTTAACACAATCGAAACTATCCCCATTCGACTTGCAGGCCTCTTTAACCTATCTGTACCAATTTTGAACGGCCTAACTGTATTTCTATTTGTTTTTGTCCCATAGCCCCCCCCTTACCGCCCCACCCGCCCCCTACCCGCCCCTCCTAATAATTTTACAAATTCAAAAATATCCGCAATCGATTTGTAAGTATCGAAAACCTCCACATACCAATTTTGAAAGATCTGACACTATTTTTATTTTTTTGCCCCCCCCTCCCCCCCCCCTTCTTGCCCCTCCTAATAACTTTACACAATCGAAAATATCCCCATTCGACTTGCAGGCCTCTTAAACCTATCTGTACCAATTTTGAACAGCCTAACTGTATTTCTATTTGTTTTTGCTCCATAGCCCCCCTCCCCCTTGCTGCCCCACCTGGGGGCTGAATTTCTAAAATTCCAGAAATTGGTTTTCATATAGTTGCATTAGCTATATTTTAGAGCAAAAATTTCCCGTATATCTATTTTTTTTGTTTGAGATATATAGGATTATGCGAAATTACGTTTTACGCATGTGAAATCACATTTTGCCCCCCCGCCCCCCTTGAGGACCGAATTTCAAAAATTCCAGAAACCGATTTTTAGACATTTCTATTAGCTATATTTTAAAGCTAAAATTTTACGGATATCTGTTTTTTTGTTTGAGAGATGAAGGATTTTGTGAAATTACGTTTTACCCCCCCTCCCCCCCTTGGGGGGCGAATTTTGTAAAATCGCTTTCGGCGTTGTCTTTCTCGGGTCGTAAACATTAACCGTGCCAAATTTGGTCCCGCTCGGTGAAACGGCCTAGGATTCTACTGCGGACACACACACACACACACACACTCTGCTCTTATATGTATATAGATTAAACCTTACTTTTTTACTCTTTTATATATATAAATTAAACCTTATAATTTTTTTTTAAATAAATTTTTAACCAGCTCTTTTTGATATTGTCTTAAAACTAATATTATGCAGGAGGTGGTTGCTGTCAAGAAACAACTGAAAACATTTAGCTCAATGTGCTCTGGAACCAGAGAAAGAGAAATGAACAAGAGAAAATACAGTATAATAGCTAATTATTATTATTATTATTTTAAACTAGAAACATTTTTAAAAAGTCCTTGAAATTATCAGCATTAAGAGAACAAAATGAAAAAAAAAAGGGTTTTTTTTTTTGAGAAATGGGGAGTTTTGAGATAAGCAGATTGATTACAAAATTTAGTTACACATTCCACTTCAAATACAGTACAGGATCCATTATCCGGCAATCACGTGGCCGGCCTGATTCCGGTTATCAGAACTTTCCAGATATCAGCCCCTGTCAAAAACGAAAATATTATGCCTGTAAAAGTTACCCTCAGTTCCCCACCCTCTTTTAACAACAAAATAAATTACAATAAACTGTACTGATAACATAAATAATGCATTAGAGAAAAAAGTAAAAGAAGCGTGCTTACTTATCTGTAAAAGAAATCACCATAATAATAATAACTTGACATTAGCAAAAATATTTTATTCTTTACGGAGCAAACATATTACTTTTTTTTAATACTTAGATTTTCTTAATAATAAAGTTTCTTGAATCTTAATACAGACATAATGTCATGTTCCTGTAATCCCATTCGTTCATCCGTTTCATTTGTTTTTGCTTTGTTTCAACGAACTTAGAACGCAGCAGGGTGATACGATTCAACGTATCGGCACTTTTAACTGGTAACCTTTTTGTATCAGAACTTAGTTTTCGCATTTCAGAACTTTGTGTTTGTTTTTGCACTGGCCACTCGTGTGTGTTTATCGTATTGTAATTGGATAGGAATATTTTTGAAGGAATCATTTTGCAACCATTTTTCGAATTTCATACTTCAGCTAAGCTTTGATAGAGAGCACCCACTAGCGATTCGTTACATGGTGATGCAATTCCGTTTATCGTACACTTTTTACAAATAATCTTTTCCCATAACTTCATTTTCTCATCTCAGAGTCAGAATTTTGATTTTGCACCAGTCGCTCATTTGTGTTTATCGTATAAGATTAATTCTTTTTCCTTTATGGTAAAATGGAGTTTTAAAGTTTTTTTTTCTTCCTCAGAGCAGAATGCTTTAAAAATATAAGGAAAATATCAATTTTAAACAAGAAATATATTTTAAAATTTACTTTTTTTCTTTCTTCTAATTTGAAAAAAGTTTTTTAAGAATGAAAATTACGCGTCCCCTGGGACCCGCCACAATAAATTTTTCGCATCCTGCCTTCGATTTTTCATGTAATTTATGTGCTATAGCACATAGACAGCATCGTTGTTAATTATTTAATAAATTAGTAAATATGTTATTTTACTTTGGCTATTTTCCTATAAGCTGCTAATAAAATTAAATGGATTTTAAATTTTCACAATTACTGCTTCTCAATTTTTGATTAGCTAATCCCTCACATTCTGCCTTATTCTAATGGCTGATTAGAATCTGATTATTTTCTTATACATAGCAGCACTTCTATTTCATTTCTTTGTATACTGATGACAGTATGCTAAATGCTACCGAAACAGCTGTCTGCTATGCCATTAATCTCTTTGTGTTAAGACATTGAAAAAATTTTCTGTGTTTAGTTATCTAGCATGTATTCTGGGAATGCATATTCCTATAAAAATGAATAAAAACATTTTTTAGCCAATTACAAGTGTAAAAGACCAAACTGACTTCAAGGAAATTGCAGCAATATATAAAATTAATTTAAATTTTAAAAATAAAAGAGACTGAATTTATGTAAAAAATAAATAATTACATGAAAATGAATAAAAAACAAATCTTAAATTTAATAAAAGCTCCATTGTTTTCTCTATAGCTAATCAGATACACCCTATAATTTTGTAAATATTAATGAAATCACTAATTTCTATACTGTAACAATTAAAGAAGAAGCTATAAAAATTTTAGATTCTGAGAGAATAGTCAAAGATAAGGAACATAGGAAAATATTAATCAGATTGTGCTATTTGCTGAAAAAGAAAAAAAAAAATGATAGAAATACTGGTGATGAGGAATTAAAAAACCAGTCGTAACAGCTATGGAGATGACCACAGATGATAATAAAAAACACTTCATTAGTTTCTAAAAAGGCATAAGGTATTTTTGTTATATACTTTTTGATTATTTTAATAAATATATTTTTATCACATCTTTCATATTCTATGCATTTAATTTTATGGAGTTGATATGATTTACTCTGGAGAAAGCAATATGAATTGTTTACTCAATTTAAGATCTGTTTGTATTTATTTTCATGTTCTTTTATTTATTTATTTTGTGATCATTCTAACATATATTATTTCCATTATTTTAAAATTGAAGTTTAATTTTGTATATTTCTGCAATTAATTAGTTTAGTCAATTTGATCTTTTTTGTTTCTAATCTGCTGAAAAATGTTTTCATTTGATTTAAAGAGAAATGCATTCACAATTTTAAAGCTTCGTATTTAATTTTGTCAACAACTCCCTTTACAATATGAATACGAAATGAATGCAATTTAACTGTTTACTTTTTTTTAATTACATCTTTCATATTGTATATCCTTTGAGTTTGTTTTATTATTATTAAAAAACTAATCAATTTTAAATAATTACAGGGATAGTACAAGCAAAAAGTGAAGTTTCAGGACATAAATTAAAAAAAATTTCAGGACAAAATTACTAGTCTACTAGATAAGCAAGACATCTAGATTCTATTATGCATGGGCAAAAAGAATTAGTTTACTGAAATAGAGAAAAATATCCAATTTTTTTCAGACTACCAGGCGTTGCCCGCTTTACTGGTCACTATATTTAAATTAAATCTCAAAATTACATATAACTTATTAATATAAAAATCTCATAAAATAATAATAAAAAAGGATTAATTGAAATTCATCAAAATTCTCAGTTTTTTTGCCTAGCATGTTACATCTATTAGACATTGAAAAAGGCACGTCTAAATTTCATCTACATTTAAACATCTAACAGACATCTATAATTAGCTCAGGATAACCAGGGCTTTTAATGGACATTCTTAAGATATTTTGTATCTTTTATGGATAATTGGATGTATTTTAGATGTCTAATGGATATAAGCAGTTGTGTGGGTTGGCTCACTACTTTAGTGTTAAGAAAATTTAACTTCAACTAGAGCAACCAAAACACCTACAGAGACATGATTTTATTTTAAAAAATCATTTCAAAAACGTTTATAAACACCAACTTATTTTTTAAAAGGAAAAGGGTAAAAATATTAATTTCTGACATGCATACAGAGTTCCCTGCAATTCCAAAAACCAAATTTCCTGACTTTTCCAGGTCTGTTTTTTTTTTTATGAAATTCCAGGTCAAAAAATTTGGTTCCCAACATAAAAAATAGCTAATGACATAAAAGATAATATAGCTTGTGACATAAAAGATAACATACTGCATTTTAAACTGTATGTTCAAAAGCATTTTTCAAGTATATATAATCATTTTCCCAAGTTTTGGGGCAATATTTGCAATTTTTCCCGACATTTCCCTGACTTTTTCATAAATTTTAAATTTCCTGACTTTTCTAAGTTTTCCAGGTTCTCCCTGACCCATGGGAACACTACACATATTACATTAGAAATAATGAAACAAGAAAATAATGTGTTTGTCATTTCTGGATAATAACAGAAATCTTTTGTCATGAGTTCTAAAATGATATCCCTTGCAAATTCATTCATTTATGTGAAATGCATTAAAATATAAACATTACCCCCCATCAATGTAATGGTAATAAAATGCACCGAAAAACTGTTGCTAAAAAGTTAACTGTATAAGCAAGCACCATAAATTGCACAATAATTATAACAATTATTTTGTACTCCGAAAAAATAGCCTGAACCTTTACCAAGGAAAATAAATAAATAAATAAATAAAATAAATAATAATAAAAACATTAAAAAATAAGAATCAAAGCTGCTGATAAAATGTTTGTTTATTACTTATCTAGCTATCACAGCAAAACATAGTGGAGCAAAGCAGTTTGCATTTTGATCACATAATTTGGATGGTTCAAATGTCAATATTTATTATAACTTTATAACAGCTGCCAAGTTCAGGAAATTTAAGACAATTTTCATATTTAAGGACATTTTAGGACATTTTTAAAATTTTCAGGAATTTGAGGAAAATCAGATCAAGTACTACCCCTGTATTTAATCCATGAGGACTTACACCTGAAAATAATAACTTTTTTTTTTTTTTTTTTTCTTTTTTACATTAAAAATTAAACATAAATAAATTTTAAAAATAATCTTTAATAAATAAATTTACATACAAATATGAATATGTCTTTCTAACATAAAGTAAAAAAAAACTCATATCTATACATATTTAGTATTACATATATATACATACATTTCACTGGTTTCGTGTATAAAATTGTCAAGTTAGAAAAAGATAACATCTAAAAAAAATTAAATGTTATCTCAATTCCTTTAAGTGATATCGATTTAGGACCTCTTTGGTTCTTTCAAGTGAGCTAATAAAAGAAGAAAATAATAATATAGCTAAGCAAGCAAATTTTTCAGTAAAACTTCATTATACATACATATAAATTAAAAAGAAAAAACTCTCAAAATTACTTAAATGGCAAAATTTCTAACTTTAATTTTAAAAAAAGCCAGCTTTATTTAAAAGCCAGTAAATCACTATGTTGATTAACTAAAGCACTTTTCACAATAACAAGTTATAACTAAAAATATACACTCAGTTTATTAACTCTTTGAACAAAAGATTTAATATTTAATTCCTTTTTGCATTATATTTGCATAAGAAATTTATTTTAAAAGGTATAAATTAAAAAAAATATTTCTAAATAAAAATGGCATCCAAAGAAAATATATGTTGCAGAATCATACTATATAATTCTACAAAAAGCATGAATATATGGACAAATAGCAGAATAGCACTGAGCACAGTATTTGTAGCTAATGGAATAATTATAGAACAAATAAAAGGAAAGAAGATCCCTGGAAGAAAAAGGGTTATCAGAATTTAAAATGGAAAGGTGATTAGTTAAAAAGTATTTTACAAACAATGCTTTAAGGGCTCTGGCAGCATCACTGAAGTAGTTTCACATAAAAGCTTATACTTCAATTTAAAATGTATAAATTAAACTACATTAAATTTGTTCAATACAATATATATTTAGGCACCAATTCTTATGGTTTTTAATGTAATTTTTACAGATTTGAAGTCTTTAAATTGTGTTTCCTCAGTTTGCATTTTCTCATGAATTAATGTTCTTCAAAATGCTAAAACTACTACAGATATTTAACCCTACAAGGCACCCAGTTCCATACGTGGAACACCGACTTTAATCGTTCCTATAGCTATAAAACTATTAGTAGCGACATCTCTTGACATCTTGATAGAAGCTACCGACATTTAGCAATGTAGTAATACGAATCTTTACCTAAAGATGTCGTTCGTGTTTTTGTTATAGTGCACTCAGTGTGAAATTTGAATGAAAGTGATATGTTAGTCGTTTGTCTGAATTCAAAAATAAAAAAAAGAATAGTTATATAGTTATTGACCAGTTTATTGACTAGGAAAAAAAAAATACTGTGTGTTATAACAAAGTGTATATTTTGCAGAGGTAAGTTTTTTTTTTTTTTTTTTTATTACAATATTAAATGTATTAGTAAATCATATTTTTATGTATGTTCCACATACAGTACGCTGAGCTAAAAAGTTGATTTTTCCGTAAAATATGGTTTTATTTTTATAAGTTTTCCCTATCTTCTGATCACTAATTACAACCTATATATTTTTGTCCCGAACTAAAAAAAAATTGAGCCTTGTAGGGTTAAGAAAATACTTTTTTTTTTTTTTAAATGTTCAATGGAACCCTTTTAAAAGAATTAGGAATGGGTTTTGAAATTTATTAATCAGTTTTTCAGGGGAAAAAATTAAAAAGCACGTGTAGATAAAAAATTCAGAAAAAAAAAAAAAAAAAAACATGATTACGTTATATTTTTGTTTTTAATATTTCTATTTTAAAGACATTGTAAAACCTATATTTAATTCTTTTAAGTAGGTTCTATTAATTATCAAAAAAAAGTATTAAGTGTTTTTTAAATATCTGTAGAAGTTTTAGCATTTTAAAGATCACGCATTTACGAAAATATGCAAACTGAGAAAAGGCAATTTAAAGATTTCAAATCTACAAAAAATACATTAAAAAACCATAAGAATTGTTGGCTGAATGTATATTTTATTGAAGAAATCAAATACAGTTCAATTTATAAATATTAAATGAAAATATAAACATTTATATGAAACCTACTTCAGTGGTGCCAAATCCCCTTAAAAGAATCTTAGTTCTGTTTTTAAGAAAATATCATTCTGATCAAAATCAAGGTCGTAAAAAAAATCATGATTAAAAAAAAAAAAAAAAAAAAGTTCCTAATTTATTTAAACTATCCAATTAAATACTTTACAAGTAAAATTTAATTTTCGTGATATTAAATACACAATTTTCCAAATTTAAATGAAAAGTACATATGAGAAATAATAAATATCAAAAGGTTGAGGTTGGATGAATTTTTCTTCTCGTTAGAGCTACACAGTGGGCTACTGGACCCCAAGGGTCTGGTGAAGTGATCTACTACAGAAGAGATGATATGTATAGAAAACTACACTTTAAAAATATGCAAAATAATAATCATGTATATATTTTTAAAAATATAACTAGAGTTTTCTTTTTAATAACAAGTATGCAAAATGATTAAATGATTCATTAAACTAAATAAATAAAAATTAAAAATAAATAATAAATAAATAAAAAGGATGACAGTGCCACCTGTTGAGAAATTCATCTTCAAATGTAATCAGCATACTACACAATTTCTACACTCCTGAAAGTGATCACTTTTAGTAAACACAATTTTTAGGTAGATTCCTTATAGGAAATCTACCTAGTGCAATGGTCCTCATGACACGACTTTTGGAAAATTTCTTCATATCTTCACCGATCATGACCCCTAGAACCCAAAACCACCCTCCGTTTAAAAGTTTATATATATATATGTATTAAGCTTTTTCCCATGTTAAGTTGTGAACACTATAACTGAAGTAATTTTTATTTAAATTTAACCAGCTTGGGATATGTTGTCAGGACAGTAAAAATCTCAGTTGAGTTCGTACGTGGGGTATCCAGCTCAAGGGGGGTGGAAATGTTCATTTGTCCATAATTTCTTTAATATTGAAAATAGGAAAAAACTTCAAATCAGGCAAATTACTGCCTTACCCTAAAGGACAATTTTTGTATTTAAACTTTTTCGATAGCTTAAACTGCTTAAAAGTTACAAGTTAAAAAGTGATTTTTCGTCAATTGTGATGAAGCCAACTTTTTCTCTATAGCTTTAATTACTTAAATTTATAATCTGATGCTTACGTCACGTGCAAACAATAATAAAAAAGATCACTGAAAAAAAAAAAATGGTAACCGCTTTAATTAATCATTTAAAACTATAAAATAAAAATAATACGTTAGTCTTAATAAAAATATCGTTTGTGGTAAATAGTTTAGAATGCCAGATTACGCAATAATTTAAAATTTACGACTGAAATTGAGAGTAATACGTTACAGCATCCTTTGACTTTTTATCTTGTGGAAACAAGATATTGGTCTGTGAAGAAATATGAGGTTTCCGCATGGGAAGAAAATATAATGATGCCAAAGCTGCCATTCTTCATCGCCAAGCTCACCAAATTTTGTCGTCAAATAATGAATTTCGTTGCCAAGTCAAAAGTTTTATCGTCAGCTATTAAAGTTTGCTGCGAAATCCCAAATTTCATTGCTAAGTCACAAATTTTGTCACCAAAATCTCGCCAAATCATACAATTTACTAAATTTGTAACAATTAACATTGAAATTTAGTAGTGCCCAAATGGACCAATGTTAACTAATGTTAATGTTATAATTGCAAGTTGAAATTGTAATTCCATACAACATAAAAGAATCTACCTTTGCCTTTAACCTTGCCGAAAAGGGATTTTTTAGTGTTTACACTTATTTAATATCAAGAAATTTTAAATAAAAATCCAAAGAACATTGTACTTTTAACATGTAAAAAAAAAAAAAAAAAGACAAAAGTTTTAAGATTATTAATTTGTGACTTGTGAATATCTAATCTTTACATATAGGTTTTTCATATTAGGGTTAGGGATTGCAAGAAACCTATCATGTCAAAAAAAAAAAAAAAAAAAAAAAAAAAAAAAAATCCCAGTAAAAAATGTGTCCCTAATTTTTTCACATTGTCCCTCCAATATTTCATCCACTTTTTAACTGCTCTGGGTAACATTGCCTATAATTGTTTGAAATTTGTTTTCATGGCTATGATATTCTTTCTTTAGCTTCTCTGAAATTTCTTGCATCAAAAAAAAAAAAAAAAGAAGTCAGTATGCATTTTAACACACTTCTGTCCAGGGTTCATACTCAAAATGGGAAAAAAATTCCCTGAGTTCCCAGACAAGTTTCAAGAAAATATTAGTGAAATATTACAAGAAACACTCTTCTAGACAGGACAAAATACAGCTACTTCCACTGTATGATGTTATATTACTGTCGATCATGATAGAAATTCAGGTAGAAATCATTATTTACATGCATATTTTCACAATACTTAATCATTTAAATTTTGATACGAAGATAAACAAGAAAAACATTTGTTTTTCTAGGTTTTATAAATAATTTTCTCTGACTTTTAATGAAATTTTTTATTTTCCCTGACTTTTTTCAACAAATTCCGAATTCCCTGAGTATTCCCTGTTTTCCCTGAGGAGTATGAACCCTGTGTACGCATTTCAACAAATTTCTTAAATCTAAAGCTGTGTTAAGAGAATATGTAGATTGTATGTTTTATTAACCCCTTACCTGCCGAGGAAAATTTACGAGATTTGCTTCAAAGTGCCGCCATTATCTTTCCAATCTGAAATGAGTAAATCTTTCGGAAACACTGTCAAGATCACTTTCAAGATCAGTTTATTGCATTGTCAAACTGTGTCAGTAGTTTCACTGGTAGAAGTATAATATAATGGATCATACTTCAGAAAAACATATATACACCCGGAGCAGTTAACCACTTGAATACGTCGTTGAAAGAAGCGGATGTCTTCCCACTACCAGGCTTTGCAGGAAAGTAAAGACAATTCTAGGAGATGTGCAGATACAAAGCGCAAAATAATAAACTGATGGTCGCACTCTATGTTACTCCGCTACAAGACATCACAGGGTTCATACTCATTTTCAGAAAAAAAATTCCCTGAGTTTTCCCTGAGTTAGTTCCCAGAATCAATAATTTTTCCATATCGACAACTAGCGATGTTTATTTTAATCCACTCCTCCCCTCCCCCTTTCTAAAAATTAGGGGTGGGAATCGATTAAGAGTTTTAACTGGGTTAATCGTAGTTCATTAATCGATTAGTCGGTCGATTAATCGGATTTTTAATCGGTTTTCATTATATATATATATATATATATATATAGTATTATTTCAATGATGAATAAAACTCCCATATTGTGTACAGTCGGTAACAAAAGTATCCGAACACTAGCAAAAATTCCTATGTAAAAAAGCAGAGTTAATACTGTTTTGTTAATTAAATCCTTACCGAATCATGTTCTTAGTCAGTCTAAGAATAGTCAGTCTATATATTTGACAAGTATTTATTTAACAAGTTAGTTCTTCTTTATCACTTCGGAGTAGAACACAGAATGTTATTTTCTGTTTCTATTTTGATAGTGACTATCAGCAATTCTGAACAGACAATAAACGCTTGAAGATATTGTGAAACTCTGTTGACATTTTCTCCATCAGAGGGATAGTGGAAATCTCAATCCCTTCTTTTCTTTTCTTTTTTATCTTTAGCATTTTCATGTTTTGAAAGCTTCTTGTTTCTGAGAATACTATTGCCCTAGCCAACACTTTCTCTAGAAGGCTACAAACAGGTGGTGTTGCTCTAGCATGCACATGAAGCGGCATTTTGTTTAATAACTGTCCTCCCCTTTTTCTCTATCAACAAAAGTGCAACATCTTCTTTGTGAGGTTTTATTTTTATTTATTTATTTGCTTTTTCATTATTTGATGGATGTTTCTTAGAATCTTTTTTTAGGAAAATATTTGAAAAAATATTTTGTAGGCAGAACAGCATTTTTACTTTAATTACTACTTTGAAAATTTTAATCGGATTTTGAAAATTTTTAATCGAATTAATCGATCCGATTAACTCGATTAAAAAAATTGATCGGGACTAAGCATTGATCGATTAACTGAACCGATTAATCGATTAATCGACACAGCCCTACTAAAAATAAAAAAAATATAAATAAGTATTAGCAAACTAATTGGCTAGAATGTTTTGGATCTGAATAACTTCTTTTAAATTAATTTTAAAATCCTTTTCAGACAAAATAAAATATTAATCAGAATTGGAAATGTGTATATATATAACAAACTCTTGGAAACTTAATTACCTTATATAAAAATTTGTCCTTAAACCAAATGCTTCAAAAAATTTGATTAGCCAATGATTATTAAATGACATTGTGCTTTGTAGGGTCACTATCGACCCAAAATGCAAACTGTGGATTTAAGTTTTTATCTGTCCAGTCCAGATTAAATGGTGTTTTCCAACTCATGATAATAATTACTTTTTAATTATAATTCAATCCATCTCACAAAAAAAATGAAATAAAATGCCTAAGCTAATAAAATAACTAAGCTAAGCACGTGCACACTGCATCAATAAGACTAAATAACAAACTAAATATTTAAAGCTGCTACCAGATGCCGATTATCGAATGAAAACAAATTAACCATGGAGAAAAATCAAGCTAATGAATCTCTTAGGGAGAGTAAAGGTGTGTCTAATTTCACGATTGGATTGTTCATAATGCAAAAAACATGCCCAGTTTTTCATCGGATCAGCATGATGCTAGTAGGCGTGTCTTATCGGATTTCCATAATGACGTCACAGAAACGCAAAAGTACCAGCTTTTTCCAGAGTAGATCCCTGTTTTTCCAGGTTTTGGTGCTTGTTTTGAAAGTTTCCCTGAGGTTTCCCTGAGATTTTATGACAGATTTTTTTCCCCTGAGTTTTCCCTGATTGTCAGGTTCTCCCTGAGGCGTATGAACCCTGTAAGACCCATCTTCCAATCTTGTTTCAATTTCGATATTACTTATATTGGAGAACTCAGAATTGCTCGACTCATTTTCATCTTCATCTGGAATAAATTTTAACACACTACTATTTTCGTCATCCATATTTTATTCAAATTCTTAAATAAAATTCAAAACGAAAACACTCAAACGTGGTCTAAAATTTATAAATCACTAACGAAAACACACACTTGCTCTAAACACTAACAAAGCAACAAAAAGACAAAAAAATCCTCGTAGCTAATCAGTTCTATCGTCCCTCCTTCTTGTAGTGAACATTTCCTCTTGGTTCAAAGTGTTCACGTGATCCCAGGTGGAAAAAAGCATCATATCTCCGCTACAAGACATAAGAAAACTTTATTGCCCTTGCAACAATATGTTTCTCTTTTGTGTATAGTGAAAGGAGGACACTAGTCTACGTATGCAGCGTACGTAGCCGTCATTACGCACATAGTACAAACTATGTACGCATCGTACGTAGCCTTAGTCAAGTGGTTAAGGGGTTAATACATAGCTAAAATTTAAAAGTTAGAGTTTTTCTTTTTTTTTTTTTTTTACTCTCTCAATGTGTTGTCTCAAATGACATTTCTACTTAAAAAGTAATTTTATTGTCTACAAAAATTACCTTGTTGACTACTTTAGCTTCATCATTTTAAGTCAATATTTTACATCTCGCACGAGTTGGAGAGAGATTTCTTTCATTACAAGAACCAGCCTCAAAGCATTTCAAAGGTGTGTATTTGAGTTACAAAAATCCGGTTCAAAGGCTTAGAGGGTTAAGTACACATATTGATGTATATAATGATATTAATTGTAGTGTATTAATGAAACACTACAATTAATAAATGAAAAATATTTAGATTTAGTTTGTCACACAAGAGTTTTTTTCCCCTCTCACTCTAGGGCTAGAGCCACTGATTAAAGTGGATTCCAAACCACTATGAGCATTTGTGCCTAAACCAAGAGTCGAACCCAAAACAAATTTTGCTCAGGGGTGCAGAGATCTTTCTTTAGTCCAAATATTGAGAGAGATTTTTATAATTTTTAATTGAATATATCTATTCAATTTAGAAGAAAGTAAAAAAAAACTAAAGAATAGTATGTATGTTACTTTCAAGCAAAATTTTAAATTGAATAAATAATATAAAGAACCTTAAACATAATTTTAGATTAATAACAATTAATATGTAATGACTGGGCTTTTATAAACATCCATAATAGAACAACAGAAGTTAATTGCTAAAATTAAAATAATTAAATGAAACTAAACTTTAAAACATAAAAAGGAGCAATCCATTCAAATATTTATGTTTAATCATATTCCTTTTTTTTTTTTTTTTTTTTTTTTTTTTGCATGTATGTGTGTGCGTGTGCACGTGTGTGTGTAGGGTAATTCCATTTTAAATCAACAAATTTTCAAAAAAGTTGTTGCATGACAATTTTTGATTTTGATGACAATTTGCATGTGCTTTCCCCATACCTTTTTGACCACAAAAATATATTTTTTTTATTTAAAAAAAAATTACCCTTTGATATGAAGGCTATTTTTGTTGTTGCCAACAGCAAAAATTAGATATTTTGATGCTTTGCTTTATGAACTATAACTTTTTTCCTATCAAAGCTATCAAACTCAACTATAGCTCATTGGAAAGCTAAAAAAAAGATCTTTTTCCATATGGTATCAATAAATTTGAGATTTAAAAACAAAGGTTATTTTTTCAAGGTCAAAGTTTGCGATGCAAAATTAATTTTTTGCCACTTTTGAAAATTAAAAAACCTATGAAGGGCTTGGAATAACAAGCCCTCTTTTTTTTCTTATATACATATATAAGGTTGCTTATTGTATTAAAAAGTTTGGCTTGTTACTCTGCCCCCTTCACAAGATAAGACCCCCCAAAGTTGCAAATTTTCTAAAATATCCAATTTTCAATGCTAAAAAAATGCATGTGGGGGGCAAGGTAAATTTTTTTTTACTTGTGTGATTTTAAGTACTTCATGCCATCTTTCAAACAAAAAAAAAATTACTTTGTTATTCAAAGGCGTTTGGCAGCTATAAGGGTCTGAATTTTCAAATAATCACACTAAAACCATCCAATTTTTTCATGTACTTTTTTTTTGGAAACATGTCATTTATTATTATTTGATGGACTTAGATTGACCTCACAAATAAGAATATATCATATTCCTACTTTTCCTCATTTATAGTAATCTATTTGCCAGTTAAAAGCAAGAATAGACAGATTTCAACTTGTCCAGCCTTGCTCCCACATGTATAGAACAGTTCCCTTTAGGCAAACAGTACCTACATGTGGTAGGAACTGTGCCAATGACAAGGCTGCTTGAATATTATTGGATACAAATTGACCAATAATATATCCTGATTTGAAAGTAGGGTTATCTAAATTTGCCGATCTTAGACCAAAATTTTGTGTGTTAGCTGGAGCATCTGGTACACATTCAGTGTGCGTTTGTTTGTACCATCAAAATGTAAAACTTATGCTATCAGCGATTAAAAGTGATCATAGCTACAAAGATCTGCTGCAGATTATGGTCTGTGATACTGAAAATGAGAATTGTATGTTTTCGGAATGTACTGCATGTCCAGGTGTGGATGCCATTTTATCACTGATTTCTCCAAGTAACAGCACCCAAATTGACTTGGAAAATGATGAATTTGAGGATTTGCAAGTTTCATATAAGCAGTGGATGTCCACAGACAGATGTGAACTGACATCATGTGTGCTACCTTTACAAGAATTCTTGGTTAAGTGTTGTGAAAAACTTGAGCATCTAAAGAGCCACCATTTCATTGCCAGTAAACAAGCAGCATTTCTAAAATCAAAGAAAGAAGATCTGGATAAGGGGGAATTTTTGATACTTGGAGATTTTTCAGAGAATTTCTCTTGTGTTGTTCAAGACGAGGTGCAGACCTATCACTGGTCAGGTGTGCAATGTACGCTTCATCCTTTTGTTGTCTACTGGGAAAAAGATGGAGAAATTCAAACTCAAAGTTTTTGCTTTGTAAGCGACTGCCTTGACCACAACACAACTACATTCTACGCCTTTCAAATGATCCTTGTTAAAAAACTGAAGGCAGATCATGCTTTAATTTCAAAATTATTCTATTTTTCAGATGGATCTGCCGCACAGTACAAAAACAGGAAAAACTTCATTAACTTGAGCCATCATGAACAAGACTTTGGGATAAAAGCAGAGTGGCATTTTTTTGCTACATCCCACGGGAAAGGCCCTTGCGATGGGATTGGAGGAACAGTGAAGAGGCTAGTGCGAAAGGCTAGTTTGCAACGACCGGTCAGTAATCAAATCTTGAATCCATTAGATGTCTTTGAATACTGCACTGAACATATTAATAGTGTAACGTTTTTCTATGTTTCCTGTGATGATGTTAATGCAGTAGGAAAAGTTCTTGAGGAAAGATATAAAACAGCACTATCATTACCCCAAACTCGGTCTTTCCACAGCTACATTCCACTCAACAGAAATATCATTCATGCCAGACGTACATCATTTTCTTTAGATTTTACAACCTTTCATGTCATCAAAGACGAACCTATCAACCTTAGATTATCCACACCAACAACCCGACCAAAGTTGTCCGATTATGTTTGTTGCGTATATGATGGTGACTGGTGGCTAGGAGAAGTGGTGGAAATAAAGGTATTTGATGTCGAAGAAGAATACAGGATCCACTTTTTTCATCCTAAAGGACCTGGAACATCGTTTAAAAAATCAAGTCATGATAACCAAACTTGGGTTCGGTTTCAAGATATTTTGAAAATCCTGACTGCGTCAGAACTATGGTCAGCACAGGGAAGAGGTCATAATATCACACCTGTGATGAGTGAACATTTGTCAACTCTTCTCTATGAGACAATAAACCACTGAACAAAAAAGTTTTGCATGTTTTGAGAGGTAAGTTAAATTCTATATACCAAGATGTTAGAAACCTTAAATTAGCTTATCAAAGTTTAAATGTGTTCTTTGACAACTCTTCTTAGTCTTTTTAGTTGTTTTCACCATTTAAAACTAACAATTAAGTAAAAAATAACTTTTCACTAACACCTAAGATTAAGAAGTATGAAAATAATTGCGTTGTTTCAGTATAATTATTTGAAAATTTAGACCCTTATAGCTGCCAAACGCCTTTGAATAACAAAGTAACTTTTTTTTGTTTGAAAGATGGTAAGAAGTACTTAAAATCACACAAGTAAAAAAAAATCTACCTTGCCCCCCACATGCATTTTTTTAGCATTGAAAATTGGATTTTTTAGAAAATTTGCAACTTTGGGGGGTCGTATCTTGTGAAGGGGGCAGAGTAACAAGCCAAACTTTTTAATACAATAAGCAACCTTATATATGTATATAAGAAAAAAAAGAGGGCTTGTTATTCCAAGCCCTTCATAGGTTTTTTAATTTTCAAAAGTGGCAAAAAATTAATTTTGCATCACAAACTTTGACCTTGAAAAAATAACCATTGTTTTTAAATCTCAAATTTATCGATACCATATGGAAAAAGATCTTTTTTTTAGCTTTCCAATGAGCTATAGTTGAGCTTGATAGCTTTTATAGAAAAAAAGTTATAGTTCATAACGCAAAGCATCAAAATATCCAATTTTCGCTGTTGGCAACGACAAAAATAGCCTACATATCGAAGGGTAAATTTTTTTTAAATAAAAAAAATATATTTTTGTGGTCTAAAAGGTATGGGGAAAGCATGTGCAAATTGTCATCAAAATCAAAAATGGTGTTGCACACCCCATTTGTTGATTTAAAATGGAATGACTCTGTATGATTTAGTTTGGGACACACACACACTTGCTGAATGCACAATTGAAACTGATAACTGAACTTCTTTAAAGCATGTTTATTTATGTGGAGAAGATAGTGATTCTTGTGGCATTCCAGTTAGATTTGGGGGGGGGGAGGTGGTGGAGATTTGATATTTTCCCTAGCTTGAATTAATTAATAATTATCAAATATTTATCATCAATCTTAACATACTTACCTCTTTTTTGGGGGGGGAGGGAAGGGGATGTAACAGATATTTAAGAGAAATACACCTTACAATGGAAGAATACAGCTGTTAGTTTGTTGTTTAATATAAAAAAAGTTTGTTTTTTTTCAGTACTTTTTTACTTTCCGAACAAACTATAGTGAGGAAAGTATTGTAATCATGTAAAAAATCCGAATTTGAGATTTTTATGTTTCTATATGTTTCGAGGTCCACTGAGTCCGTTTTCACTATTTTTGCGATGATATATGTATGTGTGTGAGTGAACACACTAGCGTCTAAACGCTTTGTTCGAATAAGCTGAAAGTTGGTACGTATATTGTAAGTTACCATAGTATGAACCCTATTGATTTTGGTGAATCTAGCACTTATAGTATTTTTACAGGGACACAAAGAAAAATTCTTTATCATTATGGCCTATGGGGCCAAATTTTTAAAAGTGTGATAGCGTCTAAACGCCTTATTAATCTGAGCAAAAAATTTTTACACATGTTATAGGTCACAGTTACACCAACTATATAGATTTTGGTGAATCTAGCACCTACAGTTTTTTTACAGGGACACAAAGAAAATTTCTTTATCATTATGGCCTATGGGATCAAATTTTTAAAAGTGCAATAGCATCTAAATGCCTTATTCATTCGAGCTGAAAATTTATATGAATATTATAAATCACTGTTAACTATAAGCATTTTGATGAATCTAGCATTTATAGGTTTTTACAGGGACACAACAAAAAATTCTTTATCATTATTATCTATGGGCTCAAAGTTCAGTACCGTTAAATAAAGCATCGTGTAACATATGGTAAAAAATACTCAAATACTCTATAATGGTTTTCTCTCTTTTGCTTGTTGTTTAACAACTCCTCTTTCTTTACTTTATCTACAAAACTGTTAATTACTCAATGTTCGGAAAGTCGAGTGGAGTCACTCCAGATTTTTTTTTTTTTTTTTCGTTTTACTTTTTATTTTATTCAAAAATTTTTCAAAATTTCTCCTGAACCTTGTTTGCATGTTTGGATATGTTCTGCACCCCTGATTCCACTCATTTTGGTTTATTCTGCTTCTGTCAAGTGATTTGAATACTCAAAACGAAATTTCAAATAAATTTCAAAACAAATTAACTAATAAGAACTTGAGCAATATCATCTGCATTTCTGAAGAACTAAATTTTGAATATTTTGAATTAGAAAAAAAAAAAAAAAAATGTTTAATTTGCATTTTTTTTTAAGTAAAAAATGTAACTAATCGATTTTTTAAAAATCCCACTCACCTTTTTTCTCTATGTAAATAAGTTTTTTGTCATGATATAACATGGTTTGCCTTTTAAAACAAATTTGGATTAGCACATGACAAAAATCAAAATTAAATATTTCTTTTAACAGTACTTTTTTGAGAAGCTAAAAAAATAAATTAGACGGTAGGAAAAAAAAAAAAAAAAGAATCACTATATTATAACTTACCATCCTGGTCTTATAATTTTATAAAAATTCTTTTCTGATAAATCTACTACAGTTGAACCTTTTCTATGTGGATCTTGGAGCCCAAGTACACCTCCATCAACAATCATATCCAAATATGGCCAAATTTCCTTAAACTCCTGAAAGATAATTTAAAATTACAATTAAAAAATAATATGACATTAAAAAATTAAATAGCACATAGAATATGTACTAATAAATACCACATTACTTCAAAAAAGGAATTTGACTAACAAGGGAAGTATGAATCAGTAAAATTCTTATTGAAACCAAACCAATCTTAAATTAAAGAGCATGGTCGAAAACATAGGGTAGAATGCAAATTTACTGCAACAACCCCCCATAGAGCGAGAAAACAACCCTAAAAGTTTTAGCTATTTATAGAAACCAATGAAACAGAGCCACTTAGCAAGACCGCCTGGCGTAGTAGTTAAAATATTCAGCTTGAGTGAGGAAGGTAGTGAGATCAAATCTCGATGAGTGCTCAGTTTTTTTTTTTTTTTTTTTTTTTTTAAATAAAAATTAAATAAAACAAATTAATAATTTAAGGGGGGATAAGTACTAAGTTCAATTAAAAAATATATAATACTAGTTTGTTGTAGGGCGACTAAAGCGCCTGTTGAAAAATAATCGTTTCATTTTATTTATTTCTCACTTTTCTCACTTTAAATAATTCATTTGCTAGCAAGCCCATGCGAAATTTTCTCATTTTGTTTATCTCTTCATTATCTTTAAAATTATTATTTTGTAGGCGTCAATTTTTTCATATGCATGAGCAAATTTATTTTATTTTATTTTCTGGGGTGATTGTGACTCAAAGGTAAAACCCCTGAAAATTAGAGCCTCAAATTAGAAAAAACCCAAAATATCAAATAATACTCAAACTATTTAAGCCCTCAATCCTTTTACATTACATTCACAAATCACTTGCATAACAAATGAACAACCAATGAAAGAAAAAATAACTTTAAACTTTATAGGAAATATGAAAACACAGATGAGTTAGAGTAAAAACCCTGAAATCAGGGGTAAACCCTGAACACAAACACCCCTGTTTATTTATTTATTTTATTTTTTTATGGGAAAGCATATTTCATTTTATGCTGAAAAAAAAAATGGCAACAATTAAAAATTTAAATGTATTTTAAAGCTTTTATGTATTTTAAGCTTTCACATGTTTTTAATGGGAAATGAGCTATTTTAATGCGAAAACAAAATAGAAATGTAGAAAATTAATATTTTATAACCTGACTAAGCCCCTTTGAATTAATTTACATAGAAATAACTACAATTATTTACAAATTCATAACAATACTTTTACTGGTTCGTTCTTCCATTCTATTACATAAAAAAAAAAAAAAAAAAAAAAAAAAAAAATTTAGAAATTTGTAAGCTGTTTGTTTCATTAAAATAAAAGACTTACTAGTTTAATTATAAATATATGTAAGTTAAATATGATCATTTTTTGTAAATTAATTAATAAATATAAATGAAGACTTATATAAATAAAAAAATTATGCTTTAATAAACAAGCTTAATGTCACATATTTACTATTAAGAATTAAAAGTAGAAAAAGGTTATAAATAAAAAATTAATGTTACTTTCCTTTTTTAACAGATACCATGTTTATTATGATAACATTAAAATACATGGATTAAATTAGATTACTATTTGCATAAGGTTTGTGCTATAGAGGGCACATATATTGAATTATACTGTTATATAGTAGAGATGGGATAAACAGTTACTTTTCAGTAATAGGTTACATCGTTCCATACTACCTTTAATAATAGGTTTTGGTAACATATTATTTTTATAACATATTACTCTTTAGTTTATATACGGCTAGTGTTTTGCTAATCCTTTCAGGATATACAATATATACATGTATCCTGCATAGTGAATGTGATTCATGTTTTTGAGTTCCAATGCTTTTGAAGAGTATCTTCACTTTATTTAACATTAGAATTTCTGCAATTAAAAAAAAAAAAAAAAAAAAAAGAAAAAGAAAGAAAGAAAAATAAAAGAAAGAATGAAAAAAAAAAAACCCGCCAATATGAAATAGTGGTAGAGTCAAAGTTTTACACAAATGCTTGTTCCAATCGTGTAAGCATGAGATTCTGTTAAATCAGTTCATTTAAACACGAAAACAGAATATTTCATATAATATCAAGTAACATGTGCATGAGTGCCATTTTCTATAAAAAAGAATCCTCATATTATAAGCCATATAATTAAGAAAAAATTAAATAATAATAACAAATCTTTAAAAAACATCTTTAAGCCATCGCAAACGTTCAACTACGGAGTAATTGATTCTTTCGATTTTCTGAAGAACTTGAACATTACAGATTGACAAGGAAATTAATATTTTTCAATCATACTTAGAAAACAGTCCCTTTGAATATGTTTTCTAAAATTAGAAACACTTCTTTAAAAATATAAATTTTGCTTACAAAAACTAATTGAATAAAATTATTTATTTTCTCACACACTTAATTTTAACATACGATCATAATACATATTAACTATCCTTAATACCACAACAAATTTATTCATTTTAAATCATTAAAAAAAGTCACGAGAAAAAATCAGATAAAAAAAAAAAAAAAAAAAAAAAGATAAGATATAAATAAATAAATATTCAATATTTTCTTATCAAATTATTCTTGAATAAACTCAAACAATATTCTTGAGAAAACCACAATAAATAAGTGCTCTTTTCAATTTCAGCTACTATGGGTGATTTTAAATACAAACAAACACTCTTCATTCTTCCTCTCTCCCACTCCACACATCCTTTTTAAACGCCTTCCATCGTCTTCCTAAAGCTAACTTACCAATACGCGCGTAAACCTAGCACATGTAATCCGATTCCCTTCTCATTCCCCATCCCCATGATACAATAATTAACATCAATTAATCACCTCTAACTTATCTCATCATGGCTGCTTAAATTAGCTTCATGAAAATATTATTTCGTTAAACGGTAATATTAAGTGTTTTCGACATTACATATCATGGGCATAGCCTATACTAATATTTAAATTAAACTAATATACTATAACATTCAGTCTAGAACAATACTTTTAAATAAAATATTAGAAAGATGTAAAATAATCAAAGCTATCACCTATTTCAAAAGAATATTCAACTAATATGTAATCTACGAAGTTGAATTTAACTGGCAGACTATACTGATTTTTAAACTAAATCAATACACCATAACAATCGGTTTAGAATAATACTTGCAACAAAATATTAGAAAGATGTAAAATAATCAAAGCAATTACTCATTTCAAAAAATTACTTGACTGATATGGAACCAACAAAATGATTAATAATTATTTATTTAATTCGTTACATGAAAGTTGGTGAAAATATTTCACTGCTTCCTTTATTTCCTGTTAACGAATAACTTTCGCTCCAACAAATAATCTAATTTCTGTCTGTGTTTTATTGGCATATTGCCTGAGATATGATTCTCTCACTCTCATTTTTTGCGTGCAGAGAGATAAAAATTAAAGTGTTATTTATTTAATATGAACTTTTCAATAATATATTATGATGTGAATGGCTTCTTATGCAATAACAGTATTATTTATTATATTACATGAAATAACGTCCATCTCTATTTTATAGTAAAGGCTTGAAAAATATCAAAATTTTTACATGCCCTGTCAGCAAGTCAGCAAGAGAATATATGCCCAAACACCTTATTCAGATACATATTATAATAAAATGTTTAATTCATTTTAACTTAAGTAAAAGTCAAAGACAAGACACTATATTAACATACAATATTTTAGGAAACAGTATTTTTTATTAAATATTTTCATGTCTAACTGGGCATGTAAGGCGAAAAATACATGCCCAATTTTAATTTTTACATGTCCCGGACATGATGGATAATGTAATTTTTGAGTCCTGTATGTAATATTGATGTGAATATCAGAAAATAAATGCTTTTTAATTGCTTGCCTTATGTTTTTTTATGCTTTTTCTGGTTGTTTTCAAGACACAGTGTCATCTGTGATCAAATTTTGGAACAAGTTTTTTTACTTACTTTATTGTTTATTGTAAGAAGCATTATACTAAAAACTACAATCTCGTATGTAAAATACTTAATTTTATATTGAAGTTTAAAACGTGTCAAGGACTTTTTGGCTTACCCTGAATATTAGTTATGTCTTGTGAATGACATTTTATGCTATTTTGATACAAATGGTTTGAAACAGTAATTTATAGTGGAATATTTATTCATCTTATTGGTTGATTTGTTTATTTCAAGAAACAATGTTGAAATGATGACATTACATCAGTAAATAGATGAATAAGCTTTTCATAATAACATTATTTCTAGCCACCAGTATACAGATATTCAAAACACCAATCACAAGATGACTCTGATGTACAAAAGCATAATCAGAGACATCATCTGCAGGGGTCTAAGGTGGCTTGCGAGAGGTTGAAACTAACTTCCTAGTTTGTTTCATTGATGAAAAATTAAAATTTAATTTCAGAAAATGGAGTGGAAGGCTGTTTTTTTTTTTTTTTTAATATGTCATTTGATACAGCTGTGTTTGCAGACTCGGTGACTTTGCCAACGAATGTTATGTGAGAAATGCCTAGCTGGTAATCAGCCAGGGTAGCTCGATGGTTTTAGCATCCGCACGTAAAGCAGAAGGCCCGGGTTCAATTTCCGGCTCTGGTATTTTTCACATAGTTGGTATAAAAAATCAGCCTTCCACTCCATGATTTTCTGAAATGAACTTTCAGGCTTGATTAATAAATTTCTAAATTAAACTAAAAAAAAAAAAAAAATTAAAATTTAATTTCCATGCTGATATATATAAATGTATAAAAAAAAAGTCAACAAGAATTCATATTTATATATAAAAATTTAAAAAGAAGTAATTTACAGTCATAACTTAAATTAATAAAAATAAAAATGTACCAAATAAAAATGCCAACTGAAAGTTCTTGCAATGATTAATGATAATAAAATATTTTTTTTAACAAGAGATCAATAAATCATATCAAATGGCTAAAATTAAACATAATCTTTTAAAAAACAATAAGAGTATAAATTAAAATGAAGCTTTTAATTAATATAAATTTATTTACCTCAATTGCTAAAGTACTAGTCAGCGAGCTAATGTTGGCGCTAGTAAGTGCCAAAGGTTCAGCACAAGCTGCAGCTAAATCTTGAATAAATTTGCTTTTGGGAATTCTAATACCAATAGTCTGAACCTTCGGATTTAAATTTGGATTCAATGCAGGTTGTCTCTCTACCACTATAGTGACTGGGCCTGGTAAAAGGTCATACAGCAAACTTTTATCAAATTGTATTTTACCCCATCTAAAAAAAAAAAAAAGAATTTTTCCATATATTTTCAGTATACATTGATTTATACATTGATACTCAAATACACAAATGTATATTGATAATATCAGCACTGTGGAGTCGGAGTCACACAGGTTTTGGAGTGAAAAGAATCGGAATTGCTAAAAACATCTCTTTACTCTAACTTTTGTTAGACAGTTTGAAGCGAAATGAAACAAATTGCATTTTATTTCAAATTTGTAAAATTGATTTTATTTTACTATAAACATTAATAAATATCTACATATTTTAGAATTTATTGGCATGAAATATAAATATAGGGAAAAAGGATGAATGTAATTTCAATTTGCCAAACCCTAGTCAATAAATAACCACACATAAGAAAATCATAAAATTGTACCTTTAACTCGCAGTGCAGAAGCAGCAAAATCGTAGATGATACAGGGACTCTGGTAAAGGACTAATTCTTTTAGGATGATCAGAAATTTGCAGAAAACCAATAAATCATGTCATAGCATATATAGGAGTAGAAGTCATCTCTCCTACAAAAGCATCATCCTCATCATCATAGCATCTGTAGGAGTGGAAATCATCTCTCCTGGAAAAGTATTATTGTCATTGTACCTGTAAAAGCGGCAGCCATTGCTCCTGGAAAAGGATCATCGCCATAGTTGTATACGTAGATCTCCAAATTGGGCATTCAACTTTTCTAACAGACAGCAACAGAAACTTAGGATGGTGTTTTTCCCTTTAATTTCTAATCTTCATCTCACTATTTCTGTTTTCTTCTAGAACAGGGAGCGACAGAGAGAACTCTTTATTATTGGCTAACTGTGAGCAAAGATGTGGTAGATCACGGATTATAAGAATTATGATTGGAGTAAAAAAGAGACTGCCCAGTTCGTGGAAGGGGGACAATAAATGCAAATTTTATTGTGTTGTGGTCCAGTAGCCTATAATAATTATTGAGAAAAGGAGTGTTATGGTTTTTGAGCAAAACATAGCCCAAAATCAAATATGACCAAACTGCTGATACAGTTTGATTGTTTGGTTTCCTTAAGTTTGGAGTTATAAATTTGATCATTATCTAATGGCAGTCTCTAATTTCTCACTGGCAAATTTATAATGGTCTTAAATTGCTAATGGATCTTCAGACGAGACTTTGGAAAATGGAGAGGCTGGCATAAATTTCATCTTTCCACAAGGTAAAAGAACAGAACAATTCTAAGTTGATGCAGGTAAAATATCCTCAAACTTCACCTGCAAGCTTCTTGCTATTCAAAATGCTTTGAACGAATATTTTAATCTTTAAGAAACAGAGAAGGCAGTTGTTATCTTCAGCGACTCCAAAGCTGCCTTTCAGGTAATTCATAAAGGAGACTTTGGACTTGTGCTGAACATACACAACATACTGCAAAGAACCTTCAGCCTAAATAAAAAATGCATTATGCAATGGGTGCCAGCACATGTTGGAATTGATGAAAATGAGACCGCAGATGCCTTAGGGAAAGAGGCAAGAAAGCTCAACAATGATAAACAATCGTATGTTGTAACACTTAATGATATTAATGCAGTGGCAAAATCAAAATTAAAAGATAAGGGAGTGAAACTTAAACATCAAATCTGTGAACTAGACACAAGCAGGACCCTAGCGAACACCCTTACCAGACTCAGAACACGCCACCTGAGGGAGATGAAAATCCAAAAAGATGGAACTACTAAGTACCTGCATTGCAGAAACTGTGGCCATGACACAGAACTGTTACCTGAACATCTCTTCTCCTGTCATGCCATCTTGGGCAGGAATAATATTCTACAATTTCTCATTTGTCTACTTTTGTTCTCTTTCTTTGACAAATTTAGTGACAAGCAGGATTCATACTCAAATATGGGAAAAAAATTATCTGAGTTTTCCAGACAATTTTCAAGAAAATATTAGCGACATATTACAAGAAACGCTCCTCTAGAGAGGAGAAAATACATCTACTTTCACTGTATGATGTTATATTACTGCCGATCATGATAGAAATTTAGGTAGAAATCACTGTTTACATGAGCATTTTCACTATACTATACTTAATCATTTGAATTTTAATATGAAGCTAAACAAGAAAAATATAATTTGACAGAAAAGAAATATTTGATTTTCCAGGTTTTGTAATTGATTTTCCCTGACTTTTAATGAAAAAATTTTTTCCCTGATTTTTTTTAACAAAATCCAAATTCCCTGAATTGTATGAGCCCTGCAAGAAATAATATGTTATACAAGAAAAATTAACTCCGTTAAAATGGGGAAAGGGGTTAGAACTCAACTAGGAAGTTGATTCTATCAACTTTGAATTGCTATTTTTGTATTTTTGAACAAATTTGGTCACTAATTTTGCGAAATTACTCAGTCTATTGTCAATGAAGATTTCAGGCTTTGCATCTATTTCGATGATTTGGCATAGAATTTGGTGACTTGGTGACCAAATTTGTAGTTTAGGGTTGCCAGAGTTTGGAAGATCTAATTTAAATAAGACCCAAATTCTAAAAAGAGAAGAGTTATTGATGATTGTAGTCTAGAGCTTGCCTGTTTCTAAATGTATACTCGTTTCTACACAGTATTACAGTAAAAGCAGAAACAGATGGCAGTTTTTTCATTTCCACGAATGTGGGCATTGGCAGCAAACTTTATGACTTAGCATCAAATTCAGCAATTTGGTACCAAATTTTGTGAAAAGTAATAGTTTAGGATTTCCAAAGTTTTAAGGATATCTAACTTCAATAGGAGTAGAGTTTGGGGAATTTAGGGAATGACTCGTTGGTTTCTGATGCAAAATAACCTCAAAAATTCTATAAACCACTGACAAGACTCTCAATGAATTTTTTTTTTTAAATTCCATTCAGACTTTGAACTGAGTGGTTGATGATTATTCCTGAATTAGTGAAATTTCTGCTCTGTGGTGTTATGTTCTAAACTTGTATGAATGACTGTTTTGTTAATTTTTATAGTACAAAGAGCAGTTTTATTAAATTCTTTTCAAAACATTCTTTAAATAAACTGCATTCATCGACTAGAGCCTGCTTATATTTTTACAGACTACTTTCCACACGCAAAAATGTCGACAACTTTCATTTGAATATCATTACGGACTCTATCATTAACCTCTATTGAAAGTTGTATGATGTTAGGTCTACATAATGGCCAAAAATTTTGTAATTTTGGTCATTATGAATATAATTTTCATAAATATCTACAAAACAAATGTTACAGAAAGATGAAAAAGGGAAGTGCACAACTAGATGTTATAACAGACCTACATATGAATTTGCAATGTTCTATGTACAACCTTTTTTGAATTATGTGAAATACACACATACACATGTGCATACAGATGTCATAAAAAAAAATCATGTAAAATCATAGACATCGCTATAAAAAGAGCTTATGTCAAGACCCAAAGATGTAGAATATGCCAGAACACTCGAACGAGGTTGGGGGAAATTTCAGCTGACTGGGGAAATTTTGAATATTTTCTTAGGGGAAAATAAAAATGTAAGTCTAAATAACAATCTGCTAAAAAAAAAATTGTAATACTTAAAATATAAACTAACAGCTGTATTTTTATGCTATAGTGTATACTTATTCTCTTAAAAACATTTATTAAATAAATGATAATAGCTTTGTATAACAAAATAGATTATTACAATATTGAAGGGAATTCAGAATGTGCTTGGGAGAAATTTCAGAGGTCTGAACATTTTCTGCACCCTTGGTTAAGACCAAAGTGGGAGGTAGTAAACAACTAGATGTCATGGCAGTCACAAATATAAATTTATAACATACTACCATCATTCATTTTTCTGCTATGCAAGACAAAATCCAGGATTACAATACTTCTCATACTTTGTATAAGGAAATAAAAATTTAAGGCACATAAATATTTATATAATCATACATTTCAATACTATTTCCTTTAAAATAAGAAAGGCTACTTACTTTGGAATGTCACTTATTGCACCAACACAAATAGCAATAGGTTTATTGCAGTTCCTTCCTTTTAATTTATATATTGCTTTAATAGCATCATCACACTGACTTAAAGCAGCAACACCGTACACCGTGTCTGTGGGTACAGCAATAATTTTTCCATCTTGTAGAGAAGAAGCTGCAGTTTGTACTATGAATAAATATTAAAAAAAAAAAAAAAAAAAAAACTTATGCTTAAAAATTTTGAAAGAATAACAAAAAATACATTTGTGATAGATTAGAGTGGAAAGCTGATTTTTTATACCAACTACGTGAAAAATTAACTAGTAATAAATAAAAAACAACCTTTTTACAACTTCATGCTTTTGCCGGAATGTTTTCACCGGGGTACCCCAGCATTCTCAATGGCACCTTGGTGCTTGAAGTCTCTGCAAATATGAAGTTGTAAAAAGGTTTTTTATTTATTTATAGTAAAGTTAATTTGTATACTTCATGGGATTAATGTGAATAATATGTGAAAAATACCAGAGCCACGAATAGAACCTGGGTCCCGCTTGAAGCACGGATGCTCTAACCACTGAGCTACCCAGGCTGATAGCCAGCTTGGCATTTCTCACATAATATATGTTGGCAAGTATGTGAGAAATGCAGAGCTGGCTATCAGCCAGGGTAAATCAGTGGTTAGAGCAACCGCAAGTTAAACAGAAGGCCCAGGTTCGATTCCCGGCTCTGGTATTTTTCACGTAGTTGGTATAAAAAATCAGCCTTCCACTCCAATCAGTCGGAAATGTATTTTCAAGGTTGATGAATAAAATATCTAAATTAAAAACAAAAAATATTTATTGTGTGAGAAACAATAAAATTTTAAGCAAAAATTAATATTTCCAACTTAAAATATTTAAATAAGAAGTTTTAGTATTATAATGTAAGTAAATTAATGCAAATGAATGCTCATATGCATTTTAAAAACATTTCTGAAAAATGTTTATACTTCAAGATACTTTATTTGGTACTTTTACATTTGAAGAGTGCTATTTGGAAACTTAACAGGTTTCTTTCACGGCCTAAAGCAATAAACCGTCAAATTATATTTAAAACGTTTAGCTAAATTTGAGCCAATTTTTAAAAATAGACCTGAAAATTAAAATTTCAAGTTACTTGCCAGTCGATGGTAGATTATTATTTTACGAATATACATATGTAAGGAAAGTATTGTAATCATGTTCATGACATGATTTGTGAAATAGATTTTGTAACTCACATAGCTAAAAAAACAATTGTCATGGAATATTGCAAATTTTCAAGAAGTGCTCAAAAAGTATCAAACCTCCCACATACATCAATAATGCAAAGGAGACTTTCTTCAGTGTAATGTAGAGGAGAATTCATGCGCAGTCATGATATTTTCTTGCTCACTGAAACCATCAATCTCTGGCAAATGACTAAGGTAGTGAGTGAGTAGTCGTCGGATTTTAGTTTTTGTAAAATGACAGAAAAACTTGAGCAATGGCATTCCATCAAATTTTGCCAAAATATCAGTAATACTCAAGTGAAAATCATTTGTAAGCTTCAACAGGCTTTCAAGGAAGATGCCTCACATGTAAAGGAGTGGTACAACTGCTTCAAAGATGACTGCACATCCGTGGACAGTGAATCATGTTCAGGTAGGCTCTCAACAAGTTAGAATGACACTGTCATTGAGCAAATGCAGACTGTGGTCTTGCAAGATGGGACTGATTAACCTTTCAGGAGAAGGGAAGCAAAAACCTATTTGGGGGGCCCACACTTACTGCTTGGACTCAACACATATAGACACCTTGAAAAATTCAGAAAATTGACATTAAACACAAATTGTAATTAGTTGGAATTGGCAAAAATGTACATAAGTAAATTCACTTAGTATTAGCATATTAGCATCAAAATGCAAACTGCCGAAACTTTGTTTCTCTGCGGGTCTTTCCATATAAATTCAGTTATTTGACTATTTTTGTTTCTGTTGATACTTGTGTCCCTTATAGGCTCATATGCGAGACGTTCAAAAGAACTTTCATTTCCCCCCTACCATTGAGCTGGGATTTTATACAGGTCATCAAAAGTTGTCCTGGTCAAAAATGGGATTTTTTAACCTTTATATTTTGGCATAAATCTCTTTGAATTAAATTTATAAGTGCTAATTTTAAATATTAGTATCAAAGCACATAAGGTAAAGGTGTCACATGCTTAGTTATAGTACTGCTAATAATTAAAAAATAATTACAATAGGTCAAATTTCAAGACCAAACATCAAATTTTTGTCAGTTTCGATAGTGAATAACTCTTCTACGGAACAAAACCAAAAAATAAAATATCACAAATTAATCTCTGGAACCACACCAATGAGAAAATTTAATTGTAACTAACTGTGTGGTTTTTTAACTATTTACAGTTAAAAAAGGTCCCCTAAATGTCAGAAAAAGGACATTTTAAGACCTCCATAAACCAAAAGAGGATGAAATTAAAAAAAGAAAAAAAAAAAAAACTATTTATAAAATAAATTAGTAGACCTTACTTAGGCTTCATCTTCTGCAAGAAGCTTTTCGTGGGAGGATCCTCTCCCTTTATCAAATCTCCCCCTTTGATAACGGGGGGGGGGGGGGATCCTCCCATGAAAAGCTTCTTGCAGAAGATGAAGAATAAGTAAGGAGTGATTCCATACCAACTCACCTAAAAACATAAAAGTTGGTTGCATGACCGACTCAGATTTTCTTTAAATTTGGTACACAGATTGATGATATAGAGGCATGAAAAAGTCCAAATTTTTAGCTACCTGCTCCACTTATTTATAGATATACAGGTCCTTGAAGTTTGTCCGCCCCCTCAAAATACCGAGAAATTGATGTTATTTAATTTTTTTTTCTTAAACATTGTGCTCATGTAATATGAAAGTGTTAGGTATCTATGGAAACTAGTTATCCCAGGCATTCAGAAAAAAAATACTACAATGTTTATAATGAAAATCGTTAAGGTACAGTACTCTTAGAAGTTGCAACTACAAAAATTTGATTTTCCCGATTTTGCTAAAATTGAGACATCAATTCCAAAAAAAAGGAAAATAAAACCAAAGGTTTGCTCACTTTCTGGTAGAGTACAGGTGTTCACCATAAATTACTACACAATAAATTACTTGAGTTTCTCACTCCTTCTTGGAAATATTTAAGCTTAAAGACAAACCATAGGGCAAAAACATGCAATTTCAGCCATCTTGGCAGCCATTTTTCTCCTAAAGGGGGAGCACTAGAAAATTTTTAATTTTTTTTAAAGAAGCTACTGATGTGCTAGCTATTCACACAAAAAGAGTTTACTTTTGGTTATTATTTGCATAAAGAGATATCTTGCTGATAGTATATGCATGTTTTTCTCTAATACCATATGCTTGTGTTTCCCCTCTCACAGACTTAACATTGATAAAAAAAGATGTAAAAAAACAAAACTTATTGAATATTATATAAATATTGATTTAATACATGTATAATACTTTGATTACCCTCTGAACGTTACTTAGGAATTCATTCAGTCTGTCTGTATGATTCACTAAAATGACAGGCTAATGATGGCATCTCTAAAATAATCTATTAAACCATCTATCAGTGATTTTTTTGTCTCATTATGTGTGTGACATTAACAATGAAGCATGTATGTTAGGATTTTGTTCACAGTGTTCACTCCAAACTGCATTTGAAGAATTTTTAGATATGTTAATGGATGATTATGATGAAGAATCTGAAGTGATGTTTCAACAGTGGATAACTACAGTCCATTCAACACTCATTAAATTACTTTGTCTGCCCCTGATTTTAAATCGGAACTTTTATTGAAAATGAAGTCCTAGGCAAAATACCATTACATTGCAAAATCTCAATCAGAGTATTTAAAAACAAGAAAAGCAGAACTAAAACCAGATGAGTGTATTTTATTACTTGATTTTTCTGAAAATTTTACTTTTATTGTACAGGATGCAATACAGGGATATCACTGGGAAAACACGCAAGCTACACTCCATCCTTTTTTAGCGTATGTTCCGCCAAATGGTAACCTAAAAGTTATTTCTATGTGTATTATCAGTGACTGTTTGACACATGATACAGTGGCAGTAGTTTCTTTTTAAAGGTCCGTAATTCCATATTTAACATAACAATATCCAGACATATAGAAAATAATTTATTTCAGTGGTGGTAGCTCATCGCAGTACAAAAACAAGAAAAACATTTTTAATTTATGCCAACATAAAGATGATTTCAAACTAAATGCTGAGTGACATTTTTTTTGCCACTTCCCATGGCAAAAGCCCCTGTGGTGCCACTGGAGGCACAATTAAAAGGTCTGCTTACAGAACCAGCTTGCAACGTCCTTACAAGGATCAGATAATTTCTCCACGTGATTTGTTTCATTATTGCGAAGGTAATTTTAAAAATATTAAGTTTTTCTTTGCATCTGAAGAATATGTAGCAGAAAAAAGAGCATTGTTTTTTGAAAGACTAACTTTCGCTGTAAGAATTGAGGGTATCAGGGATTATCATAAATTTATTCCTATCAGTAAATCTGTGCTTTTAGTTTCCATTGTATCTACATTACAAACATATCGAATCAGATTGAAGTATCTGCAGTAGGTAAGCAACATGTCAAAAATTTAGTCTTAATAACATTTCTAAAGGTTTTTATGTTGCTTGCATGTATGATAGAGAAATGGTGGTTAGGAGCTGTCTTAGAAAACTGTTTTGAAAACAGTGATGTTAAATTACAATTTATGCATCCTCATGGCCCCTGCTAAAACTTTTACTGGCCAGAGAAACCAGATACATGCTGGATTTCATACAAGCACCTATTAGATATAGTACCAATGCCATCAGCAGCAGCAGCCACAGGATGCATGTTTTTAATATCAAATGATACTGTGAAAAAAATATAGGAACTTATGCTTGCAGTTGAATAAAATTCTGTACACATCAATTTTTAATATATTGCTGTATTTCAAATATATTTGCTTATGAAATAAATATTTACAGCTCCTTTATTTTGATTGATTTTTCAAGAAATTATTTAGTACTTTATAATTACGGATGGACAACATCCAGTTTTGGAAAAATTCTATTTCTTGTTTTCATCAAATATCTAATTTTGTTATAAAATGTAGAAATTACTTTTTTTTTTAAATTATTATTAAATAATTTAATATATTAAATTTCTTGAATTCTTGTATAAATAGTGCAGCTATTAATATATTCATTATTATTTTTCCTTTTTATTAATGTTAAGTCTATGAGAGGGGGAACACAAGCATATGGTATTAGAGAAAAACATGCATATACTATCAGCAGGATATATCTTTATGCAAATAATAACCAAAAGTATACTCTTTTCCTGTGAATAGCTAACACATCAGTAGCTTATTTAAAAAGAATAAAAAAGTTTCTAGTGCTCCCCCTTTAGGAGTAAAATGGCTGCCAAGATGGCCGAAATTGCATGTTTTTGTCCTATGGTTTGTCTTTAAGCTTAAATATTTCCAAGAAGGAGTGAGAAACTCAAGTAATTTATTGTGTAGTAATTTATGATGAACACCTGTACTCTACCAGAAAGTGAGTAAACCTTTGGTTTTATTTTCCTTTTTTTGGAATTGATGTCTCAATTTTAACAAAATCGGGAAAATCAAATTTTTGTGGGTTGCAACTTCTAAGAGTACTGTACCTTAACGATTTTCATTATAAACATTGTAGTATTTTTTTTCTGAATGCCTGGAATAACTAGTTCCCATAGATACCTAACACTTTCATATTGCATGAGTACAATTTTTAAGAAAAAAAAAATTAAATAATTTCAATTTTTTGGTATTTTGAGAGAACGGACAAACTTTGAGGACCTGTATATCTATAAATAAGTGGAGCAGGTAGATAAAATTTTGGACTTTTTCATGCCTCTATATCATCAATCTGTGTACCAAATTTAAAGAAAATCTGAGTCGGTCATGCAACCCTCATTAGGTGAGTTGGTATGGAATTGCTCTAAGGTCTTTTAATTTATTTAATAATTATGTTGTGCTTCATTAAAAATTTAAATAAGTTATGAACATCGAATTGATAAAGGGGGAGGATCCTCCCACGAAAAGCTTCTTGCAGAAGATGAAGCCTAAGTAAGGTCTTTTAATTTATTTTATAATTATGTTGTGCTTAATTTAAAATTTAAATAAGTTTTAAAAAAAAAACTATTTTGCCAATTTATCAATCTATTAATGCATTATGTAAATAATGCAAAAATACTTTAATGGAATTATGTCAAAATATTAAAAATGCTTGCTCAATTTTTTTTTTTGTAAATATTTAAGCATCATTTTAAAGTATTTTTTTTTTTTTTTTTTTTAACTCAAAACCACAAAACAATACGCACAGTGTGCTTACACAATACTTTAATAGATTAATAAATTTATAAATATATATAATATATAATATATATATATCTCTTTTAATTTCACTTTTGGTTTATGTTTAAGCGGGTCTTAAAATGTCATTTTTGCCCCTTTTCTGACATTTTGGGGACTTGTAAACTGTAAACTCATTAGTGTGATTCCAGAGATTAATTTTTGTGACATCTTATTTTCCCAGAAGAGTTATTCGCTAAAAATAATAAAAAATTTACTTTGACCTATTCTAATTATTTTAGTTATTACGTTACAGCAGTATAACTAAGCATGGCACACCTTTACCTTATGTACTTTGATACCAATTTTTAAAATTACCACTCATAAATTTGATTCAAAAAGATTTGTGTAAAAATATAAAGGTCTAATAATCCTATATTTGACCAGGAGAACGACTTTTCATGACTTGTATAAAATCCCAGGTCAATAGTAGAGGAAAAATAAAAGTTGTTTTGAACATCTCTTATATGTATGTATAAGGGACACAAGTACCAAAAGAAAAAAAAAAAAAATAGTCGAATAACACACTTTCTTAAATTTATAAGGAATAACCCCTACAATATTGATATATATATGAAATAATTCCACTATAAACAGGGTTTAAACTACCATTAGTTTTTTTAGCATTTTGCTAAAAGGTATCATATTTTGCTAAAACAAGTCGGTCAGAATTTCGCTAAAAAGCTAAAACTGGATAACTGTATAAAATATCTCTATATAATAATTCACATTTTTTTTTTTTTTTGTAATATTTGCAGGCAAAAACTACGAAAGGACTGAAATTTTTGGGAATCCTTTATGTAGTAATTTGGATTTATTTTTAATTTTCAATGATTGAATTTAAATGCAAAAATATTTAAAAGAATGTTAGAATTCAGAATTTGCTTCATAGAAGCATTTTTAGCACTAGTATTTCATGATTATCTACCACTACACTTTACTTGATTTTTAAATTGCTTTTTCATTTTACACATATGATATGAATACCTCTTTTTCTATTGATAAAATCAAAACATAGTTTCTCTGATTCATATTTTTAAAGTCCTTGGATGCTTGGTTAAAATCATCAATGCACAAAAGGAATAGAAAACAAAACTGAGGATAACAAAGCTAAGTAAAAGAAATCAATGGTATCCAAAGAATTAACTTTCGAAAAAGCTAAAATAGTGCTTGCCTATTTTCGCTAAAATGCTAAAGTAATTTTTTTGCCAGGTTGAACCCTGACTATAAATGAATGTGTGCACACTTCATTAAGCGATGAACTATAATCTTTCTGAGTAATCTGTTCTACTGTGACTTTTTATAATCAAATAATGTAGTCAAATAACAGTCTCTATAATTCGGGACCCTATTTATTATAATTTTGGGGACCCTTACAAAATTTTCAAGAGGAAGCACGTGCTTCTTGTGCCTATTTGGTAATCAAGGCCTGCTTGCATTACAGTCATATCACAGTCTGAGAAATCTATAATAATAAAAGAAGATGTCTGTCTGTCTGTGCATCTATACGTTCAGCCCCTAGCCCTACTGAATGCAGAAGTACAAAATTTTACATACGGGTGCTCCAAAGCCTTCCCGAGGGGATCCTGAAAACAGAATTTAAAAATTTTAATTAGTTCTGGAGATATTAATTAAAATGTAGACCTATGTCTAATCAAAAAGGGATCTCAATGACTGAGAATTCACTGCGATTGCATAAAAATAGATATTTTAACGGAGTTAAAAGCAGAAAAAATGGAAAATAAGTTAGAAATATTATTCCGATTGTTACAAATTTGGTACCAAATGAACGGGGAATTTTTTCTGAATCTAAGAGTGCAAGCGGCTTAACGATAGGTACAATTAGATTTTTTAAAATTAACTAAAGTATGAATTTTAGTTGGCAACAGGCAGACAACTGTCCGCGATGAAAAAGGAAATGGTTGTAATCAAGTAAGATATCACATGTTTTATAGTGGTGGGGATTTTCAAACTTTTTCAAATTTTCATTTACCTTACATTTAAATAAATATTCAGCTTAGACAGCATATTATAAAGCTACTGTTCAATTTTCATGAAAATATATGAATAAACAAAAAAATTACATATTTACTGGAAAAAGATTAAGTTTTGTATTATATTTTGCAGTATTTTAATTTGAGATATGCCGTTGAAATTTCGTAGTATTTGGTTTTAATGCCCGATAATTCGATTGTGAATATTTTTGAAAGAGTACAATTACTATTAGGAAGGGCTTGAGAGAGGGGGGAAAGGGGCAAAAAAAAAAGAGTTACAGCATTTGAAATTGGTTGGTATATTTAGATTTTAAGGCAAGGTAAATCAATTGCGGATATTTTCAAAGTGTAAAATTATTATTAGCAATGAAAAGGGGGGGGGGAGAGAGCGAAGTGGCAAAGATGTAGAAAAGGAATTGGAGTTTCGGAGAAAACAACGGAATACCCAGAACACCTTTATTCTAAAGGGCAAAACTGGGAAAATTCATTAGTGGCCAGTGGCCGGTACTGTCAGTTTCATTAGTAGCCACTTTTTTAAGTTAGTGGCCACTTTTCACATGATAAGACTATTTCTTTCATACTGCAAAAAGCATTGTCACCATTTTGCGGTATAATCAATCACCACAAGAAAAATATGAAAATAAGAAATACATATAATAAAATTAACACAGGGACACTGAAATTGTGATTTGTAATTATGCTCTTTTTAAAAATCCTAAGTTGCACATCCTAAATTAAAACCTTGTTAGGGCTGTAATAAATACAGCAAAAGCTTTTATCTTTCAGATAATTCAGTAGTACTTTTTTTTTTCAATTTATTTAAGTGAAATAAGCTGTTATCATTCACAGTTCACATTGATATTTTCTAGTAAATGAATCAGCTGATTCATCATCATCACAACCTTTTACATGGTCATGTGTAAATACAGTTCAGTTTTATTATTTTTTCTTATTTCTAAAGACGCACTTTTTTAAATGATTTTATTTCAATAGAGTTAAAATATTTCCTCTTAAAAAGTTTAGATATGGAAACTTAGCTGCTTCATTAAAAATAATTTACTTAGCTGCCAAATTTGTAGCTTTAAAAATAGGACGATTTCTACTTTAAAATGGGAAGGAAAAAGGAAGATTTCTACTCAAAAGAAAGCAAATACAAAAATTTTTGAAAAATACACATTTAAGCCAAATCAAATTTTGTTACACGCATTTGTCAAATACCTTAAATGGCCTAAATATACACTAAATACTATGGAGATAATAGAAAAAGATTGTGCTTTGCAGGACATTTGATTATTAACTGCTAGTTGAAATGGAGCGCACATGTGTGTGGGCTGTGGGGGGCAGTGGCGCACCCACGGAGGGGGCTTAGGGGGCTCAAGCCCCCTCCAGAACTAGCTGACATGGTAAAAAACTTTAGATACGCATGAAAAAAATATTATTCAAACACTGATATTGTAAGCAAAAATAAAGTTTATAAATTATACATTAAATATTAGGAAATTTTGAAATTTATACATTCAAACACAAAAACAATGAACTAGTTCTTTTGTTTATTATCTGAAAGATATCCTAGACATTCCATTGCAATTTTTAGGAATCGGCTTCTAAGGCCCTAAAGCATATACTGTTATCATGAAATCGAGAGAGTATCTAAAAAGTCAGGAAGAAGCAATCTGATGTGGAAGTAAGCAGGGATGTATTTGTCAGAAAAATGGGATACCAGGCTCATACAATTTTATATTTTAATTCATGAATATTTATAGCATCTTTGTGAAAGTTTGTTTTGTCCTTGGGCAAAATTAACACATTCGCATCGGCAAATGAAAATTCTCGTTTGATATAAAATAAAAATTAGCCCTGCTCTTGAGTCGTTCCTCTAAAACAATATTTTAAATTAAAAATGAAATTTGCATATTAATTAAACTCTTTATATGCCACTAGCACATATACATGCTAGTGAAATTTCACATGAATTGCTGAAGATAAAACTTTAATTTCACATACGCAAAATTATTTCTCTAAAAATATAACAATTTAGAGGAATGCCAAAAGGCGTAATTTACTGTTCAAAATAGGAAAATACCCCGATAATAATACTATAAGATATTTTACAGATGCTTCTGAGGATGGGGTCACTTATTATTATTATTTTTTTTTTAATCATGGTAAGTAGAACATATAGTAGGGCCCATGCACAGTTTTCATATTTGCCTCTGATGTTACTGAGATCTAAGCTCCATTTTTGGATAATGCAATTTTTTCCTGTTATAAAAATTCAAATTTCATAATAGCGGGTGATCCAAAAGTTAGGACAAACTTTAAAAATGAATAATTCGAAAACGAATCAAGATACAAAGATACGGTTTGCACCAAACGGATGGAAAAGAAGCCGGGTTTTGTGTGGCAACGAAAAAAAAAATAGTTCTGTTGGCGACCAACAGATGTCGCTGTCGTATTTCTGATGCAGGATTATGCAAAGCAACAAACGACATAAAAAAGAACAACTACAGCAGGTAATGGTAGTCGAAGCTTATATGCATCGAAATATCGCATTCTCAGTCGCTACTTTAATCACGCATGGCCTCCAAGATCTCCCGATCTGACACCCTGTGACTTTTGGCTGTGGGGATTCTTAGTAGTCAAAAGTGTACCGCGACCAACTGGCATCACTAGCAGCACTGAAAGATGTCATTCGCCAAAATGTGTCTGCCATAACACAAGAAATGCTACTAAATGCTGTGAACGATGTGGTGAATCATCTCACAGCTGTACTTCTGAATGATGGAAAATGAACAGTTACTGTAGTAGTACTAATTAACTGTAATTAAGCTGACTTGTAAGTTGTCAACATTTTTTTTTCATTTGTAAATTATCTTTTGGTGAAATAAAACACTATAGCGCCATCTGTTGGTCGCCAACAGAACTAATTTTTTTCCTTTGCCACACAAAACCCGGCTTCTTTTTCATCCGTTTGGTGCAAACCGTATCTTTGTATCTTGATTCGTTTTCGAATTATTCATTTTTAAAGTTTGTCCTGACTTTTGGATCACCCGGTATATATAAATATTATACTGGAATACAATATCCTGTAATGAACTCAGAAAGTTAACGCTTGAAATATTTGCTAATTAAAATATTAATTATTTTGCAAATTAAAATTCTAAGTAATATATTATATATTGGAATAGAATTAATATTTTAGGATATTAAGAGGTTCTTTCTGCCCCCTGCTTGCTGTGTTGACTAACACCCACGAATACTATGCGCCCGACTTGTTTCTGTTAACCAAACCTAGAAGCATCACCACAATACTCCAGATAATTAAATAAAAATAGCCACGTAAAAATTTACACTGAAATTCTGTTATAATTCCTACATATCACAACTGTAACTTTTATTTGGCTATAATTATAATAAGTTTTTAATTATTTAAGTATTACTGCATATGCATGTGAAGCAACGCAAAAGAGTATTAAATTTGATCAAATTTTATTTGGAATAAAAATATGGGGGGGGGGGGGGGGAGGAGGGCATTTTATTTCGGACGCATTTTGTGTTCACTAGCTTGTCATATTGTACACGATATTTTTTTTTAATCATAGATGAACAGACAACTTTATTTTTTAATCACATTAAAAAATGAGACAGATAATATACATTAAAAATATACATTTTAAAATATTAAAAACACAAAAACATAAATTTAAACGTTTCGAGCCTTTTACAGGCTCCTCATCAGTAAAAACATATATCGCCACTTAATGATCCACTTTTATCGCCACTTAATGAGGCATGCACAGTTCCTGATGAATACCTTGTACTCACATAATGAAAGTCTGTTGTTCATCTCATCATTTGCACTTGATGTTTTTACTGATGAGGAGCCTGTAAAAGGCTCGAAACGTTTAAATTTATGTTTTTGTGTTTTTAATATTTTAAAATGTATATTTTTAATGTATATTATCTGTCTCATTTTTTAATGTGATTAAAATTTAATTTTACTACGAGACGTAATGATTTTTAAATATTTTAAAAGACAACTTTATGTTTACAAGCTCAGTGCCAACCGCAACTGACCGAACTACTGTAACTTACCAGGTTATATACTGATATAAATTCCTTGATTGCACTATTCAACTTAAATTCAATTTCATTCATTCGTTTACTTATTTCAAAAGAAATACTTAAAGCAGATTCTTCACTATATGTATGTGTGCGTATATACCCTTAAACCTATTTACAGTACTACAGGACCCAAATATTCTTCAGCCCCCTCCAGACAGAAATTCTGGGTGCGCCACTGGTGGGGGGGGGGGGATACATCTATATACTTCTTTATAGGTTCTAGAATCTAATCAAGAAAGTTTAAAATGAATATTTACATTTATGTTATGGATGGAAAAGATTGTAAATCACAAGGCTTCAGTGGAGCGTGTGATTGCCAATCGTTGGAGGGGGAGGGGGGGGGGATTACAAGAATTATGAGTAAGAGATATTAAACAATTCTACTTCTTTACAGATTCTAGAATCTAATAAAGTAAGTTTAAAATAGATATTTATATTTCTGTTGCAAATCGAGAATGATTAGAAGTTATAAAGCTTTCTATAAGCTGTGTGATCACAGATCGTTAGGGGGAGGGAAAAGGGGGTCCAAAAAATTATATGAGTGAGATATATTAAACAATTTTACTTCTTTATAGGTTGTAGAATATAATAAAGCAAGTTTAAAATGAAGATTGACATTTATGCCATGGATGGAAAAAGATTGGAAATCACAAGGCTTCGATTGCCTATCGTCGCTCGATTTTTAGAATCTTTTAATGATCACAAAAAGTGGCGACTTTAGTGGCGATCAATGCATAATTTTTAATCGCCATATTTTTTTATTTAGTCGCCATGTGGCCGGTGGCGACCGTTAATTTTGCCCTTTACTTTATTCTTTAATATTTTGCAGAGTTTCAAATTCCAATTTCTGCTCACATATCGTACTAAGGATTTTTAATGTTATATAACCCGGAATTATGCAAGTTTCAGAGAAAATCATGGATAAGTCGGACACAAATCTTTTTATAAAAATATCTATATTAGCTTTGTATCTCAGCTTCTAATTAACACAATTTCATAAGTAATATATCATTTAAAAAGTTATTTGAATTGGAATTGAAGAGTATATGTTGCAAATCTCTGTCACCAGAGGGTGCTTTGATATTTTAATAATTCAATATCTAGAATTTTAATTATGCTTAAGCTTAAATTACTTATAACACATCATTTGAAATATTACGGACTTTTAAACTGATATAAACCGCTAAATTCCGTATGGGAGTTTCAGAGAAAACCACAAAAAAAAATCCAGGACACCTTTGTTACAATATCTCCAATTCTAATTATGATGCAGGCTTTCGAATTCCGATACTCCTTTCACATTTCATATTAAGGATTTTTAACACGCAAGTTTGAAAGAAAAACCACAAAAAAATCAGACACAAATTTTGTTATAACAATGCTTATATTACCTTTGTATCTCAGCTTCTAATTAACATAATTTCATAGGTAAAATATCATTTTAAACTGAAATTGAGGAGTATTTATTGCAAATCTCTGTCGCCAGAGGGCACTTTGACATTTTAATAATTCAATATCTCCAATTCTGATTATCAGTAAATTACTTATAGGGAAAAAATTGGGAGACCATAGGCCCCACCGGAAATAAACTGTTAGAAACCCCCTAGAAATTAACTGTTAATTTCAAATTTAAATTAGTTTCCATTAGCTTTTTCAAAGGAAATTTAGTTCAGTGTGCTTCTTGGTGTTGTTTCAAAAACTTGCTAATCTATCTGCAGCAAAATAAAATTTGTCTGCGATCCAAGAATGTCGGATATAAGAAGTAATATTAGAAATGGACTCTTCCCAGCGTCGTTTGCTCAATCATGTGATAGAGGAAAACGAAGAGTCAAATTCTGAGAATCAAATTCAATTAAATATTGTTCTTAAGAACAAAAGTGTTAATATTTAATATAAAATAAAATAAAAGTAATATTGTGCATTTGTAAACGGTAGAATAAGTTGTACAGTGAAACCTCTCAAGTTGGACACCCCTCTAAGTTGGACACTTTTTCTTGGAACCGTAGGTGTCCAACTTAGAGAGGTTTTACTGTATTTGTAAATTTAATATTTTATAAAAAACACTTTATGTGTTTATTTATTTTTAACTATAAGAACAGAATTTTGTATGTTCTAGTCAACTGTTACATTAACTGATCTAGCAATAAATAATAGCTTGTTCTTGTGAAATGTTTATGGATTATAATTTGAAATTTTAAAATGTTTTCATTTAATTTAATTGCATAAAGGTGTTACAACAAGTTAATTAACTTAGTTACTGGTCTAAATGGATTTATGCCGTAGGATGTTGCACTGTCAATGATTTCAGTACCAAAAATCAGAGTATTTAACATGTTCTTCATGAACATCAATAACAAGTATAAACTAAATTATGATTGGTTTGTATCCAGCAATCAATATATGTATACAGCAAACAAAAGATGATGAATAATGATATAAAATGGATTAAAAATGATGATGTATAAAAAAAATAACACAGATTAAATATGATTGATCAAAAATAAGAATAAAAAATATGTTATTTCAGCAATCGCTATAGATAAACAAGACTTCGTCTGCTATTTGTTTTTCATCTATCATGTGACCTCTGACGTTGGGTGGGAAGAGCCCATTCATAAAATAATTTTTAAACATCACATTTTTACCTTTTTAAGAATGCATTTTCAATTAACAATAAAAGCATGTTTATATTAAATAAAGGGAGAAACCTATTTTATTAATATAACATTGTTAACTGTAAATTCAATATGAAACATTTATTACACCTCTTTAATTCAACAGCATAAAAGTAAGAAACATCAGTTTCGAGCGACTTCACACACCGTGATGCTGGTGATCAAGCTGGGGCGCCCCAGAAGAAACTAGTTCAGCAATTTTGAAAACATGGAGTAATAAAAGGTTGTATGTTTTATAAAGTTTTAATTAAATCAACTTTATGGTTATAAATTATTTCAATGTATCAACGTCGAAACCTGGACTTTAAGTTTTTATGAAGGTGGAAAGAAGACTTGCTGCCTCACCCCCACATCGTGCCATTTTGCAATGTCTGATAAGTTTAATTTTTTTTTTTTTTTTTTGTGCAGAACTTTATTTCCGTGTGTTTTGTGTATTTATCACATAATAATGTGTATTTATCGTGTATTATCGTATAATGTGTATTTATCGTATTTGTATAATTAGATAATGTATAATAATTGTATCGTAAGGACTTGTGTAAATTTGAGTAATCATCTTCCAACGTGAATTTATGTTCGATTAATGTAGTAACCTTTAGTTCTGGTAAAATTATGGTACAATGGTTATTGAGTTATTAAGTTAAGATGAATTAGTTTTCCCTTAAATTGTATGCGTAACTCTTAGTGTAATTTCTTTTTTTTTTTTTTTTTATTCGCTAATTGAATTAACTTCTAGTTTATGCCTTCAGTGGATTACAGGGTTTCCTGTTTTAACTTCCGTTTAGCGGAAGTGTTTATTAAATTTCATAAAGGTTCTCTTTCATAAGTGATTTGTAAATTAGATTGAAAATTATATTTATTTAAATTTAGGCTTAAGTAGTTTAACTTCTGTTTAGTAGAAGTTTTCATTATGTTTACCTCTCCGTTTTTTACTTAGTAACTGTGGTGTGGTTCATTGCAATTAAATTTTCTTTCCTGTTTAGTAGGAATTCTTATTATTAAAGCTAATAAATGATAAATTAATAAATAAAACTTTTTACGGTATTTATTGGGGGGGTGGATTTGGTTTAATCGTTTTTTTTTTTGGGGATATTTACCCAATTTGCTATTCCTGTTTAGTAGGAATGTTTAATTGAATAATTTTTTTTTTTTTTTTTTTTTTTTTTTTTTTTAAATATGGACTTATACAATATTTTTAGTAAAGTAAAAAGGGCCAGCAAAAAATTAATAAATGCAGAACGAAATGTCCAATTTTTGAAAGATTGCAAATATTTTAGGATAACACCAAATTTTATGAAAATAAGAAATAAAACGCTATTAAATAACTATTTGAACGATGTTAAAAAATTCGAAAGAAAATTGCTTAATAAAATTATTCGTTATAGAAAAGCACATATGTTTAAATGTAAAAAGATATATGATGAATTATATAGAAATTTAAAAGACTGTTGCAATAAAGAAGAATGGACTACCCTTTCAAATAAAATCAATATTTATAATACGATGGAAAGAAATTCGATCATAAAAAGACAAAATCAAAAGCTGCAAAATTGGATAAAGAAAAATAATATCAGGCCCCCTGCTCAAAATTATAAGAAATTCGATCATAAAAAGACAAAATCAAAAGCTGCAAAATTGGATAAAGAAAAATAATATCAGGCCCCCTGCTCAAAATAATGCCCCCTGCTGAATTATTAAATCATTAATAATTCAGATATCAAACTTAATAGTCATCAGGATAGCCTATTAAAAATGGGTCAAAAATATATTTTGGATCAACCAATTAAAATTAAAGATAGTATCGCTAAATTAGAATCAGCAATAAAAAAAAGTCCCAGAAGATGCACAAATTGATATAAGAAACACTGCTATACAAGAAATTAATAAAACCATCAAAAATAAAAATAATAAGATAATCAGGAAGATCTTAAAGCCCTTAATGAATTAAAGAAAAATGAAAATATTACTTGCATGTTAACAGATAAAACTAGAAAAATTGCAATTTTAAATAAACAAGATTACACAAATAAAATGGAAGAAACCATAAATGAAATAGGCACCGAAAGAATAAAAAAAGATCCCATAAATAAAATAATTGAAAAAACACAAAAAATAATTAAAGAAGGTACCTGGCCAGATGGAAAACCCCCTACTTATAATAATTTTGCTTCGAATACACCAAGAATTTTTGGCAGATACAAAGATCACAAGAACCCCCCCAAAATAAGACCAGTTGTTAGCAAAAGCGAAGGACCAACCTATTCATTAGAAAATTATATGGCTGAAATCTACAAAAATTCACTTCCCCCCTCACCACATAGCCTAATTTCCACAGAAGAATTTATCCAAAAAATTTATGAAATAGAAATACAGAAGAATTTTAAATTTGTTAGTTTTGACGTTGTTAATCTTTATCCTTCAATAAACATTAAAAATATTGCTAAATTAATAAACGAAAAAATAAATGAACATTATACAAACCCTGCAATAGCCCAAACTCTAAATATAGCTACTAATTTTTTGTTAAATGAAAACTATTTTATGTTCAATAAAAATTATTATAAACAAGTCAAGGGAGTCCCAATGGGATCTCCCATTTCGGGCTTCCTTGCTGAATATAAATTACGTAAAATCGAAAATAATTTAGATGAAAAACTTAAAGAAAAATTTTTTTATTGGTTTCGGTATGTTGATGATGTTTTTGCAATAATAGACCAAAAAACTGACCCCACAGAAGTTTTAAACTCCCTAAATCAAATAGACCCGGATATAAAATTCACCCTTGAAGAAGAAAATAATAGGGGAAGAGGGGGGACATTGGGACACTTTTTATAAAAGCATATTATTTTCCAATTTATAAAAGTTTTAATGCTTTTGTGCATTTTTATTTAAATACTTGTGTTATTGGCCACCTTTTAAATGTATAATGAGCATTGTTTAATGTGTTTTGCAAACAGAAATAATTAAAACATAACTTATGTAAAAAAGTCCCAATGTTCCCCGTGCAGGGGCAGATTGGGACAACACTGATTTAATGATGGGGCACTTTGGGACAACCATCTTTTTATTTATCTAATTACAATATTGCAAAATATTTTGCTAAAGTAAATGAAAGGCTTTCAAAACAATGAATTTGATACAATAACAAATATTAATAAAGTAGGTAATTATGAAAAAATGAAATTGTTATGAAGCATTACTGCATATTCATATCTTAACGCACATCAAAGCCCTGCAAGTCTATAGTCCAGTAAAAATAGGAAAAATAGAGGAAAAAAATCGTGTAGTTTTGAAATTTTGCATACTCATAGCCGAGGGGGTCCTGAACAACATACTAAAAGTCCCCGCCCGTGGGGGGTGAGCGGGGGGCAGGGGGGGCATTTAAGGGGGGCAATTTTCAGTTTTTATTAAATATCTTAAAAACTATCGCATTTAGAGAAAAAGTGTCAATTACAGAATTAATCTAAGTAAAATTTCCTACAAAAATGTATATTACATTTTGTTTGTACGATCATTAGTTTAGAAGATATAGGGAGATGAAATAACACATTTTCTTGAAAAATTCTTTTTTGCAATAGTAAAATCAACTAAAGTGTGCAATTAAAAGGGTTCTTGTCAAATATTTTCTAATGTAAAAAACAAATATATACATAGGGAATATGCAAGGATAATACAGCATGTTTTGTAAGTTTTAAATAATTTTAAGGCTAGTAGGCGCAAGTGGCGGTTTGAGTAAAAATCTGGATAAGTCCAGTCAAACTAGGAAAAAACAGAAAAAAAAAAATCGTGTAGTTTTGAAGTTTTGCACACTCATAGCCGAGAGGGTTCTGAACAACATACTAAAAGTCCCCGCCCGTGGGGGGTGAGCGGGGGGCAGGGGGGCATTTAAGGGGGGCAATTTTCAGTTTTTATTACATATCTTAAAAATTATCGCATTTAGAGAAAAAATGTCGATTACAAAATTAATCTACGTAAAATTTCCTACAAAAATGTATATTACATTTTGTTTGTATGATTAATAGTTTAGAAGATATAGGGGGATGAAATAACACATTTTCTTGAAAAATTCTTTTTTGCAGTAGTAAAATCAACTAAAGTGTGCAATTAAAAGGGTTCTTGTCAAATATTTTCTAATGTAAAAAACAAATGTATACATAGGGAATATGCAAGGATAATACAGCATGTTTTGTAAGTTTTAAATAATTTTAAGGCTAGCAGGCGCAAGTGGCGCTTTGAGTAAAAATCTAGATAACGAAGACCCAAAACCGATCAACATTAAAAAAAAAAAAAAAAAAATCGTGTAGCTTAGAAGTTGAGCACAGTTATAAAGTTAAGTGCCCTGAATAACATACTAAAAGTTCCTAACCATGGGGGGGGCATTTAAAGGGGGCACATTTCAGTTTTTATTAAGTATCTTGAAAACTATCGCATTTAGAGAAAAAAATTCTCAATTGCAAAATTAATCTACGTGAAATTTCCTAAAAAAATTTTATATTCTATTTTGTTTGAATGATCAATAGTTTAGAAGATATAGGGGAACAAAATAACACATTTTCTTGAATTTTTTTTTTTTTTTTTTTTTTCAATAGTAAAATCAACTAAATTGTGGAATTAAAAGGGTTCTGATAAAATATTTTCTAATGTACAAAACAAATATATGCATAGGGAATATGTAAGGATAATACAGCATGTTTTGTACGTATTAAATAATTTTAAGGTTAGTAGGCGCAAGTGGTGTTTAGGTAAAAGTCCAGATAACGAAGACCCAAAACCGATCAACATTAAAAAAAAAATCATATAGTTTTGAGATTTTTTTTCTCTAAATGCGATAGTTTTCAAGATACTTAATAAAAACTGAAATGTGCCCCACTTAAATACCCCCACCCCCATGGTTAGGGACTTTTAGTATGTTATTCAGGGCACTTAACTTTATAACTGTGCTCAATTTCAAGCTACACGATTTTTTTTTTTTTAATGTTGATCGGTTTTGGGTCATCGTTATCTAGATTTTTACTCAAACCGCCACTTGCGCTTGCTAGCCTTAAAATTATTTAAAACTTACAAAACATGCTGTATTATCCTTGCATATTCCCTATGTATATATTTGTTTTTTACATTAGAAAATATTTGACAAGAACCCTTTTAATTGCACACTTTAGTTGATTTTACTATTGCAAAAAAGAATTTTTCAAGAAAATGTGTTATTTCATCTCCCTATAGCTTCTAAACTTATGATCGGAAAAACAAAATATAATGTACATTTTTGTAGGAAATTTTGCGTAGATTAATTTTGTAATTGACATTTTTTCTCTAAATGCGATAGTTTTTAAGATATTTAATAAAAACTGAAAATTGCCCCCCTTAAATGCCCCCCCTGCCCCCCACTCACCCCCCACTGGCGGGGACTTTCAGTATGTTGTTCAGGACCCTCTCGGCTATGAGTGTGCAAAACTTCAAAACTACACGATTTTTTTTTTTTTCTATTTTTCCTATTTTGTCTGGACTTATCCAGATTTTTACTCAAACCGCCACTTGCGCCTACTAGCCTTAAAATTATTTAAAACTTACAAAACATGCTGTATTATTCTTTGCATATTCCCTATGTATATATTTGTTTTTTACATTAGAAAATATTTGACAAGAACCCTTTTTATTGCACACTTTAGTTGATTTTACTATTGCAAAAAAGAATTTTTCAAGAAAATGTGTTATTTCATCTCCCTATATCTTCTAAACTAATGATCGTACAAACAAAATGTAGTATACATTTTTGTAGGAAATTTTACGTAGATTAATTTTGTAATTGACATTTTTTCTCTAAATGCGATAGTTTTTAAGATATTTAATAAAAACTGAAAATTGCCCCCCTTAAATGCCCCCCCTGCCCCCCGCTCACACCCCACGGGCGGGGACTTTTAGTATGTTGTTCAGGACCCTCTCGGATATGAGTATGTAAAATTTCAAAACTACACGATTTTTTTCCTCTATTCGTCAAATTTTGGCCTTCGTTGCCTGGACTACTACACAAAACTTTAATGTTATGTAGGATCGTGTTGATGGCATAGTTAAGTTGAAAACATGATATTAAATAATCTTTCAACAAGAGTTCTTGTTCAGCTGTGAATATTTGTTGAGATGTATATTTGGATTGAAACTTATAATTTATATTTGTAGTATACATGCAATCTTATTTTCTCTCATTTTTTTCAATCTATTAAATAATGTAGATTTGGTATATAATATTTAATTGCAACTTCCCTCACAGAAAGTTTATCTTTGATTACTTCATTTATTGACTTTTCTATATTTTCTTCTGAAATTTTAGTTCTTTCAGTTTTTGGCTTATAATTTCTAATCATTTTCTATTTATTTAAAGAATACCTAGAAAAAAAATTAATACAATTAGCTTATATGTGCAAAAAATAAGTAAATAAATAAAAATATATTGGTGTTGATGAAATGAATGGACCATTAGAGCAGTCCTAATGTGCCCCATGCATTAGTGTCCCAATGTACCCCATCAGGTCATTTTCAAAACAAATGTTTAGGTCTAATTTTCTAGATCACATGGGCTAATGATCTATAGTGGAAATGAAAGCTTAATGTTTATAAAAACACATAGCACTTTTAAAAATTAAAATATTTATTTCCTATTACCTAAAAAATCAACATTAGCTTACTTGAAAAAAATTACTTTTCATATGATAAAATAAACTAACCTTGTTCACTGGCAGAGACTTGAATGATTGAGTTGAAATCACAAATATGAAGATGTACTACTAAGTGTCATCTATTGTGATTTTTTACAAATTTTATTTTGCAATTATAAAGGGATAAAAGCCTTTGTCCCAATGTGCCCCGTGTCCCAATGTACCCCCTTCTCCCCTAGTCAGTTAAACTTTTTAGATGTTACCATCAACCGCCACAATAATAAAATAACCACCCAAGTTTACAGAAAACCTAATTGTAGTAATGAAATTATCCATAAAAATAGTAGCACCCCCTTTAAATATAAAATAAATGCAATACAGGCCCATATAAATCGCGATAACAGTTTGAAAAGACCCTAAAATCCTAAAAAACGAAATAAAAAATATTAAACAATTTACACAAAAAGCAGGTTACTCAAATAAATTAATAGATAACTTATTTAAAAAAAGATTAAAAAGTTTAAATCAGATTAATAACTTTCAAAAACCTCAACTCAAATACACCACTTCAATTCCTTATGATCGCGCAATCTCTAATAAAATCAAAAAAGTAGCAGCAAAACATAATATAAACATACCTGTCAAGCCAAACCCTAACATTTTTCAATTAATCAGAAATGACAAAGATAAACTAAATCCTTTAGAGACAGCGGGAATTTATAAAATTCCATATACCAATAAACAAAATAACGAAATGTGCTATATAGGAAAAACAAAAAGAAAAATAAAAACAAGAATTAAAGAACATAGCCATGACATAATGACAGGAAAAATAACAACCGCGTTAACCCAGGTAAATAAAAACGAAGAGATAGACATAAAATTTGATCAAGTAAAAAAGTTGGCCAACTACCACAACCACAGTTACGCTACAGTAAGAGAATCCGTAGAAATTTTAACGAGTTCCAATTGCTGCAATGGCAACGATGGGGCAGTGCTCAACCGCCAATGGCGAAGAGTCTATATAAGAGGGAAGAAACAAGAAACATCAGTTTCGAGCGACTTCACACACCGTGATGCTGGTGATCAAGCTGGGGCGCCCCAGAAGAAACTAGTTCAGCAATTTTGAAAACATGGAGTAATAAAAGGTTGTATGTTTTATAAAGTTTTAATTAAATCAACTTCATGGTTATAAATTATTTCAATGTATTAAATACTTATTTTGAGAAATATTAAACGTTTAACCCATCTATAATAATAAAAGAAGAGTCTGTCTCTCTAGAGAGAAATAAAAGAGAGTCTGTCTCTCACAGACTCTCTGTCTGTGCATCTATACGTTCAGCCCCTATTGAACGCAGAAGTACAAGAATTGACATACGGATGCTCAGGAGCCTTCCCAAGGGGCTCCTGAAAACAGAATTAAAAAAATTAAATGTTGTGGAGATATTAATTAAAATGTCGACGTATGTCTAATCAAAAAGCGATCTCAATGACTGAGAATTTACCGCGATTGCATAAAAATAGATATTTTAATGGAGTTAAAAGCAGAAAAAGTGGAAAATAAATTAGAAATATTACTCCAATCGTTACGAACTTGGTACCAAATGAAAGCGGCGATTTTTCTGAATCTAAGAGTGCAAGCGGCTTATCGATACAACAATCAGATTTTTTTAAATTAACTAAAGCATAAAATTTAGATGGCAACATCATTTCAACTGTCTGTGATGAAAACAGATTGCAGATGACTGTCTGCGATGAAAAAGGAAATAATTGCAATCAATTAAGATGTCATGTGTCTTATAGTGGGGGAAAAAATTGCAATTTTCAAACTTTTTTCATTTATGTTATATTTAATTTGATATTCGGCCTAGATAGCATATTATAAATTTACAGTTCAATTTTCATGAAAATATGTGAATAAATAAAAGAGTTACATTTTTATCGGGAATTATATTTATCACGACTCATGTGGCCAAAAGACAATGTAAGATTAAGTTGTCTTTTATATATTGCGGTATTTTAAATTAAGATATGCTGTTGAAATTTCGTAGTATTGTGTTTTAATGCCCAATAATTTGATTGTGAATATTTATGAAAGTGTAGTGTGTAAAATTATCAGGAAGGACGAAAAAGAGGGGGCAAAGGGGCAAAAATGTAGAAAATAAATGGAAGTTTCGGAGGAAACAACGGAAAACCCAGAATGCCTATTCTTTTATATTTTGCACAGATTCAAATTCCAATCAATTCACTCACATTTCGTACTAAGGATTTTAATGTTATATAGCCCAGAATTCCGCAAGTTTTGGAAAAAAACATGGATGAGTCAGACACAAATCTTTTTATAAAAATGCTAATATTACCTTTGTATCTGAGCTTCTAATTAACACAATTTCATAAGTAATATATCATTTAAAAAGTTATTTGAATTGGAATTGAAGAGTATATGTTGCAAATCTCTGTCACCAGAGGGTGCTTTGATATTTAATAATTCAATATCTATAATTCTAATTATGATTAAATTACTTATAACACATCATTTGAAATATTGCAGACTTTTAAACCGATAGAAGCCATTAGATTCCGTACGGGAGTTTCAGAGAAAACCACAGAAAAGTCTGAACACCTTTATTACAATATCTCCAATTCTAATTATGATACAGGCTTTCGAATTCCGATACTCCAGTCATATTTCGTATTAAGGATTTTTAACAATATTTAGCCCGCAGTTACGCTAGTTTCAGAGAAAAACCACGAAAAAATCAGACACATTTCTTTTTTTTTTTTTTAAACAATGCTTATATTTGCCTTAGTATCTCAGCTTCTAATTAACATAATTTCATTGGTAAAATATCATTTTAAAAGTCATTTAAATTGAAATTGAAGAGTACATATTGCAAATCTCTGTCACCAGAGGGCGCTTTGATATTTTAATAATTCAATATCTCTAATTCTGATTATGAGTAAATTACTCATAGGGAGAAGATTGGGAGACCGTAGGCCCCACAGGGTTTGCAAATTTCAAAATTGTTCAATTTTTCTTTGTTGCACACAAAACTTACTATACAGCCCTAACATCACAAGACAAAGTTGACGTTTAAATTTCATCGATTTCCGACAGTAAACAAAAATTTACATTTTATTCTAATATTTTAAAAATTAAATATTTCAAATTCTAATTATCATTAAATTAATTTTAATACATCATTTGAAAGATATTTTAAAGTACTTTTATATTATCGAAAGTGGAATTCGAGATTTCACCTGATTTACATGTTTGAAGGTGTACTGATTAGGTTTTCTTTCGTATCTCAGCTACCAATTAAAATAATTTCATAAGTAATATATCATTTTGAAAGCTTTGTTGATTTGGAATTTAACAGTATGTTACTGAAATTTCTACCGCCACATGGCACTGCAATATTTTTAAATTTCGATATTTCTAATTCTCATTATGATTAAAAAATTAAATTAGACCGTTCAAAATTGGGGAAGGGGGTTTCTAAAACGGGGATAAGATGCCACAGGCACCACTGCGCGGGACTTTTCTACAGTCAGAATTATCAAAGATCATAACACAGTGAGCGAACACGTGGTTTCAGTTATTGAAATGGGAAGACGGCGCCGCAAGTGCTATTGAGCGGGAATTTACTGCGGTTAAAGTTTTCAATAAAGCTATTTGCGCTATATGTCAATAAGCTGTTGTAGGACCTGAAATGGGAAAAAGGCGCCGCAGGCATCATCGACCGGGAATTTCGTAAAACTGAATTTTTCAAGAATCGCGAAACAGCTGGTTGCCGAAGGCGGCTAGTATAAAATAATCTTTAACTTATTTATTTTATAATAACGCCTATCTCATAAATCAAACCTACATTCTATTTTCTAAATGATCAAGAATGTGCTATACATGCTACTTTCTTTCTAAGCTGCTATCTCTAAAAGCACACAGACGACACCAACACAGAATTCTTTCTCTCTCTATCATCCAAATACACCTGTCTTGTAAAGCAAAACCAAAACATGTGACCTGCTCAATTACATCACGACTAGCATTTCGCTTTCCCACACTATATCACACAAGCTCTTACTATCAGCTATAGCTGTCGCCAAACATTTATCGCCCTGAGAAACAGGTTTTGCACTATATTTGGCATCAGGGAGAATCGTGGTATATGAAACTAAACCCTTCCTTATCAGAACAGCAACTCTTTCAGGATTTCCCATAAAATATTCTTAACTATATCACTATTCTTTTACCTCTCACAAAAGCCAATGGTTGCAAATGAGATATTAAACACGAAAAATTTTAGTAACTGAAAAGCTAAATGTATATATATATTTTCATATCTAAATTTTAAATTCAGAGGCGTAGGAGAAAAACTGGTTTGCATTTTAATTATGGCTTTGCTTTTCAAAACTGAAGAAAAGAAAAACGAAAATGTACAGTTTCTTTTTTTTAAATCCATGATAGCATTAATTCTTTAGACAGAGCCAAAATCTGCCTAGGTTGTCTTTTGTCTTATTCCCTTCCAAGCGACGGGGGATTGTATTCAGAGAATTCCAGAATGATGCAATATTACGAAATCCTTGATTTATTCCCATCACATCAAAAAAAAAAAAAAGTAAGTGGATTAAAAATATATAAATATTTGAAACATTCAAAAAACTGTTATGGGTAAACATAATCATACATTTTTTTTTATAGTTCTCACCTGTTTTTTCAAACGAAACATCACACGCAAGTTTAATAATTTTCGTCATTTTCTTGAATCTTGAAATCATACTCTAAATATATGAATTTTAACTTGAAATTTTCCTGCAAAATATTAATGAAAAATTACATTTTCTAACAAAAGCATATGTGAAATAAATAATTTATCACATATCCACGTGTATACAAGAAATTTGCTTAGTTTTTGTTGACATACAGAAGAAACCAAAACCAAAATAAGCAATGCCATTGCCATGTTATTCAACGACTCTTTTAATAAAAACCACTGAGCTACACACGGGTGTAGAAGATAACAATATAAATCGTTTTTTAACATTGATTAAATAGCCATCATTCTCGCAAAAGTAAATAAGGATATCTGTCAGTTTAATGGCATAATCAAGGAATAGGGTATGTTTATTTACTGCTTTAAGATTTCGCCGGCTTTTTTTCTCCTTTTTTTTAAAGGTATTCTACTGCAACTAACAGCGCCTCTGTACTAAAAAACAAAAACTAACCGATGACGTCTTTATCCGCGCAGTGCAAGCAAATTGTCAGTGCGATTCGCATGCAGGTAGAGAGCAGTCTGCTTTTTCTGTAGTTTGTCATTTTGTAAATAAGGAACCATATGGTAAACATTTCTTCTAACAAATATAAATTGGAGATGATTCCACCTCTTATCACTAACAAGAATTTTAGTAGTTTCTGATTTGAATATCTCGGATATCTTTTATTGAATTTAGAATTTTAAAAATGATAATAAGATTTGTAATTAACTTGTAAAATATTTTTATCTGGTTTCAAGGTGTGTTCATAATTTAATGTGAATTGATTTTCTATAACTTTAATGATATGCATTATTATTTAATAAAAATATATCGAAAATATTTTTCTTTAAAGGCCTTTTTTTTTTTTTTTTTTTTTTTTTTTTTTTCCAGATTTATTCTAATACTCTTTTATTAATATTTTCTTGTGAACAAATATAATTTTTAGCAGGCTACTCAAAATGGAAGATATTTTAGCGAAAATTATGAAGGATGCATCGTCGGTCAAGCATTCTGCCGTCAAACAATCGTGCTTAGAATCTCAAGGTTTGATATACTGCCTAACTGTTATTGTAATCATTTATTTGATATTTTAAAGTTTGCATAATTATGTAATTATTAAAGTTAACATTATCTCTTTATTATATGTATATTCTCTTTTATTGTCTCTAATAAATATCTGCTTTAAAAATTTTAGAGTTGGTTAAATTTGAAAAGAATTTAGTGCTATTTATCTTTAGATATTTAGGATTCATACCAAAAATATATACATATATTTCATAAAAGTTATTTATGTAATAAGATTTTTTTACTCAACCTAATATCTAAGTTTATATGATTAAGTAGTGATTTTCTTTATTGTAGAATTTCTTGCAAGTCAGCAAAGTTTAATGAGATCACCACCTTATGAATTAAGGTAATGATATTAACTTACACTACTAAAAGTTGTTTTTCCTAAATATGCTTATCTTATTTTTCTTTAATTCTCATTATTTATATAAGGGGGAAAATATGAATTTTTTTTTTAAATTAATTATGACTGAAATTTTACAGTAAGTTTTTATAATTTAATAAATTTTAAGATCAATTAAGGTGAGATTTAAATAAAAATAAATGCATGATGTTAGATCATTCATCTTGCATGTTCTAACTATCTAATGTGAATCTATATTTGAATATTGCTGTTTCTGTTTTAATTAATTTTACTGTTTCGTATCCAGTTGTATTGAAGTCTGATATAGATTTTATTACTAATTAATACTAAATAACAATGTTTGTTATAAAGTAATGCATTCATCAGGACATCTAAAAAGTGGCTTATATCGCAAATTAGATTAAAATTGTTTAAACCAATATTTTTTGAGGTATCAACTTTTGGTCTTATTTCTAATTTTCATCAAAATTTCGTAAGCTCATCTGTACACCAAAAACAACTAATATATATGAAAAGACATTTAAAGGGAAGGTATAGAAAATAGATAGAACCTTTTTTAAGGCATGCAATTGGTCTAACTCCTACACCTAACAGTTTTTTTTAAGTAATCTAACACATACAAAAGTTCATTTAAATGGTGGTTTATATAGCAAATTTGAAGGTCATTAGTAATCCCAGTAGCAGAATTTTCTGTATCTATCTGCAGCACAACAAAATTTATCTGTGATCCAGGTATGCTGGACCAATCAGGTAACACAAGAAGCATTAGTAATTCATAAAATTTGTATTTGTAAAGAAAATAAATCAAGAATATACAACAAGTGCAGTAATTTAGAGACATAATGTAAATTATATCTGTATTTTTAAACTTGGCATTTCTTTTTGAGATATTAGGTTTTATCTGCAGAGCTTTAAATAATCTGCAGCGCTCACTGCCTTGCTGCACTGTTTCTGCTTCTGGGGCAAATCATTAGAGCAATTTTTGAGGTACAAATTTTAGGTTTTACTTCCGGTTCTCTATGTAGGACTTTGGGCTTTGCAATTTTCACCAAAACTTGCTAAACTCATCTGTTCGTCAGACCTGTCTTAAATCTGAAGTAGTTTCATTTGTTGTATAGTTTTTTGTTTTGGAGATATGATAGATGAGAGATATGAATATTCACCACTCACATATACAGATCAATCTTCAAAAAATGTTTTTTTTTTCTTTTTGACCCAGGAGACTAACCTGTAAATGAAGTGAAAATCTGATATGGAAATTTTTGGCTAAATAACACATAGTAATCTGGTGACAGAATTAAAAATACTATTTTATATAACATATGTATAGTATAACATTGCTAATCCAAACTAATTGGGATCAGTGCCTGTTCATATTAAAAAAAATTAAGATAACCTGAAATTCTGATATAAATAGAAAAGAAAAAGATGTGTGCTAAAAATGTAAGTTATGCTATAAGTCGAGGTTGGCAAGTTTCTTCCAAGGTGGAAAAAACTGGCTGGAAGAAATAGGTTTCTTCCAAGTAGTAGAAATGGGAGAAACTGTTTTTCTTTAAAATTTATTAAAAATTTAATTATTAATAATATATTCTAAATTAATGATTACACGAGAATTTTAGCAGAGATTATATCACATACCAAAATTCTCAAAATCCATTTCACGTTAACCAGTATTAAGTTTTATTATTTAAACAATGTTATTTCTTTAACTGGTAATTAAATAATATATATCACTTTCTGATAGAAGACATTTAGTTAATTAAAGAAACAAGTATACAATAATTACTGTACTACAAAATATCATCATATCCTCATTCTCTTTATTGCAGTGGGCTAAGCTTTACAATAGGGCATCCAGTAGCAATTTGTGATGCTGTGATGGGATTCAGTGTATCGCAACTTTTTAATAGTAACCTTTCTGTAAAGAAACTTTGTTTTTCTTTTTGTGCCGACCATTCATGTATGTTTATCGTAATGCGGCCCAGCTGAATGATTTTTTTTAAATGCATTTTTGAGATTTAAAAATTAATTTTTCGAGTATATTTTATTATTATTAATATTTTAATAAATGCAATTATTTAGGGAAAAATTAGTGCATTGCATGGTAGTAATTGATGCAGTACAGATTTTCATGCATTTTCCGATGCATGTGCCACAAATTTATCCAGTGATTTTTTTTTTGGTTTTAATATTGAGATACTGATCGCTGTGGTACATAGTTTTATGCATTTTCTAATTTATGTGCTACAAATTAGGGGTATCCAGTGATTTTTTTTGTTTGTTTTAATATCGGGATACTGACTGCTGCAGTACAGATTTTTATACATTTTCTGTTTCATGCGCTATGATTTAGGGGTATCCAGTGATGTTTTTTTCGTTTTAATATCAGGATACTGATTGCTGCAGTACAGTTTTTTAAACATTTTCTGATTCATGCACTATGAATTAGGGGTATCCAGTGATGTTTTTGTTTTAATACTAAAATACTGACCGCTGTAGCACGGATTTTCATGCATTTTCAGGTTTGTGCACAACGAATAAGCTGCATCCACATCCAGTGATTTTATTTATATTATTTTGTGATTGCTTCTGTACAGATTTTCGTGCAAGCGCGAGCCGCCATCTTGAACGAGGAGTGTTTTATGTGTAGCGAGTCACATGGATATATCGGCCAATCAGCACGACAGTTTTCAATGCAGGTTGATAAATGCGGAGTTCAGAAACTTGCTTTTCAAGTTAACAATGAATAGGAAATATTTAACTAGCCATTAAAGTTTCTAACCTTGGTTATTCCACTTGGGATTAAACCAGGCAGTGGATGTTGACGGTGAATTAGGTGGTTAATCCCTACAACCCAACCCAGGAATCAAACCTGTGATCTATGACTTAACGTGCTGATATTCTACAATTGAGATATGCCAGACATTAAATATAAGTACTGTTAGTAAATAAAGATTTTTAAGATGTTATTACACTAAAAATATTGTCTACAGAAAGAAGAAAACATAACAAAGGAGTTGCTAAATAATTTTGCTGTGTGTGTTTAACCATTCTGCAATTTTTGCAATAATCCTTGAAATTCTTTGAATAGGCCTTGAAAAGTCCTTATTTTTTTTTTTTTATTATTATTTTTAATAGTGGGAATCCTGACTCTTTTGCTTGATCTCTTGAAAAGTTTTGTGTAGCATCTCTGTAGATACAGATTTAGCACACTTTTTTTTTAACTTAACTGCTATTTGTTCTTGAGATATGCTGATAAGACAAATGTACACATACAGAGAAACAGCTAAAAACATGTTTTTCGGATTCAGGGAACCTGAGAATATGTAAATAGTCTAACAAAAACTAAATTTCAAAAATTCCCCCCCCCCCCTCCCTAAAAAATACTCTCTCTACAAATATGGTAAGAGAAAGTAAGAAGTGTTTCATAAATTACTTTTGTAAGTTACATGTTTTGTACTTATTAATTATAATAAAGTATACTTTTTTTTTCCTCCCAAAAATATATATATATATATATATAATTTATTTATTTATTTTTGGTTAAAGGCAAAAATGCTTGGATACTTTTCGTCTTGCTTTGGAGACTAAACATGGAAAACTTGTTTCACATGCATTGAGTGGTTTTCAGGTAAATTTTCAATTTAAATAATTTATTTAAATATTTTTTTTTTTTGCATTTTTATTGTTATAAATAAATTGGCATGGTATTAACTTCTAGGTTACTCAATTGTCTATGTTTCTACAAACAATCAGTGGGGAAGAGGTTACCATTTCTTTATTTAGAAACATCATTGCAAGAATACTTTTTTCAAAAGTACATTGTGCCTTTGATTCAGAATTATTATTTTCCTAGTTTCCATAACACTTCACCCTTGAAACTGCATCATATCTCACAAAATATCTGACAGGCAAAGCTATAACATAGGGAGGGTTTGTTTTGGGGATTCACCTCCCCCCTCCCTATTCCTGAAATACACAAATTTATGGAAACATTTTCAGTTATACATCATTTTTAACATTCAATATTATCTACTAAAGCTTGAACTGCCTACAAGAAATTTTTTTGGCAACGGTCTTGCTAACAGGACTCTAGATATCAGCACTAAATAGTCAAATATCTATCTGGCATTATCAAGCCAGATATCTGAAGGGAAAAATTCAAGCTTCCTAATTTGGAAATTTAATGAATTAGTTTATTTTGAAAATAGTTAATAAAAAATTGTAATCTAGTTGGAAAGTTGGTGAGGGTTTGTGCTTGGGAGGATTGAGTTAATAAAATGTGTAATATTGTTGAACATATTTTTTTTTTTCAAGTTCAACAATGTTTTAAACTGTTCCAATTAGCCTTCCCCCCCCCCCCCCACACACACATATACAAGCCAAAATCGTGGTTTTGACATTAACAAGCACTCTAGTTAAGTGGTCTGTTCATCTATCGTTGACGGCAGTTGAATTTCATGTTATCCTATGGAGAAATTTAGTACTCAAATTATTCATTACCTAATACATATTTTTATATTCTGTTTTTACTTTCAGAAAATTCACAACTGTTTACTTTGTTTTTGTTTTCCCGAAATCGATTTTTTCAAATGTTTAATATTTTATTTTAAAGCTGTAGATAAAGAAAAATGCTATTAAATGGCTGTGAATTTTCTGAATATCAAAACAGGATTTTAAAAAATACATTAGATAATGACTAATTTGGGTAGCGCAAAATTCTTTATAGAATAACATGGGATTCAGCTGCTGATGACAGTCAGTGAAGAGTCACGTATATCAGCCTTGACAATAGAGTTTCAATCTGCCATCTTCTGTAAATATTTTCTATCTATGGTATTTTTATTTCCGTTTTTTTTCTAATGTATTATTGCTGTATCAATAACCAATTAAAATCCTTTTTTAGTCGTAAAATATTACATATCATCAACTTTGACACCCACATTCACATTATTTTCTGTTTTATTTTTAATCCATTCTAAACTTTGTAAATTATCTCAGTAGTAGGCAAAAAAATATTGTTGATAACTATTTTTCTCATATTTACAGTGAAGTAGTTAAAACCAGACTTACAACAATGTTTATGTTCAAGTCCTATTTCACCCCATGTGACCTTTAGAAGATTAAATGTGCAGGCTGTTGTCGATTATTAAAAATATAACTTGGAAATAAACTAATACAGAATATCTATGTATTTGTTCTGGTTGTTATGTTAATTAGCTATTTTAACACAAAGGAAGCTTTGTGTACAGATGTGTAATTTTATCTTAATCTCAATTTAACTGCAACCTTACTTTTTATTTATTTATTTATTTTTTACCTGCACTCAGTCTTAGTAAATATTGTTACAAAGAATTAGTGCTGCGTAGTCAGAGTCAAGCAGATTTTTGATGGAGTTGGAGATGAAATTACTAAAAATAATCAGACTTTGACGCCAGTTTCTGTTAGACAAAACAATTTGCATTTTATTTTAAATTTATAAAGCTGATTTTTTCTTTTTTTACTATATACATTAATAAACACTTAGTTATTTTAGAATTTATTGGCATGTTAATAATAAATGAAAATATAGGGCAGGAGGATGAATGTTACATATCTCATATCTTAACCTTTAGAAAGGGGCTGTGACAGCAGTTGTCACACTTCACAATGATATTTTGAAAGAGCCTCTCTCTAAATGCTAATCATTAATGATTAAATTGATTCAGGGCAGCAGCTGGAAGAAACCAGGATCAGCAGTGTTCAACTTAAAAACATTTCTGCCCATCCTAGTGTGATGGACTCAACACTTTCATTAAAACAACTGTACATCACACAATTGAAATATTAGTCTAAATTTTTCATGGTATTTTGGAAGATAACGATGTCATTCTGGACTCTTTAGCAATCCGGTATGGCAACTCTTCTGCAGCGTATTTTTGAAAATGTGAATACCATTTTATCATTCTATGCTTGCAGGTGAAGTATGGCTCTATAAATCAGGGGCTCTATAAATGGCTCTCTATATATGGCTCTATAAATCAGGGTTGGCAAACTGGGCCCAGCCCAGAAAAACCCGTCCCAGTTTTTCTGGGCGGGCCCACCAACAAAAACTTGCTGGGTTTTTGTTAAAAATTATTTATAATTTACAAATCCCATCTATAAAGTATAGAAAATACCTTACCTTTTAAAAATAAACTCTTATTTTCATTTTCTAGAAAATAGTATTAAACATAAAAAGTTACTACAGTTATAAATATAATAAAAGCAAGTTTATCTTCTATAATTGGTTCAATTTTCCTTTTCCTGTAAAACCGAACGATATTTTTGTTAAACAGCAGACATAAATGTTGTCCAGAATCAATATTTAACTAATTAAATAGTTTAGTTTTAAAACTTTATAATAATTTTAATTTAGTAGCAACATAATTATAAATTTAATAAAATTTTCTTCTATAATCATTTCAACTATAAAAAAATAAAAAAGGAAAAAGATAAAGCTGTGCAACTTATTTAATTGTAATTAAAACTAGTTGGCATAGGTGGACTCTGCTCAGTTCCCCATCATATATATGTTCTCATAAATTTCTAGTACAGGACATTCTCTTAACATGATTATCATGTTAAGAGAAATGAATTTGACCAAACGCTTGACACAGTGACAGAATAAAATCCCCGCCTAATAGGCTATCCACCATTCACTTCGATATATTTATCTTATTCTAATGTCTAATCTATTAATTTATTATATTAGGGTCAATTTTGTAGTTTCGTTTTCATACTATTTCCAATGCAACAATCCTCAAAATGCATATTTATATGGGATATCGCCTCATTCTGCTATGTTGATAAAATCTTAAATTACGAATAACTTACAAAATTTTCCAATTAGAATATTTGTAGTCAATCATGTTCAAACAAGTATCATAAATGTTATTTTGAAGTTGTCTGATATATTTATGATCCTCAAAATGGAAGTTTATGCTCAATTTTGCCCTATTCTGCCATTGGAAGTAAATCGTAAATTCCAAATAATTTACGAATTTTTTAAATTGGAAAATTCAAACTCTATGATATTCATGCCAGTATCCTAAATAATACTTCAAAAGTGGTCTGACATCTTTACGGTGAAAATATCCCTCAAAATTGACATTTATGTGAAATTTTGCCCTATTCTGCCATGTTAAGAAATTCGTAAATTTCCAATAACTTGCGAAATTTTCAAAGTAGTATGTTTCTAGTTACTGATGTTCATTCCGACATCAAAACTCATATTTTAAAACTGGTCTCACATTTTTTCATTAAAAATTTTCCATTTAATGCACGTTTAAGTGAAATTTTGCCCTATTCTCCCATGTTAAGAAAAACGTAAATTTTTAATAACTTACGAAGTTTTTTAAACCGAGGTTGAAAATTTTCACGATTACCTAAGTTCGCCATACCTATAGCATGATGTGGAACCAAAAAACTTAAATGATATGTATTATACTTAAGAATTTAAATTCTTTTATTTTATCAGTTATTGTCATTAAGAATATATTTATTTTAAATAAGCGTACATTAGAATAAAATGTAGCTTAATCTTACTAATTAAAACTCTTTTAATATTAGAATCAAACCAATTTTTATTTCTGAGATAAATATTAGATTAATTATTAATGTGTAGTTTAATATAATTAGGTGTATTACAACTAATATGCTAAATAACATATATATAACATTACAATGCAAATGTATTCAAGCAAAAACCCGCAAAACCCCAGAAAAACCCAAGTGGGTTGGGTTTTTCTAGAAAAACCCTGGTTTTTGCCATCCCTGCTATAAACCAGGTTTTATTTTCCTCTTTTATTATTATTTTCTCTTGTTTTTTACATTGTTTATTATTAATTTTAAGTATGGCTTCTAGTAGTGGTAATTCTATTCATGCATGACAAATTAGCTATATCCAATGATTTTTTTTTTCTTCTTTGGTTTTCATGTATGCGAGGTGTACATATATGCATATTACTGACAGCTATGGTACAGAATTTCATGTATTTTCAGATTTATACACAATAAATTAGCAATCAGTGATTTTTTGTTTGTTTATTTTCATGTGAATGAAGTAGGCATACATGCATATTACTGGCTACTGTAGTACAGAATTTCATGCACAACAAGTTAGCTGTATCCAGTGTTTTTTCTTCGTTTATTTTCATGTATGCAAAGCATATATGCATGCATATTACTGACTGCTGCAGTACAGAATTTCTTTCATTTTCTGATTATTCATACACAACTAATTAGCTGTATCCTGTTATTATTATTATTTTTTTTTATGCCTGCATAGCAAGTGTATGTGTTTAATACTGACCCCTGAAGAACAGAATTTCATGATTTTTTAAATTCATGCAAAGTGAAGTAGTTTAATTTTAAATGTTTGTTTTATTAATCTAATATGTGACTTCTGTTTACCTGATCCATGTTAGCTCATTGATGGGATTTACATTTCAAAATGCCATTTGTTGATGATTTTGTATTTAAAATTGCATTAATGTTCATTTTTTTTCAATTTTATATGTATGTAACAATGATCATTAGTGTTAACAGCCACTATCTTGAAAAGTAAATCATGCATATGAGCTGACTAGGATCGCACCCACAAAAGTTCCTAAAAATGGAAGGAGGACTAATATCCCATTTGTTTCCTTATACATTTCCAAGATTTTTCACATTTTTCTATTTTTATTTTTTTAACATCAAAGACAAAATCCTAACTAAAGTCAAACTCTTTATTTGAACTCAAAAAAAAAAAAAAAAAAAAATATGGAAATTATTTTCATTCTCTGCTTCTAAATGACAGATGCTATGAATATTTTCCAATGTTTTACTATGGATTTAAATAATATTGGTAAGATTTGCATTCCTTGTTAACTGCCACTACCCAATATTTTGTTGTAAGCTGACATTGTTCCTTTAAAATAGAACTTTGAAAACAAAATAATTTGAAATATTGTGTGCATCTGACTTAAATTCATTCTACATATATATCACTATTACTACTATAAAAGCAATGAGCTTATTCCCCCCCCCTCCTAAGTTTTAAATGTATTTCATTGTTTTCTTTATTCATCAGTTTGGAGGAATATTGTTTAGTTTATCATGTTCACAAATTTATTTTAAAAAACATTGTATTTTTGAGCTTGTTGCACTTTAACTTTGTATCTAGAAAATATAAATAATATATTATCTAAATGTTTATTCCTTAATCTTTTTTTTTTTTTTTTTTTTTGCAGCCCTTTTTTTTATGTATTTTGTAGAAATAAGCTGTAACATTTACATATATGTATATATGAAGGTGTCAGAGTATGTCATTTTTCCTACCGACTCTGCAGCCCTAAGAATAAAATTCTTTGCAGTGTTCTGTTTTGCAGTGAAAATGCATGTAAAGATAAAAAAAAAAAAAAAAGTTGGCGGCTTGCATAGAAGTATAGCCTGGCCACTTTCTCAAAAAAATTTAGCAAAAATAGTAGTTTCAGGCCATGAAAACACTAGCTTAATTTGAGCTGAGTTATTAATATTAATGATCTGTAGATTTTCCACCTTTTATTTTATAGGAGCAAAGGAAAAATGTAATTTTTTTTTTTTTTTAACTTTCAATATTTTATTTACAGAGGATGTTCACACATTTTTGTTACGATTTTGACTTTCTCCTAAAATTACACTGCTCTGCATGAGAATTGGCCCCAACACCGTTTTTGCAAATTCTTATGTAAAATGATCTCCTGAATCTGAATATGACACTCATTTTGCTCTATCACCTACCGTTTTTGGGGACATTTTTATCACTTTTTATCACTTTTTGGTAATTTTATGGCTATAAATTTGATTTGTAGAGGGGGAAAGGATAAATTTAACTGTTAAATGTCTTCTGAGGTTCTGCAGAAGTGAAAAATTCTAAAACATGAACATTTGTAGCAAGGGAAAAATTGGGGGGGGGGGGGATTTGCCACTGAAATTATGAATTATATTTATTGTATTATATTAATCAGATATTATTATTATTTATTATGCATTATTTTTTTGTTTTAAAGTGTTAAAAATAATTCTTTTCTGTTCTCCAAATCAAATTCATGGCCAAAAAATTACCAAGTAGTGATAAAAATTGGGGGAGGGGGTGGCGTCCCATGAAAACAATGGATGATTGGGCAAAATGGGGTCATATTCCAATTCTGGAGGTCATTTTACATAAGAATCAGCAGGAATGGTATCAAAACTCAAAAAAAAAAAAAAAAAAAAATCTGCAGCGCAGTGATATTTTAAAATAAAAATGTGACTGACATCAAATTGGAATAGGATTTAACTATCTTCTGCAGCATTAAAAATATTTTTTGCAATACAATGTCACTGGAAATATCCAATAGATTGGAGGCTATATTTTTGCGCTTTCTGAAGAAAAATACTCTTTGGTTATTAAAAAAAAAAAGATATGAAAAGTACAGTTTTAATATTTTTACACATAAAAAATGACATAATTAATAAAAAAGTTAATAAACGCCAAACTGCACATTTGACGAGACAAAATGCAAAAATTGTATACTAAACAAAAATATGTACACTTCTTATTAAATCTAAATCATATCACATGTTAAAAAGAAAATCCATCTCCCCAAAAGAGCTATCACATAATCTTTTAATATCTCTGTAGGAAATGTGAACAATGTTTTAAAATCTGATTTAAAGGTAATCAAAACAAAAAATATAATGATCATCGCCTAACGCTAAAACATGTTTCGCATCTTAAGACTATGTGCATATTGTATTAAAATTATCTGACTTGTGAAAAATGGATATATATAGTTGAAATTGATGCGGTTTGGATATTATTATCTCATTTCGATAGAAAAAGATTGATGTTCTTTCAAAAAGAAGAGAAAAAGACGTAAAATGTTGGTTTAGTGAAAATAAAGAAAGTTTTGCTAAAAGTTTTATTGTTATTAATTTTCTTATAACGGAAAACTTAAAGCAAGGAAAGTAGAAAAACTATCAAAATTAACTTGGATTACTATCAGGAATGTATTTCAACACCTTTTTTGAAAGAATAAATTCGATCCAAACGAGCTTCACTCTGTTGAGTACCATCAGGACAAGGCTACAAGCAATAACTCTAAATCTGTTGCTGTATTTTTTTAAGAAAAGAGAAATGAAACTGGAATTGAAGCTGTTCTTTTAAATGCATCTTGCCCAAGTTTGTAGATGTATCTCTTATAGATTGCTGTGCATTTGAACTTTTAAAACAAGCTCTTTATAAGTGGTATCCTAAAACATTAGATGGACTATGGAAGATTGTGGAGAAGGAGTAAAACAAAATCAACCTTGATTTAAATTTTATTGTAAAGTAAAAGTTTATGAAAAATGATAGTTCGAAGGAAAACTGCTGGTATTGCAGTTTGTTATTAATTCTAAAGTTTATTTTGAATTACAAAGAATTTATTTTTATTTACAGAGAATGATATGGGACAAAAGTTTTCAATCTGTGTTTGAGAGTGGTATTGAAGAAAACTGGTTTCCGGTGCAGTTGCTGAAAGCTGTTTGTAGCATACAAATTCATTCTGATGATGTTCAAGTTGAAATATTAAAGGTACCATATTATTAAGTAAAATAATAAAAACTATTTTTAGATTTTTTTTTTTTTCATTATTATTTATTGTAATGTATAGCAAAACTCGGTGTTTAATACTCTTATAGTTTTAATTTAAGTTATTTGAAGCTTAGTGAATAATATGGAGAATTTTAATGCACTGTTGAATTGAGTTTGGAATTATCTAATCAATGTTTAAAATCTAAATATTTATCTACTTTATAATTTTTAAGCTACCATTATATATATATATTTATATATATTGGGGGGAGTGGGGGGGGATAAGTTTTACGCTGTTTTAAATGGAAGAGCTTTTTGCAAAAATAAAAAAATATTGAGCATTTATTTCTCTATAGCTATTTCTTAGAGTTAGATAAATCTGAACTGTGATCTTTTAAGATAAATCATGACAGATTTATCTTTAAATGCATACTTGGTAACATTTATAATTTATTCTGGAGCACTGTTAACCCACCCTTTTTTCATACCAATATATTTTAAAAACATTTTTCTTCTTGTTTCATCATAAATACATAATGAGGAAAAATTCTCTAAAACCCTATTAGTGTGAAAAAATAGTGGGGCTAACACTATACTTTGGAATAAATTATAAATATTACCAGGTATGTTTAAATGAACTTTTTTTTTTCCTATCAGACTACAGGTGCAATAGTTAATTTTTGAAACGGTGGAGGTTATGATAAGAATAAAAATATATGCCTACTCAGATGTACAAAAGTATTTGGAAACTTTTGAATTTTGATATTTTGTCGAATATCCGAAAAAATACTTGATTTTTTTCTTGCAAATTCAGTGATTTAATAAACATACTAGTATCGCCTAGTGGTCGAAACTCGATCACTATTTTGCAAAGTTAAGTTATTACCTTCAACTAAATGGAATTAGATTGCAACACAGCTGCAGCAATTGTTTATCGATATGCACTCAATCTGAATCAGCAGAGTTTTACTTAATATATTTCTATGTTTGGTACACTATAGGTGTTGAGCTGTTTCTAAACTCTTTATTCATCTGAGCTGAAAATTTATACACCTGTTACGAGTTGCTGTCGCACAAACTGTATAGATTTTGGTGAATGTAGTATTATGTTTTACTTAAAAAATACCTTAAAAACATCCTTTCACAAGACTCAGCAAATTAATTTCGGGTGCATCAGTGGTAAGTGCAATGACACGTTGTTCCCAGCTGAAACATCGTATTTTTGGCGCGGCAGCTTCATGCTTTCACTTAACTTCAATTTTCCAGGTCAGTTTAATTCTTGCAGTAGTTGATGCCATTCAGGTGGAATTGTGTAGTGCTTCCGGTCGTTGACAGTTTGAAAATTAGATATTATTTCGATGGCCTCCCTTTTTAGTGCATAGTTATAAGTGTTATATGGGGCTATTTTATTAATATTAATTGAATCAATGTTAATTGGGTTATTGTTGTGGGTGGAGGAGAAGGCATTAGAGGATTTTCCATATTTTAGATCGGCTCTGTGTTCTTTTTCGCATTCATTTATTCGGTGTTTCGCCATACCTATGTAGCAAGCTTTTTCCCCATTAACATGTTCAAAATCTATTTTATATATACCTGCAGTGGAATTTTGGGGGATGATATCTTTTTCATTACGTATATATTGGAAAATATTTTTGTTTGGTTTGATTGGTATATTTATGTTAAGGTTTTTAGTTTAGTTTTTTATTTTTGTGCTAGCGCCGTTACAGAAGGGGATGGAGGTAGTAAAGTTGGATTTTGTTCAATAATTAAATTTTATTTATACCTTAAAATTAGTCCATATAACTTTCATATGCATTTCGGTTGCAATCGCAACCTTCCTCAAATGAACTGTGACATCCATCGCTGCCGGCGTATTTATTGTTTTCTTCCTGTCTTCCTTTTTTCGCTTCACTTCGCTTGTTTCGGTCGTTTAGGATCAGATGGTTCCAGATTCTGGGTATATTAGCGTGTTAGTGATAATCTAGTAGCAGTAGGGTTAGTGATAATCTCAAGGGCTTCTCTTTTTCATGCGTAACTGTGATTATTATAATGAGCGATTTTTTTAGTTGTTATGGTGTTAATATTAATTGGGTTAGAGGAGTGGGTAGACCCCTTTAATATAACCCAATTAATATTAACACCATAACAACTAAAAAAATCGCTCATTATAATAATCACAGTTACGCATTAAAAAGAGAAGCCCTTGAGATTATCACTAACCCTACTGCTATTAACGAACGCGAACACGCTAATATACCCAGAATCTGGAACCATCTGATCCTAAACGACCGAAACAAGCGAAGTGAAGCGAAAAAAGGAAGACAGGAAGAAAACAATAAATACGCCGGCAGCGATGGATGTCACAGTTCATCCGAGGAAGGTTGCGATTGCAACCGAAATGCATATGAAAGTTATATGGACTAATTTTAAGGTATAAATAAAATTTAATTATTGAATTTATCGTCCTAAAATGAAATAGAAAGTTGGATTTTGTTTTTTGTGTGTTATTAATTTTATTTAAGGATTTTATGCATTTTTTTGTAGAGGTTATTGATGAGGTTTTTTGAGTAATTAGCTTTAGCGGCGATTTTTTTAATGTAATTGAGTTCAGTATTGAGTAAGGTTTTGTTTGAGCAAACTAGGATGGCACGGTTAATATAAGATTGGAGGGCTGAGAACTTATACGAGAGAGGGGTGTTGCAGTTTTTGTTTATTATTTCGGTATTAGCAGTTGGTTTCCGGTATATAGTGGTATCGAAAGAGTGATTTGGGTTTTTTATAATTTTTACATCTAGAAAATTTAAGGTATTATTTGTTTCTTTTTCCATGGTGAATTTAATGTTATTATCGAGGTTATTTAGTTCAGTTAATATGCTTTTGGGATTTATGGAGTTAGGTATAATAGCAAAAACGTCATCGACATAGCGAGTCCATAGTTTACATTTATTGATAACGTTTGAAGCGGAATTTTCGAGTAGATGTAGTTTTAATTCGGCTATAACTCCTGAGATGGGGGAGCCCATTGGGACTCCTTGAGTTTGGCGATAGATGCTTTGATTGAACAGGAAATATGATTCATTTAAAAGAATATTATTAGTACGAATTAAAGTTTCGCTGATTTTGTTCTTCCTGTATGTATCTATTGTTTTGGTGTTAATGTTTTGGGTGATTTCCAGAATATTGATTGAGGGATATAAATCTTTGACATCGAAGCTGACAATTTTATCATTAGAGTTTAAATTTATGCTACGGAGTTTTTCGAGAAAAGTTTCATTGAAAGATCGGAGGGGGGGAGGAGGGATTGATATATAGTTTTAATGTATTTTTCAAGAGAATATGTAGGTCCTTCGGGTTTATTAACAATAGGTCGGAGTGATGGAGGATTTTTATGGTCTTTATATTTTGTAAAGAGTCGAGGGATAACTGAGGCTTGGTTATTGAATTTTGGTAGATTGTTATCTGGCCATTGGCCCGTTTTTATAAGATCTTTTGTTTTCCCTATAATTTTGTTCAGAGGGAGTGGGTAATTTTGATGGCTTTTAATTTTTTGATAGTGTCTGACATCATGTTATTGTACTTGGCACGGTTCATAATGGTAATTAAATTAGTTTTATCTGTCATTAAAAAAGTGAGATCGCGATTATTTTAAAGTTTTTTGAGGCATTGGATATCTTCAGAATCGGTGTATTTTTTATTAACGTTAGAAAGAGATTTGATTGCGGTATTCCGAATTATTTACTGTTTTAGAGGGGGGATATGGTCAATAGCGGTTTCGATATGCGCGATGGAATCTTTTAAGTTTGTTTTTTTGTTTAAGATGTATTTTGAACCTAGTTTTAGGAGGGAGTCTTGATGTGAGTTGGGTTTAAAATTCGAGAGATTATTGTATGGGTAAGAAGCCGGAGGGAGAGTAATTACACCCGAAATTAATTTGCTGAGTCTTGTGAAAGGATGTTTTTAAGGTATTTTTTAAGTAAAACGTAATATATAATCCTTTTTATAAATAATTTAATTTGTAGTATTATGTTTTTTTTATGAAGACTAAGAAAAATTCGTTATCATTATGGTATCTGGGCCCAAATTTTTTAAAGTGTGATAGTGTCTAAATGCCTTATTCATTTGAGCTGAAAATTTATGCACATATTATAGGTCACAGTCGTACAAACAGCAGGGATTTTGGTGAATCTAGCACTTATAGTTTTTTTACAGAAAAACAACGAAAAATTCTTTATCATTATGATGTATGGGCTCAAATTATTTGAAGTGCAATAGCATAAAATTAAACAATGGAGAAAAATACTCAAACACCCTATTATAATTTTCACTTTTGTTTATTTGACGACTTGTCTTACTTTAATTTTTTTGTAAACCACTAATTAATGTTCAGAAAGTCGAGTGAAGTCACTCCATATTTTTTTGCTTTTGAGACAAAACCTTTGCTGAAATATATGAAGTATTACACGATCTTTGTACCCCTAAAGTTTAAGAACAAAAAAAAAAGAAAATATATATCAGATATTTCTTTAGATATTTGTCAAGGCAGCTGAATTCAAAAGTGACCAAATTTATCTATACAGTGTATATTCAAAATTCAATTTAAAAAAGGTAAAACGTTTAAAACATTAAAAAACCATTAAAATCACCTTCTACAAACGCTTTCAACTGCAGCCCATGCAGCCTTCATCAGGTAGGTACGCTCTTGTGAACTTCGCCATCCGGTGGTTTTGCCAAACGCAGAAAAATAAAAACGCGGGTGAAAGAGCACGAAAACGACATAAAGTATGGTTATATAAAAACAGCTTTAGCCAAAACAAATCAAGAAGAAAACATTAAAATAGACTTTAAAAATTATAGTAAATTGGCTAATTATAATAATTATTTTTATGCCGCGAAACGCAAGGCTGTCGAAATTTTTTCGAACGGTAACTCATGAAACACTGATCAGATGGAAATCGACACAAGGTGACGCGATATGCTGGAGCGGAGTGGAGGAAGAAGATTGACAAAACCACCGGACGGCGAAGTTCACAAGAGCGTACCTACCTGATGAAGGCTGCTTGGGCTGCAGTTAAAAGCGCTTGTAGAAGGTGATTTTAATGGGTTTTTAATGTTTTAAGTGTATATTCAGTACATATCTATTAGTTATAATTTTTTCAAATGCAGTGATGGCAGCTTTTGATTTTTTTTTTTTTTTTTACTTTCTCTTACCCATAGGGTCGAGAAAGTATTGTTTTAGGGTCAAAATTTCAAACGTGAGTTTTTGTTATATTTACATGTTCTGAGGTACCCTGAATACGAAAATCATGTTTTTAGCGAATGGTCTGTGTGTCTGCCTGTCTGTTATCAGCATACCTCAAGAACAAATAGTACCAGAAATTCCAAATATCATATAGGGATGCTACAGTAAGCTTTAGGTTGAGATGAAGCAAATGGTTCGTGTACAGGGACACTCAAAAGTATTCAAATATATTACGTCTATGGGGGAAATTGCAGGTAAGTAGAGTTTAACATATATAGACTGCACTAAATCAAATGAAACGAATATATATTTTTTGTAATAGAGATAGTCAACTGGGAAAAAAAAATTGTGTATGTAGGAGCTTCGTCTCTCCCCCCTGGGGGGGAGTCCCCCCTCGAGGGGAGTAAATTTTCATGATGGGTATCTTTCAAGAGCTCGCCAATACCTTTAAAACGAATGGTTGAACCATCGATCTGTGATAATTTAAAATAAAGTTATTGATTTTTTTTCATTTTTAACAAAACAAAACAAAACAAAACAAAACAAAAACTAGTATGTTGTAGCCACCACAAGACTTTCTTCTATATTTTCCTAAGTAATAAGTTCAATAAGTAACAATATTAAAAAAAAAAATACGATTTTTTTTTCTAAGTTTTTTTTTTCGTTAAAAGTAATACGTATTCAATCAGTAACAATATTTAAAAAAAAAAATACAATTTTTTTTTTCTTTTTTTTTTTTGTTGAAAGTAAAAAAAAATCGATAACTTTGTTTTAAATTATCACAAATTTATAGTTTCGTTTTAAAGGTATTGATGAGATCTTTCGAATGATACCCATCTTCAAAATTTACCCCCCCCCCGGAGCGATGCCCCCACATGCACAGAAATTTTTTCCTAGTTAACTATTACTATTATCAATAACTCATATTAATTTTAGAATCACAAGTTAAAAATAACTCTCATTATGTACATTTATACGAAATTTTGTCCTATACTGCCATGTTAAAGATTTAGAAAACATGAGATCACAGCGCCACCTGATGAGCAATTGATCCCCAAATGTTATCAGCACTAGTTTATGTCGGGGACCAACTAAATACCAAGTTTGGTTAAATTTCGTTAAAAAAAAAAAAAACTTTGATTTGTTTTCTAAGATTTTTTTCGTTAAAAGTAAAAAAAATCGATAACTTTGTTTTAAATTATCACAGATTTATGGTTCAACCATTCGTTTTAAAGGTATTGACGAGACCTTTCAAAAGATACCCATCTTGAAACTTTGCCCCCAGGGGGGTACTCCCCCCCCAGTGGAGGGGTGGAACCGATGCCCCCCATGCGCACTCTATTTTCAACGAGACCTTTCGAAAGATACCCATCTTGAAAATTTACTTCCCCAGGGGGGTACTTCCGCCCCAGGGGGGAGAACCGATGCCCCCACATGCAAAAAATTTTTTTCCTAGTTACCTACTACTATTATCAATAATTCATATTAATTTTACAAACACAAGTTTAAAATAACTCTCATTATGCCCATTTATACGGAATTTTGTCCTATGCTGCCATGTTAAAAATTTGCATAAAATGCGATCACAGCGCCACCTATTGAGCTATTGATCCCCAAATCTAATCAGCACCAGTTCATGTCAGGGTGCAACTAAATACCAAGTTTGGTGAAATTTCATTCATTGGTTCGTGAGATACAGCGTCCACAAAAAAATAATACAGACAGACAGACACATTTTCTAAAAACTATTATTTTGTAATCTAGACATCCCAAAACATGTAAATCCATCAAAAAACAGGGGTCGAAAATTTTCTCAAATCCAATACTTTCTGTATACTGTAAAAGCACTTATTTTCGCGAGCCGTAATTTTTGCGAAAATGAAGATATCGGTGATTTCGCGAGCTGAAAATTTCGCGAATTTTATATGAATAGAACCGAAAGTTGAAAAATTCTAAAGTAAAAAAGTACCTAAATACAGAACCCGTTTTGCATAAGGCATTTTAAGAAACTTCCTTTTGTCCGAAAATTTCATCCCCCCCCCTCTCCATTGCTCTGAAAACAATTCATTCTTACAGCGTTGCTTATACATCAACTTTGGCCTTGGCTGGTAAGTGAAAATTTCCTGATTTTTTATTATTATTTGAGGCGAAGGGAAAAAAAAAGTATTTCGCGAGGCTTAAATTTTCGCGATTACGATGGGCTCGCGAAAATCGCGAAAATTAAAGCCCCGCGAAAATAAGTGCTTTTACAGTATTACATATAGAAGAAAGTAAAAAAAGTAATATTGAGAATAAATTCAACTTTTTACTTTCCGAACACTATAGTGAGGAAAGTATTGTAATCATGTCAAAAATCCGAATTCGAGATTTTGATGTTTCTATACGTTTTGAGGTCCCCTGAGTCCGTTTTCACTATTTTTACGATGATATATGTATGTATGTGTGTATGTCTGTGAGTGAACACGCTAGCGTCTAAACGCTTTGTTCGATTAACCTGAAAGTTGGTACGCATATTGTAAGTCACCATAGTACGAACCCTATAGATTTTGGTGAATCTAGCACTTGTAGTTTTTTTACAGGGACACAAAGAAAAATTCTTTATCATTATGGCCTATGGGAGCAAAATCTTAAAAGTGCGATAGCATCTAAACGCCTTATTCAATTGAGCAAAAATTTTATACACATATTATAGATCACAAATACTCAATCTGTGTAGATTTTGGAGAATCTAGCACTTATAGTTTTTTTACAGGGACACAAAGAAAAATTCTTTATCATTATGCCTATGGGGCCAAATTTTTAAAAATGTGATAGCGTCTAAACGCCTTATTAATCCGAGCAAATAATTTTTACACATGTTATAGATCACAGTTGAACTAACTGTGTAGATTTCGGTGAATCTAGCACTTACGGTTTTTTTACAGGGACACAAAGAAAAATTCTTTATCATTATGGCCTATGGGACTAAATTTTTAAAAGTACGATAGCATCTAAACGCCTTATTGAATTCAGCTGAAAATTTATATGAGTATTATAAATCACTGTTGCACTAACTATAAGCATTTTGGTGAATCTAGCATTTATAGGTTTTTATAGGGACACAACGAAAATTTCTTTATCATTATGATCTATGGGCTCAAAGTTCAGTAGCGTTAAATAAAACAACGTGTAATAGATGGAGAAAAATACTGAAACACTGTATTATGGTTTTCTCTCTTTTGTTTGTTTAACAACTACTCTTTGTTTACTTTATCTACAAAACTGTTAATTACTCAATGTTCGGAAAGTCGAGTGGAGTCACTCCAGATTTTTTTGGATATTTAGTGTTATACTACTTCTCTAATATAGAAATCGTCTGCAATATCATAAAAGATAATTTGTTTAAATAATAATTTTAATAAATTATTTTTTAAAAACAGAATTTTTTTTTTAATAACCGAATTAAATTCTGTATAAATGTAGGTGCATTAATGAAATGGGGGGTTGAGGGGGGGCAGTAGTCCCCCCTCACACAGAACTAATTATCATATAAAACTCTTCCAAAGCCTAATTTGAATTGTGTAACATAGATTTACATAACAGTACTCATTATCTTACCTCTTAATCTTCAACTGTATTTCAGGGTAAGAGAAAGTCGTGTGAGTGACACACCAGATTATTTTATCATTGAATGAGAAAATTAGATATATTTTGAAATATAGAGCATAAAAATATTTTCCAGGTTGTATAATAATAGTAATTTTGTTTTATTATTGTAATTTTGTTTTATTATTGTAAACACTTCATGTGAAAAACACCCATCAGCGGATTTGTGTTTTTCACTGGAAGTGTTTCAGGGTTGTTCGGTTTTTTCCATAGTGGAAAAAACCTGGTTAAAACAGTCCCGGACAAAATACCGTTTTGTCCACTATTAATTATTTGCAAGTACTAAATTAAAAATTACCTTTATCCTTTCCATATATATATGAAAAGTTCTTTTATCAATTAAATATATATTTCGGTGAAAGAATTGCTCCCAGAATCGGGCTCCAATTCTACTTTTGCTGTTTTGATTCCTGCTTCTCTCACCACTTTTTGAGACACTGTGTTTAATTAGGGGATTTACACATCTCTGTGCATGTTTCACAACTCGGTGTTAAATTATTGCACTATTTTAGGGAATTGGTTTAAACTGCTCCTGTCTGTGCATGCTATCGACCTGGTGCTGAATTGTTGTACCTGTGTAATGGTGTATCAATGCTGATGGTGTATTGGTTTAATAAAAATAATAAAACCAGTTTCATGATGTTAAACAAGTGTTTCCTGATGTTAAAAAAAAAAAAAAAAAAAAAAAAAAAAGCCTTATAAATAATTGGTTTTTATATATAGAATCTGAATTTCTATATTCAAATAAATTTTGAAACTGAACAAAAAGAAAGAAAGAAAGAAAACAGTGGAGAATATTTTTTATGGGCTACAAGAATTTTTTGTTGATGACCATTTTTTTTAATGAATTCCTGAACCCTGTGTATGTGAATGTAATCAATTTAAATATTTCAAAATAGACATGAATGATTGATATAGACATGCAAAGTTAACAATATTTAATAAATAAATATAGCTATTTTTCTAAGGGTGGATTGGATGCAAAAGTAATAGTTTATAGTTTCAATTTTAATTCCCCTCTCCCCACTGCTTTCAACTACATTGTCATCTCATCCCTCATAGTCGTTATAAAAAATTTGTTATTAAGCATCATGAAATGAATGGTTCACATATCTTTCATAGAATTTTTTACTTTCTGAAAATACATAGGTAAGGAAAGTATTGTAATCATGACAAAAATTTGACTTTATGATGTTTGTGTATCTACATGTTTTGAGGTTCCATGAGTTCATTTTTGCTATTTACGATGGGTGTATGTATATCTGAGTAGAGTGAACACAATATTGTCTAAATGCTTTGTTCAAATGTCCTAAAAGTTCATGCATATGTTATAGGTTATCGTAGCACAAACTGTATACATCTTAGAGAATCTAGAACAGTTTCTTTTATTTTTTTTAACCGGGACACAAAAATAAATTCTTTATCATTATAGCCTATGGGCTCAAATAATTTAAAGTGTGATAGCATCTGAATTGATTATTCAATTCAGCTGAAACTTTATATACATGTTATCGGTCACTGTCAAATGAATCATATAGATTTATTTTGGTGAATCTAGCATTTATAGTTTTTTTTACAGGGAAATAACGAAAAATTCTGTAATATTATGGCCTATAGTCCAAATTTATCTAAAATGCGATGGTGTCTGAATGCCTCATTTGATTGAGCTCTGAATTCATATCAGGGTTGCCACTCAAATAGGAGAATGAAATTCCCTGACTTTTCCAGGTTTTCCAGAAGTAGTCTAAAAAAACCCCAGTCTAATCGTATATTGAGCATTGTCTGTGTTGTGGGCAAAATAATTATGGTACCACTTGAAAACAAAGTTACATATGATAAATATTACACATAGTGATAGAATCTGTTGCTTATGAGCGAGATAAGAATTTTTTTTCATGAGCGAAAAAGAAGGGTGGGGGGGGGGTGTTTAAAACAAATGGAGGAAGCTAAAGAGAGAGAGGGGGGGGGGAATGGAAAAATGACTAAGTTGGCAGAAAAACTGTTTATTTTATGGCAATCATCATGTGAAATTCACTGACTTTTCCAGATTCTGGCTAAAATATTCAAATTCCCTGACTTTTAGAGTCGATTTTTCAATTCCCTATTCCAGGTTTTCTAGGTAGCTTGGCAACCATGTCATATACAAGTTATACCGTAAAATTCCAATAGTAACCCCCCTCCTGATTATAACCCCCCCCCGAATTTTGACGTACTTTACTTTTTCAGAAAATTTCGTTTGTAACCCCTCCTCCCTTACCTTTGGCGGCTAAGTTCGCCATTCTTTCGTTTTTCCCATGAGCGTTGCAAACATACTTTTTAAATTCTCTTTTTAATTTTAAATTATTAAATAGCGTAATAACTCCGTAATAGTACTTGCATATGTAACTTTAATAGTTATCGCTCACCCTATTTTGTTCTTTCATATCAGTTAATAGCAGTGCAATTAAATGTTTTTTTAACTGCTAGCGAATCTTCTAGACTGCTTCGCTTCACGATCGTGATTTGTTTATCACATGTTCATATCTGTTTCTGTTATTCCAAATATGTTTTCTTTTTGTTGTTAAAATAAAAATTTGAACTGATAATAAAAATTGTTTATTATTAATAAAATTTAATAAATAATAATCAGTATTATTATATTGTTAATACAATTAATTTAGTAACCATAAATTTATACTTAAAAAAAAAAAAACATTGTGAAACTTCCGATTATAAACCCCCCCCCCCCTTCCGAATTCGTCGTACTTTTCTGGAAACTTCCGATTATAACCCATCCCCCAGTTTTGATAGATTTCCTCTTGAAAAAAGGGGGGGGGTTACTATCGGAATTTTACGGTAAGTATATATCACACAAACTGTATACATTTTGGTCAATCTAACACTATTAGTTCTTTTACAGAGATGCACAAAAGATTTCGATGCATTCCGTTCCATTAAACACAATATACTGTTTGGGTGCAAATAATCAAACACTTATTATAATTTTCTCGTTTGTTTATTTAATGACTTCTCTTACTTTATTTAATTTAAACAACAGTGAATCACTTTAATGTTCAGAAAGTCAACTGGAGTCGCTTAACATTTTTATTATTTCTCTTAAAGTTTCTGCATATTTATCAAATTAATTATAGATGAATTCTTCATTTTTTTGAGCTTCTCCAACATAAAGAAATTTTTATTCTTATTGGTCATTGGTGTTTAAGTGATCTTGTATCTGTTGCTTGGCTTCTACTGCACTTAATAAATCATCATTATTATATACATATATATAAGTCATATACATATATGTCACATTTATATTATTAAAGACATTTGTGAAAAATAAATAACTTTTCTATGTGGAAGTAAAATTTAATTTTGTAATTTTTTCATCTGGAATTTCTATTACCAAGTAATAATTTTTTACAAAATTAAAATAAGAATATAAAATTATTAAATGATTAAGTATGTAAATTTGATTTTTTAAATTATTGAATAAAAAAATGACATGTTGGTATTGCAAATAAAGTGTTATATAGAAATGAAACCTTTGCTTTGAAAGGACTTGTGGACATAAATTGATATAAAAACATTCTATCTACATTTATGAGATTTTTTTTTTAAACCTAGTATAGAGATGTTAAATAAGATATTTCCAAGTTAAGTACAAAATGGCAAAGAAACAACTTAAATTATTTTTCAGATTATAATAGTCTATGTATTAATCAATCACGCCGTTTGTGAAAAACTTTAATATTGAAAATAATCTCTTTCGAGGGTGGATAGGGGTGTTGGGGGGAGGGGGGGGGGTTAAGTTATTCTTCATTTTTAATTGTCAACATTATGTACTGAAGATAACTCAACATTGCGCATGAAATCTTTTTCTGGCTAAACCGCTGTGTCTGTTTCTTTTGTTTTTAAAGATTTAGACATAGCATTAAATAACTTTTTTTTTTTTCTTAATACCCAGTATGATAATATTATAATAGTCCACCACAACAGATTTACTTTGTTACATCTACAGACTGTAAACTAATGTAATTAGCATTTTCTTCATGATTTTTTTATCGTGATTAAAATAAAATTACACTTTTCATTAATTAATTTTTAATAAAATATTTCTATTGCTAAAATTGCTAATTTAAAGTTAAAATTGCAATTTATTGTTTTAACAGAATAATTTTATGCACTGAACATATACAGTTCTGTGGATTTTATTTTGTCCAGTTTCTTGTGGTTTTTTCCAGTTTTGTCCAGGTTTTTTCCAGTTTTGTCCAGCGTCCCAGACTTTTGACAAAAAAGTGGACGAAATAACAACCCTGAAGTGTTTATTATTACAAACATTTTTTCGATAATTTAATTCGTCGTTGTTGCTTTTATTAACATTTTTTCTTTTTGTTAATCATGCCCACTTATCTTAAACTCTTACACCTTTTTATCACTTTCTATTCAAAATTTTATATATATATGTGTATTTTTTTTTTTTTTTTTTTTTAGTTTAAACTGATATATTATATATTGTGAAAACCTTTTCAAACATTGCGCAGGATGAAATAAAAAAAAATATCACATGGAGAAATATATACTGTTATTTTCAGAATTTTTGGTTTTTTATGTCATTTCCTGACTTTTACTCTTTCTAGTATTTCTACCATTTTTGTACCTGTTTTATGAATACATTTTGATAACAATATCAACATTTTAATATTTTTTGTAATTTTTTCTTTATTATTATTATTGCTTTATTTTGTTGTTTCATGTTATTGTTTTGAAGTTTAGTACATGTTGATTTTAAATCTTTGTGTATTGATGGTTTGATTTTATTTCAGATTCTTCTAAATATGACAAGTACACATGGTCAGAGTTTGACAGCTAATTCAGTAATAACCTTGATTACTCGGTGCATTGATTCATACTATACTGGATCAGCTGCAGTCAGAACTGCTGCCCAGGCAACTGTTAATCAAACGTTAACATCTTTCTGTATAATGTTGCATGAAACAAGTGGAGGCCATGAAGTAAGTTTAGTAGCTGTGATTAAATTTTATATTCTGAGAACATTCCCTTACACATGCAGTTGAATTCATTTAATGAGAGTCCTAATTTAATGGGAGACTGGGTGTAACAATAAAAAAGCCTATTATAAAATTCTTTTATTAAGAATATAAAATGTATTTAATTAAGATTTTTTTTTCAAAAATCTGTTACATGAGGGTTCTTCCTAATTTTTTTTTTTTTTTTTTTCTAACTGTTCATTGAGCATTTTATCTGTTTTTTAATTGTTTTTAAACTTAGGATTCACTTTCTTTAGCTTCTCTCCTTTCAAAACACTTCTTTAATTCTAAAGATTTGTAAGAGAATGTATTTAGATGTGTACATTTTATTAACAAGCAGCTATAAAGTTCTTAAGTTACAATATAATATTCTTAATGTTGCGTACTTGGAAGGTCGTGAGTTGTCCGAGAATGAAAGGCCAAACATACAAAAATTCAGTAATTTATTCTCAGAAAGTTCCAGAAAAATGCAGGTCTATAAACCAAGTATCAGCTTCAATTCAACCAGTAAACACAGCTTAAACAACAGCTGTCAATAGCAAATCTACAGTACAAACTGTATAGCAATAGCATTTGAAAAGCAAGTCTCTTTCAAAGAGGCTCAAAACAATGCAAGCATTAGCGAAGCTGGCTGAGAACTGAACTGACTGACTCGCCTTGGCGGGAAAACATTCCTTATATACCCCTGTAGAAAAGCGTGGAAGGTTCCAGAAATTTCCGTATCTCATCAGCCAATGGGATTAGAGCTTCCATATTTGGTATATCCTTAATAAGGATTTTCTCGCCAAGGTGGGAAAAAGTCGCCAAATCCATTACCTGCCTTATTGGGGCTTTTTAATGCGTTTTTAAGGGAAAATAAGGCTATTTCAACGCTAAAACGACTAGAAATGCACAAATTTAGCACTTTATCAACTTACTAAGCCTCTTTGAAAGAATCTATACAAAAATAAACACAATTATTTACAATTTTGTAACAATCACTTCACAACACAGTTTCAAAACACTTCTTTAATTCTAAAGATTTGTAAGAGAATGTATTAAGATGTGTACATTTTATTAACAAACAGCTATAAAGTTCTTAAGTTACAATATAATATTCTTAAAATACATATACTGATGTATGTTCAGATATAAGGTGTGCCCAAATGAAAAGGAGATTTTTAACTGTAGCAGTGTTGTTTTGTTAAAAATGACTCTTTGAAAACAATAATTATAATTTTTTGTAGAATGAATTGCTTTTGTGTGTTAAACTTGTGTTCAGTTTTTCTGATTGGTAGTTCAGCAATGCTGTTTCCGTGAACTAAACACTTTTCTGCAAGTTCCTAGGAAAATAGCATTTTATTTTACATTAAAACTTTCGAAAGTCCTTTAAATGTGTTTGGTTTTTAGAAAAGAAATTATATTTAAGACATCCAAAAAGTTCATAGATTTTATTTGAGGAGAATTTGTCAGAAATTCTTCTTTTCTGTGTAATTTTGACCTCCTCTAGACATAATTTTCTCCAGCTATTGAGCTGTCAATTTACGAACATGGTTTGTTGATTTGTCATGATGAAAAATGATTTTTTCTTTCTCATTTGGATCTTTTCAAATACAATTTTAAAACATTGTTAGTGTGATGTAGGACATTTACTTTCACATTCCTTGCTACTTTTATTTTTTATTAATATGAGTACGCTTCTTCTCTAATAATTTTCTGTTTTTAAATCTATTTATAGTTCATGGCATTTGATTAACCAGCCTTCTGGTATATTTGCTTTTGGTTGGGAGTAGACGATTTTTCTTGTTCCATTAGAATAGTCAAGATAGAAATATTTAAAAATAAAATGCCTCATCTAAAGTAATCATATATTCATATTTATTGTCCACTAAATACCTTTCGTAAAGCTTTCTTGAATTTCTCTTATAACTGATTTTCTATGCTTCAGTAAACATATGAAACTTGGTTTTTTTTTTTTACAATTTTTGCATTTAAGTCCTTATGAATAATTGTATTTACAGTGTACAAGGATATTTTTTAGTTCTTTTGCTATTTCTCTTTGGCTTGGAGGATTAGGTTTTGTTATTAATCATGTGTTACTTTCTTTTATGTTTTCTTCAATTAAAGCTTTTCTTGCTCTTTTGTTTATTTGTTCAGTTTTTTGTGTTTTGTTTTATTTCCCATTACTATTACTACAATTGTAGTTTATGAAACTGAAATCCTTGTATTTTTTATTTCTTTAAGAGGCATTCTATCTTCAGAAAATCATTTTATATGCATGTCTCTTTTATCTTATTAATTTCTGTCATTGTTTTCAAAATTCTCTAAACTTATTAAAAAAAAAAAAAAAAAAAAAAAAAAAAAAAATGGGGGGGGGGGGGGGCAGGGACTAAAGTTGGCTTTAAAACTTATGACACTAATATACAAAATTATGCACAATAAATATTTATTATAATAAATAAATGTGTTATAAGTGAGTCATTTTTAACAAAACACTCATATATATTGCAGATTTGTAAGAATAATTTTTATATTTTACAGAAATTTAATTTTAGCTTATAGTTAAGTAAAGAATAGTGCAATATATTTTTTAAAAGAGTGTCTAATATTTTTTTCTTTTTAGAAAAATATTTTTAAATATTTATTTAATTTCTTTGATTAATTTAGAGCATATTTGATTTTATTTATTTTCATACTTTTTTTTTTAATTTTAACAAAATCGATGTTTTTACTTAGCATAATGTTAGTTTTTAAATGTAATTTTGTTCGAAGGGAAAAATATTTTTGTATTACTTAGTAATCTTTAATTATTTTAGAGGTATTAATTCTGATGTATATAAATTATATCTTAGATACAAACATATATGAAATATGTGGCTCAAAATAAAAATATATTACTTAATGTATAGTCAGTGGTGGCTCGTGCCAATTTTCTCAGGTGGGGCCTGACCCATCGTATGATATGTGGAACTTAATAATATTTATTATTCAAAGATTTAAAAAAAAAAAAAAAAAAAAGAGAGATTTTTAGGTGAATCTTTAATTTAACATTATATTATAGAAAAAACTGCATAAAATTAAAGTCTATATGAGTATATTAATGGAACACTTGGCATAGGATTATAAAAACAAGGCAGACTACAAAGTCTATAACGCCAAAATAGAAATAATAGGAAAGCAGACAACTGTTTCAGTACCGTCTTCAGTGCATAAAGAAATGAGAGGGAAGTGCTCTTTTAGGAAAGTGATCGGATTCAGCTCAGGATGATCAGCCAATAGGAAATTACGAAACAATAGTTATGAAAAATAGGAAAGAAATCAAGAAAATGTGGACTGAATGTAAAATTTCCAACAGTCAGACAAACGTTAATTGTGATTTTGCTGTACCCCATTTGACAAATAGATGATTACAAGCAAATAAAATAAAGAAAATTTGGTGGACATTGTTATTTTGTATAGATGTTTTTTAACAGTTACAGTAAGTAAAAATAGAAATGGAAAAAAAAGAAAATTATTTGTTTCTTTAATTGAGAAAAAATGTAAGCGGGACTGGGCTCCATTGGCACTTAATTATGGTCCTATGTATATAGTGATATAAATTCATCATATGCAACAGAAAATTGTCTAAATTTTTAAGAAATTTATATAATTTTTCTCCTCAACCTCATAACATAAAACTACATGGAAATAGAATAACAATTATGTAAATATCAAGCACCGTAATTTTTTATTTTAATATTTATTTTTTTTTGAAAAAGAAAACATGTTGTGTACATATGCAATTCATGACTATTATTTCTTTTTAACACAAAATAATGAGATGGTTATCATATATTAAGATAGAGGAATGCATCGGATCTGTGAGACTGAAACAACATTCTAATTCCTTTATCTCTTTCAATGTATTAGTGTTCTAGTGGTGTTGATTTAGATGTTGAACATTTAAAATTTATAATCATTAGGTTTATTTTACTAGAATCGAAATCTTAATGTAAGATAAGTGTATAAAAAGGATTAAGAAATATTTATATTTTACTACTGAACTGCAAAAATGTGAAAAGCTTTTTAGTTTAAATACTAGTATTTCTATTTTTTAACATTTTTAGATTTTTATGAAAATCAGTATGCTAGGAGTAAAATTTTTAGCTAAAAACTTTCACTTGTTGATTTGAAATTATAATATTATCTTTGAATAATTCTTCTCATTTAATTTTAAGCATTTTCTTTTTATTAGGAGGAAAGTGATGATTCGGATGATGACAGTAAGAATTTTATTTTTAAATTTTATGCTTTTCTCTATTGTTGCATGCTGTTAAAACAAATGTATACTGAATATATAACATTCTTTTATTCAAATTTTCTATTTGTATTTATTTTATTTTGTATTAGTTTTTTTTTTTTTTTTTTCCCCTTCTGATTTATTAAATGATTTATGTTCTAGGTTATAATTTAATTGACAGTGTTGCTGAAGAACTGTATCCAATACTACATTTTACATGTGAAAAATTAAAACATGAAAATAGGTATAGTTTCTTTATTTATTAGGAAGTGTCTTCTGTATATTGTATAAGGTTTGATCAAATGAAAACAGAACAGGAGCCATAGAATCAGATTGCATTGTTTTTTATTTAATCAAATTTACGCTAACACTGATCCCACAGTTTCACCAAGCAGTGAATACCTATGTGTAGAATTTATTTGGCTGATATTGGAACTACTTTTAAACAGTGTCACATATTAATAGATCAAGGCTATGTGATGAATGTTCCAATATTGTTCACAAAAACTTTGTCTTAATGTTTTGTCTTTCACACAAACAATCATGCACTCTCATGGCAAACATCATGCAGACATGAATGAAATGACAACAGATTGTCTGACAGATGGTATTGTTGGCTGATCATCAGCACATGCAGCATGCTTCTACCTTCTACTGGATTACCTAAAGCAAACTCAGTCCTCACTAGGGATGTCTTCTTTGCCTTTTGCTCTATCAATATACACAGTTTTTGTGTCACTTACACAAAAATACACCAAATTATAAACTCTGTTCAGTTTTCATTTTAAGATACAATATAATAATCCAAATAAATAGTGTTAGGAATTAATTTTAATGTTTTAATTATTTATTTTTTCCATTTTTATTAATTATTAAATTTGATAAAAAAAAAAAAAAAAAAAAAGAGAGAGAGAGAGAGAAAGAGAAATAAATCTTTTTAAAGATTTTGTTATAGTTTTTCAAAACATATTTAAATGTATATAGTTTTTATTTTATTTTTTTTTTTTTTTTTACTGCATCATCTGCCTTTTTGTCTTATGAAATATTTTAGTGCAATGTGTTGCAAACAATGTTTTGTTGAATATGAAAAATAGTTTTTGATTAATTTAAAATCAGCTTATTATTGTCATTATTATTAAACTTTTTAAATAATTATTATATTAACCATTTATTTAGTTAATATTTATTGCAAGTGTAGAGAATTTTCCAGTAGTAATACTAATAATAAGGAATTTTTATGTACTGAGAAATAGGAAATTGTAAAAATAGCTTTTTCATTGTTTATATTCAAAAGTCTTAATTGCTGTCTCATTTTTCTTAAATTTTTCCTTATAGTTCGTCTAAAAGAACAGCTGTCTCATTATTACTTCACTGCATTTTGTCCATTCTGAAAAACATAAATGTGGATATTTATCAAAATACAACATTTTTAAATTTCTTATGGTATGTATTTTTTATTTATGTAAATGTTTAAGTTTATTTCGAATATTTTTTCTTTAATTCTATTTCCATAAAATTTATAAATAAAACTAACTTAAATGTTTGAGAAATGCCATGTTTGTAAATCACACGTGTTTTTACAAACCAATCCTATCTTGAATATCTATGAAGCGTGTTCTGAAAGTAAATTTTGTCTTTTATTTATTTATTTTTAAAAAGAAGAGGGTACTCTAGGTGAAACAAACATTCACTATAAGAAACCACACCTGTTGCTGGTTTGATGGCAGAAGGAGCATCAGCATAGGAGGAATGTAATATATCGTCTTGGTACCTTGAGCCTGAAACCAACTAATACTGGGTTTTGTGATCCCCCCCCCCCCTTCCCTGGATGGCAGACTGCATAACCAAGAAGTTGGCGACTTATCTCGGCTCCAAATTACTTCAATACATGGTGAAGAATTTGCACATGGAGGGTCCAGTCTCGAGTACAAAGAAATTAATTTTGATGATTTTCGATTTTAAGTTTGGGGGGGGGGGGGAGAGAGAAAAATCTATTTTGTGTGTGGGGGGGGGATATTTAGCAAAATTGAAATTTTCGAGTAGAACTCTACCAACAATTGCTAAAAGAGGTTAGAAACGGTTGTGCATCTTAAGGAGAATACTTCCAAGAGACCATTTTGAGATTTTTAGGATTTTTGATTTTTGAGGGGTTATGAGAGGGCAAATTCAATAGCCGCCTTTTTTTTTAAATTAAGTTTGTCCTATGGAATGTATAGCAGCTATAATCACGAATTTTGATGTGTGGACTGGTTATATTCCAAAACCTACTGCGTTGGGATTTTCTAAAATCTTCCCCCTCTCCTTTTGATGGTGGAGGAGAGGGGGAGGGGGTAAAACAAAAGATATGTTTCCAAGTGTAACTCTGGTCTCTTTCACCTCCTCTTTCACCTCAAGGAGGCAATTTTGGTTGTGTGGTTTGGTTATGTGTACGCAGCACACATTGTAAAATGATTTTGTGAAATTACCATCTTTACCTTCTTTGTCGGAAAGGGAATACAAAAACCATGTTTTTAGGATAACTCTGCAACTTTGCTCCAAATTACCTCAGATTGATGAATGCACCTTACTTCATTAGTGATGTACTCATGCCAAGTTTTTTTATTTATTTTTATTTTATTTTATTTTTTACTTTATGAGCTGTGCTATTTTGAGCTGGGCGATATCAGAAATTAAATATCTCGATATATCACCAAGTTAACATCAATATTAATGATATATTGCAATATTTCTTTCAAGAAAAGGAAAATAGACATTTGCTACTTTTTAAAGACAAATGAACACCGATTTTCATGTATGCAACCGTGGACTGTTTTCTGTATATTTTTAGGTATATTACTTTCATACCTTTTTCATTAAAAAAAATAATAATTAAAACAAAAAACTGCATAAAGAGGGAATCAATGTTTTGTTTATTTGATGGAAATTTCTTAATTTAGTTATTTTGTAGTTTTTTATCTCCAGTATTTTAATGTATGTTTATTATTTTGTAAATATTTATTAGGCAAGAATTATGCCCTCTGCTGATTGCATTTTTGGGTTCTCCAAAAATTGACAAGAATATTATATCATCGCAAAAAAGTTGTGAAGGTAGTGAAATTGGTCGAGGATCTGGATGCCTTGCTGCAGCTCCAAGTTGTTCAACTGCAGAAGCAAAAACTATATACAGGTACTTTTAAACATCATATTTACTTGTATATAGCATACACTTTTTTTTTTTTCAATCTATTAGGTGAAAACTGTAGATGCATAATATAAGACTTAAGTATTACACTTAAAATAAGTTATGCAGCTGCATGCAATCATAAGATATATGTATAAATACACATATTCAAAAAAAGAAAAGGAAAACTGGAAAACTCTTATTTGATAGAAGAAACCTCTACTGTTATTTTCATTATAATCATTGTGATTACTAGAATAGTCAATATTTAACTTTTCTACTTCAATATTTTTTAGAAGTAGTTAAAAAAAAAAAAAAAAAGGAGCAGTCGTTATTTTTAAAATGGCAAAATCCATGACATATTTTAATAACACATTCAAATTTTATTGCATGCAATTTTTATTATAATATCATTGAAAATTTTCGATTAGAATGCATTTGCACTAGATCAACTAATTATTATTTTTTTTCTAAAGAAAAGCATAATATTAAACTGCAGGCAAATGTGTGTAAAATGTTTTTCACTTCCAATTACAAATCTAAAATAAAATTCAACAAATTGTCAAATAGACTTTCAATTGTTTGATTGTATCATATATTTTCATATCCAAAAATGTTTTTTAATTAAAATATTTTTGTCTTTAATAAATCTCTCTCACTCTCTCTCTCTCTCTCTCTCTATATATATATATATATATATATATATATACACACACATACATATTATTTTTTACTCCTTTAGTATTGCTATAGAGCTTGTTCGATTAGTTGGGAGTGTGGGATCTCTTCGTCCTGTTTTAGAATCATTATTTCATAGAATGTTGTTATATCCATCTGTTCAACACCGGTTAGAAGCCTTAAAAGCTGTAAAAGAGGTGAACTGCTTACTTTTATTTATATTTTTGTAATCTATATAAGTTTGTGTATGTATTTTATCTTGGATACATAAATTTGTTTAAATTTAATTTATTTTACTATTTTATTTTTAACTTCTTTAAATATTATACTGTTATACCTGCATTGTGTAAAATACAATTATCTATATATGAAAGAGTAAACTCACTGATCACTGACTCAATACGACCGTGGCGATTCTATGGGAGATACTCACAATTTTTGATGAGCAGGTTGTGTTTAGGAACCTGATGCTCACTAAGACAGGATTTTGCGAAATACCCTACCGTTCCCTCCAGGGGGAGGGGGCAGAAAGCAAAAGGCACCTTTTATAAGTATAACTCGGCTCAAAACTCAGGGGGGGGGGGAGAGCTAAAAAACAGGTTTTAAAACATAACTCTGCTTTAAATAACCTCAGGATCTCGATTTTTTAATGTGTCAGTTATATACATGTATGCAACATAAACTATAAAGGGATTTTGTGAAATTACTCAGCAAAAAACACATTTTCAAGCTTAAATCTGTTCCCAAATTACCATAGAATGGCGAATTTTGGTGTGTGGGTTTTGATTAAATGTAAGTAATATGCACTTTGATGTGATTTTGCAAATCTTTCCACTTTACCTGTGAGGGAGGGGGAGTAAAATGCAGGAAAGGCGCTATTGAAGGCATTGTTGCTCCAGACTCAAAGTATAGCATGTGGGAAAACCGCTACCGAAGGTAGTGAGAACTTTAACTTAGATTTTGAGTGATTTCAATGATTTTTTTTTTTTTTTTTTTTATTATGATATGGTATTTTGAGAATTCATTTCAATATAATGACCAGCGAAACGGGCAAAGCCTGCTAGTCCAATATATATGGATTGTCCAATATATATGGATGATTACTCAATTATGAATGATTGAATTCATTATTTTTCTGAACAAAATAGTTGGAAACTCAACACAAACAATGTTATTTTTGCATAGAACTGGAATCCACTACTTTATTCTGTGAAATAGTGAGTGTGTAAATGTGACTAATTTAAATAGCAACTTTCCTGCATATAAATATTATGGTACTAATCAAAATTCAGCAATTTTAAATTAACATAGAACAATTTTAATATTATAAAAAAATTAAAATAAGTAATTTTTTCGTATGTTTATTATAAACAAATACATAATTGAATCAAGTAGACATAAAAAAAAGAAGAAGAAGCGAGGCAAAAAATAAAATAATATGAATAAATAAATAAATAAAATAATGAAGAGGAAGCAAGGTGATGTGAGCATTTTTCAGGCATCAGACAAAAAAGCATTAAAGAAAGATCATTAACAATATTTTTGAAGATACATAGAAATCCATTTGAAAAGAGAACAATTGTAGAAGTAGTGATATTAACCTAAGAAAATTTAAAAACTGTAAGACTAGCAATAAAAAGTAATAGAAGATTTAAATATTCTTTCACTACATACATTACAACAGTGCTAGGTGATTTAGCATTTCTAACATCTCAAGGTAGGGTCAATATAACCGATATAGTTAAAAAAAAAAAAAAAAAAAAAGAAAATTCATTTTTTAAAAAGTATTTTATTCCACTTGTAATAAAAATTTCTGAATATGTTATTAATTCGTTTATATTTTTATTATGAATGTATGTATGTGTGTATTTAATGAAAGCATTCTTTTTATCATTGTCACCAGCTTTCTTTAAAAAATTTTATGTAAATCTAAGTTTCTTGTTTTAGATATCTAATAATATTAAAATAATGTAGCTCTACATCTTCCTCTAATGTAGATTGTATGTTCTATTTAACATGGTTTACTAACAAATAAAATTTCTTCTATTACTAACATACTAACATCCTTATGCAGTTATTTTCAAAACCAGAATTGCTTCTGGAATTAGCTGCACCGCCTCTTCATGCCACTAGTGATAAAGACTGGATTTCTCTGGACTTGGATCTCATTAAAATGTGTGTATATACATAGCTACTTCACTTTATATGAAAACAAATTTTTTTTAGTACCCTTTTTTATTAATTTCACCACAAAATATAACCTTTATACTGCTAGTTTTTTGAAAGAATTTATAATCTGTTTTGTTTGACATCTTGCTTTTGACATTTTTATTTGCCAAATTGCTTGGGAATTTATTGATTTATTTTATTAAAAAGAAATATGAGATGTAAGTAAAGGAAAAGTATTTTCCCCTTTGCTTACACAAAAATTATGTAATTAAAACATTTATTTATTTATTTGTGTATGAAAATATTGAAAATGGTATAAAATTGTATTTGTCTACATATGTAGTTGTTCACAGTGAATGAGAAGTGATCACCTATTTCATTTGTTAAATGTAAGCTGTACTCTTAATACATGTCTATTTAAAAAAATAATAATAATAAAATAAAAATTATTTCATTTGGTTCAAAAAATTTAGTAATTGGCATATATATATTTTATATAATTAGTGGTAGTGCCAGAAATTCCTTGACAGGGGCACATACCTCCCCAACGGAGGGGCACTATATAGCAAGGTTTGCAGCAGTCACTATTTTGAATAATACTGTTTATATAAAGCAATCTTTGGTTTATTCTTTCTAAGATTACAAGTGATTAATAATAATTACTATATATATAAAAAAAAAAAAAAGTTACATTCAAAATAGTGACTGCTCAGTTCTTAGAATTCATATAGGGAGTTTATTTTACAACTATTTAACACGGTGCTGCATCACACCATTTCTGTGTTTGCCATGAGAAATATTATTATTATTTGCGTTTTTTCATTTATTAGTACTCTTCGTGGTTTTGGATATCAACGTGCCATTCTCTGAGTGTACAATTACAATACTGTTTTCCTTTCATAGAATTCAATAAATGCAGGATGCATGAAATAATTTCTTAAAAAACATTTTATCTTCGTATTCATTGAGCACAAATATGTATAGTGAAATTCCTTTAAGATGGGCCGTTTATAGTGCCATAGGAAATTGGCCGATCAGAGAAGTGGCATTTTAATAGAGATTGCTAAGAAAATCTTAATTTAGGTAACAAATTCTGTAAATTAAATGTTTTTAATTGTTCTAATTTACATCATTTATCTTATATAGCTCTCGGATGATCATTAATATTAGTTTGTTTAAATTCTGATTTTGTTTTCCGCAGTTTCATTCTTACGTACTGAAACAAATGTTTTTAGTATTATTTCTGAATAAAAATGGGTCTCTAATAAGCTATACATTAGCATTGAAGTTTAATGAAAGGAAATAATAATTTTAGCTTTTAAATTTTAATCTTAGTTAAGTTAAATATTTTTATTTTGCCCTATAAAGATAACATTACATATTTTAAACTTTTTAGGTAAATAATGGTGTAACTCAAACTTTATTTCCCCCGAAACTTGAAGAATTAAAACACAATAACATTTTTAATCATTAAAACAAAGTATTATTTTCTAAATTCAAAATGGGGGTCATACAGTGTTCAAAGATGGGGTGTGAAACTAGATGTTATGTAATTCTAAATACCAAATTTCTAACTTCTCCGATTAACTTTTTCTGAGTTATTGTGGAAATTTATAAAAAGTTGGTCATGCACTGATAAAGGATTTTAAGTTATCCCCAATATTGCTTAAAAGGGTCAGTCATATAATGATTAAAATACAACTAAATGTATAACTAGATGCTATAGCAGTCCACAAAAAAATAAAATTTTATTGTTCTGCAGTTAATTGTTTTTAATTTAATGTAAGATACGTATGCGTATATGTATATGCAGGTTACATCATGACAAAACTCAGAAATCTCTAAGGTGAGTGGTCAAGTAGAGAAAATTGGTAGTGAATAATAAAATTTTACGAAAGTCTCAAATACTATGGCTAATACTCTGTGGTTAATCGTTTTTAATTTATACAAGATACAATATAAATTCTATAAATTGGGATCATAATATTTCCTTTAATGCTTCATATAAGGAATTAAAGAGATTCTCTGAAAAAATTTGGAATGTTCCAAATTCATAAAAAGGGCAAAATGCTGCTAAAAGGAGAAAAATTTAAAATGTCACTTTTTTTTCCTAAAAAAGATTTTAGGATTATGTCCTGATGGGGGGGGGGCAAGAACTTATCGATGGAGGGACAGTCTATGCCCCCCTCCCCCAGGCTCCCTAACTGTGCTACCCTTCTATATAATATTAATGTAGAGACCTTCTGAATAGTGTCAGGGATAATCACTCCAAAAAAAGAAATTTTGTACCGCCCTTTTATTTTGATAGAACAGATGTCTTGTTCTTAAATTCAGGAAATGTCTTGTTATTAAATTAGGAAAAATAAGTCACTGGTCTGCAGGACCATTAATTTTAAGGTTTTTCTGTTCTGTACATATTTTTACTGGTTTGTTCACCTATTCTATTATATTTTTAAAAATTTGTAAAAAGATAAATTTACATGTTTTTCAATTTTTTTTTTTTTTGTAAATTAATTAAAAAAGCAAAAACGAACTCTTATATAAATAAGAAATGTATGCTTTAATAAATGAGCTGAATGTCACATATTTAAAATAAATTATTATATAAAGTGTTAAAAGTTTTAAAAAATGTTATTAAAGTGAAATTAAATAAAAAATTACAGAGAATAAGTGATATTGATTATTACAATGACGTACATCACTTACTATTGTTATAGCAAACTATTCTGTAACAAATTTACAGACAATTTTAGAAAAAAATAAAAAACAAAAAAATTGAAAAGCTTTACTGGTCTGGTGGACCAATAGAATTTATTTTATACTAGTCTATTGAATATTTGTGTAGTCCTGGACTAACAGACCACTGTTTATTTCAGGCCCTTTAAACTAGCATAAATATTATATCATTATAAATAATTTTTTAAACAGGGTTCCCAAGGGTCAGGGAGAACAAAGAAAACCTGGAAAAGTCAGGGAATTTGAAATTATTGAGAGAGGTCAGGGAAATATCAGGGAAAATTGTAAATATTGCTCAAAAACCTGGAAAAATAATGATATAAACCTGGAAAATGCATTTTGAACATTCAACTTATATCACAAGTCACGTTACTATATTGTCTTTTATGTTGCGAGCTATGTTTTGTTTTATACCGTGAGCTATCTTTTATGTCACGAACCAAATTTTGTGACTGGAATTTTCTAAAAATAGACCAGTAAAACCTGGAAAAGTCAGGGAATTTTATTTTTGAAATTTATTGGGAACCCTGTTTAAACTGAATATTTTCGTGAGAACACTACATACATTGATTTATTAGTTTAAAATATATGTAATTATAAATTTACTCGCTTTTAACAAATCAATTTCAAAAGAACTCTTTGGTGCTATTTTTATCTGATAATATGGATTTTTTTTTTTTTTTTTTTTTTTTTTTATTATACTAACATAAATCTTATCAACTCTTTAAACGGAACATTTTTTGTAAGAACACTGCAGGGGTGTTCAGGATTTTTAATGTAATCCATCTGCATTTTTATATTTTCTGTTCTTTTTTATTACTTCGTTATACAAAGTATTGTGATCCTGATTTGTGAAATGGATTTTATATCTCGCATAGCTCAAAAACAAATCATTGTAGAATGTTGCAAATTTATATGTGTGACTGTCATGATGTCTAGTTGTACACCTACAAGTTTCGTTTTAATATGCACTCTCGTTTTAGACATATCAGTGACTTTACATGATTTTTTGTGACATCTGTATGTATGTATCTTGCATAACTCAAAAACGGTTGGACATAGAATGTTGCAATTTGGTATATAGATTTGTTATAACATCTAGTTGTGCACCTCCCCTTTTGGTCTTTCTGCGATTTTCAGTTTCGGAGATATTTATGAAAATTATATTCATAATGATCAAATATACAAAGGTTTTGGCCATTGTATATGACCTACCATCATAGAAATTTCAAAATAAGCTAATGATAGAAGCTAATGATAGCCTATAATGATATTTTTATGAAAGATGTAGACATTTTTGCATGTAGGTCATTTAAAGAATTTTCCAAGAATAGTTCAGTGCTTTAAACTAATGAATCTTTCTGGAAAATTTCAGAATTCTGTTCTTATTGAAGTTATAGCTTACAAACTTTGACAACCTTAAACTATAAATTATCGCCAAATTCGATACAAAATTGCCAAGACTGAAATCAGCATTGGCTACAAACTTGGTGACTTGGCAAGATTAGCAATTAAATTTGGAGGCAAATATCATTTCATGATAGCAAGAATTAGTAAATCCTTTCTCAATTTTAACTGTGAATTAATTGTTTCGGTAAAATGTGTCGTTTTTCACCAAAGAGAACAAAAGTAGGCCATCTATACTCAAATGATTTTTATTAAATTCTAAGCTATGAATTTGCCAATGAGAGATTTTGTAATGAGCCATTCCTGAAAAAAATAGTATATTTGTTTGGCTGTATATATAATCCTATTATCACGACTTTTGTGGTTGAAGTAGCAGTTTTTCAGTTTTTTTCGTGGTTGGAACTTGCTTGTTTATTTACGAATCCATTATTTCACACAAAAATGTCAATGTTTTCATAACAATATGTTTATTCCAATGGGCGTATAAGGAAGTCATGTAGCATCCTCATCAGATTTTGGTTGTTAATTTGTCATCCAGGTGGTATGTGAACAAACTGTAAAAAAGATTGAGGGGTTTTAGTATAAATAATTTTTGATATTCCAATCCCCCCCCCCCCCTCTCTAATTTTCAAGTCATTTGAGTCACAATCACCCCTGACATTGTATTTATCAAAATATTAGTTTAAAAGATAAGTGATTACAAAGTTAGTAGTAGCTACTTTAGAAAATCCACTTCAAAAATTGAATGAATAACAATAATAAAAAAAAAAAAAATCATTTGTGGAGTCATTCGTTGACAGTCCATGGAGGTTAAATTTGTTATTTTTCAACTAATTTCAAGATATTTGCAGAAAACTATATATATTGTTTGATAAATAATCAAATTGAGATTATTTTAATTAACAATAAACTGTTCTCTATTTATAAAATGAAATAAAACCTCCTTGGTTTATTTAAACTGATTTCAAGATTCTGCAGGAAACAACAGATTCTTCATCATAAAATGACAACACAAATCAATGAAATATTTGCTTTTTGGAACAGTGGGATCATATTGTTTGTGTGTGTGTTACGCGATGTTCTCATATCTTTTTATTAATCATTTTTATCATTTATTATTATTATTATTATTATTATTGAGATTTTTTTTATTGTTAAGTCTTTATTTTTGGGATCTGTATTGACTGGATTACTCTTTATTTTTTTGTTTTATTTAATATCAACTATGTCAGTACATTTTGTTATTCTTCTTTCACTTATCTTTAGTTTATAATAAAATATGTTTGTGTAATGGCTGACCACAGAATTACAAAATCTAGCATAGAGATCTTTTTTTGACTTTCTATGATGCAACTGTGAACCTTATTTTCAAATTTTTCATTAGATTTATAAAAATTAATTAAAATGTAAATATCCACGTCAATTCCGTTGTTATCTGTAATCACCTGGCTTATCAAAACAACATAAGGTAATATCGTAGACAAATTGCCACCTGTTAAAATAGATTGACCGTCAATCCAGATCATTACCAGAGATAAAACTTTTTACTTTCTTCTATATTCAACAGAAGAAAGTATTGGATTCATAAAAATTTTCGACCTCGGGTTTTTGATGGATTTACATATTTTGAGAGCTGTAGAACACGATTTGACCATTTTTAGAAAATGTGTGTGTGTGTGTGACAAAATTTTGTGGCAACTGTATCTCAGGAACTACTGCACAGAATTTCATACAAGTTGGTATGTAGTTGCACCTTGACATAAGTTAGTGCCTATCAACTTTTGGTAAAAATTGTCTTACAGGTTGCGTTGCCATCCCGTTTTTTCTAAATTTTTAACATGGTGATATAGGACAAAATTTTGTATAAATGTGCATAAAGAGAATTATTTTTTAGTAATCATTATGAAATTTACAAAAAATATTTATAATAGAGATAGTCAACTGGGAAAAAAAATTTGTATGTGTAGGAGCCTTGCCCCCCCCCCCCCCTGGGAAGTCCTCCCTCGAGGGGAGTAAATTTTCAAGATGGGTATCTTTCGAAAGGTCTCGTCAATGCCTTTAAAACGAATGGTTGAACTATTAATCTGTGATAATTTAAAACAAAGTTTTCGATTTTTTTTTACTTTTAACAAAAAAAAAACTTAGAAAAAAAATTGTATTTATTTATTTATTTTTTTTTTTTTTTAACGAAATTTAACCAAACTTGGTACTTAGTTGGCCCCTGACATAAACTGGTGTTGATTAGATTTGGGGATCAATCGTTCAACAGGTGGCGCTGTGATCGTATTTTTTCTAAATTTTTAACATGGCAGTATAGGACAAAATTCCGTATAAATGTACATAATGAGAGTCATTCTTAACCTGTGATTGTAAAATTAATATGAATTATTGATAATAGTAGTAGTTAATTAGTAAAAAAATTTTGTGCATGTGGGGGCATTGCTTCCACCCCTGGGGGGAAATACCCCGGGGGGGGGGGGTAAATTTTCAAGATGGGTATCTTTCGAAAGGTCTCGTCAATACCTTTAAAATGAATGGTTGAACTATAAATATGTGATAATAAAAACAAAGTTATCGAATTTTTTTTTTTTACTTTTATCGAAAAAAAAAAAAAAAAATTGGAAAAAAATTGTAATTTTTTTTTTGTTATTGAGTGAATTTGTATAGGAAAATATAGAAGAAAGTCTTGTGGTGGCCACAACATACTAGTTTTTAAATGTATTATCCGAAAATTAAAGTGGTTGTAATTAGCGAAATATTGCTCTGATTTTTTCAAGAATGTGGAAGTATGGCTAAATGTACTGTAAAATACCACCAGGGTTGCTACAGTACCTGGAAACCTCAGAAAATTTGAAAATCTATTAAAAAACAGGGAAAGCTCAGGAAATTTCAGAATTTATTGCAAAAACAGGGAAAATTTAGGGAATTTTGAAATTTTTGGAAAAGCATTGCAAAATTTTTTCATAATCAAATCTTTTTTTTTTTTTTTTTTTTAGAGCTTTGTAATGAAGAAGAAAAAGTCAATAATGGTTTTTTCCCCAACTGCAGTAAGTTAATAAAATTAATATACCCTAGATATTGTTAGGGAAGAAATAAAATAGTGTTAATTTTTTGAATTTTTAATAGTTAAAATAAATAAAGTATATAAATAAATTGATCGTTAACAATAATAATAATAAATGGTTGGCCGAACGTATAGTGGTTAGATTAGAATTAAAATTGCGTTAACAGGTGCCGCGGCTCATCAAAATCTTTTTTAAATTACCGAAACTTTTAAACTGAATAAATTCAAATAAAATTTAATAGAAAAAAAATGAAGTACATTTAAAAATAACTTACCCCATGTAGAAGAAAGCTGTAAAATAAACACATGAAATCCAAAAGGCACAATTCAATACAATGAAACACAATTTCATGATAAACTGAAATCTATCTTTATTTTGCACATTTTTAAATTGAAAATCTTTGTGCCGGCACTTCTGATCAAAATAATTCCCGATTGCATTATAATTAAATGTAGACACCATTGGTTGTAAAACAAACACCTATAATTATTCTCACACCGACCATACAAGGTCGTGAACGATCTTACGATTGTTTTCACTGCATGTCAGCGATGTTAAAAGATTGAAACGATGATATAGTGATCGTTAATATTAAATATGAGTTATACGTTGCAGATCAGGTTAGTAATTCTCATACACACACTTGCTTTCATATATGGAGAGTCCACACCGTATATGCCGCGAATCACAATTAGTATTCTCGTAGAGGAGTTAATGAATAAATACAGGAAAATATCGAACCACAATCATTTCTCCTTTCTCACAAAAGCAGATTTCCACAATTTGAACGTGATTGCCTCCATGACATTTGGATGGTAAACGGTTGATATCCATTGACATCGCTGAAGTATTTCATTTTGGTGGTCTAGGGCAAGAAATATGAGTGCATATCAGACAGTCTAATGAAAAACGGAATGTAATACGGATAATGATGCTGCACACTTCATGAAATCTTCTTGAACGTTGGGTCACGCCGGTTGTATCCACTAGGCATAGCTCCAGGTCGTAATCTCACAATTTTAATTCAAACTTTGAAGAAAAAGAATTTATTTATTTAGAAATATGATGTCCCAACACATTTAGATCACAATATTAAGTGATTAACATAAGCATACATGCCTGGCCGCAACACCGTCCGCTCACTTTGGCTATGAACGGTGCCCGGCCGGGCGAAAACACGTCAGCTCTCTTAGATCGCTAGCATTCAAGAGAGGGGTCCGGGGAAGAGAAAACATTATCCAATTTCCCGCTCGCCCCGAGTAGCCAATCAGCTTACACGAAAGGGACGCTGACTCACGTCAGAAGACGCCCGCGATGCTCTCCTAGGTTCTAGAACATTCCTCCCCTTCTGAAAGCGCGGGAAAATCGAGACTTTAAGCAAACATGGCTGATCGCTGGATTTGAGAATACAGTTAAATAAAAAAAGGTAATTTTGGACTTATGATTTTTTGAAGATAAAATGATTTAATTTTAAGCTATTTCTATGAGCGATGGCTCAAATTAAAGGAAATAAAATAAGCTATCTAATTAAAATAAAGTTGCAAGGAAATAAAATTTAGAAAAGTATTTAAAATTGAAAAATCGGAAATTTAGAAAAATATTTGAAAATGCCAAAACGGAATGAAATTAATTTTGAAAAAACGGACTTTTAAACATTTTAAATAGAGAAAAATAATTAAATAAAAGAAACTGAAATATTTTCCGGAGGATTTGGTAAAAAATAATAAATTTCAAAAGTGTTAAAATTTTCAATTTTAACATATATGTTCAATTGACTTGTAAACATGATTCTAATACTGCATGATTTCACATCATCAATTTTACTTTAAAGAGAGACAGGGAAAACTCGGGGAATTTTTTCTCCTGCTTTCTGTAGCAACCCTGACCACCCTCTCCTCGATTAAACACCCCCTTTTCTTTTAATCTTAATTTCGATTTTTTTTTTTTTAAATACCAAATAAGTGTCACCTTACACTTAATGGAAGATTCTGTCTGAGTAGGAGAAATTTTTTAATGTTTTTTATTTCTTTTTTAAGATTTGCCTTTATAAATATGAACATTGATTTGTTTTATAATAAATCAGACACTGTGATTATTTAAAAATGGAAAATGTAAGCTTCCTAAAATAGTGATAAATTTTTAAAACAATTTATTGGAGATGGGGAAAAAAAGTGTTTCCAGAATTTTCCTGTTTAGTTGAATGCTTGTTAAAAAAGAGCTGATCGTATTTAGTTAAATTAAGTATTATTATTATTTTAGTCACTGCAACTTAAAAGATATATATATTGTTTTAAAATCATCTTTTATGTTGCTTAATTTTAGCAGGAAAATACATTCAATTTATATATTTTTGCTGATTTTTACCATTTATCTGCCCTGTCCCCAATTACATATCGATTTTCCTTGAAAATTGAGGGGTGCTTGAACGGTATTCTGTTATAATCTTAGCAAACACTGTGAAAATGAAATTTTTCAATTAAAAATTGTAAATTTTACAATTTAAACATTTAATGGTAGATTTTTTTAAAATTTATTTTTGACATATACAAAAGCTTAGTGTTAAGTTATTAATAATTATGATTATTATTTTTAAATTTCCTACTTGAAAGAGCCATGCTAGAGCTGAAAGAAAAAATGGATTGTATAGTGAACAAAATAGACTAAATTTAAGGAAAAGAAAAGACATTAAAGTATAAAATGCAATTATGCACAAAAAATCCCATTTAGGTGTATTGATAAAATATGAAAATTAAGATTCAGCACCACTGAGAAATGCTCCAGAAAATGACTGAGTGGAAACTTATTACATTAAAAACAATAAAGTATAATCATGCATTACTGATAAATAATGCAACATTTTTCCATTTTATGGAATGTGGTTATTATAGTAAAACTGAGTCACCTAAGTGCCTGTGTCATATTTTGTGATTACTTTTAAATGCACTTCTGAATTTTAAAGTTTTTAGTGCATTTTGGAATAAAAGCAGGTTTTTAATTAATTTTAGTTTATGTTACATTATTTTTGCATAGATCTTACTCATGCTAATAACTTATATGTATAATGTTGTTAGCTGAATTGTCGTTAATGGATTTTATTAAATTTTAGATCTATAGATGCTCTTGGTGAGTGTTGTCACAGCCCTGATAAGGATATATGTTATATCAGCGTTAGCTGTGTATTGGCATTATTGAAAAGTTTAGAAGAAATCTGTGGTGGAGATAAGATGAAAGAAGAACTTATCTCTTGCATTAATGATCAGTTTAGAACTTTAGAAAGTTCTGATTATAAAGGTAGATAATTTTGATTTTTTAAACATTTTTATATATCATGTAGATGATAAATTTACGTGAAATGCCTTATAGTAGAATTTGTATAGTTTATATATATATATATAAGGCTCTAAAAACAATAACCCCCCCCCCTTTTAAAGGAGATAATATGAATTCTAACAAACGCATGTACACATTTTAATGAAAGTAATGTAATTATGTAAAATTATATCACAATAACATAATTTTACATAATGACTCGCCACCTTCGGCGACCAGCTGGTTTGCGATCTTAGAAAAATCCAACTTTACGAAAATCCCACTCGTTGGCGCCTGCAACACCTTTTTCCCGTCCTACAACAGCTTATTGATGTATAGTGAAAATAGCTTTATTGAAAAATTTAACCGCAGTAAATTCCCGCTCGGTAGAGCCCTCTTCCCGTTTCAATATCTGAAACAGCCTGTTCGCTCACCCTGTTATGATCTTTTAAAATTCTGACTTTAGCAAAGATCTGTTCGGTGGTGCCTGTAACACCTTATCACCATTTTAGAACTTAAAACAGCTTCCTTGCTCATACTGCAAATAGCTTTGAAAATTTTAACTGTAGCAAATTTCCGCTCTGTGGTGACTAAGGTGCCGCTTTATGTTTCATGATTTGAAACAGCCTGTTCGCTCACCATGTAAGGAACCTTTGAAAATTCTGATCATGGCAAATCCGCAACCCGATAGGCCTACGGTCTCCCAATCTTCTTCCTATAAGTAATTTACTCATAATCAGAATTAGCAATATTGAATTATTAAAATGTCAAAGTGCCCTCTGGCGACAGAGATTTGCAATATCTACTCTTCAATTTCAATTTAAGTGACTTTTAAAATGATATTTTACCTATGAAAATATGTTAATTAGAAGCTGAGATACAAAGGTAATATAAGCATTGTTATAAAAAAAAATTGTCTAATTTTTTCGTGATTTTTCTCTGAAACTTACGTAACTGCGGGCTAAATAGTGTTAAAAATCCTTAATACGAAATGTGAGCGGAGTATCGGAATTCGAAAGCCTGCAACATAATTAGAATTGTAATAAAGGTGTTCTGGCTTTTCTGTGGTTTTCTCTGAAACTCCCGTACAGAATTTAACTGCTTATATCAGTTTAAAAGTCCGCAGAATTTCAAATGTGTTATAAGTAATTTAATCATAATTAGAATTCTAAATATTGAATTATTAAAATATCAAAGCACCCTCTGGCGACAAAGATTTTCAACATATACTCTTCAATTCCAATTCAAATAACTTTTATAATGATATATTACTTGAGAAATTATGTTCATTAGAAGTTGAGATACAAAGGTAATATAAACATTTTTATAAAAAGATTTGTGTCTGACTTATCCATGGTTTTCTCTAAAACTTGCGTAATTCCAGGCTGTATAACGTTAAAATTCCTTAGTACGAAATGTGAGCAGAAATTGGAAAACTATGTAAAACTCTGCAAAATATAAAAGAATAAAGGTGTGTTGGGTTTTCTGTTGTTTTCTCCGAAACTCCCGTTCCTTTTCTAAATTTTTACCACTTTGTCCCCCCCTTTCCATCCCTCCTAATAATTTTACACTCGAAAATATCCGCAATCCATTTATCTTGCCTTAAAACCTAATAATACCAATTTCAAACACTATTACTCTTTTTTTTTTCCCTTTTTCTTTCCCCTCAAGCTCTTTCTAATAATTCTATACTTTCAAAAACATTCACGATCGAATTATCGAGCATTAAAACCAAATACTATGAACTTTCAACGGCATATCTCAATTTAAAATACTGCAAAATATAAAAGAAAACTTAATCTTACATTGTCTTTGGTCACGTGAGTCTTGATAAATATAATTCCCAATAAAAATGTAATTTTTTTGTTTATTCACATATTTTCATGAAAATTGAACTGTAGCTTTATAATATGCTGTCTAGGTCGAATATTAATTTAAGCATACGTGAAAGAAAATTTGAAGAAATTTGAAAATTGCAATTCCCCCCCCCCCCCCCCTATAAAACACATGACATTTTAATTGGCTACAATCATTTACTTTTTCATCACAGACAGTCGTCTGGGAGTTGAAATGATGTTGCCACCAAATTTCATACTTTAGTTAATTTTGAAAAATCTAATTGTTGTGTTGATAAGCTGCTTGTACTCTTAGATTCGGCAAAATCGCCCCTTTCATTTGGTACCGAATTCGTAATGATCGGACTAATATTTCTAATTTATTTTTCACTTTTTCTGCTTTTAACTCCGTCAAAATATCTATTTTTATACAATTGTGGCGAATTCTCAGTCATTGAAATTGCTTTTTGATTAAACATAGGTCAACATTTTAATTTATATCTCCACAACTAATTAAAATTTTTAAATTCTTTTTTCACTATCCCCTCGGGAAGGCTTCTGAGCACCCGCATGTCAAATTTTGCACCCCTATGTTCAGTAGGGGCTGAACATGTAGATGCTTAGACAGACAGACATCTTCTTTTATTATTATAGCTTTATGAAAAACATATCCTCCACCTAAATTTCATGATTGAAATAAATTATCTTTCAAAAAATCATAGTATTGAAGGAATAAAATTGCTATAGAACTGCACTGGTGTGCATTTTGAACATAAGTGTGAAATGAAAATAAATGTAATTATATTTTTACATCTTTAGTAATTATGTAAATATATCTCTTTGATAATCATTAAAATACCTATATTGTAATTTTAAATAAATTATTAATATTTTTTTATTTAAATCATCATGAATTTTTAATTAATATTTTGTTTTGGTGAATTATTATTATTATCTTAAATTGTTTTTTGTCCTTTTATAAAGATATTTTATTCTTCTTCGTTAATAATATTTTTCTCTTTCTTAGGAGCAAAATCTGAAAGGTGGCTGAAGACAAAATTGAGGTCTATTATTCTAGCTAAGGAAAAAATGGCAATTTTAAGAAGTAAGAACAGCACACCTATTTCTGAAGCCTCATCGGAACATTCAAATGTTGAATCAAACTTGAGTGATTCCCAGAATAAAATTGAAACTGAAATTCAAGAAAATATAGTTACCTCAGAATGTGATATTGAAAATTCTTTTGCAGTTGAAGAATCAGTCATCCCAAAAGACTCTGATGAAACCTCCCATGAAAATAAAATCGAGAATAACCCTGCCGATGAAAAGGAAGAAGAGAAAACTGACGAGAAATTCTGTGATATGCAAGATGAACAGAATCATGTTCATGTTAAAAATAAAAATGAGCATGTTAGTCAAAATAATTTGAATTTAGATCTTCAAATTTCTGAAAAACGTGATGATCAGAATCTGAAAACTGTAGAGAAATGTGAAGATACTGTTTCTCCTATTACTGAAAGTGCTGAGGATGCTTTAAATTATGCCTCTTCTACTGAGGATTTAAGTGAAGAATTTAATGACTGCATTAATGGTGTAAGTTTATCTAACCTTTGTATATGCATTAATGCATTTGCTGCCAATCTCACATGACTGACATCTGAAACAACACTCCGCATCATGTGCTGGTGCAAGATCGGCAGCAAATAATGTGTTAATTTAGTGTGTATTGCAATATTATTGGATTTTTTAAGTATTAGCATTTCGATTTATGTAGCTTTATATAGGAGTAATTACATTCAAGATTATATAATTGTAAATAAATTTTCAAGATCAGAATATATATAAACATACCCAGTAGCAAAAACAATGCAGCCCAGCAGCGAATGCTGCAGGGTGTTTAAAACTGTAGATTAGTATAACATCTTAGAAATGTTAAAATACTTAAAAGTACAAGTATAATCAGGCAAATTTTGTGTGGAATATAATGTAAAAGTCATTTACTATTCCTTTACAGGGCTACACAAAAGAATTGTGATGTATTAAGGTTATATTAGAAAATTCTGGATGTGCATTTTGAGTTTTATACGCATGTATGTCTTAATCAACATAATTTAAGAACTAATGACATGAAAAGTTTGACCGAGATTGATAAATTATAAAAAGTGGTTACATGTAAAAGTAGTTGTCTGGATAATTTGAAGTAAACTTTTAAATTTAATGAGTCTTATTTATTTAAAATTTTAATTTTTAATCAGAGCGTTTAAACTATATTAAAAAAAAATTACCTTTAACAAAGCTCTGATCAGATCTTAATCTGCAAAGATCTTAATCAGAGCTTTGTTAAAGGTAATTTTTTTTAAATATAGACTTATTTATTTTTATTTATTTGTATTGTTTTAAAGAATGTAGGCACTGTATTTAAATGGAGAGGGAGGTTGAGGGAGTATTTAGCCCCCTTTACACAGAGATATATTTGAAGTAAAATTGTTTCTAAAACTCTTTTTAATTGTTTTTAAAAATATTCATATTCAGCACTTTTTATATTACCTCTTAATCTGTAATTTGTCTTTATAGTATTCCAAATGCAGGGTAGGAGAAAATTGTGTGAATGTCACATCAGATTTTTTTTACTTATTATTATATTATTTATTTATTTTGTAGGCTGAAATAGAAGATCAACTTTCTGATAATATGGAGCGTTTAAAAAAAGTTCCTAAAACTTTGCTTGGTAAAGAAGATGCAGGAAAAGAAGAAAGGGAAAGAATTGAAAAACTTTGCTTGGCGAGATTTGAATTTGCTCTCCAAGAAAGACAAAATGCCCACCGTTTTGTTGAAATTCTTCAATCCTTTTTACCTGATCTTTTAGCTATTCGTAGCTCTATTGAGGCTGATCAAGCTCTCCAAGAGTTTGCGTCAAAATACTGTGAAAGTATGCTTCTTTTTATGTTTTTAGAAAAAGTTACCTTACTTGCAATAAATAAGATACACATTAGAATATTATCTGTAAACAAAATCTATTTTATGCATATGCATATATAATAATAATGTAATAGTTTCATAAATATATTTCAATTAATTATTCTAAGATATTTTATTTTTATCGACTGCAGACTAATATAAATGAAATTTGCATTATTTTAAATGCATGGAATATTTTAAGTACTTTAAATAAATGTAAATATTAGATTTACTAAAAAGACAAAAATAAAAACTCACAATAAACAAACTGTTTCTTAATTAAAAACCTATCACATTTTGTTTAATGACAAGTTTTCGAAAAGTCTGACTGTAGCCACTGTCAGCTAATGTACTCACCCATTTACACAACCAAAATGGAAGTTTGCAATAATAAAAACTTAAAAAGAAAATTTTTCATTAATAAAAAGTTGTAATACCTATTAATCTATTTTTGCATTTTTGACCATCTGCATTGTCTTTTTCGTGAGCTACTGGACTGTCTTTCTTGCTTCTTCCTCCATTCTCTATCTTCAAACAGACAGCACCATCTTGCACCTATCACTATCTGCTTTGTATCATTTTATGTGCTGCTATTTGCCAAAATATCAAGTGTTTCTCATGTTATGGTGTAATAGTAATTGTAAAGTTAATTTTGAATATTTTTTCAAAGTTTTTTTTTTTTTTTTTTTTTTTTTTCAGTTTAGTTGGTTTTTGGAAAGTGCTGTTGTTATTTCATTGTTTTTAATTTCACTATAATGTTTTTAAACCTGGTTTTTATTTTTTTTATTTTAAGTTAAGGTTATTAATGTTAAGGGTTTTTCTTTTCTTTTTTTCTTTTTAATTTAGGATTTTTGTAATATGGGTGAATGTAATAAAATTTCATATAAAAATGCAGTATGAGGATTACTTTCATCATAAAGATGAAAAGGGAGGGTAGGGCAATTTTTTTTTTTTTCATAAGTACGCATTATAAAATGGTATGAAATTGCATGAAAACTATATGAAAACTGACCTTTATAAAATTAACAAATTAGGATAAATAGTGTGTTGAGCACTTCATTCTGTGACTAAACTGGGTGATCAACCCATTTCTCTTAACATGAGTATAATATGCCCATGTAGTAGAAATTAATGTGAACAAAAAAAAGGACGGGGAACTGAGCAAAGTCCACTTATGCAATCAGTTTCTTTTGTTTAATAAATTTCATTTCTTTTTTTTTTTCTCGTAGGTCTTTGGACTGACCTTTATAAAATTAACAAACTAGGATAAGGTAAATGTCTCAAATCAGGGGCTGACATAGTGTGTTGAGCACTTCATTCTGTGACTAAACTGGGTGATCAGCCCATTTCTCTTAACATGAGTATAATATACCATGTAGTAGAAATTAATGTGAACAAAAAAAAGGACGGGGAACTGAGCAAAGTCCACTTATGCAATCAGTTTCTTTTGTTTAATAAATTTCATTTCTTTTTTTTTCTCGTAGGTCTTTGGACTGACCTTTATAAAATTAACAAACTAGGATAAGGTAAATGTCTCAAATCAGGGGCTGACATAGTGTGTTGAGCACTTCATTCTGTGACTAAACTGGGTGATCAGCCCATTTCTCTTAACATGAGTATAATATGCCATGTAGTAGAAATTAATGTGAACAAAAAAAAGGACGGGGGACTGAGCAAAGTCCACTTATGCAATCAGTTTCTTTTGTTTAATAAATTTCATTTCTTTTTTTCTCGTAGGTCTTTGGCAAACTCAACAGAATTTAAAGGATCCCCATGATAATATTGAGGATGTCATGTCACATATTACTATACTTAATGCTGATGGAATATACTTAGCTCTATATTCTGCTTTGTTACTAAATTTGAAACTTATTCGGTGCAACTATTATAAGGACTCTGCTAGTCCTATTCCTCTAACAGAAGTAAGTTACACATACACAGACATATATATTTTCTTCTTTAATATAAATTTTAATTTTTTGTGCTTGTATTACTAAAAATATTATGGATGCATTTTTTGTGCAGAAGAGGCTATTCCAGCATGATTTTTATCAGGTTTAATATTTCTCACTTGTTAATTCATTTATATTATGTTAAATTTATTTTATGAAGTATAAAATATTTTGAATATTTTAAGAGAAGTACATCATTACGGATAAATTGTTACTGCAAACTAAAAAATTTTATAAGACCAGATATGTTTCTTTTATGTGTTTTTACTTTCTACTACAGATAAGAAGAAAATACAATAGAGCCTTGGTATCTAAGGTAATGTGGACCGAGGGTACCTAGGATAATCGAAATTTCGGATAACATCGACTTTATCGTAAATTGAGGAAAAAACATACAGTTAAGTTTAAAATGGATGAAAATGTGGTCAATGAAGTAAAATAATACATCTATTACATATTTTTTTTTTTTTTTTACATATAGTTAGTTAAGAATGAAATACATACATAAATTATGAAATGCAGTACTGAATTGTAAAATTCGTCAAAGTTTTCCATGCCATTTGTCTAAGGCCATGCCTCCTCCGGCTTTTTTGTGGCTACCTCGGTTAATCGAGGCTCGGATAACTGTGGCTCTACTGTATTGTATTCATAAAAATCTCTGACCTCCAGTTTTCAGTGGATTTATAATAAGAACCTTTTCAAAACTTTTCTTATTTTTTGTATACTCTTTTTGTTAGTATTATTCTAATATTATAAGCATATTACTAGATTTTGTCATAGTGATATTCTAATATTATAAGCATATTAATAGATTTTGTCAATAGTGTCTAATTCTCAATGTTAAAATTTTTAGCTACAATTTATAGAAGAAGTACATGGAAGTGGTGTTTTGGTCTATCTTTCTGCTACCTGGCTTGCTGAGTTGTATCAACAAATATTAGCTGTTAATTTACTTGAAGAAGCTGGTTATAAACCTTCATCCCTTGAAAATTATGCTGTAGTTAACTTACTTTCAGGTATAAATTTTAAATATAGTCCTACACATTTTCCATATGTATTATTATTTTCATTTAGTGAAGATTTGATTTTTTCCCCCTCATTTTATTGTGTACTAACTTTAAGATTTTGTCTATCTTATTGGTCACTATATTTAAGTAAATGGAAAAAAAAAAATAATAATAAGTGAATTGTTTACAAATCACTATTTTTTTTTTTTAATATTACTTTAGAAATAAATACATATAACAAAAAAAAAAAAACTTGAAATTATGCAAAACCTCATATGTTCTAATGTTGTTGTGTATAGGAAAGTGTCTTCCTGCCCACACTATTAAATTTGTTCCATGTTAACACAGCAGATGACATAGTTATTATTTATGAACAAAGATTTTACAGATAGCTCTATCTCAGCATCTACTGAATATTTAAATTTTGGCACCATATATTACTTAGACGTAGTAACACTATTTTATTAACCCTTGGCGCTATTATAATAAAAATAAATTTATAATTATATTTATTAATGTTTAATTATATTATAAAAATTACAAATAAATTTAATTTCTATAAATTTTAATGAAATAAACTAGGGGGCTCTGCCCCCTGCTCGCTCCACTCACTAACCCCCGACTCGCTTCACTTATTAACCTCTGTGGCACTCTGCCTGTCTATTCGCTTCTTTACCTTTCACTAAATAGGAAAATTAATGTTGCATGAAACAAGAAAAAAAAAAATTGTGGAAATACCCATATTTGATGTCAAATTGAAATACATAATAGTTAATACCATTTTTTTTTTTTTTTTTTTTTTAATGAAATAATATGCTAAAAATCAGGTTTTTTTTTTTTTTTTTTTTTTCAGAAAAGAAATTTGTAATATCTGGACCATTTTGTGTTACAGATATAGTATATGAACCCTTTGGCGACATTTAAGTTTTTGTCACCATTTGACAATGGACTTTTTGGTAGAATTGCTTGTTAAAAAAATATAAAAAACTTTTAATTAAATTAGAATAAACTCTTAAAAAAAATTAGAATCTATTTTTTCTAATGCCCATACTTTTTACTATTGAATTTTTTTATTTAATTTATGGCAGTATATAATACTCTCTGTATATATTTATTGTACTGCTAGATAATAATTTTTAACAATCTAAAATATTGAAAAAGATAAAAAGTTTAATTTGGAAAAACCTCTTGCAGCTTCAATTATTAGTTGTCTTCCGTAGTTTTCCATTTTGCTGGTGAAGCGATAAAGATGCCAAGAATGATATAACCAATGCCAATCATTACGAGTAATTGTTTCAAAACAGAAACCCTTTGAATAATAATTAAAATTAAAGAGACGCGACCGTTTACTTATTTTATTTATTTTATATTTTTATTTTTAAATTTTCTAAAGTTTTGTTTAAAGCTAGCTGTTAAAAGTGTTCTCCCATAAAAATTACAGCATTTATTTTGTCAAATCTCTAATAACGTATATAAATAAACTTTAAAAAAAAAAAAAAAAAAAAAAAAAAATCTAAGTTACAAATTTATTTTTAATCCATAAATGTATTGTTGTCAGCAATAAAGTTTGCTTGGTGAGATTTGCACCAGTGAAATGAAAAGTACCTTCTCTCCTAACTACTTCTTACATTAACGAAGAATAAAATCTACTTGTTTGATTATAAGAATTTTAGGTGATGAATTTTTTTCTTGCCATAATTAGAAATATGAAATGTATTATAGAAATGTCTAATTCTGTAATGTTAAAAAATTATCAATGCTAAATAAGATTTTTTCATTAGAAAATTTAAAAATACAACCTTTTACTTTCTTCATGTCTTCTTTTATTCAGACTAGTTTCGCTTGGGGCGCCCCAGCCTGGTCTCTGACATCTCGGTGTTCGAAACTGAAGTTTTCACGCCTCCTTCCTCTTTTAAAAATTCTGCGCCATTGATGATTGAGCAGAGCCCCATCGTTGCCATTGCAATTGTTTGAATTTGTTAAAATTTCAACTGACTCCCTGATTGCTGCGTAACCATGGTTGTGATAGTTGGACAACTTTTTTACTTGTTCAAATTTTATGTTAATCTCTTCATTTTTGTTTACTTGGTTAAAGCAGTTGTTATTTTACCAGTTGTTATATCGTGACTATGTTCTTTAATATGCATCTTTATTTTTCTTTTTGTTTTTCCTATATAACACATTTCACTTTCTTGCTTATTAGTATATGGTATTTTATATATTCCTGCGGTTTCCAAAGGATTTACTTTATCTTTGTCACTTCTGATTAGCTGAAAAATGTTGGAGTTAGGCTTTATAGGTACGTTTATATTGTGTTTTGCTGCAACTTTCTTAATTTTATTTGATATTCCGCGGTCATAAGGAATGGAAGTGGTATATTTAAGTTTTGGTTTTTGGAAATTATTAATTTTATTTAGACATTTTAATCGTTTCTTAAATAAATTATCTATTAACTTGTTTGAATAGCCTGCTTTCTGTGTAAATTGTTTAATATTTTTTATTTCATTTTTTAAAATTTTATTATCTTTACAAATTGTTATTGCACGGTTGATATGGGCTTGGATAGCATTAATTTTGTATTTAAAAGGGGTTTTACTATTTTTATGGATTATTTCCTTGCTGCTATTAGGTTTTCTGTAAACTTGGGTGGTTATTTTATCAGTATGGCGATTGATGGTGACGTCTAGGAAATTTAATTGTTTATTATTCTCTTCTTCAAGGGTGAATTTAATGTCAGGATCTATTTGATTTAAGGTGTTTAAAATTTCTGTGGGGTCTGTTTTTTGATCGATTATTGCAAAAACGTCATCTACATAACGAAACCAATGAAAAATTTTACTTTTAAGTTTTTTATCAAAATTATTTTCAATTTTACGTAGTTTATATTCTGCTAGAAAACCTGAAATAGGAGACCCCATTGGGACCCCCTTGACTTGCTTATAATATTTTCCATTAAAAGTAAAATAATTTTCATTTAATAAGAAATTAGTAGCAATGTTCAAAGTTTGGGCTATTGATGGGTTCATGTACTGTTCATTTATTTTTTCATTTATTAATTTAGCAATATTTTTTATGTCTATTGATGGGTAAAGATTTACTACATCGAAACTAACAAATTGAAAATTTTCTTGTATTTTAATATCATAAATTTTACTGATGAAATCTTCGGTGGAATTTAGGCTATGGGGTGAGGGGGGGAAGTAAATTTTTATAAATTTCTGCCATATATTTTTCCAATGAGTATGTGGGTTCTTCACTTTTACTTACTACAGGTCTGATTTTAGGGGGATTTTTATGATCTTTATATCTGCCGAAAATTCTCGGTGTACCAAGTAAACAAAAATGAAGAGATTAACATAAAATTTGAACAAGTAAAAAAGTTGGCCAACTATCACAACCACGGTTACGCAGCAATCAGGGAGTCAGTCGAAATTTTAACAAATTCAAACAATTGCAATGGCAACGATAGGGCTCTGCTCAATCGTCAATGGCGCAGAATTTTTAAAAGAGGAAGGAGGCATGAAAACTTCAGTTTCGAACACCGAGATGTCAGAGACCAAGCTGGGGCGCCCCAAGCGAAACTAGTCTGAATAAAAGAAGACATGAAGAAAGTAAAAGGTTGTATTTTTAAATTTTCTAATTAAGTTACTTCATGGATTAATATTATTTAAAGATTTTTTCATTTATAATTGAGTGTGAATTTAAATCTAAATATTTTTGTATGCCAAAATATATCTGAAGTATTTTAAAATATGTTTTTAAATAAAAAAGATAAATACATTTTAATGGCAAAAAGAAATGCTGTCAGTTATACAGACAGGACGTTATTTCTTTATGCACAAAAAAAGAACACATAAAAAAAATAAAATAAATAAATAAATAAAACAAACATATATTACCAGTAATAAAATTAATTTTCTAAAAGTAGAAAAACAGAAAAGATATTTGCGGAATTTTTTTTTTTTTTTTACACCAATGATAACATTTTTATTTCTGTGTCCCTGTGGAGAATGACGTCATTGTCGGAAAATGATGTAATAAGAGAAATTATTTCTATAATGGCAAATAGAGTACCTTTATAAACCCGAAGTTTTTAATCAATAACTTCATTAATTAAGATGATACAGATTTATAATTAAATGAAATGCCTTCGTTGAAATATTCGGAACACATTTATACATCTCATGATGCAGAGCACTTTGCCCTCCTCAAAAAGGTGCAGTCGCAGACAAAAAAAAAAAAAAAAAAAAAAATCCAGAGCACACTGTGGCACTTCTCTGTACTTATATAGATGTGTTATTATTATCTGTATAAAATTCAATATTACCAATATGAAGCTTTTAAACTTTATAATCTACTTTTAATTTAATTAAATTCTGCTAAGTACAGAATTATAATTTTATTCATATATATATATATATATATATATATGAAAGGATAAAGAGAGGTAAGTTTTTCAAATTATTATTTTATTATTTTAAATTAATAGTGAGCAATAATTTAAAGAAAATCCCATTAGAAAGTCTTAACTTAAAATTAATTCTAAAATTTCCCCTGTAGAGTAAGTTTTAGTACAAGGCGCAAGCATAACGCAAAAATCATAAAAGAGAACCAATTTTAAGATAAGAAAGTGATGAATAAGTGCAACCTGCAGCTTTTTGTCGTTAGGAGCTGCATAGTAATTAATCCTAGAAATCTGGACCTCAGCTAAGCTGTCAATCATTAAGTTAATATCCAATAAGCATAGGAAGGAGTGGTGTGATTTCCCACCAAAAATGCCAGTATTTAAGTGAAAACACGGACAGAGGAGCTCTCTCTTCTTGTGTGCTCTTGCTTAGTAAACTTATGTCAAATAACGGCCCGAGAGGGGTCACGGGTATCACATGATGTTTGATCACGGGCCTCTGGCTACACTGCGCGGCTCCCATTTGCTCAGCCTATAATTATGGATTGTATCTTATGATATGTTCCAGATGGATAAATAAAAACATGTGCTGCAATTTTGGAGTTATTACTGAGTGCCAGCCTCTTTCCTTCATAGCTATTATGTGACTCAAGTAAGGGAATTCGTCACATTAAAATAAGTCGACAGGCATGGAACACCTGCATAAAATAAAAAATAATGGTGCTCTAGAAGTTATGGCTGCAAGAAAATTATGCGTGATCGTGACCCCTCTTGGAGGGACATTAAATTAAATCTATATCAATAAAAGCAGCCTTCTCAAAAGAAAAATATCGTTCCTTATCTTTAATACCTAATGGAGAAAAGAAAATAAAGGAAAATATATTCATTCAATCAGGCAAAATTAGCTTATTCAACAGAGACTGAATTGCATCTCAAAGAAAGTGTGTCAAGTTTTGTTTTTCTCTGCACTCTTCTCTCTGCATCCATCAAGGTCAGAGCCATGTGTTGATAAAAAGAAGGAAAACCAGAGCAGATGTTTCTTCCATTATCAAATGTGTTATTTCATCAAGGTCAATGGCCTCATTCACTGGATGGAGGAAAATTAGAAACAGATAGATAAACAATCAAAAGTGTTAAAGTCATTTCATTTTGTTTTGCTGACAGAAAAGTAAAAAAAAATTTATTTTTGTTACGGCATTCACGAAGAAAAGTAAGTGAGTAAATGATTTATTTATTTTAAAATAAAGAGGAACTTTAATAAAAAAAATAAAAAAAAAAAAAAAAGATATTTTCACAAAGTTGGTATTATTTTTGAATTTTTATTTTTATTTGAAATTTGAATATTATTATATTTAAGGGTTACCTAAATTAGTTTTTGTTTTTAATGTTCTGCATAATTATTTTTAAAAATTGATATTTTCACAAAGTTGGTATTATTTTTGAATTTTTATTTTTATTTGAAATTTGCATATTATTATGTTTAAGAGTTATCTAAATTAGTGGTGGTTTTTAATGTCTGCATAATTAACGCAAAAATCATAAAAGAGAACCAATTTTAAGATAAGAAAGTGATGAATAAGTGCAACCTGCAGCTTTTTGTGGTTAGGAGCTGCATAGTAATTAATCCTAGAAATCTGGACCTCAGCTAAGCTGTCAATCATTAAGTTAATATCCAATAAGCATAGGAAGGAGTGGTGTGATTTCCCGCCAAAAATGCCAGTATTTAAGTGAAAACACGGACAGAGGAGCTCTCTCTTCTTGTGTGCTCTTGCTTAGTAAACTTATGTCAAATAACGGCCCGAGAGGGGTCACGGGTATCACATGATGTTTGATCACGGGCCTCTGGCTACACTGCGCGGCTCCCATTTGCTCAGCCTATAATTATGGATTGTATCTTATGATATGTTCCAGATGGATAAATAAAAACATGTGCTGCAATTTTGGAGTTATTACTGAGTGCCAGCCTCTTTCCTTCATAGCTATTATGTGACTCAAGTAAGGGAATTCGTCACATATATATATTATATAACTATAATTATCTTTATTTATTATTATTGTTATTATTTTAATAATTATCTATTTTTAACACTTTTGATTTTTATTTGATAAGTTTTTCTTGAATCCTAAAGCAACAGTAAAGTTTTATTGGTGTGATACACATGTCTGAGTTTAAAAAATTTACAAATATTGTTCTCAAAAAATTCTGTGTGATATTATTATTATTATTGTTTTTATTTTTAATGTCTGAATCCCTTAAAGAAACAAAACATGTGGTTTATCTGTCAGCTAATTCACAATTTCATATACTTCATTTATTTCTAAAAATTCTATTGTGCCTTCTTTGTGTAGGTCTATTAGCATAGAATTTCTACCATACAACATTAATTCATTATAGCTTTAGCCTTAGTTTAAGATAATTTGTGCTGTGGTTGACAAATTTCATGTTTTTGTTGACATGTGGAGGGATGATTAGCATTAGGAAAATCTTCTGATGTAAATAACAGAACCCCAACTACTTCATAATTATTCAAAATTAGTTTGAATTGAATACTTTATTTTAATTGATATCACACTTGGTGTTCAAACATTCAAACATTTATTTATTTTTTTTAAATCCTGTTTTTTTTTTTTTTTTTTTTGTCAATAGATTTTTAAAAATTTAATTGAATAGAAATTTAAATATTTGTTAATGAGTATTAAATTACTGATTTTTTAATGAGTATTTAATTACAAATTATTTATATTACTACTTTTATAGCCTTTTTTTTTTTTTTTTTTGAGTATTTTCGATCCATTGTCATGATCGTCTTAAGTACCGTTAATGGCTTTGTAATTTAAATATTTGTTTAGCTTTTTTTTTTTTTTAATTTTTATTATTTTTTGTCATGGATCTGTTTTCATATGTTTAATTTCTATGTAATTTTGTAATACTAAAATTTACATTTTAATTTACACAGCTAAAAGTTTCATAAATGAGTTTGAAAAACTTTAATAACCATTTTAATATTTTTGTAAACACTTCTTTCTTATCATTAATTTTCATTTTTTCCCCTCTTTTTAATTTCTGTTATATTTTATTCTGTTCTACTTTATTTCATAAATGTAAAAGTTTTTTTTTTTTTTTTTTTTTTTTTTCACAATTTTTTAGTTATCTTTTATTTATTATACACAGATAGAGAGTTATTTTGCATGAAATTTATATTTCATTTTGCATTGCACGCTTTTTATAATTTTCTTTTTTCTTTTGCCTTGCTGCTTTTTTTTTTTTTTTTCCTTTTGTCATTGACACAGGTTTGCTCTTTGGTACTGATGATTGGTGGAATAAAAATATTTCAGATGTAGATGGTTTAGGAAATTCTTTACCTGGTGCACAATTGTTGGCTGATTATCGAAGACTTGAAAGAGCTACTGTTAATACTCAAAATACTCCAGGTGTAGAAGCAGGTATGTTTCAGATGTATTTATAAACATTAATTAAAGACCTAATTTACTATAAAAACATATCAAAGTATCTAATTACATTCCTCAAAAGAGTACTTTTGGCTGTGCACTATCTTTTCAAGATTACTCACCAAACTGCAGTCAGTTGCCCTTGTCGCTTCTCCTCACAAGGCAGTGTTGTCATATATCAACCTTGTAAGGTTATGTCATTGCATGTGTTATTGCTAGTTAAAATTTTAAATGCCTCGTGTTTAATGGCGTATGAAAAACTATTATAATTTGTGAGTTTTTTAATATCGCTAAAATCTATTTTGTTAGTTCTGTTTTTATGTAAGGCTGTGGTTAGTTTATTTATACAAAATCCAATCCCCCCCCCCCCCTCCTTTTCTTAAAGTTAATTTGGTATGTACTGGTTGTTTCAAAATACTCTATCGGTTCTTTGTCATTTCAAAGCTGTAAAATTAGGAATCAATATGCGTATGAAACCTAATAAAAATAAATTATATTAATTAAAAAACGAAGTGAAATTACTACTTAAATAAATTAAAAAACCTTTTACTACCTCGTTGTTGGCCGTTAAATCTTTCGGTCGGGATCCCGACTCTCATCAGACGACTTCTCTGTGAGTGATTCTGATTCTTCTATAATAATTACGCTAATTACGAAGAATACAATTACGCCATGTTCCGGGAGTCGATCAAAATAACAACCAATAAAAACGTTTGTAATGACAGCAGCGCAGTAACTCCAAATAGAAGGTGGCGCCATATTTTGAAGAGGCAGAAACCGACAGAAGAATCAGAATCACTCACAGAGAAGCCGTCTGATGAGAGTCGGGATCCCGACCGAAAGATTTAACGGCCAACAACGAGGTAGTAAAAGGTTTTTTAATTTATTTAAATACTAATAAAAATATTTTATAAAAAATCCAAAATGACCTTCTGAGGTTGATATAAGATGGCAGTGCCCCCTGAGGAGAAGTAGAAATAGGGGCAGTTGGATGTATTTTAAGGTGAGTTAATTTGAAGCCTAAGCCCAGTCAAAAGTATTCTTTAAAAAAATGTAAATAGGTATTATGATATTGTTTTATGTTTTAGATACTTATAATAATAAAATATTTGTGACTTTAATTTGTCATCGCCTGTTCATCTTTCTGATACACTTTCATATTTTAGATATTCTTTACGTTTTAAAAATTAAAAAAAAATAAATAAATAAAGTAAAAAATTTTGATTTTTAGTAATGAAGCTAGCATATGATTTTATTAAATATTAGGTTAGAAAATCACTAAAATTATTTTACATATAGATATAACAATAATAATAATAAAAAAAATTTTAAAGTAAGCACTCATATAACATGAGAATTTTTTTTTTTTTTATTTACTTTCAGTTTTCAAATGAAAAAGAAAATTTAAATGTAAATTTGTCTATTCTTTCTGTACTTACTTAGTAAGTGTACAATTATTTCTGTTGTCTTAAACATTAAATTTGTTTTAATCATGTGTATTTCTATTGAAATTTCTATATATTATTTGTTTTTGCATAATGCTTGAGATATGTTACTTTTATAAATGATAACTAAAAATTTTGAAGTCTCTTTGAGGAAATCAAGGTAATTCAATTTGAATTAAGTCAGTCCTCCCAAATTTACTTTGCTATAATGAGTATGATTAAGTCATAAAAATTTGGAAAACATGATTTCATATATACTGTAGTTTTAAATAAAAAGTAATTTTTATTAAAATCACATAATCAACTGTGGAAGAAAATCATATTTATTGAAATTTTTTTATTTTTCTGACTGAGTGAAAATAATGCCTGGACCGGGAGTCGAAACCCCGGATCTTTGACTTACAAGGTCAAGGCTCTACGAATTGAGCTATCCAGGCCGACAACCGGTCAGCATTACTAAGGTTGTCTGAGTGAGTAATGCTGACCAGTTGTCGGCCTGGATAGCTCAGTTGGTAGAGCCTTGTAAGTCAAAGATCTGGGGTTCGACTCCCGGTCCAGGCATTATTTTCACTCAGTCGGAAAAATAAAAAAATTTCAATAAAAAGTAATTTACTAAAGAGTCTACTTTTAAAAGTATGTCAATCAAAAAACCAGATATTATTTAGAGAAAAAATATCTATGGTCACTCTCTGTTCATTACCGAATCACAGGGGTGCAGTGTTCCTATATTTTTACAATCATTTTATTATACTTTCACCATAATTTTCAGAAAGAAAATTTTCTTGAAGGTTTTTATGCTATTATTTGAAAATTGTGGTGAGAGTATCAGTATAATAATAAAACAAATGTAAAAATATAGGAATGCGGCAACCCCTGAACTTATCATCTGTTCATAAAAACTAAAAATTTTAAATCTCGTAGGGAAGTTATCGACAGGTAGACAAATAAAATTCTAAAAAATCAATACTTATATAAGTAATTTTTTGATTGTAGAAGGACTTAAGTTCTTTGAGTAAAGTTTTATAGGCTTTTTTTTTTTTTTTTTTTTTGAGGGAGGTGGGGAGTATTCATGGATTGGAACTTGCCTGTTTATTTTTAAAAATGTCATTATTATCATAGCAATAATTATATTTCAGTGGATGTATAAGAAAGTCATAGGGTGTCTAAATCAGATTTTTAATTTTCTAAAATTATAACATTGCATACATTGGAACTTTTTTTTTTTTTTTTTTTTTTAACTTAATGGTAAATTTTTAGAATAATTAAATTGGGTATTTAATTTTGTAAATCATATATTTGTTAAAAATTCTACCAAAATGTTAAATTTTTTGTATCCAATAATGGGTTCTGTTCTGCCTCTGTGGGGATTCTGTCCCTGGCTTATTAGGACTATTAAGAATGCTTAAATACAAGGCAGTAGCAAAACAACACTTAAAAAAAAAAAAAAAAAAAAAAAAATCAATTAAAACACACAATATTTAATTACATATAGTCTACTTAAGTAAAGTAATACATCAATAATCTGACTTACGAGGACATAACATCTATTGTCACTGACAGCCATATCCTATTTTATGCTATAGGGAATTTTGTAATCAGAATTGCTCGTCCTTATTATATGACATTATTTTGAATACTTGTTTCACAGTCAGGAAACTCACAACCAAATTTTTATAAAACAAGGTCTAATTTAAATTTAACTGTTGTGAATTTTTTTAATGTGAATATATATATAATAAAGATGATCTATTAAGCATAGTAGAAGCCAAGCAACAGATACAAGATCACTGAAACACCAATGACCCAATAAGATTTAAAAATATTTGAAAATTTGATCTGATTTAAAAATTTCTTTTATGATGACATGGTGTTTGGCTGTTGATGACCACAACACAACGACAGGCCATACACCCCATTACATTCAACAACTTACGTTAACAATATTCTGCCATTTTTGAAAAGGGCATGTGTTTGCAATTGGATTATTTGCTTCACACAGACATATAAAGCTCTCAAATCATCATGCGAGAGTTCCGTGGAACTCACACAGCTAATATGTTCTGAGCATCTTGAATATGCAACTCCTTGTTAAGCACTCTTCATATTTCATATCCAGGTGGAGGTAAGCAGTGATCTTGATCATTGTACGCACTCTGCAAGCATCGTGATGATGATTATTTGCAAGCATATTTATGTAATAAATTATTTTTTAAAAGAAAAGTTCCGAATCTGCATTCAAAAAGAAAAGAAAAAAAAAAAATGCAGATGAGTTCTTATTGTTGTACACATTATATAAAATTTTCAAATGGATATTTTTTTATTTTACATGTTTTATTAAGTATTAAATTGAAAACCAAAAAAAATTCTTTGAAAGCCGCCCAAATTTGAAGATATTTTTGTGAAAGTTTAACTTAATTCAATAATGACACACAAAAAAAAAAAAAAAAAAAAAAAAAAAAAATTCAAACTTATTTGATTGATACTTTTTCATTTTTATTAAATGTTTAAGTCAAATTATGTGATATTTTTTAGGTTTAGTCATAAAATCGCTAAAAAAAACTTGTAAATTTATCTGTATATTTGAATGTGTTGTTAAAGTGAGGAAAATTGAGGCTTTTGAATATAGTAACAAAGAAATGGATTGAATAATTACAGATACAGAAGAAAAAAAAAAAAAAAAAAAACCTACCAGACATTAAAAAAAAAAAATAAATAAAAATGATAGAAAAATGATTGTTTTAAAATAATTAAAGTAAAAAATGCATTTTTTCTCTATTAAAGAATGTTAGATTGAATTATCAAATTCGGTTGATATTTACTGTCTGCCAACTGAGAAAAAAGAACTAAAAAAAGGGTTGCTTGCATTTTGTTGGACTAGACCAAAAATTTCATATTGAGTTTTTACCTGATTTACATGTTTTAAAGTCTCCTGAGGCCAAAAAAGTAATTTTTGGAAATTGGTCAGTGTGTGTGTATGCCCTGTGGCAGAAATTTATTATGCTTTCTGCGACAAGCTTCATGAACACCAAAATCTTTCTGCAGGAATAGTTTGTGAAGTTAACATTTACAAATTCAAAATACATTATTTTTAAATAGTAAATAATATTCAGTATAACCAATGTAATTATATTTTAACTAGGCACAAATGCATATATCTGCACTATTGCAAGAAAATACTTTTTTTTTTTTTTTCTTAAGAAAGGTGAAATTAAATGTATTGATCTTAATTGCTTCAGATTTTTTGTTCACATTAATATACAATATTGTTTATAAAATATTCAATGAATTCAAACCATAAAATGCAGTAACACATAAAAAATAATCTACATTTTTTTTAAGGCATTTAAATCACGAAATGTCTAAATTAAACAAATGTTACAAATACTTTTAAAATTTCATTACTTTTTTTTATACTAAATATCTATATTTAAATACACAAATGCACTTATTTCATAAGGTGCAAACCAAACAACATAAAATTTAATACAGAACTCAAAATTAAAAGTAAAAATTAATATAGAATACTGATTATTATAATGAAATATAAATAATTTACAACATTTATAGTTTTTGAGATTATTAGAAAGATGCAAGATAACATTCTAATACACAAGATTCATTTTTTATATTATCCTATACAAAAAGCATTAAGATGTGTATTTGAAATCTAAAAAATATTATTTGACATTAAAGAATTATATATCGTATAGGTGTCGCGTGAAGGTGTCGATATCTTTTCCATTTTTGGACCCGTTACGTTGACGACACCTCCACGCTTATCGACATATCTCGTCACAATATTGACCATGTCTTAGAAACTTTAAATTCAATTGACAGTAATATCCAGTTTACATATGAAATAGAAAATAATGGCTCCCTTCCATTTCTTGATACCCTCGTCTCTCGCACTCTAAATGGATTTTCAGCCACCATCTATCGTAAAAATTTTACAATCTCCCTTCCTCCCCATGCGCGTTCATGTCAACCAACTAACCAAAAAATGGTTGCTTTCTATACTTTTGTAAACCGTGCCCTTAATATTTGTTCAAATCTTATTTTATTAAAATCTGAAATTAAATACCTGAAAGCCATTGCAATTGACAGAGGTTATGATCCTTCCATTATAGACAAAGCTATCCAAAAATTACAACTCCCTCGTATTTCGTGTACTAAATCAGTCTCTTCTCATATCAGTATTGTTTTACCCTATTTTCCTAAAACCAGTCAGACCATAGCTAAAATTCTCAAACAATATGATTGTAAAATAATATTTTCGCCTTCCAATAAACTCACCTTTTCTCAGTTAAAAGATCCCATTGATATGCATAATTCTTGGGGCATTTATAGTATTTCCTGTCAGTTTGGTTTATCATATATTGGCCAAACTAAACGCAGTCTTAAATTTCGTCTAAAAGAACATATGAATTACGTCTGCAAACAAGAAACCAATAAATCGGCTATTTCTAAACATTGCTGGGAGGAAAATCATAATTTTAAATTTAATTCTGCTAAAATAATTTGCAGACCAAAATCCATTCATGAACTCGATTACTTTGAAGCTTTTCATATCTATAAAAATTTTAAAAACTTTGTAAATTGTGATTTTGCTGTTCCCTATTTGTCAGATTGTTGGAAATTTTACATTCAGTCCACATTTTCTTAATTTTTCTACTGTTTACACAGCTACACATTTCTAAATTCCTATTGGCCACACTTCCCACCTTTTCCGTAATCCTATTGGTTGAACTAAATTTGGTCCCTCTCCTATATATACGAGCACTTCACCAGATTCAGAATTCTTTTTGCACTGAAGACGGTACGCTTAAGGCTACCGAAACAGCTGTATGTGTGGTGGTACTTTATATAGTGTCCATCCGAAGGAGAATGTTTACGGTTATATTTGGATCTAATTTTATTTTTTCGACATGATCTGAATCCCTGTCGATCTGTGTCAAATCTTCTGCCACCCTGATAATCTTTTAATTTGTAACAAAACCGGGCAGTGTGTCCAACCCGAGAACACCACTGACATGTCGGTTTATGACCATCAGACCGTGAGGGCCGATCTGAATTTAATTCAAGATGATGCAGCTGGGAGTCCCGATCCGAGGCATTGTGCTGTGCAATTTCAGCAGTCATGCAATGATTTATATTTGAAAATGATGGCTGGGAAACAGCCAAAGATTCACCTGATTGAACAACCTCCTGATATGTAGCCAGATTGTCAACCATTTCCTCAAAATTATTACACTTTCTCGTTAAAAGATGTAATTTATAATCAGGGGTGAGTGTATCCGTTAATTTTGCAATGAGTAGTTGGTCCATTGATTCTTGTGGAAATTTTGGAAACCTCTTATAAACAAGATGTTGGAGCCGATTAGCAAAGTTTCGGATATTCTCCAAACCATCAAATTTAATGGCATTATATTGTAATGCTACACTCTGTTCTGTTTCACCTTTAAAATTCTTACGTAAAATCTGAAATAATTCATCAGGAGACTTGGCTCTTTGGCATGGGATTGACGATGTATAAAATTTTAAAGCTCTGTCGCAAAGTTTAGATTTAATAAAAATAAGGGCCTGTTTAGGATGCCATGTAAAAAAATCTATTTTAGTCTGCACCTGTTCAATAAAAAAATCCAAAAGATCTGGATCACCATTAAATGGTGTTACTGTGAATTTAAGACAATAAGATTTTTCAGCATTCATGATTTTAAGAAAAAATTGTCAAAATTTTGCAGAGACAAAATAAAAAAGGTTAATGCATAGTCATATATTTTTAAAAAATCAAGCAGACATACTTATCTACTTTAAAATCTTATTATATTTCATAACAAATTTTCATATTAACTGAAGTTGACTCATCTTATTATGTATATTTTTTAGAAGTGATAGCAAACTCCCAAACATAATAAATTATAACATGTTATTCCTTCAAATACAAAAATATCATACAGCCTATTTTCAAAATATTCTCTCTCTATTATCTTGGCATTAATTCTAAACCAAAACAGTATTTTTATTTTGCAAATGAATAATACCCTATATAATCCAGAAATACATACCAATATATTACACTTCAAATGTGAAAGTAAGCTTTTAATTATTATTCTTGATAAACTATTTGTTTAAATACATTCAACAGACTAGATTATAATACTTAGTTCAATATGTCACTATGGAATTTTTTTTTTTTGAAAAAAAAAAAACACTTTTCAAAAGTATGTTTTTGAAAAAATATATGAATTCTTATTTAACTATTTCATTTTATTATTATTACTATTATTAATGAAATGGCTAATAGGCATTTTAAAATAAAATTTCACCCATACAAACAGTACTACTTTCAATAATTACTGCCCTTATGGCTATGAAAATATGAATAATAACAAAAATATACATCTTTCTAATAATTTCTTAAATAAAGCACTTTCAGACCAAAACTGGCAATGTACCTCATGCAATCTTTGATTTTTACGATCGGCACCATATGTGGTGGTACTTTATATACTACCTGCTCTTGAATAGAGACTTATCTTAATTTTATTTAATAAAGATGACTAGGGGCTGCACTTAATACAAAACAAAAGATGTTAACAAATTGTGATCGTATGAAAACAGTGATGAGTGAACCCTAAGGCTTTGATCTGATCATACATGGATACATACCAAGTATAAGATAGATTCAATTTTTATTTTATTGTTTTTATTTATAAGATATTTTAAAATTCAGAATAAAGATTTAAAGTAAAACATACCCAGTCTTGAAAAAAGAAAGGCAGCATTCAATTGTGCTAATTTAAAGGTATTTATTAATTGGCTTCTTTATTTTCCAGAGTGTAGAATGTGTATAACCATTACAAATCTCAAATCTGTAATAACATAGCCAGTTTTCTTTAAAAGAAATCAATGCAAGATAATTCACAAAAATATTTTTTAAAAAAAATCATCTCCGGTCATTTTTACAATTTAGTTTCAAGTCATAATAACCGTTAATAATAAAAAATCTTTCGATGGAAAAGATTTAAAAATGTATCAGGGTGTAGGACCACATATAAAAAAATAACGGTAAAATATAATGCACGGACGCAAGCGCCCGACCATTCTTCTCTGCACCAAGGTGGAACACCAACTGAACTGATTTTCAAATTTTAAAAATTGCTCCTAAAGAAAAAACAGGTCCGCACACCTAAAATCACGGATACGCGATTTTGATTCGTTAATCGGACCGCAAAGGTAACCAATGAACACTTCGCGCACGCAAGAGAAACAATCGCAGATTCTCCCGTTGACAAGTGTCGCGGGAAGCAAACTTTACAGGGTGCGTTGAGCCAGGAACGAACGGCTGCGATGAGATGTCTGCAAAACGATGTATTTTGGTATAGGAATTAAACAAGAGGTGATGTATTTACATCACAGTATGCATCTCAAATATTTTTCTTTGGCGTTTCTGACGTAGTAGTTTTTTCGGGTTTTAATATTCCAACACCAAGTCTCCTGTTATTATTTGTAAGCATTTAGCTTCATTATTTATTTTGCGTATAACTACAGACGTTGCAAATTCCCCGTAGTTTTATTTCTGTATATATTTGTGAAATGTATTGCATAGTTTGAACCCAACATTAAAATTAATGCAGCTTTTAAAAATTTACGTGTATTTACTACTACGCACGTATGCTCGCTTCGCATGCATTAAAGAAAAAAAAATCACTAGATAAAACTAATTTGTCGTGCGTAAATCAGAAAATGTATGAAAATCGGTACAGCAGCAATCACGCACTTATTAAAAAAAAAAAAAAAAAAAAAAAATCACTGGATGCAGATATTCTGTTATGCATGAATCTGAAAATGCATGAAATGTGATATGGAAAATGGTCGCAAAGCCACATTCACTCGAAAAAACATCTTTTTGCAATACAATAAATACACACGACAAGAACGGCAAGCGCGGCGCGAAAACAAAGTTTCAAGACACGAAAATGAAGTTCCGATGTGAAGAGGTTACCAGTGAAAAGAGTCGATACACCGAATCATATCACCGCATCACGAATCGCTAATGCATGCCGTATCAAAGCTACCCCAAGTGAGTTACATCTGCTTTATCTCCTCTCCTTATTCGGGATTGAGGCGATTGTATCTGCAGAAACGAAAATTTGTTCTGCAGAACAGTTTATAAACCATTCTTTGAGTTTCTTTCTTTCTTTCTCTCTCTCTCTTTCTTTTTTTCTTTTTTTTTTTTTTTAAACACAATGTCAAAATTTATTTGACTTCAGTAAAATCTTTCTGCAAGAGCATTTCTGTTTCTGCGACATTGTCGCCGTGTTTCTGCCACGGGGTGTGTATGTATATGAGGAATTTTCTGGCAATCTTATTTCCCAAACTAATTATAGAATTACAAAACTTCAGAATTGAGACATGTCTAGTGTACAGATGATTTTTCCCAACATTTGGTGAAAATTCGTAAACTGTAAGTGGCACATTGGAAACTGAAAATGAGACCACCAAGTCCATATCTCAAAAAAGGCTCTTATGATTTTCTTCAAAGTTGCTATACAATCATTCTATTATAGATCTCCATTCATGGGAATTAATTCATTAGTTCAGGAAAATTGATAGGCATTCTGTATAAATAGCTCAATTTCAGGCCTTGTGAGTGCATTCCTATAAAAATGGCTGTACGGATTTTTTTCAAACTCACCATATTAACCGCTTGTTAGATATTCTTTTGATGTAATTGTTATTTTCTGGTCAACAATTGAGTATGCCAAGTTTTGGTAAAAGTCAGTATCTTGAAAACAACTCAAATGTTTTTTTTTTTTTTTTTTTGGAAAATTGATACATAAATGCATTTTAGATATCCTTTCTCATATATTTCATGGTTATTACAGGAAAACTAATAGTCATCCTGATTAGGTAGGTCTGTTTTAGACCTCGGAAGTTAGTGTTTCAAAAAATAGTTCTACCGAATTTTTTTTTTAAAGAACTTGCTTTATAAACTCTATTTTATGTCTTTACAAGTGTATCAGCTTTTTCTTACCAGAAAATTTTTAGATGTCTTTGTTAGGTCAATTTTATGCCTTCTGGTCTCATTATTTCTAAAAAGTGCATATAATTCATGGAATAGCAGGTAATGAAATTCATGTGGTTGTTTCACACCAGATTTTTTTAAAATAAAAAAAATAATTTCAAAACTTTTAGTTGTTAACTTATAGATGTTATTTTTTTCAGGCAAAAAATTTAGTCGAAGAATTTTAACATGTTGCTGGGAGACTGTCTTAGACGTTCTTTCTGTTTTGTTAAATGGAACAAATTCTTGTGGGATATCTAGTACTATAGGATTTCTTCTTGGAACAGAAGGAGCCAAAGAAGAACATAGAAGAACCAAAGATGCTATAGCAGAAAGTTTAGATGGTTTACAAATTGCAGCTAAGCTATGTAATACTCTTGGTAAGTTTATTTTTCAATAAATATATAAAAATATATATTGGTTTTATGCAGTCAATCAAACACTCAGTTCAAATAATCACGTGATATTTAAAACCCAGGGACTTTTTGTAAGACATTAGGACAGTTACATTGAAAACATGAAAGAAGCTTTATAACTATATATATTAGAATAACCTTAGCTAAGCTTCTTTAGTTTTACCTTAGTACTTTCAGGAGGGGCCTTTCCCTTCTTCTGTGGCACTGTAGTGGGATCTTTCTCTTTGACTGTCTTCTTTTGAACTGTGCTCTAAAAGGCGACGCCAGTTTTGATCGATGTTTTGCATTGGCTAGTTGTCATTATATGAAGATAAATTACTTAAAATTTCTAGTTTCCCGATGAAGTGTGTATGCTTAAAAATTTGATAATTTTAAACTTTTTCGAAGTCCATTTTAATATTTTCAGTTGAGTTGTTTTACTAAGTGCTGTGGTTAATTTATCAAATTTTATGTCCAAAATATGTTCCTTTATTCTATTTTTAATTTTTCATTTAGTCATTCCAATATAACTAAATACTTGTAGAATTATCTGCTTTTTTGAAAGGAATTTCATATACACATGAAGTTTCTTGTAGAAACCACTAGACTTCGGAAAAGTTTTCAAATTAGCAAATTTTAACAATCAAACATACACACTTCACTGGGAAACAATAGAAATTTTAAGTAACTTATCTTCATGTAATGGCAACGAGCCAACGCAAAACATTGATCAAAACTTGTATTGCCTTTTAGAGCACAGCTCAAAAGAGGGCAGTCAAAGAGAAAGCTCCCACTATAGTACCACAGAAATTCCGAAAGTACTATGGTAAAACTAAAGAAGCTTAAATAAGGTTATTCTGATAATATATATAATTAAATGAAATAATCATTTCATTTATCATCTCATACTATTATAGTATATTATCTAATGAGCTAAAAATCATCTTAACACTAAACCTACTACGATGGGTCAAATGACCCATTTTAAACTTTTCGTCAGAATTTCTTGCAAATAACATCATCACATCGTCCATGTTTCATGTACAAAATTGTGCTAAATAATATATTTTTGCTATACATAGTATTATATATATATATATAACATTTTAAAGACAGGTCACTTGACCCGCTGTGGTAGGAATAGGTATACATGAAGTATCAGTAGGTTTAGTGTTAAAATTATACATCTTTTCCATCTTTAAATAAAAGCACATATCCATTCTGAACTAACAGCTCCATTCCATCATCGTAATCATCTAACTCGGATCCAGCTGTGTGTTTTGTAGAGAGCTGAGTTGTCGTTTGGCTGCATTTGGGTTGTTGCCAATAGAGGCAAGCAAATAACACCACATTCAGCTGTTCCTGATGAAATTGCTGCCCTGAGTGCAGATCATTATGCAAAAGGAACCTGCAAAAATAAGAAGTAAAGAAGAAGAAAAAAGAAAACACATTTTAAAATAGAGAAAAATAAAGGCTTGAAAATTGGTATTAGTAGATTTTGTGGGGTGAAGAATCTATTGCAGATACTTTTGAACGTGTATTATTACTAGGGGCAGATGGGGGTAGACAGTACAAAATTTTTAAATAGAGGTAAAGCTTTAAAAATTGGTATTATCAAGTTTTTTTTTTTTTTTTTTTTTTTTTTTTCCCGGGGGGGGGGGGGGGGAGGGGGGATTGGTTGTAGATATTTTCAAAAGTGTAAAATTATTAGGAGTGCAGATAAGAATAGAGATACAGTCTTAAAAATTTGTGTTACAGTCGAACCTTGATAACGTGAACATGCTTAATGTAAATTACTTTTAACATGAACTGTTTCCACAATTCCCATCAAAATAAAGATTAGCTTCTGAGTTACTGATGGTATGAACTGCTGATAACATGAACAAATTTCTTATTCCCCTTGAGATTCACTTTAACAAGATTTGACTGTATTAGGTTTTTGAAGGTGAGGAATCAATTGTGGATACTTTCAAAAATACAAAATTATTAGGGCAGAAATAGAGCAGAAATGTAATATTTAAAATTTACAAAATCTTAGCATTTTAAAGAAAAAAGAAAAGAAATGAAACTTAGTTTAAACGTATTTGAAGATTTCATTTACATGACTAAGATTTTGCCAATACATGTAAAAACACTTAACATTCTAACAAGTATTCTAACTGAATTCTAATAAAATTCTGAATGTTTAAGAATTATGTGTATTCTTTATGCATTAACATTTTAAATAAATCGTGAAGTTTTTGATATACTGAGCAAAGCTTTACAAAGTAAGCATATTCACTACAATGGAGCAATGGGTAGCGTTCTATGTCATGGTTGCGTCATGGTTACATCATAGTTACGTCACTGATCGATGGCAAAGCCATCTCGTGTTGGAGGTACCTGAACTACTCAGGCTGAAACTGTGCATGCTCGAATAGAATTTGTTTACTCGCGCAATGCTCCATATTTAAAATTAAAATAGAACTGCGTTTGAATAAATGCACATCTAAATGAAAAAATTTATGTATTTTTAGAATATTCATATTTCGCATATTTTCCCATATTTTAAGATAAGTAATATATTTTTAATCAATTCTTAAAAATTATTTTTTGAATACTTCTTACAATTTATAAAATATTGAATTGAAGAATTGAATTATTGAAATCTTAATCTCTTGAATTTTCATTCATTACGGATCAAGAGGGTAATCTATGGAATTTTGTATTCGGTTGTTTGATTTGTTATGAGGTTTGAACAAGTTAGTGTTTATTATATTTGTTCATTCCTAAATGTTATTTTATCATTCCTAAATGTTATTTTAGTTATAGATTTGGTTATCAAGCGATTACAAATATATTTCGTTTAGAAGATAAAATTTTTGCGAATGGTTTCGTCTGCGTCTGATTGATTTTATGGAACATGACATAATGCTTTTTTTAATAAAAGAGAGAATGATAAGGTCATCTTTTATAAGCAATTCCTTTTCCAAAATTTGAATTGTGAAAATTGCACATATAACATTTCCTTCTTAAATTACTAATACATGAATTTTTTCGTATTTACAATACAATTTACAACATTAGAAGATCGATTTTAAAAATTATATTCTACACAAATTAATTCTAGCTCTAAGTGAACATTATAGATGTGATTATTTACTTGAAGTTATTAGCATATATTTGACTTTAAATACAAAATATGTTAGATGTTAACTAATAATAATGTGATTGTTTATTAGCTAACATCTAACATATTTTGTATTTAAAGTCAAATGTACGCTAATAATTACATCTATAATGTTCATTTAGGGCTAGAATTAATTCTTGTTTATATTAAAACTATAAGAGATAACATTTTTAAAGAAAGCACAATAGGGGTGGGTTTTTCACAGCTTTTATTTGGGTACCGCAGCCACTGCACGAAGAGAAGCGCTAATGTTGAGTTTACTTTGCGACATTTTTTAACGTTTTGTGAATGAGCTTAATTTGTAAAGCTTTGATACTGAGTTCCTGTTAACTTACAAGACTTACGAGTTTTACTTTTATTTTATCTAAAATATTTTAGGTTTGCAAGCAAGTTGTAGTGCAGTGTTTGCCCAGCTCGCTGTTGCATCTTGCCCTTTGACAGAAGATGCCTTATTTCCTCTTTCATCAAAAAGTGAGGGACGACAGCACTTGAAAAGATCTTTGCTGTCTGGGCGAGGAAGAAGTTTACGTTTGCATGAGTCACATATTTTGAGTATGGATGTTATTCTTAGCAGAGGTCTTGAACTTGGAAGTCACAGTCCCAATTGTTGGAAATATGTGTTTCAGTAAGTTTGGTTTTCAGTTTTCAATTTAAAGTACTACAATATTGGCTGATGTTAAACTAATTGATCTTTTCTCATAAAGACACAATTACAAATAAGTATAATATTGTGTGATGCTGGTTTCTTTTTTTTATTAACAATTTTACATAATTGTTCATTTAAACTTGAATGAAATTTGCACATTTACAAAGGGAAATTTTGTTTGTAAAATTTCAGTAGCATTTTGTGAGATAAACTTTTTTATATATTAAATTATTTAAAGGACTAAAATTTACATTATCTATAAAAATGTACCTCAAAAAGCATCAGCCTTATTTTATGATGATATACATTCAACATAGTAGTTTATCTATGTTTAATCTTTTTTTTTTTTTTTTTTTTTTTTTTTTTTTAATATATATTATATGTTATTGTTTAGTATCAAGTGGTTGTCAGTGAATGGCCAATATTTAAAGATCAAGGAATTTAATCAAGAATTTAATCAGGTGTTAGTTTAATCAAAAGTCATATAATAAATAATAAAAGCAGGTTCCATTCATAAAGATAAATATGCAATTAATGCTTCACATTTTGAAATGTTATAAGTTTTACCCAATTATGAGTTTTACAAAGTTATGAGTCTCATGTGAATTTTGTTTTAAACTATAATGCTAGATCCAGACAAAATATAAAGTGTAGGACATTTTTATCTTTAAATTGAAGTTTTCTTTGTATAGCTTTAAAATATTTAAAAGAAAAAAATATATATATCACCCAAAAAGGAAATTTAAACAGTGCTGTGAGTTATTCAGTTTTTTCCCCTGATTAAAGGAAGGAGTGACAAATACAACAACAATAATAGTAATAAAAAAAATGTAGATGATTTAAAATTTGAATGATTTATTTTGATGAAAAATCATAACAAAACTTAAAATAGTTAGGTTGATACATTTATAAATTAACAATTGTCTAGAAGAGAGAGAGGGAAAAAAAAAAAAAAAATCATTATGTAAATAGATTAGGATTTGGTATGAAATAGAAACACATAAAATTGTTAGCAGAAAAATATTTAGAAATGTAAAATAACTTTATTCTAGCTCTGTGTGTTGCAGATAGAAAGTTTATGTGGAAATATCTTAATCTTAATTATCTGGAATATACCTTGCTGAAGAAAATAACTGAAGGTTACAATAAAAATGTGTACTTACCATTCATAGAACTGAAATACTTTGTTACAATTGTACTAAAAATATTTTCCCTCATTTCTTAATATTGACAATTTTTTAACATTGAAATTGAATATCCTTATTCTTAATATGGAATTTTATAAAACTAACATTATTTTAACTAAATTAATGTAAAAATGTTAGTTTCATGAAGAAAAATTTGTAGTTAAAATACGTTATTGCTTGCTTTAGATTAAAATAAATAGCATAACTTTTAACAGTTTAATTTAATTGTTACTGAAATTAATACTCCAAGAAATGTATATTTGCAGAATGATAACAAAGCATAAGCTTGTTTTAAACAAAAACTTAAAATTTGTAAATATTATTTCCAAATAACTCAATTTTTATCAATTTTTTTTTGTGTGTGTATTCATATTGATGCCTAAATGTAACATAAATCACATTAGATTGAAATAATAGAAGACATAAGCTGTTGTCATTTCTGACAATTTATTAAAATAATTAATTGTAGAATGAGAATATAGGATTCTGAAAAGTGTGTGTGTGTGTGTATGTATGTATGGAGGGTGTTCATTACTGATCATAGCATTATTAATAGAAGAACAAACTTAAAATATTTGATACTAGCAAACCTGTGCGAAATATTCGCATTTTATTTCTTTTCTTATTTACCTTTAAAATTTGACATCAGCGGTGATCTCGTGCAGCAATACACAAATACAATTTTACTACAGAACAATATAGTGTAAACAATTGTGTGTGTATTCATTCAATTCATCTCATTCAATTAAATATTTTATAGCAATGTTTGACACAACACAATATAAATACTAATTATAAATAATAAAAGTTTTAGTTTTGATACAGAAATTTTTATAAGTGAATTGTTATCCGAAAGTTGTAGACAAATTTTTTTTATCAGTGTAGACAAAAACTGTCCGCAAGCCGTTTTTCTGTGTCCGCGACTATATCGCCGCATCGCGGTGTTTCTGCCACTGGGTTTCTACTTATTAAAAAAAAAAAAAAGAAACTAGTCAACTCTGTTTAAGAAAGAACTTTCAATTCTAGCAAGTCTAAACTATTTTTTTTTCACTAAAATTGGTCGCCAAATTTGATCAGCAAGACCAAGGCCAATCTCTATTAAATCCAAAAAAAATTTTTCTTTCTTGTGTCTTTGCATGTATTTTCACTCCAACAACAATTTTAATAAAGAAAAAGAGTTTTATCCAACCTCACTTCGGCTTCATTTTTCAGCAAAAAGCTTTTCTGGGGAGGATCCTCCCCCTTTCTCAATTGCAGTAGTGTCTTCTGGCACGGCTCTTTTATAGGATCGCTTATCTTGAAGCAGGCAGCGCCACTGCGGATCTATTTTTATCGACTCGTGGTCATTAACGGCGCAGTCGTCATTAGCGATTTCAACGCTTTCGCGGAAAAAGGCATATGTGGAATTATTAAAATTAGCTATTTTTTCGACGCTATTAAAATCGATCTTTATTTCTTTTTCATTAAATGCTTTGGCTAGCGCGGTATTGGAACGGGCAAATTTTATATCACTTTCGTGCTCTTTAAGGCGGGTTTTAATTTTTCTCTTGGTGACACCTATATAGTTTCCTATATAGTGTCACCAAGAGAAAAATTAAAACCCGCCTTAAAGAGCACGAAAGTGATATAAAATTTGCCCGTTCCAATACCGCGCTAGCCAAAGCATTTAATGAAAAAGAAATAAAGATCGATTTTAATAGCGTCGAAAAAATAGCTAATTTTAATAATTCCACATATGCCTTTTTCCGCGAAAGCGTTGAAATCGCTAATGACGACTGCGCCGTTAATGACCACGAGTCGATAAAAATAGATCCGCAGTGGCGCTGCCTGCTTCAAGATAAGCGATCCTATAAAAGAGCCGTGCCAGAAGACACTACTGCAATTGAGAAAGGGGGAGGATCCTCCCCAGAAAAGCTTTTTGCTGAAAAATGAAGCCGAAGTGAGGTTGTCTATTTGTTTCTTATAATTATGTTGTGCTTCGTATTGAATTTAAATTAGAGTTTTATCCTTTGTAACATTATTGTTGAAAATGATTTAACTTCTTTTTTATGTCAAACGTGTTGTATCAGGAAAAGTACACCTACAATTAAAGTGGAAAGAATAAGCAGTCTTTTTACTTCCACAAAGGTCAGAGTTCATGACAAATTTGGCATAAAATGGTAGTTTAGGGTTGCCAAAGTTTACAAGCTGTCTTCAATAGGAAACTATTTCAGGAATTTCCTGGAATGATCCATTGGTTTCTGACACAGAACTACCTTGAAAGTTTGATAAATAATGACTGAGATTATAAAAAGAGAAGAGACTTTTGAAGAGTTCAGTTTGTATTCTGACTTTGAGCAGTTTAGGTAATAAAATGTTGTGTGATTCAAAAACACATAAATTTTTACTCCTTATAAACTTTTTTTTTCTAAACCCTGCATCAGCAAACACATTTATAATTATTAAATAGAGTTAAATGTAAATGTAAAATTTTAAGTAGGAAAAGTTAAGATAGTTAAAAAATAAATAAATAAACAGAATTTTAAATGCATTTTTTATTTTTAGATGTTGTCTCTTTGTTCTGCAGTTGGAAAATACATACTTCAGTGGACATGGCACTGTTCAATCCATGTTATCCCGCCCTGTTATTTCATCTGTTAATCAGGCTGAAAATTATGATACTTCTATGATGTATGAAATCTCCAGGTACGGACATAGTTATCTAAAATTTTACACGAGTTTTATTATAGTACATTTTAATTATATATTTATTATCATTAAGGTCGATGTTTGTAGTAATTCTTTGCATTCTTTTAAAAAATCAAAAGTTAATTTTTATTTTATTACATTTTTGTATTGTTACATGATAGATGTTGTCTATTGTTTGTAATTACACATTTTATGGCTTTATCAATATTATGTATTTTTTATTTGTACAAAAATATAACAATAAAATATTCATCTTATAAATTAATTATTCAAAACTTTATAAAATTTAGAATTTTTAAAAATCATAATTAAAAAAAAAAATTCCAAAAATTTTTGAAACATATGTAAAATTTAATATACCTTTTTATTAAACTTGTAAATTTTTATTTATATTGGATGTCCAATTGTGTAATTTTTAACAAAATAAAATATTTGTGTGTTTATACCATATACTACATTGTATCTTTGCTTGAAAAAGTGCTCTTTCTGCCCCTTCTTTAACTTATGAATTTGTGCTTGATTTTTGCCCTTATATGTATTTACTTTTTTAAAAGAACTTTTAAAAATTAATCTTAATAAAAATAAGTCATTGCATGGGTATGTATGTATGTCTTACATCTCCTCCCAAACTAGTAGTCTGATTTGAAGCAAACTTCACACAGTTACTGCTTGTGATCATAGTTAAAGTTCTGTAGGTGTTTCAAATTTCTAGTGCATTTGCAATGGGAGGGGATAGGGAAAAACCCTTTCAAAAACCATATTTTTATTATTATTGTAGCTAGAAGCTTCAAATTTGATATGTGGGGTGTTTCTAATGGATCTATTCTCTCTAAGTAAAGGTTTATAAAAATTTCAAATTAAAAAGGAATGAAATGATTAAATTATGTTTTTGTCAAAATTACATGCACCTGCAATTTAAACATTTTACTGTGAATATTTCAAAATGACTTTGCGTCTTAATATAAAAAAAAAAAAAAAAAAAATTAGGACATTAGAATATCTCATTCACAAAACCTTTTAAATGAAATACCTATCATCTTTGAAAATGACGTCATTTCTTAGAAGTTATTCGATAGAAAAAGTGCATTTTAGTAGAGAAAATTGCTACACTTTACTATGATTGTGTGGACTCTTATTTATTATCAATAACTTGCAAAATTTCTAAAGCATGTTTATAGTTAATGGTGCTCATCCCGATGTCAAAACTGATATTTAAAAGCTGTTCTTACATCTTTAAGATGAAAATATTTCTTTTCATGCACATTTAAATGAAATTTTGCCCTATTCTCCCATGTTAAGAAAATCGTAAATTTTGAATAACTTCTAAAAATTTTTAATTAGAGTGTTACAAATAAATAAGGTTCTTACCAGTGTCATAAATAATATTTTAAAACTGGTCCGACCTCTCTGTGATCATTTGTTCATGAAATATCGCTTACACAGACTAACGTACTAACACACTAACAAACACCCTACAGATGGACAACATACCCATTTTGATATTTTTGGATTCCTCACACTTGAAAACATGTAAAAAAGTCAATAAACAGAGGTAAAAAATTTTCACGATTACTTAAGTTCCCCAAACCTATAGTATGATGAGGAACTAAAAAAAATCATCCTTATAAGGATACATTTACAAATGAAACAGGCAAAGCCAGGTAGTATATATACATATCAAATTAAAATTTAATAATTAATTGAACGGTTTGATAACACAAAGAAATATAAGAGGCAAAAAAGAGAGATTGTGGAAATTGGAAAAAGAAAGAAAATGGGGGTGGAAGTATTGTGCATGTAATTTCAAATGATAAGTATACTTATTGAGCAAGCTATTTTAGTGCATTTTGTATCTTTAAAAACGTTTAATATTTTGTTGTAATAAACTTTAGTTCCTTTAAAAATATCCCTACCCTGACAATAATTATTTTTCTGCTTGCAAATATAGTCATTAAGTGGAAGCATTTAATAAAAGTACATTGCTGTTATCTTTTTTTTTTTCTTTTCTAGTATTTTCAAGCATTATCTTCATTATTAGTTGTATTATTAGTTATAAATTTGCTTACATTATTTTTATTTATTTATTTTATTTATTTTTTTTTTGAGGGGGGGGGGGGCATAAAAGATACATGTGTATAAATAATGAGAGGTGTTTGTGTGTGCACTCTGAGACCACTGGTCGCAGAGCTACAAAACTTGGTAGAATAGTTTCATTTTCTTAAATTTTATTCAAATTGTGTTTTCTTTTAATTCAATCATCTGCATTCCTTAGCAGTGGATACTATATTATTTATATTTCTTTCTTTCATTGTAAGTCACATGATTAAATATAGTTTATATATAATTGCAAATTTTGTACTTCCTCAATTTGTTTCATTTGAAAAAAATTTTCCTGGTGATATTTTTTCCTGACAGAAGTAATCATTAGATTTTTTAAAATTAAATAAAATGGGATTTATTTCAATTGTTATCATTTTAAAGCAATTGTTTATGTGGAGAAATAAAATTTCCTTTTTAAAGGAAATTTTTTATTGTTTATCATTTTAAATTTTTTGTTTTGTTAGAATCAAATGGTAGAGTATAAGTGGATAGAAAAAAACTAGGTCCAACTAATACTTAGTGCCAAAACTAAAATGTTCAGCGGATGCTGAGATATGCAATCTGTAAAATTGTAGTTCTTGAATAATAACAGTACCACTTGTCATTCAATAAACAGCCAAAATGAAGTGCCCGAGTAAAGTGCTGCTGCTGATAGTGAAAAGCTGGCTCTCACATAGTGTGGACAAGGAAGATACTGCTGATGGCAGCAGGGACCCAAAGCAAGGTTTAGAGCAATTTCAATGGAATTTTTGCAAATTTTTAATTTATAAAAAATAATAAGTGATTAATTTTTTTTTTAAATACGTTTAAATACAATGGCCAACAATGCAAGTAAACCCTGTTAATAAAGAAATAAATCAATATTTATTGCATTTTGGAGGGCCAAAAGTTTTAAACCTTTCTATAAATAAAAACGACTTTAAAAACTTCTTTCATAAATTGTAATAAACACTTTAATTTAAAGGTTTTAAGGATGATATTCTGATTCCACTGAAATGCATTTTAAATTTAATTGTTTTTTGTTGTGATGTCACATATAGCTAAAAAAAAAAAGTACCTGATTATTTTTTAAATCATTTTTTTTTTATTTATTTATTGGTTTTGATTTATAATACTAATAATTAAGAATGTATTTCTTTCAAATTTTCTGCTAAAATTCTTGATTATTCTAGCAATGATTATAGTGAACTAGCATCGATGCCTGGTACATCATTTCCTCAGAAATTGGATGTTTTTGAAATTATCAGGAAGAATAGGGGCTTTGCTAATTCTGCAGGTGTAATTAAAGATCAACAGTTATTAGAAGCTATTGAAGCACTGTCTCAGCAAGTAGATAGGTAATACTTCTATTTATACTTAAATATTAAATTTTGTGTTTTTAGATAAATAAAATTCTGAAGTGATTTCACTCAACATTCCGAACATTTAGTAATTAATATTTGTTTAAATAAATTTAAACAAGAGAAGTCATTAATAAATAAATAAAAGAGAAAATCATAATAGGGTGTTTGAGTACTTGTTGTATATATTTTTTATGGATCGTAATATATACAAATTCTGTCTTACGTCCTTCTGAAAGAACGATAACTGATAAGCTTGAAATATCAAATATTTATCTGCTTTTATGTTTTAAACGATTTAACATTACTAAAGCAAACTTTAAATTGTTTGAGTCCATAGACCACAATGTATAAAAAACTCTACTTTATGTACTGGTTAAAAAAAAAAACTATAAGTTCTACTCTCATGTAAATCTGTATTGTTCTTGAGATAATAATCTATAACATGCCTACCAATTTATATTTTAATTGAATGTAGAGTTTGCTCTTGCACTTAAAATATTTTGAGTCCATATGCCAAAATTATAAAGAATATTCTTTATATCCCCGTAAAAGGACTACAGATACTCTACTCATCAAAATTTATACAAATTGTGCAACAATGATTTACTTACCAATATTTAGCTGAATTGGTTAAGGTGTTTAGATGCTATCACACTTCAAATAATTTGAGTCCATCGGTCATAATGATAAAGACTTTTTCTTTGTGTCCTCTAAGAGTCCTGCATTCATTAAATAACCTACCTGCCCATTTTTAGTTCAAGTGGATAAGGCATCATTTATATACTATTGCACTTCAAATAGTTCAAGACCCATAATGATAAAGAATCTTTCTTTGTGTCCCTGTGAAAGAACAGTAAATGACACACTCATCAAAAGTCATATAAATTGTGTGACAATGATTGATGACATAACTACCAACTTTTGCGTCAATCAAATAAGATATTTAGATACTCTTATTGTATTTTAAATAATTTGAGTCCATAGGCCATAATGATAAAGAATTTTTCTTTTTGTGTCTGTAAAAATACTATAATTGCTAGACTCACCAACATTTATACAGTTTGTGTGACTGTGAACCGTAACACACCTACAAATTTTTAACTCAGTCGAATAAACCTAAAACTAACATCATAGCTACTATAATGTTTTGAAATAAGAAGAAAAAATTTTATCATAATTTCTATGTGTGCATTTTAAACAAATAAAATGATCTGGTATGAGAATTTTCAGCTTTTCAATTTAATTTTTATATAAATTTATTTATTTTTTGTAATAATGTATGTAAACAAAGTTTGCATTTTCTGATGTATATTTCTGCATTGCCTAGTAAAATATGGTTTTACATGTCTATGTTGATAAAAATAATAAATATATTTTTATTGATTAAAGATAAAATGAATTAATTATATGTTTAATATGATGCTTTTGCCATTTCAATTCTGGTATTTTGTTTCAATGTCCATTTTTTGCATAAAGTTTCATACTTTTTTTTTTATCCTTTTGTCAATCTCATCAATTACTAATGAAAAAAGGATAATTTAACAGAAAAAAATTAAATCATGGCTGTAACATTGTTTTGAGGAGAAAAAAAAAAAAAAAAATCCATGGTTTGCATGGTTTTGGGAAATTTGTTTATTGATTGAAGTACCAAATTAAACTTACGAAATTCTTCAGTTCATTTGCAGAGATAATTTTGCTCAAAAAATGTATTTCATAACAGTATAATAATATAGCTGTTACAATTACAGAAAACAATGCATGGCTAGTTCGAGAATTTGTTCATCCATAAAGCAAACTTGAATTCTTCTTTTTTTTTTTTTTTTTTTTTTTTTTAAATAGACACTTTTTATAATCTTCATATGCAAAGGGAAAATAATAAAATATATTAAGTACGCAGAACTCAGCTACATCAGAAGAAAATAATAATAAAATTAAATAAACATATTCTTATAAAATCCGATTTAAAAGATTACAATGCCATTTTTAATTTCTTGGAGCCTTTTGGATTTTAAAACAGGAAAAGATGTCATTATTTTTAAAATATCATATAAACTGATATTTAGTAATTTAAACTGGCATGATAGCTAAGCAGGCAAGGAGCAATAAATTTGGAAATGCATGTGTGAAAATTAGGTACTAAGCAAATGCTGACCAATTAGTTATGAATAAGTTTTTGCAGATCTCATATTAGAAATTATTACTGAAATAGCAGTATGCAAAACTTTTTATCAGATTTATTTACATTCTTGTTTCTTTGTTAGCCCAGTTTTAAAATCTTTTTTCAATGAGGGGGAAAAAATGCTCTTCATTTATGTTGCTTTTATTATTATTTTCAATTTAGGTTATTTGAAGAAGCTGCTAGTAGACTAAATTTATCTGCCCTTATCAGTTTTTTAGTAGAATTGTGTGCCTTCAGTCAAATACAAATTTTTACTCAAAGCTATGTGAAGATTGCATCAGCAAGTGTTCATGGCAGCAATTTACTTTTGTACCATTTGGGAGATGTCATGTTACGTTGTGCTAGAGGTGGCAGACCTTTGATACATGTTATGAGAGCGTGGAGTGTTGTAGCTCCTCATTTTGTTGAAGTAAGTAATATAGATAATTGTTTATTTTAAAATAAATAAATGTGCTTCTTAAAATGGCATATTTGCTTACTTTCTCATTTTAAGAATATTAATAGTATAACTTTTCGAATAAAATGTGTGAAAAGTTATATTAAAAGTTTTCAAGTGAACATTACTTTTATAACTTGATTTGTTTTACTTCTTCTTGTAATATATTTGTGACTCCTTTTATTTATTAAATATTTATTGTGGTGCATTTTTAAAGTTTTAAATATAAATTTTAAAATTTGTTTTTACAAGTTGTAAAATGAGCTAAAAGTTTAGGGATCAAGATTTATTTGAGGAATATATATATATATATATATATATATGATTTATTGTTTTAGAATTATTACTTTTTCAATTACAAGTTATGTGTATTTCACAAAAAAAGGGAATCGATGTGGTGTTACTTTTTCTACTAGCTCTTAAATAGAGACTTAAATTAAAAATATTTAATAAAGATTGCTAGAGGCTGCATTTAATACAAAATATATTAAAAATAGTGATCGTATGAAAATAGTGATGAGTGAACCCTAGGTCTCGACTTGATCATACATGGGTACTTACCAAGCATAAGATAGATTCAAATTTTTATTTTTTTTATTTATCAAAATGAAGATTTAAAGAAAAACATACCCAGTCTTGATTAAAAAAAAAAAAGGCAGTATTCCATTCCACTAATTTAGAAATATTTATTAATAGGCTCCTTCATTTTCAAGAATGTAGAACCTGTACACACATTACAAATCTCAAATCTGTGATAACATGGCCATTTTCCTTTTAAAAAATTAAAGATACTTTACAAAAATATTTAAATATGACATCTCTGGCCATTTTCACAATTTAATTTCAAATCATAATAACCTTTAATAATAAATATCTTTCGATGGAAAAAGATTTTAAAAAAGTATCAGGGTGTGTAACCACATATAAAAAAAAATAACGCACGTACGTAAGTGCCTGGCCATTCTTATTAGAACGGAGGTGGAACACGAACTGACCGATTTAAAATTTTAAATATCGCTCCTAAAGAAAAAATGGGTCCTCACACATAAAATCACGGGTATGCGAATTTAATTCGTTAATCGGACCGCAAAGGTAACCAATGAATAGTTTGCGCACGCAAGAGAAAGAATCACAGATTCTCCCGTTGACAAGTGTTGCAGGAAGCAAACTTTACAGGGTGTGTTGAGCCAGGAACGAACGGCTGCAATTAGATGCCTGCAAAACAAAGTATTTTGGCACAGGAATTAAAAGAGAGGTGATGTATTCACATCACAATCAGGTTTATATATTGGCATGGCAAAAGAAAATCTAAAAACTAGAATTAATTTAGCACTTAAAAGACATTAAAATTAAAATAATTATTGCTCCTCATTAAAATTCACTAAAAAAAGGTAGTATTTACATAAATAAAAAAAACTTTTCAAAGTTAGCAAATTATAATAATTATATTTATGCTGTAAAGCTGCAAAGCTTTTGTGATTTTGGTAAAACCCAGTGTATGCAACAATATCAAGCTTTTCGAAATAGATGTAAGGTAGCATTCCATGCACAGGAAAAGAGGGGAAGAGAAAACGAAACCAGAGCTAGCTGCTAGTTCACTCCACACTGCTGATCAAGGCTGTGTGTAGCAGCCAAAATGAATAAAGTAATTATTTTTAGTTGTTTTTAATAGTTTTAATATTAATCCTGTGTTAATTTTGACAAATATTGATATTATTATTATTATTTTTTTTTTTTAAGTTATCCTCAAGAAAATGATAAGTTATATACCACAATCAGCTGAGATTTTCTTTTTGATCATTGCAGTGCTTATAAAAAATTTGTTTTTACTTTTCTGTGAAAAAAACTTCATACATGGGGGCAGGGGGAAATGTGTTTGATCTTGAGTGGGAAATCATAAAATATTGCACTGTTAGAAGGAGGAATTCATATCGGTAAAACCGTATCACAAGATGTGACCTATAAAGTTCTTATTCCATTCAGATCTGTAACTAGAAATAATATATTTGTATGTAGTGTGTTTACTTCATTTTTCTTCCTTTTCCTTTTCCCCCTATTGTTTAACTGTATTTAAATTTTTATTTTCAAGAGTAAATTTATCAAAGGATAATGTGGAACTCACTTTTCTTTTCCTTTTTTTTTTTTTTTTTTTTTTTTTTTTTTTTTAATTAAAAGGCAGCTTGTCACAAGGATAGTTTGATAGCCAAGAAGGGTGTGACAACTATACATGACATTGTGAGTGCTTTGTTATCATCAAATTCTGAGCTTTCTCATTTCCATTTTAATGAAGCTCTTTTTAAACCTTTTGAAAATTTGTTATGCCTTGAACTTTGTGACACTGATATTCAAGAGCAAGTAAGTATTAATTTAAATATTTGCAAATATTTATTTTTTGATAGAAAAGTTTACCTCTTACGTTTGATCTTATGACAACTACAACAAACTTATGACACATTTAACTTTAATTTATTTATTTGAAAGAGAAGAAGTATGATTTGTAGAAAATTAAATACACATTAAAAATTAGTGTGTACTGTGTGGTTGTTTTAAGAGGAAATTAATGTTATATCAAATCAGTAGAATAATTTGTAAATGACAAAAATTAAATCCATCCCAAAAATGAGTGAAAAGATCTACATAAAGTGTACTTTTATTTTTATTCATAAAAAATTATATGTAGTGTTAGTGAATGGGAAAGATTCATCTAATTGATTATGATGTTACAATTAAACTGAAATTATGTAGAATTTGATTTAATACAACCATAAAGTGTATGCTATATTTATTTTCTCGACATATTGTCAAATTGGGGAGGTGGGAGGAATTCTTTTTTCTGTATATACTGTACAGGGTTCTCCTTTGAGCCTTTTTGAAGGGCGTCGCGCCCTGCCTGCCCTTTAAATTTTTATGAGCGCCCTAACTGCCCTTTAAAGTACAAAAATGCGCCCTCCTTGCCCAAAAAACGCGCCCTTTATGCCCGAAAATCGCGCCCTTTATGCCCGAAAATCGCGCCCTTCTTGCTCCCAAATTTAACCACCACGACCCAAAATAGCGCATTTTTTCTCCTTTTTAAATATTCTTAGTGCTTTATAAATACAAATTTTCTTTCTAGAAGCTTTTTCACTTTTCTGTGTGTTCTACTTATTGCAAAAGCGAGTTGACACTTAGCAGGTGTTTCAACTATTTATCAGCGTAAACATAGTTGCCGCGGAACTTCTTTAAATGACCCTGCAGCCTGCTGGCTATAAGGGTGGGGTGGGGAACAGACAAACAAGTGCCTCCCCGGTGTTAGCAAAAAGAGAAGGGGAAAATATGGAAGATATTGCTCTTTTCTTATATTCCAACAATCCTTTTGCTTCATAAATCATTTTTTTTTTTTTTTTTTTTTTTTTTTTTAATTATTATTATTTATCTTTAAATCACGTTAACAAAAATAACAAATCTAATTACGTTTATGATCTAGCTGAAGAACCACAGAAATCATCGTTAAGTCCAATCTCATAAATAAGTAAAAAAAAAAAAAGACTCTGGAAAGGAGAAGTGTTTGTTTACATTAGATGAAAAACCACAATCAATTAGGAATCAAAAGCTGAAAGAAGGGGGAATGAAAAGGAAATCTAGATTGTGCAGTGCTTTGATTTTTATTTACATGATAACCACAGACAAGGATATACTATTTATCTGTGACAATAACAAAAGTTCAATTATTTTAATTATAAATAAATAAAATAAAAACTTCCTGGCGTAAAATAATTATTTGATAATGGATTTAAAGCTAATAAACTTCTAACGGTGATGTTGCGGTGTACACATTTCGGCTGGTCGACTACGCGGAAGTCCTAGACCTGGGAGATATGCCTTTCGTTAAAGACTTTTTAAGATGTTTTAATCCGTATTCGCGTATTTCAGAGTCAAAGACGGAAACAAGAAGTTTCACAGGCGAAGTGTCTACCATTGTAGAAAGAAAAAGAATATTTTTTATGACTTTTATTGGGATAATTGAATATATAACTCAGTTTTTACAGTGTGGGGCCATTCTAAGAAAATTACAGACATGGAATGGATATTTTACCAAGAACTGGCACAAAAATTTCACTTAAAAACTGACTGTTAACGAAAATCATACGAATTAATTGCGCATTTAGAAATAAACCAAACCAAAACATTTAATTTTTAAGAAATCAGGCACCAAAAAGCAAAGACTTCCGACTTAAGACTAAATATTTTAGTATTTTTGGAAAATTTTGAAATTTGCGTAAAAATGCTCTCGCATTTCGGTAATTAGTCACAAATATCACAAATCATTAAAAAAAAAAAAAAAAAAAAAAACTAATTACTACATCGATTAGCGTAAAATTAAAGCCTATCTTAGGTATTGCTTTTGAACATAAATTTTGATAATTAACGGCAAAATGATTCATACTTTCGCTATCGGCTAAAAAAAATATTCTGAATTTAGAAAGTCAGCTTTTTATAAAAGCGCGAATTTTATTAACATCGGAATAATAAAGTATTTCATAAATAATTGCAATTAAACGTAAATTTTCGAAAGTTAGCGGTGAAATCGAAATGATCCTCTATTTCCGAAATCAGCTGCAAAATTACTGCATATTTCGAGATTAAACTGTTAAATCAACTCAATTTTTATTGATTAATGACGGAATAAATGATTATTTGGAAATTCAGCTTTGAAAACAATGTGATTTTAATCTTAGCAGCAAAATAATAGAGTATTTCAATCCTTACAGTTTCCTTTTTATTTTCTTCTATATTTAATGGAAGAAAGTACTGGATTCGTAAAAATTTTCGACTTCCGGTTTTCGACGGATTTACACGTTTTCAGAGGTCTGGAACATGATTTGACCATTTTTAGACAATGTCTGTCTGTGTGTATGTGTGATAAAAATTTTGTGGCAACTGTATCTCTGGAACTACAGCTCAGAATTGTATATAAATTTATATGCCGATACACCTTGACCTAAATTAGTGCCTATCAACTTTTGGTGAAAATCGCTCAACAGGTGGCGCTGCTATACAGCGATTTCCGCAATTTAAAGAAGGCTATATCTCAGGTTCTATTGCATATAATCGAACAAAACTTGATTATATGAGAAGGTCTTTATAAAACATTATGCTGATTCAATGTAAATGCTTATCGGCCACTTTTAATAATAACCAATATAAGTATTCCTCCATTATTCATTCTACAGCCAAGTAACAGTTTCCAGGGATTTTGCATGTTGGGTAGTTTCATCCCTAATAGTTGTAGGAGCTACATTTTTAGAGATCAAATTTCAAAAGAATATTTCATTTGCCATTACTAAAATTCAGCAAACAAAGTAAGTAAATTCCAGGGATCTACTAAATTTACCAACTGATTGTAACATTAGAAATTAGCAATAATACCTAAAAAATTGGAAACTATTAAAAAATATATCCTTTTTATCACTACTATTTGATTAGAATGTTTAATATTTTTCTTTAATAATCACTAAAAAAGGTCTTTGGTTTTTATATTAAGAAATTTTTATCTTATTAAAGATAATTTTTATTATAGTTCTTTACTTTCATTTCAACATTTATAAGATTTTCAAGAGCTTTTTACATATTTTTTAGGAAGCAATTTTAATACTTTTTATTAGATTTAATAGAACTATAGTTAAAGATAAAAGAATGTGAAAAAATTAATTTATTTATTTTATTTTTGCTGACTAATTTGTACATTTAGTGAAAATTTGCTATATTTTCCGAGAGGGGGGGGGGGGGAATTGCTGATTGCTTAACAACTGCATTTATAAATATAATAAAATTGTTTGTAATTTTGGAGGCTATTTTTTGTGAAGCGATATGCCCTTTTTTATAAAATGTGCCCTTTTTCATTCTCCACAAATGTGCCCTCTTTTTATAGCACCACCCTGCCCCTTTTTCCTTGGTAGCAGCACCCTGCCCTTTTTCAAACCTAGGGGGAACGCTGATATACTTATGATGAGTATTTTAATCATACATCGAAACCATAAAAAATAAAAATAAAAAAAATTAAATATCCTGTAATAATATTTTTCTGCATTGTAAACTTACCTTTGTCAGTTTCAATAAAAAAAAAAAAGTTTGTGTATTTATTTTTTTAGGAGGAAAAATATTTTCCCCCTTTATTATATGTATTGTCACATTTTTACTTTCTCTTACCCATAAGGTAGAGAAAGTATTGTTTTTGGGTCAAATTTTCGAACGCGAGATTTTGAGGTCCCCTGAATATGAAAATCATGTTTCTAGCAAATGGTTTGTGTGTATGTCTGTGTGTGTGTGTCTGTCTGTTATCAGCATATCTCAAAAACAAATTATGGCAGAAAGTTCAAACTTGGTATTCTAAATGTGTATCATATAGGGATGCTACAGTAAAGATGAAGCAAATGGTTCGTGTACAGAGACAATCAAGATAATTCTAATACATTACGTCTATAGGGGGAAATTGCAGGAAAGTAGAGTTTAACGTCTATAGACTGCACTAAACCAAATGAAACGAATTTATATTTTTTGTAATAGAGATAGTTAACACTAGAAAGACGGAGACTTAGTGTATACCTATATTGCCCCAAAGCAGTCAAAATGACTGCAATGTGAAAGAATAACTAATGTGTAAAGAAATTTGTTTAAAATTAATTTTTAATATTTCTTATACTATTTACAGTCATATAGCAAGTTATTAGTAAGTATTAACAATAAAAAAAATTTACTTCATTTGGAACAAAAAATAATTTATTCATTATTTGTACATTTTAAGCAATTGTAAGTTGAAATCTTTTTATGTGTACATCTTCCGCAAACATACTTTTGACATTTTTCACATATGTTATTTGTTTTGTTTTTGTTGCAAAGTCGTACTTGACAAAATTTTTGTTTGTTAGAATATGTAGTGTTTGATGTTTGTGGGTCCTCATTTTCTGATGACTTTTTCTGTCTTGCAGCACTGTAATCGGTGAAAAGCTGTTCTGCTAATTGGAACAAGAACTGTTTTCGTTGTATTTGTATTCCTCTTTGTAAAGGATCCAAGCATTTATAGCAGCCAAATCTAAAATATTGAAAAATATTTGGAGTGGCCATCTATGAGAACTCGATTTTACGGTGCATTTTCTTGCCATTTGATCTGTCATATCAACTCCAAATTTTGTTTTGTTATAAAATTGAATAGTGTCCGGTAACATTTTTTTATTACTTCTATCAATTTTCACAAATTTATGCCTGGAACTTAGAACAGCTACTCTTTTATTCGGTTTGCTTTTATATATTGTAAGGACAGAATTTTTCGATTTATATAGGAGAGGGGAAAAACGATGCATGTTATCCTTTGTTTGTTTGGCTACTTTTGGTAGTTCTCTTTTATTTCCTCTAATAGTTCCAACTAGTGTCGTTTTTTGGCCAATAATTTCGTCACGAGTGACATGCTAGTGAAGAAGTTATCGGTCGTGATATTCCTTCCACAGTTTGTGTATGGCTCGACCAGTTTCAGAACAACGTGTTCACTGAGAAGCATTGACGATGGTCGTTGTTCGTCTTTCCCCAAGTAAGGAAAACCATTCAAAATGTACTTGCTACTAACATCTGATGCAAGCCAGAATTTGATGCCAAATTTGTTGGGTTTATTCGGCATATACTGTATAAACTTGCACCTGGCTTTTGTTGGAAATAATTGCTCGTCAACTGTTATATTTTGCCCTGGTTGATAGCAAGCTTGACTATTTTCAATAAACTTGTCCCATATTTCCGAAACTAAGGCAAATTTATTTGTTTGGAGGCGCCTACTTCTTTCGGTTCTTTTGTCAAAACGAATAAATCGTAGAATTTGCTTGAACTTATCTCTGGGCATAGTTCTTCTAAAAAAATTTTGCGAAATCGGAGCCGATCTGAATTCATATAAGCAGATTGGGAATAATTGCATATAAGAAATTTACTCAATTCAATAATAAAAGCCATTTGATTATTTAAAATTTTCCAAGTAGTCAAAATGACTGCTTTTAGGCAATACAGGTATAACACATATATATACCGAAAATGAAAGAGGGGGGGAGGCAACTACAATGATTAATAAACGCATTTATATGTTGTACAAAAAATCACAAAATTCTAAGAAGCTGTGTCATTATATACACAATTGTTTTTCTAACTGAAATTGAAAAGCAGTCTAAATGACTGCCTTAGGCAATCTAGTGTTAACTGGGAAAAATAATTTTGTGTATGTATGAGCCTCGCCTCCCCCCTCGAGGGGAGTAAATTTTTATGATGGGTATCTTTCAAAAGAGCTCGCCAATACCTTTAAAACGAATGGTTGAACCATCGATCTGCGATAATTTAAAACAAAGTTATCGATTTTTTTTACTTTTAACGAAAAAAAAAAAAACTTAGAAAAAAAAAATCTTACTTTTTTTTTTTTTTTTTTTTTTTTAAATATTGAGAATAAAATGGACTTTTTTTTGGATATTTGGTGTTATACTACTTCTCTAATATGGAAATCGTCTGCCTTATCATAAAAGATAATTTTTTTAAATAATAATTTTAATAAATTATTTTTTAAAAAGAGAATTATTTTTTAATAACAGAATTAAATTCTATACAAATGTAGGTGCATTAATGAGACGAGGGGTTGAGGAGGCAGTAGCACCCTCTCACACAGAACTAATTATCATATAAAACTCTTCAGAAGCCTAATATGAATTGTTTAACATAGGTTTACATAACAGTACTCATTATCTTACCTATTAATCTGCAACCTGTATTCATAGTATTAAATTTCAGGGTAAGAGAAAGTCGTGTGTGTGACACACCAAATTATTATAGTTATTTTAGTGTAATATAATCTTTGGAGTAATCAGACTTGAGTTGTTAGTAATGAATGCAGACATTGATAGAAAATAATAGTAATGTAAGTGATAGGGATTAAAGCAATATTTTGCAATTTGCCTTTCATTTAAGGAGAGACAATAACTTCTGAAACAAAAAATTGTGCATTTTGATATGCTTTTTTGATTCATCATAAACAAAAAATTTAAAAATTTAATAACTTGTTCAAAATAGTACTATATTTGAAAATTGAAACCTGGTTTTTAACCGACTTCAAAAAAGAAGGAAGGTTCTCAATTCAAACCGTATGTTTTTTTTATGTTTGTTAGCTCATAACTTCTGAACGGATACTCCGATTTTGATACTTTTTATTTTGTTGAAAATGTCTTGGTCTGACTTAGGTCCCATTGTAATATCTTTACGATCTAAAGAAAATACAGGGTGCCTAAAAAAGTCAGTCCCAACTCTTTTAACTGCTAAACGGCTTCAGCTATAGTGATATAAATGGTATGCAAGTATAGCAAAGTGGCCATGCAGTACATGGTTAAAGCGCTTGCAGCGCCACCTGGTGGGAAATAGAGGAGTTGGTGTTCCTATCTCGAAAACGGTTCTAGAGAAAAAAGTGAATTACAAAATTGAAGAGTACAGACATTCATGCTAGCATTCCTATCTCGGAAACCGTTCAAAACAGGGGAAAAAGGGAATTATAAAATTGAGGAGCATCATCGATTTAGTACGAAAAGATAGTTTAGACATTGATGCTAAAAACACAATGCTAAAAACGTGCATTTGTTTGTTCGCAATTTCTTACACTATGCACACTTGAACTATGATACACGCTTTGCAGCGTACATGCATACTCTGTGGTTCAAAGTACTGGTACTGTAAGCGGTCACATCGATTAGCGCAAAGTCGTTTTCAACCAACTTCAGACAAGAGGGTGTTCTTAATTCGAGCTATGTGTTGTTGTTGGTGTTTGCAAGCTTATAACTTCGTAAGAGATGCTCTAATTAACCGACTTCAAAAAGGGAGGAGGTTCTCAATACAAAGCGTATGATTTTTTGTTTTTGTTTGTTAGCTCATAACTTCTGAACGGATGATCTGATTTTGATACTTTTTGTTTTATTGTAAAGGTCTTGGTCTGAAATAGTTCCCATTGTAATATCTTTACGATCAAAAGAAAATACAGGGTGCCCCAAAAAGTCAGTCCCAACTCTTTTAACTGCTGAGCAGCTGCAGTTATAGTCATAAAAATGGTATGTAGCTACAATAAAGTGGATATGTGCAATGCGATTCAACCGCCTACAGCGCCACCTGGCGGAAAATGGTGGAGTTAGCGCTCCTATCTCGGAAACGGTTCAAGACAGGGGAAAAAGTGAATTATAAAATTGCAGAGCATCATCGATTTAGTACAAAAAGATATTTTAGACATTAATGCTAAAAACAGAACGCTTAAAACGTGCATTTGTTTGTTCACAATTTCCTATTTTGTGCACACTTGAACGACATTGCATATGTTATAGCGTAGCGGGTGAGATTTATGCTATGTAGAATTCAAAGTATGATTATTATAAGCGGTCACATCAATTAACGCATAGACGTTTCAAACCGACTTCATAAAGGAAGAAGTTCTCAATACAAACCGTGTTTCTCATTGTTGTTGTTGTTGTTGAAATTTGTTAGCTTATAACTTCGTAAGAGATGATTTAATTTTAAAACTTTTTTTGTTGTCGTAATGATCTTGGCCTGAAAAAGGTTTCTTTACAATTTCATTAAGATATAAACAAATTACAGGATACTCACAAAAGTCTGTTCTCACTCTAACTGCTAAACGCATGCAGCTACACTGGTAAAAGCAGTATATAAGTATCGATGTTGAAACTTCTGTCCGTCAGCTGCAATGCATGTTTTGCTCTTTTTTTGAACTATACGCTTCGCAATTTCCAGCGCAGCGGTTGACACATATTCACTGTAAAGTTCAATGTATATGCCTAACAGAATTTTTGGTTACGAATACAGCGTATCCGTTCATTACATTTCTAAAGACATTTTAATTTCCGTATGTTCCTTCAATAGATAGTTTTTTGCTCATATCCGATAAAGTTAAGAAAAGTGACACAACTAAAAAATGCAGCATTTGAGAAAAATCAACTTAAAAATAGATTGTCCAGAATAAAACTGGCATAACTGTCTCTCGAGTGGATAACTTTGTAGATGGGGATGTAACTTCTTTGTTCACACTGGGTGCATTTCATGTATTTTTCAGTGACATAATCCATTGTTTGAGTTATGTCCCTTTTCTTGGAAGTTGTGATTTGTGAAACTGCCGTCGAACGTCTTCTGATGTTCTGCTATATGAATAAATTTTCACTGAAAAGAGAAAAATAAAATCTTTTTGTAAAAAAATAGAACCGACTCCAAAAAGCAACTACTATTCAAACAACTAAAAATAAAAAAAAAGGTACAAAATGAAACTGTAAATTGCGCCTAAAAGTATAAAATAATTTCCTTCGCCAAACAACCTATAACACTACAATTAATCATAACTTTTGAAGTCGGCGCAAAATTAAATAAAAATTTATACCTTTATTCAATACAAAACTCAAATCCTATTCAAAATACACATCTTACATGATAGTTATCAAAGTTATACCAAATTTGCAAAGGAAACTCTAACTTCGTAGAAACATAAATACCGCATTGTGACGAATGTTCACTGTTCTATGTAGATGCTACTAATGGATCAATTGTATACAGTGAAAAAAAATTAAAGGAAACATGAAAATGGATCATTCGAGACAGCAGCATTTCTTGCTACCGATGATGACTACCTAAAAACAAACCTTTGAAAACTAATTAAATTTTATTTAATTTTGCGCCGACTTCAAAAGTTATGATTAATTGTAGTGTTATAGGTTGTTTGGCGAAGGAAATTATTTTATACTTTTAGGCGCAATTTACAGTTTCATTTTGTACCTTTTTTTTTATTTTTAGTTGTTTGAATAGTAGTTGCTTTTTGGAGTCGGTTCTATTTTTTTACAAAAAGATTTTATACAATTAAATGAGCACATTTTTTTAAATAGCAAAAAATAAATACACACAGTTAAAAAAAAATAAATAAAGGAAAATTAATCTTGTTTTCACACAAGATAATTTATTTACTTTTTTTTTTTTTTTTTTTTTTTTTTTTTAAATATACTATAGAACCCATATTATTCTATCAAATTAAAGTTAAATATTGCCTTTATTCTATAAACATCAAATTTGAAATTTATCTGGTATGTAAATATTATTAAAAAAAAAAAAATTGCACAACTTTAAAAATATTTAAAATTTTTTGATTGATCATGCTGTAAAATAAAACCTTTTGTCCACATTATCAAAACTGAGGTTCATAGAATAAAAAAAATCCATATATACAACAAATATGCAAAATTTGAATTTTTTTCTATTCATAACTTTTTTTTTTCTTGATTTTGTGGGAAAGTGTAATAATCAGAAACTTAAAAAAAGTCAGGTTTAAAGATATATATTTTAAATGGTAAGTATGGATTTGATTTTAAATTTATAATTATAACACAGATAATTTTCTTTAGATTTTGATGCATTTTGTTTATAAATGTTCTTAACATTCTGAATTATGTACCAAAATATTTTTCAAAAATTGATTTTTTGAAGGTTGAAAGGTTCTATTTCACCTTAAGAAGGAAGCCATATTTGCTTTATATATTGCTGGGTATTTTTTAGAAAAAAAAAAAAAAACAACTTTTTTAGTTTCCGATAAATTTTTAGTTTAAAACATTGTGTATATTAACCTGATTAAATTCAAATAATAATTAATTTAATAAATAAAAAACTTTGTAAGTGACCAGTGTAAAAATAAAAAAGTAACAGTAATTTTCGGTCAGAACAGCTTTTCATCAGATGAAAAAAACTAGGTACAAGTCCATTATTAAAGAAGTTTTGTGCCTACTAAGGGCCTACAGAGTTAGCCTACTTACAACTTTCTGTGCCTACTAAGAAATTTAAATGGACTTCGGCATTTTGCTTCCTCTGAAACATTCTTTTTTTTTACTTTCTTCTATATGTAATACAGAGAAAGTATTGGATTCGTAAAAATTTTCGACCTCGGGTTTTTGATGGATTTACACGTTTTGAGAGCTGTAGAACACGATTTGACCCTTTTTAGAAAATGTCTGTCTGTCTGTCTGTGTGTGTGTGTGTGTGACAAAATTTTGTGGCAACTGTATCTCAGGAACTACTGCACAGAATTTCATACAAATTAGTATGTAGTTGCACCTTGACATAAATTAATGCCTATCAACTTTTGGTAAAAATTGTCTTACAGGTTGCGTTGCCATCCCGCTTTTTCTAAATTTTTAACATGGTGATATAGGACAAAATTTTGTATAAATGTGCATAAAGAGAATTATTTTTTAGTAATCATTATGAAATTTACAAGAATTATTTATAATAGAGGTAGTCAACTGGGGAAAAAATTTTGTATGCGTAGGAGCCTCGTGAACCCCCCTGGGGGGGAAGTCCCCCCTCGAGGGGAGTAAATTTTCAAGATGGGTATCTTTCGAAAGGTCTCGTCAATACCTTTAAAACGAATGGTTGAACTATAAATCTGTGATAATTTAAAACAAAGTTATCGATTTTTTTTACTTTTAACAAAAAGTAACTTAGAAAAAAAATCGTTTTTTTTTTTTTTTTTAACGAAATTTAACCAGACTTGGTATTTAGTTGGCCCCTGACATAAACTGGGGCTGATTAGATTTGGGGATCAATCACTCAACAGGTGGTGCTGTGATCGTATTTTTTCTAAATTTTTAACATGGCAGTATAGGACAAAATTTCGTATAAATGTACATAATGGGAGTTATTCTTAACCTGTGACTGTTAAATTAATATGAATTATTGATGATAGTAGTAGTTAATTAGGAAAAAAATCTCGGTCATCGCTTCCCCCCCCAGGGGAAAGTACCCCCCCGGGGGGGGTAAGTTTTCAAGATGGGTATCTTTCGAAAGGTCTCGTCAATATCTTTAAAACGAATGGTTGAACGATAATTTAAAACAAAGTTATCGATTTTTTTTTTTAACGAAAAAAACTTTGAAAAAAAATTGTATTTTTTTTTTTTTTTTTTTTTTAAATATTGTTACTGCGTGAATTTGTATAGGAAAATATAGAAGAAAGTCTTGTGGTGGCCACAGCATACTAGTTTTTATTTCAGAGTAGTGCTGTTATCTGTCAAACAGAGAAGGAGCAAAGGTTTAAAAATCGATTAAAACAAGGAAAAAATATTGAAAAATTGGCACATAAAGCATCTCTACATATAATTAAAAAAAAAATTGTGTGACTGTTGCTTTGTAGGGAAATGGCAGACTGCAAAGCTATGGGATTTTGCATGGAGATCTGTTTTGACCTCTCTTGATGCATCTGGAAGCCTGGTTTCCTAATTTTTGATTAGTTTTTTTTTTTTTTTTTTTTTTTTTAATTAATTAATTTAAAGTATATAGATTTCTGAAATGATCAACTCTGGAAATGTAAATGTTAAGTCTCCCCTTAGCAATTCAGTCAGTTGTTTAAAGCATCATGTTAATAAACCTGAAGGTTGTGGGTTCAGATTTAAATGTATAGGTGTATTGATCACTTTGTAGGCAAACGACTGATCACAAGGATACAGAATTTTTCATGGAGGTCCATTTTGACCTTTGCTGATGCACCTCAAAGCACGATTTAAAAAATTTTTATTATTATTATTTTTTTTTAATTAAAATTTTTACTTTCTTCTATATGTAATATAGAGAAAGTATTGGATTCGTAAAAATTTTCGACCTCGGGTTTTTGATGGATTTACACGTTTTGAGAGCTGTAGAACACGATTTGACCATTTTAAGAAAATGTCTGTCTGTCTGTCTGTGTGTGTGTGTGTGTGTGACAAAATTTTGTGGCAACTGTATCTCAGGAACTACTATACAGAATTTCATACAAATCGGTGTGTAGTTGCACCTTGACATAAATTAGTGCCTATCAACTTTTGGTAAAAATTGTCTTACAGGTTGCGTTGCCATCCCGCTTTTTCTAAATTTTTAACATGGTGATATAGGACAAAATTTTGTATAAATGTGCATAAAGAGAATTATATTTTAGTAATCATTATGAAATTTACAAGAATTATTTATAATAGAGATAGTCAACTGGGAAAATTTTTTTGGATGCGTAGGAGCCTTGCCACCCCCCCTGGGGGGGGAAAGTCACCCCTCGAGGGGAGTAAATTTTCAAGATGGGTATCTTTCGAAAGGTCTCGTCAATACCTTTAAAACGAATGGTTGAACTATAAATCTGTGATAATTTAAAACAAAGTTATCGATTTTTTTTACTTTTAACAAAAAAAAACTTAGAAAAAAAATCTTTTTTTTTTTTTTTTTTTTTTTTTTTTTTTAACGAAATTTAACCAGACTTGGTATTTAGTTGGCCCCTGACATAAACTGTGGCTGATTAGATTTGGGGATCAATCGCTCAACAGGTGGCGCTGTGATCGTATTTTTTCTAAATTTTTAACATGGACAAAAGTAGTACAAAATTTCGTGTAAATGTACATAATGAGAGTTATTCTTAACCTGTGATTGTGAAATTAATATGAATTATTGATAATAGTAGTAGTTAATTAGGAAAAAAATTTGGGGCATTGCTTCCCCCCCCCCTAGGAGGAAGTACCCCCCCGGGGGGGGGGGGGGTAAATTTTCAAGATCGGTATCTTTCGAAAGGTCTCGTCAATACCTTTAAAACGAATGGTTGAACTATAAATATGTGATAATTTAAAACAAAGTTATCGATTTTTTTTACTTTTAACGAAAAAAAACTTTGGAAAAAAAATCATATATATATTTTTTACTTCCATTACCCTACTACCGTAGGTAATGGAAGTATTGTATTCGGTCTGAAAATTCGATATCGGGTTTTCACCTGATTTACACGTTTTAAGGTCCCCTGAGTCCAAAAAAGTGGTTTTTGGCAATTGGTCAGTGTGTATGTATGTGTGTGTGTGTGTGTGTGTGTGTATGTGTGTGGAGAATCTTCTGGCTATTATAGCTCAGAAACTAATAAAGATAGAGCTACAAAACTTTAGAATTCAAATACGTCTGGCCTACAGATGAAATTTCCAAATTTTGGTGAAAATTGAAAAACCGGAAGTGGGACATCGGAAACCGGAAGTTGGACCGTAAGTCCGTATCTCAAAAACGGCTCTAACGATTTTCTTCAAACTTGCTATATAAACACTCTATTAGATGTCCTTTCGAATGATATAGTTGGTTAGTTCAAGAAAATTGATAGGCGTCCTGTATAAATAGCTCAATTTCAGGCCTCCCAAGGGCGTTCCTTAAAAAACGGTTGTACGGATTTTTTTCAAACTCGCCCTTTTAACTCACGTTTAAATATGCTTTTGTATGTAATTATTGTTTTCCTGTCAATAATTGATTTTAACCGGAAATGGGACATCGGAAACCGGAAGTGGGACCGTAAGTCCGTATCTCAAAAACGGCTCTAACGATTTTCTTCAAACTTGCTATATAAACACTCTATTAGATGTCCTTTCGAATGATATAGTTGGTTAGTTGAAGAAAATTGATAGGCGTCCTGTATAAATAGCTCAATTTCAGGCCTCCCAAGGGCGTTCCTTAAAAAACGGTTGTACGGATTTTTTTCAAACTCGCCATTTTAACTCACTTTTAAATATGCTTTTGTATGTAATTATTGTTTTCCGGTCAATAATTGATTTTTTGTAAACGTTGGTATCTCAAAAACGGCTCTAACGATTTTCTTTTTTGGTCACTTTTATGTTTTCTGATTACATTATCTCTCAAAAATGCATGTAATACATGTAATAGCGGGTAATGGAAGTCGTGTGGTTGTTTCACACCAGATTTTTTTAAATATTGTTACTGCGTGAATTTGTATAAGAAAATATGGAAGAAAGTCTTGTGGTGGCCACAATATACTAGTTTTAGCAGGGAGATTGTCTGGGGCTGCAATCTGTAGTTATAAAGTGAAGATGATAATCTGTCCAAGAAATGTTTGTCCAAAAAACGTAGCTTGTGAATAGTGGCAGTACCACTTATTATCCAGTTAGCTCTTAAATTTAAATGTTCAGTTAAGGTGCAAATGCAAGCAATGGGGACCTGGAAACGATACAGAGTAGGTAAGAAAGTCACTGCCAAAGGCAGCAGTGTCCCAAAATGAAGTTTTAAGTGATTGTGATGGATTTTGCTTTTTTTTTTTTTTTTTTTTTATAGTTTTTAATTAAGAAGTGTTTTAAAAATATTGTTATTAATTTTTCTCAAAATTCTATATAGACCAGTGAGAGAGAAACAGGCAAATCTCACTAATTGTTACTTTCTTCTATATTCAATAGAAGAAAGTATTGGATTCATAAAAATTTTCGACCTCGGGTTTTTGATGGATTTACGCGTTTTGAGATTTGTAGAACACGATTTGACCATTTTTAGAAAATGTCTGTCTGTCAGTCAGTCTGTGTGTGTGTGACAAAATTTTGTGGCAACTGTATCTCAGGAACTACTGCACAGAATTTCATACAAATTGGTATCTAGTTGCACCTTGACATAAATTTGTGCCTATCAACTTTTGGTAAAAATTGTCTTTCAGGTTGCGTTGCCATCCTGCTTTTTCTAAATTTTTAACATGGTGATATAGGACAAAATTTTGTATAAATGTGCATAAAGAAAATTATTTTTTAGTCATCATTATGAAATTTACAAGAATTATTTATAATAGAGATAGGCAACTGTGAAAAATTTTTTGTATGTGTAGAAGCCTCATTCCCCCCCCCCCCCCCCCATGGAAGTAAATTTTCATGATGGGTCAATTTTCATGATGGGTCAAATTTTCATGATTGGGGATCAATATCTCAACAGGTGGCGCTGTGATCGCATTTTATGCAAATTTTTAACATGGCAGCATTGGACAAAATTCCGTATAAATGTGCATAATAAGAGTTATTTTAAACTTGTGATTGTAAAATTAATATGAATTATTGATAATAGTAGTATGTAACTAGGAAAAAAATTTTGTGCATGCGGGGGCATCGCTTCTACCCCCCCCCCCCCCCTGGGGGTAAATTTTCACAATGGGTAACTTTCGAAAGATCTCGTTGATAATAGTAGTAGTTAACTAGGAAAAAATTTTTGTGCATGTGGGGGCATTGGTTTCCCCCCCCCCCCCCCCCCCCCCGGGGTGCAAAGTTTCGAGATGGGTATCTTTCGAAAGGTCTCGTCAATACCTTTAAAACGAATGGTTGAACCATAAATCTGTGATAATTTAAAACAAAGTTATCGATTTTTTTTTTACTTTTAACAAAAAAACTTTTATTTTTAAAAACTCGTATTTTTTTTTTTTTTTTTTTTTTTTTAAACGAAATTTAACCAAACTTGGTATTTAGTTGGTCCCCGACATAAACTGGTGCTGACTACATTTGGGGATCAATCGCTCAACAGGTGGCGCTGCTATCTCATGTTTTCTAAATTTTTAACATGGCAGTATAGGACAAAATTTCGTATAAATGTACATAATGAGAGTTATTTTGAACTTGTGATTGTGAAATTAATATGAGTTATTGATAATAGTAATAGTTAACAAGGAAAAAATTTCTGTGCATGTGGGGGCATCGCTTCCCCCCCTGGGGGGGGGGTAAATTTTGAAGATGGGTATCATTCGAAAGATCTCGTCAATACCTTTAAAACGAATGGTTGAACTATAAATCTGTGATAATTTAAAACAAAGTTATCGATTTTTTTTACTTCTAACAACAACAACAAAATATATATATATATATATATATATTTTTTTTTAAATATTTTTGCTGTTTGAATATGTATAGGAAAATATAGAAGAAAGTCTTGTGGTGGCCACAACGTACTAGTTAAATAATAATTTTAATAAATTATTTTTACTGAGTGAATTTGTATAGGAAAATATAGAAGAAAGTTATGTAGTGGCCACAGCAAACTAGTTAAATATTTGGTTTTAGTTCAAAACCAGCGAATGTTAAAGGGTTAAGGAGACTGTCTACCTGTTGTAACCAGAAAACAAATCCCATATTATGATATGAGGAAATTTGTTACTAGAATACTTATTATCTAAAGAAAATTAATTCAATTTTCAAATGTAAAAAATTAACAGCCATTAAATTAGTTGTTGTTTTCCAAAAAATTATTTTAATATTTCATTTTGAAGCTATAAAGTATGAAAAAGCATTTAGTTCATTTTTCTCACTTTATATCTTAAAAATCAAATATTAAAAATTTAAAAAAATCAGTTTTGGAAAGCAAAAGCACATTTAACGATTTTAAATTTTCTAAATGTGAAACAATCTTAAAAAAAAAAAAAAAAAGAAAGAAAGAAAGAAAGAGAAGGCTAATGTGACAGTGACTATAAGTGGGAAATTTTAAGAGGTAATGAGTAGATTCAATATGCATATTATACTCATATTAATTTTTTTTAATTAAATATGCTTCTAGTAGACTGGGTTAAATTAGTTCCATAAACTAATGCTATATGTGTGTGAGTTTCATATTTTATGTTGTTCATTTTGGTTTTTAATACATAGTAAAAGAAAAAAATGTATATATATATATACATATATATATAATAAAGATGTCTATTAAGCATAGTAGAAGCCAAGCAACAGATACAAGATCACTGAAACACTAATGACCAATAAGATTTAAAAAAAAAAAAAAAAATTATCAGTGGATGAAATACATTAATGTATTAAAGTAAGTTGTTGTATAGTTAGTAAGTTGTATAGTTAGTTAAAAATGATCCAGGGCCAGTGACAAAATACACTGTCGCAAAACTTCACAACACTGCAAGAATCATAATATAAATTTTAAATCAGTAAATAACATATTGAAAAAATTAGAGAAATTACAGAAATAATACAAATTGTAAGAGTGCAAATGCAGCTTTAAACAAAGTGTATAATACAAAAAATAGTGTTAATGCCAATTTAAGACAAATCTAAATGTATGAAATTCATATATTAGATAATTTAAATGACATAAAGCAATAAGTTTTATTAAAGACAAAATACATTCAAAATTTATGCGCAATTGCAGCAGGTTTAATTTTAAATGTAAATATAATAAAGATGATCTATTAAGCATAGTAGAAGCTCTATATTCTAATTTTTAAATTATAAAAAATAAAAAAGATTTATTGAATATTTTCTATATTTATCTTTTATTCATTTAATTTTAATATTATTGCTTTTAAAATTGTGTATGTGTATTTTCTTTTTTAAATTGTAGATAGTAAGCTCAATATGTGAATTTGTGGAAGGTTGTACTACAGAAATCAGATCAGGCTGGAGGCCTCTTTTTGGTGCTCTTCGAGCTGTTCGAATCCCCAGTACAGTGACAGATTTTGTGGAATCTGGCTTAGAAAAGGAACATGTTCATCATTTGAGGGTTGTTCTGGATGTTTTTGAGGCATTTCTTGGTACAGATAATATGTTTGTGTTTGCATACGCTGCAGTTGATTGTCTTTTATGTCTGCTGAAACATGTAAAGGGCCCCGGTAAGTTCAAGTACTATTTTTTAATGCGAATTTTCTTATATAATAAATGATTATTTAACACGTTACTGTCAAGAATGCTAGTATTCTCCCCCCCCCCCCCCCCCCCCCCCAAAAAAAAAAAAAAAAAAAAAAAAAAAAAAAAAATTCAGGTTAAATATAAGTATTTATTAAGACATTGCTTTCTTAAGGTCAATAATGATAAGCAGGATGTGTAATAAAATTTGTGCTTAATGTTTTATTATAATTCTTTCATGATAGAACCAGTTTACAGGGGAAATAGAGAAAATCTTAATCAACCTGAGTGTGAAGAACCTTTTTCATTCATTTAATCATAATTTGTGTTATTTGAATGATTATGATTATTTGCTTATTTAAGTTTTTCTTTCTTTCTTTCTTTCTTTTTTTTTTTTTTTTATTCGAGGAAGGGATGGGGGGTTGTAGGTTTTTTACTGAATTGTGTTAATCTGGTTTTAATAAATCTTTTGTTATATAACTAAAGATGGCACCTTTATTATGTGCATTCTTGTTTTTGACATATTATGTTATTTAAAAAATCAATATTCTTCTTGTGACTATTATTTAAGACAATCAAGTGTACATGTCTTTGTATATACTTTTTAGTATATGCTAAATTTAATTTTTATTTGATTATATGTGATGTATATTAATTCTTATAATGTGTTTATTAGCAGTTAACTTTTGTTTCGATTTTTTTTTTTTTTTTTTTTTTTTTTTTTTTTTTTTTAAGCTGAAATTCAAGATTTATCAGCAGATGTTTATATTGACAAAATGAATTCCCATGGTATTCCATTGGATATGTGTTTAGCAGCTCTAAAATATTTAGAGAAATGTTCTGCCATTTTGTCTTCCATGTATACAATCCCTACATGTCCAGTATTTAATTCTGCAAATAGGTAATATTCTTTTCTAAATATAATATCTGTGCAATTGCTTTTAGCATTTATATTGAATAGAATTACTTTAGAAGTTTTTGCCCACTTAGCTGGTCACTATGTGTGTAATACTTTATAATTAAAACCAAAAGAATCTTCTTGAAATAACTTAAAACCTCATTTCTGATCCCCATTGCTTTTGCCAAAGTCTTTCTCGCCTGCACTATATTAGGTTCAATAGAGGTCAAGACTTACAATTTTTGTAAGTGGCCACTGGACATGTTTAACTCGGTGGCCACTCGCGAGTCGATGTTATACCTGATATTCACACACATAATTAAAAAATGTATATGTAAAGGCATAACATACGATGTGGTCGGAAAATTATGAAATAGTGGCTTTTATTGTATTATTTTAATAATAATTTAATATATATATATATATATATATATATATATATATGCAGATTTAAAAAAAAAAAAAAATCTTTAAAAAAAAAAAAAAATTTCACAGATTTAAAAAAAAAAAAATCTTTAAATATTATTTGAAAATAAATATTTTTTTTTAAACTTTCATACTTCTCGAGTTTAAAGTTTTCAATACATATCTGAAATGAAAGCAGGTGGGAGAAAGACAAAATTGGCTGAGAAATCAAATCATTGTAAAATGATTCGACTTTTGAGAGAAGATATGATCTCGTTTGAATTTCCTTTGAGTGTTTATGATTTTATTCTTATTAGTATTTTAAGAGTGAGTTTTGTAAACATATAAGGTAGTTACAGCAGCGCCGACTTTGAAAAATTTCTGGGGGGGCTCGAACCACGGCCGTAGCGAGGAATTTTTTTTGAGGGGGGGGGGAATCACATTTCTAATACAAGGTCATCAAATATGGTATAATAATGTACACACGCTTACCCAATGAAAAGAAGATATGCACACACAAACAACGGCCTGATTAACACAGGGGCAAGTGCCAGGGGCCCTGAGTAGCAAAGGGCCCCAAAACTAGTCCTGAAAATGCCATCATAATCTTTGCCATTTAGTTTATAAAATTATATAAATCGAATTTATAAAACAAAATTAAGAGTAGTAGGGAGGTCACTGAGATAATACGGCCATCGGCCACTTCAATTTGAAACCAATATTGTGATTATGGTTAAGTTAAAATTGGAGGGGAAAGGCAGAATCTCGAAATAATTTGTGCTATATCTTCTCTTTAAGTTTTAAAAACAATATTTGTTCTTACTTTTCATTTTTACTACTTAAAATGTTAAAATTTCATTAACTATCTTTAATTAAATTTTGATAGAATGGAGTAGAAGGCTGATTTTTTACCAACTATGTGAAAAATACCAGAGCCGGGAATCGAACCCGGGCCATTCCGCTTATCGCGCGGATGCTCTAACCGCTAAGCTACCCTGGCTAATAACCAGCACGGCACTTCTCACATAATTTATGTTGGCAAGGTTACCGAGTCTGCATTAGAGCAGCTATATCAAGTGACAAATTTGAACATGGCACAACTCTAATAGGCCATAAAATTTAATTTAATTGTTTTTTTTTTTAAACAGCTGTTTAAAAAAAAAGAAAAAAAATTCTAAATATATTTAATTAAAAGCGGAAGGCCTGGGTTCGATAACCGGCTCTGGTATTTTTCACATAGTTGGTATAAAAAATCAACCTTCCACTCCAAAATTTTCTGAAATGAACTTTCAGGGTTGATGAATAAATTTCTAAATTAAATTAAAATTTCGTGGTCTATTGGAGTTGTGCCATGACTATTAATGTCACTTGATATAGCTGTGTGTACAGACTCGGTGACTTTGCCAACGAATGTTATGTGAAAAATACCTGGCTGGTAATCAGCCAGGGTAGCTCAATGGTTTGAGCATCCGCACGTAAAGCGGAATGCCCGGGTTCGATACCTGACTCTGGTATTTTTCACATAGTAGGAATAAAAAATCAGCCTTACACTCCAAAATTTTCTGCAATGATCTTTAATTAATTAATTATTTAAGGTAATAGGACAAATGAAGGTATTATCGCTACCATAAAGCGGAATGCCCGGGTTCGATACCTGACTTTGGTATTTTTCACATAGTAGGTATAAAAAATCAGCCTTACACTCCAAAATTTTCTGCAATGATCTTTAATTAATTAATTATTTAAGGTAATAGGACAAATGAAGGTATTATCGCTACGTTCATATTTTTCGTACTAAATCGATTTATTACATTTTTCTTACCCATAAGATAGAGAAAGTATTGTTTTTGGATCAAGTTTTCTAAATTGAATTTTTGTTATATTTACACGTTTTGAGGTCCCTTGAATCCAAAAATCATGTTTTTAGGAATGTTGGTGTGAAAGTTGCCTTAATAATTTTAAATGAGCTTTTGAATTTAATAACAGATTTGAATTCTATAAAAATGTAGGTAAAGTAATGAAACAGAGGGGGGCGGTACCCCCCCCCCCCCCTCCTCACACAGAATTACAATTACTTGTCAAATAAAGCTGTTCCGAAGCTTAATTTGAATTGTTTTAACATAGGTTTGTATAACAGTCCTCGCTATCTTACCCCTTAATCTCCAATCTGCATTTATAGTATTAAATTTCAGGGTAGTGGTGTCAGTGACACACCAGATTATCAAGTTTTATTTTCCTAAAATAAAAAGTTTCATAAAAAAAAGGGGGCAATATTATATACTTTTATTGTTTATAAATTCATGACTTACATCCAAAAAAGTTCCTTTTTATTTAAAAATGCCAAGGGAAAAAAGAAGCAACCAAATAAATAAAATGCAAATATAAATAAAAGAATTTTTTATAAAGACGAATTAAACATCTCAGAAACCTTTATAAAAATTACTTTCATTTAAACTTAAATAAGAGAGTAGCATCAAGCGTATAAAATATTAATAAAGTAAAAATAAAAAATGTAATAACAATATGGCAGTAACTTTTGTGAAAATAGTTATATTACTTTGCATCGATGTTTCTGAAAACTTTTGCTCCTCATGCACAAACCATAAGTGATTGGGATTCCCATAGCACAGCTAAGGGAATCATCTTCCTGTGAACTCCCCCCCCCCCCGCGCCCCATACAGATACTTTCAGCCCTTTTTGTTTTTCTTTTTATCTTTCTTTTTTTTCCTTCTTAGTCGATTTATGTCCAACAACCTTACTTTACAGCTGTGATTTTGGTAAAAAACTAAATAAGAAATAGAGAAAATAATTTCTTGTTTAATAGGGAATCAATATTCAAAATTTCTGGGGGGGCTGAGCCCCTACAGAAAATTTTCTGGGGGGGCTCGAGCCCTCGAGCACCCACGTAGTCGGCGCCACTGGGTAGTTATAGTAGTATATAATGCAACTTTTAAATGCTATTAATAACTATAGTATTAGAAAGAAGATTTTAAAGTTTTAGTAATGAGGAAAAATATATGGACTTTCGTAGTTAAGTATTAATTTCATTTTGATACAGAAAACAGCAGGCTATAATGATGACACACTAACAAAATAATGTTATTTCTGATACACAATTCGTGTTTTGCAAGAATATTTACTTTGTCTTACTAAAAGAGAAATACAAAAATTTTATTCATTTGATAAATTTCACATAGTGTGACATCTCCATATGGAAAATAGATGTGATTAGCATTAGAAGAAAATAAAATTATTTTCAGTATGGGGGAGAAGGGAGGGGGGGGGAGGGCAAAAAAAAACTTTTTTGGTATATTATCAGAGATTTAATTATATTAACAGACATGCGATTGCTAAACTTAGAAATTAGCTGAAAATTTTTTGCTAACATCCATGATTGTTTAGTTAATTATCTACATTAAAAATTTCAGGATTTTTTTCATCAGCACAAAACAATTCTTTAGTATTATTGCAATAAGTTTTATATCCACATAAAACCTTATTAAAATTCCATGTCAACAAGGAAAAAAAAATAAAAAATAAAACAAATATAAAATATGATTTTTATTTATGTACATTAATCATACATATCTAAAAAAGCTACAGCAGTTAATTATCAGTTTCTAATATGCATAAAACCAACTGAGTATTAATTTTCTTAAATTGATTTAGAAAAAATTTTCCTACCTGGAAAATTTAGTCCCTTGTTTAAACTTTTGGAATAGATATTAAATATAAATATTTAATTTAATTGAGAAAAAATAAGTAGATTTATCAAGTTAGTAATGAAGTTTAAAAATAACTACATATGAGAGAAATATTGAGCAATGCTATCTCTTTATTGTTTCTAGAATTAATCACTGATCAGTATCTGGAGATGTGGGGGGGGGGGGGGATAAAAATTAATTACATGGGTAGGAAATATTAAACTCTTTCAGTTCTACTTCTAGAATCTTACAAACCAAGTTTAAAATGAATATTGACATTTATGTTGTGGATGGAGAAAGACTTGGAAACAAAAGAATTCTGCAGAACATCTGATCGCCGATCACTAGTTGGAGATAAGAAAATGGGAAGAGGGGAAAAAATAATTACATGAGATAGAAATATTTAACAATTCTATTTCTTTATAGGTTCTAGAATCTCATTAAGCAAGTTTAAAATGAATATTGACATTTATGTTGTGGATGGAGAAAGATTATGAATTGGGTGGCTTCCGTAGCAAATTTAATCGCCGATCGTTAATAGGGTTTCTTTTTTAAAAAACGGACGATATCCGCAATTTTTTTTAAAAGCAGAAGAAGTTAATTCGCAAAATTCCGCGAATTAGGGGGGAAGGGGGGAATCGCAGATTTCCGCGAAATCGCGAAAAAAACGCATGTCTGATTGGCGACTACAGCGATTTTTTTGGATCGCCACTTTTTCAAATTAGGTCGCCACATGGCGAGTGGCGACCGTGAGTCTTGACCTCTAAGGTTCAAGTCCCCCTGCCTGCAGCAGTGCCTTATGTGGTCACTTGAATTTGGGTATTTGTCAGATGACAGGTAGCGCTGCTATTATTCAAGAATTATTATTTTATAGATGTCTTATCTCAATGTCTATTAATCATTTTTGTTTTGACACCACATATTAGCGAGATTTAGTAATCTTATTTTTCTATCCCTCACTCTGTTGTAATAAAATTATAAGTAAATAAAATTTATAATTGTGTTATTTATAATTATTAATTATCTTATAAAAATAAGTAACTTACTTTTTATAAATTTTAATTAGATTTAAAATTTAATAAATTAAATACTTTTCTCTATATTATTTGGTGATTCTAATATTCCCTTTAAAAAGCAATTTTTTTTTTTCCTTCACATGAACAGTTGTTTTAAAATGCAATCGAATTTAAATATGAAATTTCATTTAATTTTAAAAATCTAACAATCACATCACTTAATATATATTACCAGTTTTGAGAAAATTCCCAATCGAAAACTTACTGGTATTTATTAAAATAAAGTGATAGTAGTGTTGACTCTAGACTAATATGGCTGGGTGCAGCAACCTGCTTTTTTAGCACTTTTAAAATCCAATAGCTCATTTTCAATTTATTTTATCACCTGGACAGCCCTTTCTAATGAACGTGCCTTTGATGCCTTTAGATATTTTTCTTTTTTATATGCACTCTCTGGGGATAATTTTAGAGCAATTTTTGCAAGAACAAATGCATATGGCCAACATATATACAAGAAAGAGTAATAAATTACTTTTGTCATGTATAAAAATCGCAACCAGAAGAACAACGAGTTAGTTAAATAATGCTCTTTTATTGAATATCTGTCTGATCGCCCTTTTTTTCTAAAGTTAGCAGTAGACAGGTTTTTCCGTATTAAAACTGATTATATATAAACTACATGGTGGCTATTAAATACTGTAACACTCCTAAATTCGGATTTGATTTTAATCATTTGTTAAAACAATTTATCCTATTTTTTCTGTGATTGACAACTTTCCTTTAGCACACACAATTTTTTTTTTTTTTTTTTAAGGAAAAAGTTTATGGAATTTTTTATAGATGGAAGCTAAAAGGATAACCGGTTAAACAGCTCTTTGATTGTCAATTTTCTACAGGTGAAATCTTTAAGGAATTAAAACGTCTTGGATTTCATAGAGTATTTATATATAGGATAATAAATCGATTATGGAGACTAACACCTGTAAAGATAGACCTTGGCCTTGTCGTCCACGCTCAGATTGCACAAAAGAGCACATAAAAAAGAATTCGTGGAAAGAAACAAAGAAATCCCCAACATTCTGCAAATAAAATAGCTGCAGAAAAGAATGTGAATTGTAGAACTATGCAAGTTATCCTAAATGAAGACCTGGGGTTCCGTCCTTATCGCAAAAGAAAAGTTCAAGGTTTGACTAAATCACAAAGAATAAAAAGGTTACAAATATGTAAGAAATTGCTTAGATGGCACGGTAAAAAAAGTGTAGACAGAATAATATTTTCTGATAAGAAACTATTTTGCACGGAACAATGTTATAATGCCAAAGATGATGTCGTATATTCAACAAATTTCGAGGATATACCTGAAAACCTTCAAACAGTCAAACGCTTTTAAAACAAGAGTTCTGTTTATGATTTGGGGAGCAGTCTCAAACAATGGAAAATTGTCTCTGAAATTCATTGATATAGAGGTCAAAATCAATGCTGAGTTTTACAATCAGAACGTATTGGCAACACATTTATTGCCATATACTGACAGATTATATGCTGAAAAGAACTGGATATTTGAACAATACCCTGCATCCTCACACAGAGCAAAATCAACACAGGAATGGCTTCATGTCAACTATCCCAAATTTATCAAGGAAGAAGATTGGCCACCTTCATCACCGAATCTTAATCCATTAGATTATTGCATCTGGAGTATTTTAGAGGCCAAAGTGAATGCTAAAGAACATAGAATTTTGGACTCGATTAAAGCTTCCATATTGTGAGAATGGGACAAATTACCTTTAAAAGATATTTGTGCTGCAGTCGGACAATGACGCAACAGATTATCTTTAGTAATCGATAAAGATGGTAAACCATTTGAATAAAATCATTTCTAGGTAAACTGTCATTTATGTTTTTTATTATACTAGTGGAATTCTCATTTTCTATGTATGTTAAATTATTTAAAGGACTAAAATTTACATTATCTATAAAAAGACACCTCACAAATATCAACCTTTTCCATTTATGCACGTGCAAATATGTTTCGGGTGCAAACCACATCCATCTTCAGTGCATTAATGTGACACTGTCCTTCCATCCAGCTTGTTTTCATCCTTCGCTTTGTCAGATGACTCTCTTCACTTCATACTATTTTTTCAGTATATGTTGCCATGCCATTGGTATAATACTATGCTCTCGGTCATTTACAGAAAGGGGGTTAGTAATTATTTCTATTGCTTCACATTTGAGTGCATAATGGTGGATATTGTAGGGGTGATTTTTTGAGTGTTAATTGTTTTAAGGTTAGTTTTATGGGTAGTGGATAGGGCAGTAGATAGCTTATTAAATTTTAGATCGGATAGGTCTTTTTCACATTCATTAATATAACGTTTTGTCATCCCTTTGTAGCAGGCTTTTTTATTATCATTTTCAAAGTTAATTTTATAGATACCTGAAGTAAATTTAGAATTAATTGGGTCTTTTTTGTTATGGAGACGTTGAAATATGTTTTTGTTTAGTTTTATAGGGATGTTAATATTGAGTTTTTTTACTTCGTTTTTTATTTTTAAGGCGGCTCCATTACAGAAAGTTATAGAGGGGATGAATGTAGGTTTAGCTTTTTGCACGTTGTTAATGGTATTTAAAGTTTTTAAACATTTTTTATATATTTTATCTACAAGATTTTTACTGTAATTGGCTTTTTTAGCGATTTCTTTGATAAATTTAATTTCTTCTTAAAGTAAGGTTTTGTTGGAGCAAACGAGAATGGCCCGGTTTATATAAGAATGAAATGCAGCATATTTATATGAAAAGGGTGGTTGCATTTTTTATTTATGATTTCATTATTAGCTGTGGGTTTCCTATAGATGGTAGTATCGAAAGAGTTATTTTGATTTTTGATAATTCGGACATCAAGAAAATTTAAGGAGTTGCTTGTTTCAGTTTCAGTAGTAAATTTTATTTTATCTAGATTATTTAGGTCATTAAGGAGGTTGGTAGGGTTGATATTATTAGGGATAACAGTAAAAATAACGTCGACGTAATGGGTCCAAAGTTTACATTTACTTATGATATTAGATGCCGAAATTTCTAAGTGATGCATCTTTAATTCGGCGATTACTTATTCCCGAAATTATTCCCCCCTATACTCCTATACTCAGACTGATTGTAAATAAATCCGAGGGCCCAACATACTGCTTAGAAACCTATATGAAAAATATCTACCAATACCTCCTTCACCCCCCCTATGATTATTCTATAATTTATAATGAAATCTTTCTTCAAAAACTCCGCAATACAAATATTAATTATCAAGACACACTCATTAGCTTTGATGTTAAAGATCTTTATCCCTCAATCGACATTCCAGAAATCATGCAACTTATTAATTCAAAAATCATCGAAATATATGGGAACAATAAAATCAGCAAAACCTTTATTCGTGCCAATAACCTTCTCCTTAATGAATCATACTTTACTTTCAATCACAACACTTATAGACAATCTCAGGGTGCCCCAATGGGATCGCCCATTTTGGGGGTAATTGCCAAATTAAAGATGCGTCACTTAGAAATTTTGGCCTCTAATATCATAAATAAATGTAAACTTTGGACCCATTATGACGACGATATTTTTACTGTTATGCCTAATCATATCAACCCTACCAACCTCCTTAATGACCAAAATAATCTAATTAATAAAATAAATTTACTATTGAAACTGAAACAAGCTACTCCTTAAATTTTCTTGATGTTTGCATTATCAAAAATCAAAATAACTCTTTCGATACTACCATCTATAGGAAACTCACAGCTAATAACAAAATCATAAATAAAAAATGCAACACCCCCCTTTCATATAAATATGCCACACTTTCTTATATAAATTGGTCCATTCTCGTTTGCTCCAACTAAACCTTACTAAAAGAAGAAATTAAATTTATCAAAGAAATCGCGAAAAAAGCCAATTGCAGTAAAAACCTTGTAAACAAAATATATAAAAAACGTTTAAAAACTTTAAATACCATTAACAATGTGCAAAAAGCTAAACTTACCTTCACCACCTCTATACCTTTCTGTAATGGAGCTGCTTTAAAAATAAAAAACAAAGCCAAAAAACTCAGTATTAACATCCCTATAAAACCAAACAAAAACATATTTCAACATCTCCGTAACGAAAAAGACCCAATCAACTTTAAATTTATTTCAGGCATCTATAAAATTAACTTTGAAAATGATAATAATAAAAAAGCCTGCTACAAAGGGATGACAAAACGTTATATTAATGAATGTGAAAAAGACCTATCTGATCTAAAATTTAATAAATTATCTACTGCCCTATCCACTACCCATAAAACTAACCCTATTAATCTTTAAAAAATTAACACTCAAAAAATCACCCCCTACAATAACCACCATTTTGCACTCAAATATGAAGCAATAGAAATAATTACTGACTCCCTTTCTATAAATGACCGAGAGCATAGTATTATACCAATGGCATGGCAACACACACTGAAAAAATGGTATGAAGTGAAGAGAGTCATCGGACAAGGCAAAAGATGAAAACAAGCTGGATTGGAATGACAAGTGTCACTTTAATGCTCTGAAGATGGATGCGATTTGCACCCGAAATGTATTTGCACATGCATAAATGGAAAAGGATGATATTTGTTAGGTATATTTTTATAGATAATATTTCATTTTCTGTTTTATATCTGTGAAATAAAATTACTCAATATTTGTAACAGTATTTAGTAGCCACCCTGTGTATTTAATTGTGTGACTGACTAGGAAAGAATTAAATAAATAGAATATAAATAGTGTACTAAACATTGTTAAAAGAACATTGATGACTGAAATTAATAAACACGAAAAAAAAAAAAAGAAAAAGAAATGTATTTCTGCATTTAGCTGTGATTAAATTGTCATTAAATCGGCTACGTGTTGGCAGTTAAATATATTTTCTTTAAATCAATAACAAAATGAATAAAAAGGAAAAATTACGTTAAAATATTAAAAAAAAAAAAAAAAAAAAGGTTCTAAAATGGGACCCTTCCTAGAAATAACATAACATTTTACAAAAATTTGATGATTTTGAAAATTCTTTGAAAAATTAGGACAAGAAAATTATTTAATTTCAGTAATCAGCTGTAAAATTTGCACACAATGGGGTGAATAAGCTAAAAGGATTTACCAACCAGTAATAAGTAATTATATATATTTTTTTAATTTTTACGCGTACCATTTATAGTATTTTAAATCTTTTTTAGCGTCGTCTTTATCTGTCATTGAAATAATGGGCCTTCTATATTCAAAATTACTACAGTAGATATGTGACATCAAATTGCTGTTATGTGGATTAAATAAACTTAAAAAGTTATAATAAACTTATAAGACCAAAGAAAAAAAAAAAAAAAAAAAAACTTACTTAATTTAAGGTGAATCCCATTTTTCTCAGATTTAAAATGTCTCTTCTTTTTGTATTATTTCAATTAGAACAATATAAATGTATGGAATTTGTAATCTGTTTATTTCTAGGATTCAGTTGTATTCAGAACCTTGTTTAGTTGATCCTGTGATACCTGGAATGCAACTTGTTCATTTTGAAGATCCAGATTCTTTCTCAACTGAATCAAAAGATGAGTGTAATGAATGGAATGCAAATTTAGTGGTAAATAATTTTATTAATATAAAAATATATGTTTTTAAGTTTTTATTATTGGTTATAGCAAAGGTATACTAAATTTAGTACATGATAAAAGCAACTCTAGAGAATAATTACCTTGTCATTAATATGGAGAGGAGGATTCCTGTTACCCTTGATGACGTAAAAGGCAAACTAAATAATGGGGGGAGGGGGGATGTGGGTTTAGGATCGTAAAATTATGTATAAACATCTAAAAAAGGATTTATACAATCTTCACACCATTTATGAGATGCGGATTTATAGTCTCACTTCTGATTATCTGATTTTTTCCAAAACTTGACAAACTTCGAAAAGAAGAAATACCTAGAAAAAGTTCCTCTAAGTTTATCAGCTAAAGTTACAACCATCATCAGGTTTTTTTTTTTTTTTTTATGTGTGATTTGGCTTTCCTTCAGTTTGTCTATAAATCTAATAAATAGCACCACTTTTGACTGATGTTTTTGTTTAGCTGTGTGTCTATTTTTGTCTGTTTTCAATGTAATTTAATTTTTTAATTTATTTTTTATATAATCTACTTACAAGATTTTTAGTATAATTGGCTGTTTCTATAATTCCTGATATTTTGTTCAATTTTTTTTTTTTTTTTTTTAATAGGGATTTGTTAGAACAAATGTTTATTGTGCAGTTTATGTAGGATTGTCTTGAATATCTAATCTTACATAAACCACACAATAAGCATTTGTTAATAAATATTTTTAATAAATATTAGAAGCTTTTTATATGAAATTGACTTTGTCATTTTGTCTTTGTGTCATGCTAATAAACAAGGCACCCCCATTTTAAAGTAAATATAAGGTGTTAGTAAAATTCGATCCTCGTCTCTGCTTGATTGGAGACACCATCATTTAAAATTAAAATGAATTCAGTCGTGGCTTTGAAATAAAACACATCGCACTTAAAGACGAAAACATTTAATAAGACACTACTAAAAAAACGCACAAAACATAGATAAACATTTAGAACACAAATAAATAAATTCTTCTCAAATGACTAGAAACATGCCATTTTCTACTTCCATCCAACTCCGTTCTCTTCTTCCTTGGTCGTTGCCACTCATCTCCTGTCTAATACAATTTCATTACATCATGGAACTTTACTCGTCCCTCCTTTTTGAGCTCATACGTCACATGAGTGACTATGATGCTACCAAACTTAGAAAACTGTTGCATGATATAGAGAGTTTCTACATAAATGTTCACATTGATAATGCTGAACTTTTTTTTTTTTTTTATATGAGTTTTTCATATAGAAAGAGCACCAACAGATAGCATTAAGAGTTTCTAAGAAAATGTTCATGTATGTATCACAAAAATTCTTTTTAGAAAAAGTTTATAAAATAAATGTTCATATATGTAAATCCTAAAAGTTTATATCAAGAGTTTATAAAAAAATGCATATCATAAAATCTTTAGGAAGAGCTTCTGCATATGCCCAAAGAAAAAAAAATTAAATGCATAGTATATTCAGCAATAAACAACAACAGCAATATACACAAATAATAGATCTAACATTAAATATCTTACAAACAACCCTTATAATATGCACATGACTTATGTAGTATATCACGAGGTAAATTAAATTTGAATAATTAGATATAACTGAAATACTATTAAAATATTTTAAGGAAGTCTAGATAAAGAATCGGCATTGCCATGATTTTTCCCCTTCCTATACGTAATTTTTAGATTATATCTTTGCAAAGCTAAAGCCCAACGTGCTAACTTTGCACCGTGTGGCATTGTTTGGGTCAGAAAAGTCAGAAGATTGTGATCGGAAATTACTTAGACTTCTGCACCGAAGAGCCAAGTATCAAACTTTCGTAGAGCAGTCAGCACACTGTAAGCCTCTCGTTCGATCATTGACCATCTGACTTGGCACGGAGAAAGTTTTTTACTAAAAAAAGCAATCGGATGTTCTTTGCCAGAATTGTTCGACTGAGATAAACATGCTCCTATAGCTTTGTTCGAAGCATCAGTGTACAATTTGAATGGCTTTGCTATATTAGGCGTATATAGAGATGGCATATTCATTAAATGGTGTTTCAATTTTTGAAAAGCTGTTTCTTGGGCATCAGACCAGGGAATTTCATTAGGTACGCTTTTCTTTGTTAATTCAGTCAAGGGAAGAATTTCTGAAGCAAAATTTGGAATGTATTCCTGGTAATAATTAGCCAAACCAATTACACTACGAAGTTCTCTTTTGGTGATAGGCCTGCAAATTTTTCTTATAGCTTCAGTTTTTTCGGGATCGGGTGTATGTCTTCCTGATCCAATAATATGGCCTAAAAATTTCACTTCATTCTTTCCGAAATCGCATTTCTTTAAATTAACTGTAAGACCAACTTCTTGGAATGTTTTGAGAACTGCTTTCAAATGTGTTATATGTTCACTCCAAGTGGTAGAGAATACTGCAACATCGTCGATATAGGAACGACAATAATCTTTATGACACTCTAAAATTTTGTCTATAGATTTTTGAAATGTACTACCAGCGTTCTTCATACCAAATGGCATGACATTCCATTGGAAATGCCCTGAGTGGGTAGTAAAAGCAGTATAATGTTTGCTGTCTTCTTCATAGGTATTTTCCAGTACCCTTTCGTGAGATCTAGAACAGAAATAAACTGCGAATTACCAATCAAGTAAATAAGATCATTGGTAATCTTCATGGGGTATGCATCTGGGATGGTATAGCTGTTCAATAAACGAAAATCAACACATAACCTAACAGTTCCATCCTTTTTGGCAACGCAAACGACAGGATGAGCCCATTCGCTGTTACTATGTTCTATTGTCCAAGTGTAAACAATTCTTGAATCTGTCGATCCACTTCCTTTTGCATAACTATCGGTATTCTATATGGACGTAGTCTTTTAGGACAGCAATCTCTAGTAACGCGGACACTGTGTCCTTCTACTTTAGCGATTCCGGGTTTAGTGCTGAAAACATTATTATATTTGCATATCACATTTTTCAAACCATTTTTCTTTTCAAAATTTAAATCTAAACTATTAATATGGTCCGCTATCTCTTTAGGGGTTAAGCATCCATTTCCGAATGGTGCATAATGAATATCACCAAAATCTTTATCTTCATCAAATATTAGGCCAACATGGTCAATTCGAGCAACGTATGGTCTGAGCTTATTAAAATGCAGTTCTCTTCTGGACCCATTCTCTAATTCAACTAAGGCTGAATGTGGTCTAGTGATTTCAACCACAGTAGCTGGACCAATCCAAGTTTTAAGTAATTTATGCGAAGATGAAGGAACTAGTATTAGTACTTTATCACCAACATTAAACTGTTTATCTCTTGCTCTCAAATTATACCGTGAAGTATATCTTTCTTGAGAATCCTGAGCATATTCTGATGCAATTTCATGTGCTTTTCTTAGTTTCTCAACTAGTTCTGATATATATTTTTCAACTGATGTGGAAGCTGAAGTGGGAATTTTCCTCTCACCAGTCCATACGTCTTTCAATAGTGACAATGGTCCAGGAGGCAAATGCCCATAAACTAACTGAAACGGAGAAACACCTGTCGTACTATGAGGAACTTCTCTGTAAGCAAAAAGTAGATAGGGAAGATGCAAATCCCAGTTAGATCCATATTCCTGTATATTTTTATTTAACATATCTTTCAATGTTCGATTCCAACGTTCCACTGCACCCATACTTTCTGGATGACCTGGCGTTGCAAACCTCAGAGAAACTCCAAGAAGTTCCACAAATGCTTCACTTAATTTAGCAGTAAAATTAGTACCTTGGTCTGTACATATTACTTTGGGGAACCCTGTCTGTGTAAATATTCTCATCAGATTATTGCAAGTTGTTTTAGCATTGATGTTAGTCACGGGAATAGCTTCAGCCCATCTAGTACATAAGTCAACTGCACAAATCACATATTTATGTCCTCTTCGAGACGGGGGTTCTAAAGGTCCAATACAGTCCAAACTCCAGACTTCAAATGGAATTTCTGGCCTAACGATGGGTTGTATCGGTATACGATCCCTATAGGAAACTGTTCTGCGTAATTGGCAGGTTTTGCAACTTTCACAAAATTTTTTAACGTCTTTTTTGAGACTTGGCCAATAAAATGAATATTTTATTCTCTGCTTTGTTTTCTGTTCGCCTAGATGACCAGCCAATGGTATTTCGTGTGCCATCCTAAGAACTTCTTTTCTTTTGCATGTGGGCAAAACTACTTGATCAACATTTTCTCCACATAAGCATTCTGAATGGACAAGAACTCCATTACTAATTTTAAATGAATTCTTCCGATTTTTGGCATAAAACCAGGATTTCTTTAAATCTTCATCATCTAATTGTAATTTTATAAAATCTTCTTTATTTCCATTGCTTTCATCATCGGTAATCTCAGCATTAAGTTGAAGGGATGTTGAGATGTTTTTCTTTTCATCATGTTCTTCCTGATTTTCTTTTTCAATGCTCTTATTTAATTTTGCAAGTACATGATTCATACATCCATTTAATTCTACATTCTCCATTAAAACTTCATAGGCAGTTGAACAAATTAGCATATCATTCACAAGTTTCTTCGGCACTGCACAAGTTACAGGTACATTGCCGTGTTTCCCATCATCTATCTTTAGGTCAAAAATCTTTAGAGCAGCTACTTCTTTTTCACCGAAAGCCGAAATAATTTGGATTGTTTCATCCCCTTCTCCAAAGTCGGTATCGACCAAATCTGCACGTAAGACTGAAATTTGTGCTCCATTATCCACTATTGCCTTCAAAACCTTTTCTCCACATTTGATATTTACGTATTTCAAATCATCAATTCCATCTTTAATCGGCATAGAGGTTGACACAGGAATTGACACCTTAGCAGTTACAACTTCGTTCGCTGTCTTTGGCTTAACGTCTTTGGCTTCAACCACATTACTTACGGCATTACGAGTTGATGTTTTCTTGGAATTCTTGGGACAAACTCTAGATAAATGCCCCACAGATCCACTTGTAAAACAAGTAGGTTTAAAACTTGTATTTTGATCAGTTCTTGGATGAAACGATGTCCTAAATTTCCGAGATGGCTGTTCGTCTTTTTGTTTGTTGCTAAAGTCTTTAAAATCAGGTTTGTAATTACTAGTTGTTCTATGTTTCATATCACCCAAACCGGATCCCTTAGCATTCAATCGTACACTTTTGTACTCATCCAACTTATCAGCTAAAATACCCGGAACAAGTAACTTAGCCCAGTCATCGACGAAATGTTCTCGGATATCACCTGGAACGCGTCTTTTTAACTGATCCGTAATCATAAGATTCTTCAATCCTTCAAAATCATTTACTGCAACTCCTTCAAGCCATTCCTCAAAGTAGCTTGTTATTTCGAAAACAAAGTCTCGCCAAGATCGATTAGGGTTTCGCTGATGTTTCACAAATTTTTGTCTGAAATGTTCAGGGCCTAATTTAAATCGTTTTAATAATAAACCTTTGATATAATCATAATCGTCAAATTTTTCTTCTGATTCACGAGCTATTAATTGAGTGATTTCTTTTGGCATAAGAGCTAAAAGAGCTGACACCCAGTTACCTTTATCTAGATTAATTCTCTTGGCTTGACGCTCAAACGAAGCCAAGAACAGCGCTATATCTCCATCTCTCATTTCGAATTTTGGAACGATTTTTGTTAAATCTTGCGTACTACTCTTAGCTTCAGAAATCGGTGCTACTTTAAACTTTTCAGCTTCCAAACGGATTTTTTCTAACTCAAATTCATATTCGCGTTTTTGTTTTTCTTGCTGTTCACGTAATTTTTCAATCTCTAGCTCTTGGAATTGCTTTTCAGCAGCTTGTTTCTCACGGAGCTTCCTATCTTCGATAATAATCTCGAGCTGATTCTTAGTAAATTCTTCATCATATTCTTTATCTTTGGTAATTAATTTGCGTAAATCGCTTACAGTCATTTCATTCGTGACCTGAAGATTCAACTCCACAGCCAACAATTTCAAATCCTCTTTCTTCGCGCGACCCAAATATGCCATCTTATACACCTAAAATTTTCTGAACGAGAAACTTAGAGCAAAATTCCTCAAGGTGGTGCTGATTAAAACACTTTGTTAAATATTAATGGAAATAAACTTATATACTACATGCAAAACCCATAATTTATACCTAAATCAATTGATATCTATATAAATTTCTTTACTTAGCTTATGAATCAAATTGACTTTAAAAATACATGAATGATATTTTTCACACATTAGAAATAATTTAAAACACACTGTCGTGCATATTTACATTTCCTTACGCAATGAAATATAAAATAAAATTCTTTTCTTATTTATCCAATTTAATTTTTATTGAAACCAACACTTTTATTTCATATGAAATGATTAAACAAACATTTCTATCATAAGCTTACTTCAACGTTTGTAAATAAAATAAACAATTAAAAAAAAAATGTAATCTTTAACACTTTTTATATAATTACCATGTGTCATAAGCATAAACACAGAAAAGAAAAAAAAAATTTTACTCTTTCTATAAAATAATGAAATGGAACAAAAAAATAAAAATAATAATAACGCAGACGATTTTCGTCAGCATTAGCTATTTCATTCGAAAACAAACTAATTTATTATGGCTCGTTATTAAATAAAATAAACAAAACACTATTTGTATAATTTCAGCACTTAATAACTAAATTGAATCAACTCTCATATATATTTCATATTAGGTACATTCATTAAAATATAAATATTCTAAAAAAAAATAGATTTTCCAATTTCAGGAACAAAATACAATATTTACTCTTATTTATTTCATCACACAAAGTACTTTTAACTCTATATTTCGGAGAGCAAACAAACAAATATATATATATATATGTATATATATCAAACTGAGGGGGAAAATATCAAGGTCTACAGTTGTAGATATTTAACAGATAAACAACTCTATATTTTTTGAAGTAAATAAAAAAAAAAATCACATTGTATTAAAATTAATATTCACTGGCGTGAAATATTAAACCTTTATTCACTGCCGTAAATAAATGTAATTAATACATATACGCTGTATTAAAACTAACAATCACTGGCGTGACATTGTATGCTGTTATCTACCAGCGTAAATTATAATACACTTAATACATTCACACTGTATTAAAATTGACATTCACTGGCGTGAACTTTATTCGAATGTATTTGAGAACAAAAACTTAGAACTGGCGTTCTATTATGTATATAATTTTACGTTATAATACCAAAAAAAAAAAAAAAAAATTAACACAGAATTAGCACTGGCGTGCTTCTTATTGAATATTTATTTTGCACTGGCGTACTTCTTATCGAAAATTTATTTTGCTCTGGCGTGCTTCTTATCGAATATTTATTTTGCACTGGCGTGCTTCTTATCGAATATTTATTTTGCACTGGCGTGCTTCTTATCGAATATTTATTTTGCACTGGCGTGCTACTTATTGAATATTTATTTTGCACTGGCGTGCTTTATATTGAACACATTCAAAAATATTAGAACTGACGTTCTATTTTCATTTTATGTTAGAAAAAAAAAACATTTTTTTTTTAATGTATTTATTTTGCACTGGCGTGCTTTATATTGAACACATTCAAAAATATCAGAACTGACATTCTATTTTCATTTTATGTTAGAAAAAAAAACATTTTTTATAATGTACACTTAAAATACACTCATGGACAAAAAAATTAGCGCACCAAGAAATAATTGCGGTATCGTAACGAAACTTGGCATGAATGTACATGTCGGGGAGATATGCAAATGATTAGAAATGCAGCATGATTGCGCATTACGTATAGCCGGTAGAGGGCGTTTATTGTCGTTCTCTGTGGAGTATAAAAATGTAACCAAAGCTTATTTGAGTGTGCTGACTCGTTTACAAAGGAAGGGCTGAGGTAGACATGCCATTACGTTGTTTTCGTAGACAATATGAGCAGCTGTCGCAGTTTGAGAGGGGGAGAATCATCGGCATGATGGAAGCTGGGTGGTCAGCTAGGCGAGTAGCTCATCAATTAGGCCGCTCTGATTGTGTTGTGAGGAGGTGTTGGGACCAGTGGACCCTAGTGATGGCATGTACACGAAGACCAGGCTCAGGACGTCCTCGACAGACCAGTCGTCGAGAAGACCGCCACATCGTAAGAAATGCATGCGTACAGCCAACTGCTTCATTGGCCGCCATCCGGGCAGAGCTAGCACCTTCTCTAGGGGCCCCTGTGTCTTCTTGAACCATACGAAGGCGCCTGGCTGAAGGACATTTGGTATCGCGGCGTCCATTACATGTGCCACTAATAATACCCACCCCCTCTGCTCCGTTTGGAGTGGTGTCACACTCGACGGGGTTGGATAGCAACCGAGTGGAACCACGTCGTGCTTAGCGACGAATCCAGATTCAATTTGGGCAGGGATGACTAACATGTACGTGTATAGAGGCAACGGGGAGAATACCTCAATTCTGCCTTTTCTTTACAGTTGCACACTGCATCCACAGCTGGTGTGATGGTATGGGGTGCCATTGCCTACAATACACGGTCATCCCTAGTATTGATCCATAGCACCATGACAGCCCAGCGGTATGTCCATAACATCCTGCAACCACATGTGTTGCCACTCATGCAACGGCTCCTAGGAGCCATTTTGCAAGAAGACAATGCTCGGCCTCACACGGCATGGCTGTCACAAGAATGTGTCCACACTGTTACTACCCTTCCTTGGCCTGCTCGATCCCCAGATTTATCTCCAATCGAGCATATCTGGGATCATTTGGGACGGCGAGTTGGGTATCCCACGAGTTTGAACGAACTAGAGGCAAGGTTACAGCAAATATGTAACGAAATGTCTCAAGACATCATACAGAACTTGTATGCCTCAATGCCCGATCGTATCGCGCATTCGCGCTACAGGGGGTCCAACAGGGTATTAAATCCTCCGTTCTTTTGCCTTTTTCTCTGAAATAAATTATTCTTTTTCTTTGATTTTCTAATCATTTACTTATATCAAAGTAGTCATTACGTATGTAAAATTTCGTATCATTTTGACGACTCCTTCTTGGTACGCTAATTTTTTTGTCCATGAGTGTATTTGGACATTTACACGAAAGCTCTTACCTTCCCCATTTTCTTGGTATCTTTTTCAATCCTAGTAAAAGGCTGCGCCAGTAAAATTTGATCCTCGTCTCTGCTTGATTGGAGACACCATCATTTAAAATTAAAATGAATTCAGTCGTGGCTTTGAAATAAAACACATCGTGCTTAAAGACGAAAACATTTAATAAGACACTACTAAAAAAACGCACAAAACATAGATAAACATTTAGAACACAAATAAATAAATTCTTCTCGAATGACTAGAAACATGCCATTTTCTACTTCCATCCAACTCCGTTCTCTTCTTCCTTGGTCGTTGCCACTCATCTCCTGTCTAATACAATTTCATTACGTCATGGAACTTTACTAGAAGTTACTTTATTAGAAGCTTTTTATATGAAATTGACTTTGTCATTTTGTCTTTGTGTCATGCTAATAAACAAGGCACCCCCATTTTAAAGTAAATATAAGGTGTTCCTTGGCTTAGTTGGTTAGAGCATCAAGTTAATAAGGCAGTGGTCAAGGGTTTGATGCCTGAAGATCTGGTGTGTAAATTTTTGCAGGTCATTAGTAGAAAAGGTGTCAATTGATAAAAGAAAAAATTTCGTTGAGTACACAGTCTCCTAAGAATTTTTGAAGAGTTTTTTTAAGACGCTTTTTTTTTTTTTTTTTTTTAAGATGTTAAAAAACACAAAATATTTTAGATATTGAAAAAAGCACAAAATAAAAAGTTTTAAGTAAAAATACATAAATAAATATTTTTTTTAGAAGCTTTTTATTGAAATTGGATTTTGTCATTGTGTCTTTGTGTCACACTGAAAAACAAAACGCCTCCACTTTAAAGTAAATGGTAGCACCTTTTTTTATCACTTGCTAGCTCAATTGAATAGAGCATTATGTTGATAACATGATGGTTGTAAGTTCAATCCTTGAAGACCGATGTATTACTTTATTGTAAATAATTAACAGGAAAGATGTCAAATGATAAAACGAAGATCCTTCATTGTCTACACACTATCCTAAAATTTTTTTATTAATTTTTTTAAGAAGCTTCTTTTAGTTACTAAAACACACAAAATAAAAATGTAATTAATAAATAAAAAAAAAAAAAAAAAAAAAAACGCTGTAAATTTTTAATGTGTAGCTCTAAAAAGCATTTAAAAAAATATTCTTGCAAGGGCATACTGTAAAAGAATAAAAGTTTCAACAATAAGAAAATTGTTGAAACAAAAATATAAATATTTAAAGAAAAATATAAATATTTTACTAAGAAAGAGATGAAAAATTTTAAATATTCAAACTACTTTAAAAAGCATTTGAGGACAATATTCTTTTTGTATAAGTATTTGTTGGAAACTTTTAGCATGTTCTATGACTTTTCGTTACTGTCCTTTGATTTTTAGTTTGAGCATGTCGTGGGTTCGATTCTCCAAGGGCTGATGTGTTAATTTTTGCAGATAATTAATAGAAAAGGTGTCAATTGATAAAAGAAAATCTTTCAAAGTCTACGCAGTATCCTTTGATTAATATTTTTTAGAAGCTTTTTTAACCCGTTAGTAGTCGCTAGTTGGTCGATTTGCCGCCCATACTTCAGTTTTTCCAGATTTTTTTATTCAATATCCACCAAAAATTTTTAGAAGTGGCATTTAACATACATAAAACGCGAATAAAATCAATCTAACGTCGATCACATCACTTCTTAAAATTATTGGTGACAGTTAAATAAAAAGTTCGCAATCTGTAATAGGTGGCGCTGTCGATAGCAACTACTAACGGGTTAATAACTAAAAAGCAGAAAATAAAAATTTAAGTAAAAAAACATTTTTTAACAGTAGAAACTTTTTATTGTGGAGCCCTGAAAATCATAAAATAAAAATTTATTCTTGCAAAGACATGCTATAATAAATGAAAGTTTCAACACTAAGAAAATTTTAGAAAAAAATATAGATATTTCACTTTTGCCAAAGATGAAAATATTTTAAAAAGCTTTCAAAACCTTTGAAATTTATGGCTTAACAAATACTTATGTAGAAACTCATGACTAAGAATATAGGTCTCAATAACTTTTTAAAATATTTTGAATATTTAAAAATTTTTATTTCTGGCAAAAGTGAAATATCTATATTTTTCTCTAAAATTTTGTTAGTGTTGAAACTTTTATTTATTTATAGCATGTTTTTGCAAGAATAAATTTTTATTTTATGCTTTTCGGTGATTTACAATAGAAAGCTTCTACTGTTAAAAAATGTTTTTTTACTTAAATGTTTTGTAATTGAGATCTATTAAAATCGTTTACAAAGCTTTTCGCCACAACATTATGGCATCATCAGGTAATTTACACAAAAAACAGATAAAACAGCATTTTATATATAACTGGAATTTTGATACAGTTACAGTATAAGGATAACTTGAATAAAATATGATGAATCCATTTTGTTACTCGAGCATGTAACTGATTGGTTGAGAACAAATAAGGTAGCAGCAGGACTACATTCTGTAGGCGTCAGTAGAAGCAACTGTGTCAGGAATGATGTCTTATATTGAACATAAAAAATATGTAGTTACATGAATTTAGGAAAATAAGGTTGAGTTCTAGTATGGTCACACCAAGGTAACATATCATAAATACTTGTAGAAGAAACTTGATTTTACAAAGAAGACAGAAGATTTCCAATAACAACACGCAGCATACAACTTGAAAAATTAAGGTTAACTGAAAGATATAAATATCATTAAATTTATTTACATAATATATGCCAAAGTTTATGGAGAATTGCTGAATCTTTGAAATTAATAGCTTTATTGCATTTAAGTACATTAATGGCTTCAGTCAAGGGAAAATCTTGATAATTGTGCGGAGCAGCTATTATTTCGGCTTTGGACCATAAAGGAATAGCACCAGGATTGATGTAAATAAATTCGACAAGAGCAGAACTTTTTTCTTCTTTTACATTGTGGATGTGTTCATTTATTCTAGTCTTGAGGTTATGTCTTGTTTGCTCAATGTAGTAAATGCAGTTCATCAATAAATTTAATTGGAATTTTATAGACACCACCTGTAGGTTTGTTAAGGTTGCGATCATTAACACAAAGTTGTTTAATAGTAAAAGGGGAGGTGAAAGGAATAAGGATATTAAATTTATGAAGTATAAAGTGTTTAAAATTTTTAAATTCATTACAGAATGTTAAACCGTTAGAACATTTAATTTTAGTAATTTGGTTATTAATGTTAGTATTATAATATATTTTATTTCTAACTTTACTGATGATTTTTAAGATATTAGTTTTATTATAAACCTGCATTAATACCTAACTGGATAATTTTATTTAATTCTTTATTTTCATTAAACTGAAAAGAAATATAATTAATAGCATGGAAAAATATGAGTGAAAAAAAGCAAGTTTAAATTCAATAGGGTGATTGGAAGAAGCAAGGAATAATGGGATAAAAGAATTTTTATAATAAACATCGAACCAAATAGTAGAGTTATTCTCACTATGGTGAATATATAAGTCTAGAAAAGCAAGAGTACGGTTAATTTCAGATTCCAGCGTAAATTTTATGGAAGGAAATTGGTTATTCTATCTACATGTAGATTATATTTTTATTTCTTGGCCCTTCTCTTAAAATTCCCTCCTTAACTTTATAGATATTCTTAATAACCAATTTCCCTCCATAAAATTTATAGTTGAAAAATGTATAATTTATGTGAATTGCATGATTTTTTTTTTTTTTTTTTTTTTTTTTTTTAATATATATAGTTATGTTTTGCTTTTCTTTTTTTTAGATTACTAGTAGAGAGGTGTCAACTGATATTCCAGTTTCACTTTGTACCTTGGATAATCACACTGGTATTATTCATGTTTGGTTTTTGTTAATTGAGGGTCTTGCAGGTTGCTTAGCCACATGTCCTAAGCGCTATCAGTCTCATACTATGGAGTCATTATTTAATATGTTGCGAAGTTTAAGAGATGTACCTGGTAAATCATTACATTTTCTTTGTAAATAAAAATTATTTTTTTAATTTTAATAATTTCATTCTACATTTTTACATAAGCGTAAAAACTGTTTTTATATAGGCAAATGTAAGGTTATATAGGGATGTAAGACACAGCAAATATAACTTATTTCAAAAGAATTTCTCTTGGATGCTGCCCATTATTTGATAAGTGTCCAAAAGTTTTGAGATAGGTTTTTTTTTTTTTTTTTTTTTTTTTTAAATACATATATAATTAAGCTGACTATTTTTAACAAATTTGAAAAATCAAGAAGTTTTTGATGCTATGAAATTTTTGAAATTGAATGTTCTTTAAAGATTTCATCATTAAATATTTCTAGCAGCAATTCTTTATTTTAAAATATTTTCTTCAGCAGTTCATCATACGTTTATACACTCCTTCTCATATTTATAAGGACACTTTATATTTTGAAATAACTAATGTAAAAATAATTGTGAACAAGATTATACTAAGTGCACTTAATATATCTAGTATTCTAAAAACCAAAATTGCTATAATTTTTTAATATAAAACAAAATTAATAAAAAATAATGCAAAATGTGTTTTTCTCCCCGTTTTTAGATGTTCATAATTATAGGGACAATCCAGATTTTTTCGTTTTATTTAACTTACTAGCGGATAAATTACAGTTGACATGCGAATTTGTTAACTACTGGGCTAGATTAATTCATATATAAGCCTTCAATTTTTCTTGGACGGACATTACTGATAATTCCTCGAAAAAAAAGAACGTTCAAGTAGTGAAGTATGATAAATGTGTTTTTTAAGTGGAAGGTTAATTTCAATCCGCCGAATTTCTAATGAAATTCGAAGGTCTAAAATTGCTGAAGGAAATGTGATCAAACGTTGAACTGCTGGTTCGATGGGAGAGAGATCTGATGCAAAATCAGAGTTGTTTTACAGAGATCGAAGACTCATAATTCCTCTTACTGTTCTACTCATAATGACTGCTGCTGAATTTGCTCGTAATTTTTAACGAAAGGTTAGGGTCCACATTTATGCATGTTTAAAATAATTAATAATATGTTAAAATGAATAAAAAACCTGTAATAATCAATCAGCATTTAATGGAGGAAAGAACGTCTGTGTTAAAGTTGAATAAAGACAATATTAAATGGTAAAATGTTGCATTTTCGGATGAAAAACATTTTATTCTTGATTAACCAAATGGTTTTAACAGTTACTGGCACGATCTGAAGATAGCGAATGACAGAGCAGATTTTTTAACGGCAGATATGAATCGGGCATTTTAAAGGTGGATCTATGGTGCTCTGGGGAGCTGCTTCTACTGAAGGCAGAATGAATTTAGTAATTTTTTCTATTATTATGAACATCAAGAGAATATTTGCAAATTTTAAACGTGGAATTATCAGATTTTTGTTAGATTTTGGGGGGTAATAATATTTTTTTTCAACAAGACTTACATTTTTGCTCTACTTTTAGAGCAATAGGAAATAGTTTGAAGAAAGAAACTTCTGTATTATTGCCTTTCCCATGGTCTAAAAGTTAAAAAAACCTTAAATTATGATATTAGAAAAGTGCATGCAAGTGGAAAGCAATTTTAAATAGTTTAAATGTATTGAGAATATCATATATGCTATACGAAATGGTATTGAAACTGAATATTAAAAAAAAAATGTATATATATATACCAGAGAGAATGTCTGACTGTTTAACCCTAAAAAGAGACCCCATAAAATATTAATTTAAAGAATAACTGAAAAAAATTACTAAAATTCGAGCTGTCCTTATAATTGTGAACACCTGAAAAATCATCTTTTTACCATATTTAAAGTTTTTTAAGATAAAAAACCGATAAAACTTTTTAAATATAGTCTATTAATGAAATTCAAATTAATTAAAAATATATTTGTTTAAATAATAGTGTTCAGTGTTTAGTTAATACAGAAAAATGGGTGTCCTTATAATTATGAGAAGGAGTGTATACAAAATTAACATGTTTTATATTACGTCAATACTTTTTCAGTATATATTCCAAGGGAATAAAAAAAAAGTCATATCACCGTGCTCTCTTTCACTTTTTTTTTAAAGAATAGACAGATTAAAAATGCATAGTTGTTAATCTCTCTCTCTCTTAAAAAAAGAAATTACATAGTATTTTAAACCAGTTTTCCATTATCTTAAAAGCCACTTTCATACTTCATAGAGATTATAATGAAAGTTTTTAGTTTGATGTTGATTTTCATGTTGATTTTCATCTCCCCCCCCCCCTACTTTTTAGAACCTATTAGCTCTTATTTAATTCATTTGTTTAACTCTCATTTTTACTTTCTGAACATCTGCTATGCAAGTAAAATATTGTTATCATGAATAAAAATTGGAACTGTAACCTTTGTTGTATTTTTTCATTTTGAGGTCACCTGAATTCATTTTTGCTATTTTTAAAGAGATGGGTGTGTTCATATGTGAAATGTTGGTACATTAGTAACCGGTGTAACCGCCAGAATTTTGAATGCATGCATGCATTGTGTCGTACAGGTGTCTGATATCAGTATGTGGGATGGAGTTCCATGCCTGTTGCACTTGGGCGGTCAATGCAGGGACGGTTAATGCTGATTGTGGATGACGCTGGAGTTGTCGTCCAATGATGTCCCATACGTGCTCGATTGGAGAAAGATCTGGTGATCTAGCAGGCCAAGGCAACATGTCGACACTCTGTAGAGCATGTTGGGTTACAACAGCGGTATGAGGGCGAGCGTTATCCTGTTGGAAAACATCCCCTTGAATGCTGTACATGAATGGCAGCACAACAGGTTGTATCACTAGACTGACATACAAATTCGCAGTCAGGGTGCGTGGGATAACCACGAGAGTGCTCCTGCTGTCATACAAAATTGCTCCCCAAACCATAACTCCAGGAGTAGGCCCTGTGTGTCTAGGCCACAGACAGGTCGCTAGCAGGCGTTCACCTGGCCTCCTTCTAACCAACACACGGCTATCACTGCGACCAAGGCAGAACCGGTTTCATCAGAAAAGACAACAGATCTCTACTACGTCCTCCAATGAGCTCTAGCTTGACACCACTCACGTCGCAAACGGCAGTGGTTTGGAGTCAGTGGAATGCACGCTACAGGGTGTCTGGCTCGGAGCTGTCCTTGAAGTAACCGATTTGTAACAGTTCGTTGTGTCACTGTGGTGCCAACTGCAGCTCGAATTTCAGCTGCAGACGCAGTACGATTAGACACAGCCATACGCCGAACACGGCGGTCTTCCCTCTCAGTAGTGCCACGTGACCGCCCGGAACCCGGTCTTCTTGAGGCAGTACCTTCCCTTGACCACTGCTGCCAACACTCATGCACAGTGGATACATTCCTGCCAAGTCTTTCTGCAATATCGCGGAAAGAAAACCCACCTTCTCGTAGCCCTACTACACGACCTTGTTCAAACACAGTGAGCTGTTGATAATGGCTTCTTCGTCTTCTTAGAGGCATCCTAGACTAACATTAACCCACTATGTCAAATCTCAACTGTTAATAACGATCACGAACCTTACAGCGCTTATTTAAAGCAAACCTCATTTGCATGTTCATAGTGTCGCTACTAGCGCCACACTTATGCGCGTAGCTCGAAATTTGAATCGACGTCATCTTTCAGATGTATAAACACGCCTACCAAATTTCGTTTATCTAGCACAGCTCCTTCCTGGTGTTGGGATTTTTTTTTCCATCAGTGTATAATAAAATTTTTATAAAAATTTTTCAATCAACGAGTCAAGTGAATCTCAAGGTGTAATAATCATAAAGTTATTGAATAGTAAGCAAAAGGATTAAATACATATATCATATATATAAAATACAAAAAAATAAAAATAAAAAGATAAATAAAATGTATTGCTTTGCAGAGAAAGGACAAAAAAAAGGTTATATTGGGATTCTCAAAAACACCTAGCACAAATGTAAAGGCAGATAGAGGGTACCAAAACAAGCAATTTTAGTGTAGGTAAGTGGGTATGAAAATACCGCTTTGAAGTATTAGATGGCACTGGCGAAATCTATGTGAAAAAGCTTCTCAGGGTTTTAATTTTCATTTTCCATAAGAATTTCAAACTATGTATTGTGCCACCTTCCTGTTCTGGCGTAACAGAAAGAACATGGTCTGCAAAAGTCTTAATGAATTTAATGAGGATTTGGTTGCTAAACTATTATGACAGCAACCAAGGAGACCCTTTAGACAAATTAGGAAATCAGCCTCAGCCTCCTCTTGCTGATAACATCTGTAGTTACGTCCCCGTTAGCAATCAGCTAAAGTATCAGAATGGTTAAACTGAATATACCGCTGAAAATCTGTGATATATCTTATATTTTTGCAAATGTAACCAAAGTATTTGCACGACCACTGAAAATCTTGGTTTTGTCTACACATTCTTTTAGCCGCTGCCCCATTTCTGTTTGCAACTTCATAAATCATGATGGCCACCATTATCACGGTCGGTGTTTTTATCAGTTTTACAAAATAATAAGAACCCACTTGTATTTCTTTTTTTTTATGTTTCCAGACATAAATAAATTCGACTAACTGCACATTTGAAGTTTTTTAATAGAAAGTAATTACTATTATAAATTTACGTTTCTTCATTAAATTTAAGACACATAAGAGAAAGATTTTTTTTTTTTTTTTAAAGGAGGGGAGGAGCTTTTACTTACTAATTGTTACATTTTTCAGTTTTTAATCTTCTCAGGTAGATAAAGATCTCTTACCAATAAATTATTCCTTGATTTTTTTCAATAAAAAATGAAGGAACATACTGTGGGTTACCTTATTGAGAAACTGAATGGAAAACTTAGCACTCAAACAGAAATGTGTGTATAAACCAACAATTTCCCCCCACCCCCAAACAACAGCAACAAAAAGTTTTTCTAAATGCCAGTTTTGAAAATGCAATAAATAAAAAAAAAAAATTCTTATTTTTTTTTCTCTCCTGCTGATGACTAAGGCGTGCTAAAATATCTGTCCTTCCGCGGGCCGCAAATTGATGGCTAGTGGGCCGCAGGTTGTGCACCTCTATCTTATACAGTGATACAAGAAAAATTCTTTATCAATTATGGTCTATTATTGGTAAGTGTCTTATCGTATAAACTCTACATTCAATATCATAGTTTCAACTTTTGTTTTTTGACTACTAGAAAAATTTTATAGAATTTTTTTATTAAATCAGTGAAAACTGTTATATAAATATGTGAAAAGAAATTTGCAAAAAATTTATATTCTACAAAAAACTTGCAGTCACTGAAAAGCTTAAAAAGGGGCAACTATGTTATAGTAGCATGGGAAAGTTAGAAGAATTGGCACCTATGAGATTATTAGGTCATTAGCATGTTATAGGTTGAAAAAAAATATATAAAATTTCATGAGTGCAGGACTTCTAGCTTTTTCTTTTTTTTAAATATATATATATGTATTACAGTCTTTTTCAAGAATATAAAGCTCAAATTAATCTTCCTTACAATTTTAAAGAAGAAAAATTTAAAACACTTCTTAACTTTGTTATCCATAATAATTATATCTTCCACAACAACGATATCTATTTGCAACAATTAGGCATTCCACAAGGAGGTTGTAGCTCCAGTATTTTGGCAGATCTCTATCTTTATTATTATGAAAAGCAAATTTGCAATAATGATGTTCGATTTTATCGTTACATTGATGATATAATTGTATTTTATCTCAACAAGAACTCACAAAATGGCTTTTCCTTCAGTTATCCACCTAATTTAAAGCTAACTCAAAATACTATGACTAATCAATCTATTAACTTTTTAGATCTCAAAATAATCATCGATGGTAATAAACTTTACACAGATATCTATGACAAACGGCAAGATTTTTGTTTTAATGTAAACTTATTTACACATTTTAATTCATGTCTGCATCTTTCGGTATTTAGAAACATCATCATTAACCATTTATTTCGAATTAATAATTTATGCTCTGCAAAGTTTAAAAACAAGAATATTAATAAACTGATCACAGCCACTGCTAAAATGGGTTTTCCTAAAAACTTTGTATTTTCTATTTTATATCCTTAACCATGTCTCTGTCAGTACAAAAAAAAAAAAAAAAAAAAGCTGTGTACACTCTTGTGTATATCAACAACAAAAAAATTATAAAACAATAAAAGACAATAAAAAAGGTGGCGGTTGGGTGGGCAGATGTTTGATTACGGAGGTGGGGTGGTGTTGTAAGGCTGGATGGTTGGGTGGGTTTGTGAAATTAAATTTAATAAAAAAAAAAAAAAAAAAAAAAGTAGAAGGCTTGTTGCATTTGCTTTGTATTACTATGCAAACTTTCATTTTCCGTTAAAATTTCAGTTTTTTTCCTTTTTGAGTTGTCAACTATATTTAATGTTCTAATTATACTGTTAAACACAATGTGATCAATCGGTGAATTTCATTGTGGCTTCGTGGTTTCATTGTTGTTCATCTGCTTTGAAATATGCATTTTTAAATCCATATGGTTCCTGTTCTGGTTGTGGCAGGCTGGGGGAGTGTTGCCAGCATAAAACTAGTGTAACCCCACAGGCAAGTCACAAGTCTTGCCGCCTGCCTCCTTCTTCCTACCTTGTGTTTCTTAGGTTGTTTTTTCATTAATTTTGATAAGTTTATGGTTTTAAGTTAAGATTTGTTGTTTTACTTTATTGATTCGTTTGTTTTGCAGGCTGTTAATTAATAGATCTGGTTTCTTTACATTAGTGTATTTCATCCACTGATGATTTTTTTTTTTTTATCTTATTGGTCATTGGTGTTTCAGTGATCTTCTATCTGTTGCTTGGCTTCTACTATGCTTAATAGATCATCTTTATTATATATATATATATAGTAATACAAAAATATCAGTGCATAAAATTTAAAGACGATTCACTTCAGCATTAAACCAATTATTTGGATCATAAGCGAAGACCACCCAAATCAAACCACAAAAGAATTAAATAAAAATTGAAATGAATATTGGAAATTGGAAGAAGAATAAAGCATAATTTGCATTCTAACGTTTTCAAGGGCCTGGTAGAATGCAAATATGCTAAAAAATGGATGTTTTTCTGTAACAAAGAAAGCAAAAGCCAAGAATTTCTTTGTTCACAGGCCCGAAACACCCATAGAAAAAACAAAAAAAATGAAGATAAAAATAAAACGATTACCTAAGAATGATGATCCAAAACCATTTAATATATATATATATATTTTTTTTTTAAATGGAGATTAAAATAAAAATACAAATTACTTTATAAAATATAAAAGAAACTGACGCTTGAATAACCTATACATGTAGAAACACCCATAGAAAAAACATAAAAAGCAAAGATATATATATATATATAGAGAGAGAGAGAGAGAGAAGGAGAGACAAATTAGAGTTCTTATAAATTGTGGTTTATGGACTCATATTAATTGATTTTTGTTTTAAGAATGTTAATTGTTTAAAGCATTAAAAAAAAAAAATCTTATATGTTACATTGTTTTGCTAATGTATGATCATTATGGGAAATGATGTGCGTAAATACTGATAGATTAAAACAAGGGGGATTCTGTATAGGATTTTTTCTCTTAATTTCAGGAATTTTTGTTTAATGTATTTCCAGATTTTTTTTTTTTTTTCCCCAGTTATCTTATAGTTGACTGTTAAGAGAAAATTATTGAATAATGGAAATTTAGGTAATGTACTAGTATTACTACTTTTCATGTAATTTCAAGCTTTTTAAAGAAGATCACAGTCATGTTAAAAAAAAAAAAAAGAGTTACCTAAGTTGTATGTGTAGGCCTTCCCTTGTTAATAAAAATCATTTCAAAAGCATTTTCATATTGTTTCATGCACTTTTTAACCACAGATTATTTGGGGTTGTCAAGTTATCCATTTCCAAAGATAAACAGGAGATGTGTTTACTGTAGTACTTTGTCTAGGATTTTTATTGAGGATTTTTCAAAAGCATTTTTAATTTGTGCTATTTTGTATCTTGTTTTATTTAGGTAATCAAAAAAATCTTCTATGTACACTTTGGATGGAAAATTAATGTTTACTTTTTATTTCAGGTCCAGAATTTGGAATTTATTGTGTAAATCACTTACTATTGCCTATGCTTCAAAACTGGCTAAGAAGAACTACAAAGATTTATCGTGGCTGGGAAAATTTTGCAACCAATTTTAAACAATGTTGTGGTTTAGCAACTGATTTGGTTGTAGATTATATTCAACATATTGCTGGTAATTTATTCTTTATTTGAAAGAGGCTTATTCTATTAAAGAGATATTATATATTATTTTTTATTTGTATGCCTTTTATTTTAGAACAGTATTTTTAAATGATAAAACATTATTTTAATCTTTTGTTCAGTAAGAGTAAAATAAAAATTCACACCTTTATGATAAATATGAACATTAGTGAAAATTAGTTTCAGTTTGAAATTACTATATAACTATTTCTCGTCACATGTCACTATCTGGTCCAAGATTGGAGCTTTCTTGGGGTGCGACACCAATGTAGAACAAATGGTGAGCCACACAAGTTTTGCTTTCGGGGTTAAAATAGAAGGAACCTACTTAATGAGCATCCAAGTCTCCCCATTGTTGTACAGATGCAATCGAGTGTTTTGCTCTGACACTCTGAACCTTTGTGAAAGTTTTTTGAATGTTTGATGGGGATTACTATTGATGTACACCTTCAGCAGGGCTTTGTTGATAGTGGATGGATGTTCAACATGAGACTTAAATGCAGTCTCCCATCTCCCAATGCAAGTCGATCAAACTACTTTTGCACTATGCACTCACTCATTGATGCCTCTCCAAATGTGAGCAAAGCTTCCAAGCAGCTTTTGCAGCATTGCTACCTAATTTGAATTAATAAAATAAACATGTCCATAAAACATCCAATAACCCTGACTTGTTCTTTTTGTGATTATAGTTCCTGCGGAACAGCTCTCTGCATGAATGGCAGGCCTTATAACTCTACACTGACTTATACAACTGTTTTTTGAAAAAAATTTATGACTTATACAACTGTTTTTTGAAAAAAATTTATTTCATTTTAATTAGGGCTGCACTGATTAATCGGTTCAGTTAATCAATCAATGCTTAGTCACGATTAATTTTCTTAATCAAGTTAATCGGCTCGATTAATTCGATTAAAAATTTTCAAACTGCAAATTAAAGTAAAAATGCTGTTCTTCTTAAAAAAATAGTTTTTCACCTATTTTGTTAAGAAATATTCTAAGAAACTTCCATCAAATAATAAAAAAGTGAAAAATAAAATAAATAAAAATAAAACCTCTCAAAAGAAGTTGTTGCACTTTTGTGGATAGAGAAAAGGAGGAGGGGACAGTTATTTAACAAAATGTCGTTTTATGTTCATGCTGGGGCAACACCACCTGTAATCTTCTAGAGGGAGTGTTGGCTAGGGCAATAGTTTTTCCAGAAACAAGAAGCTTCTAAAAAATGGAAATGCCCAAGGTAAAGATGGAAAAAAAAAGGATTGTAGATTTCCACTATCTTTTTGCTGGGGCAAATGTCAACAGAGTTTTGCAATATCTTCAAGTATTTATTGTCTGTTCAGAATTGCTGATAACTGTAAGTAGAAATAGAAAATAACATTCTGTTTTCTAGTTCGAAGTGAAGGAGAACTGAAATAATAGAACAATAAAGAATTCGAGATTTTTATAATAATGATATGGAATTTTGAGAATTCATTTAAAAATAGTGACAAGCGAGGTGGACAAAGCCTACAAATATAAAACTAAAAATGTGTAAATTCATTTAATTTTTCTTTCAAAATGAATTGAAAATTAATTGATTAAAATAAAAATTAAATAAGCGAAAATATTTATATAAAATTAACACTTAAAGTCACCAATTACTACTCTGAAAATCTATTTAAATTTCAGTTATGAAATGGGTATAATCGATTACAAAAGAAAAAAAAAAAAGTCAAACTTATGAATAAAATTATAATATAGAGAATTTAATTTTTAGAATATAAAAGTAAAAACAAATATAAGTTACTCAGCCGTATTTCCGAATAAAAATTTTATTTAAGAATATATTAGGAATATATTTCTTCATTATTTATTTGCATGTTTATTATTATTATTATTTATTGTTTAAGGAACTAGTTAAATTAATATCTATATCATTTTTATGGTTTGTTGTGATCTGTCTATCTATCTAACTATGTATATATAATATATGAGTTTTATTCATGCTTCAAATAAAATTATATAAAGAAAAATTAAAATTGATTAAAAATCCGATTAATCGATTAATGAACTACAATTAACCCAGTTAAAACTGTTAATCGATTCCCACCCCTAATTTTAATTAATCTGGCCTTGTGGCTGTATTTTTGTTATGTATATATAATCTATGTAATTTTGAAACTTCTTTAAATATCCGTTATCCGGTAAAAATTGCTATATCTCAGTTTTTTTTTTTTTTTTAAATAAATTTTTTGAAATTTTTCTTTGTATTCTGTTAAAATTCATTTAAATTACAAAAGAAAGTCAGAATAAAATTAAGTACTTTTCTTAATACACATTAAAACATTTCTCGTTGACTGAATCTAGAGTAAAATATTGCCTTAAAATAATTAAATTGTATAATTTACCTCTACATTTTCAGTGTAGATATTTAGTAATGTTTATATTTGTATAGATAGTTCAACATTTAAGTTGTCTAAAGATTCTGGAGTTTATTTGATGGTTCAGCAATTGTTTCTTGTTTTAACTGAATGTGTCGCTCAACCAATGGAGATAATATCCAAACTAGGATGTGCATGTATTAGGTAATAATTGTTTTATTTTATTTATATATATATATAATTTTTCAGTTAAAATTTTATAATAAAAATTATAAATCAAAGGATGATGAGAGTTGTTATTGTCAGTTTAAATAATCACATACATCAGGAATAAATTTTAGAGAAAAGCATGACTTTAATTTCAATAAATGGCAAAATAATTACCTATTTAAGTAATCATTGGTGAATAAATGACAATTTAAGCAATTAACTTCAACTGAATGCATATTTTTGTGATCAAGTGTAAAAAAAGCTGGAACCTTATTGATTTCTAGTGAAATGATTGCATATTACAGGAATCAGCTTTTTTTTTTTAAAAAAAAAAGAAAAAAAAATGCATTTGTCAAATGACAGCAAAGTGATTTGCCTCAAAAATATTGTGTAGAATTTGTCATTTGGTTTCAAGAAAAGGGAGGGGGAACAAATTTCTATGAGTTATTGTGTATTAGTAGTAAAAGAACCCCAACATTCTATGCTATATTAGAAACTCCAAAAGAAGAGATTAAACAGTTTCTCTCAAAATTAAATATAAAGAAAAAAAAAAATAACATTTAGTAAAATAAAATTTTTATTCAAAATTATAGCCAGAAAATAGTTTTGGAAGTGCCCTTATAACCTAACTTTTTCAGCATAATATTTTATAATGCAGAAAATGTATAAATGATAATAGTTAATGTCAGAAACTTATTAGTAAATATGATTAATTATTGAATAGTACAAGGTGGTGGCAATCAGGGAAAACAAGGAAATTATGGAAAAATCAGGGTACTTTATCAATCTGGAAATGTCAGAGAAAAATCAGGAAATTTTTTAAAAACACCCAAAAATCATGGAAGTTTCAATTTTTGTCCTGCAAACATAACTGAAAGATCACCAAACAGGTGTTATCTTAGCCATGATTGCACAGCATTGGCTGCTTTCTGGTTGAGTCTCGCCAAGTTAGCATTTATAAAAAAAACCTTTTATTTTTTAATTAAGTATTTTACCATGTTTTTATTAACTTTGATTCTTGTTTGTTTGTTTGTTTGGTACAAATCTTGCAATCTATTTTTAACTAACTTCCCTACTAGCTAGACATTTGAAACTTTCACAGTAGCTCAGAACCTGGTGACAACACAATACTTCAAAGTCAGATTTTGAAATTTTTGAATAGTTTTCTTTTAATTAATTAAAATATGAAAATAATAAGCTCTTAATAGCAATAAAATAGCCATTAAAATATTAGCTATAATTTAATTGTTGCCAAAAAGAATTTACGAGTTCATTTTCTTTTGACATAAAAATAAACACATTTAATTAAACGTGAGCATTAAAAAATTATAAAAGGTTAAATTATGCATCTAAAAAAAATTGACGTCTTTATCACTTTAAATTTTATACACATTGATAAGTGCTAATGTTGTTCACAAGACTAATATATGTTGTTCTAAAAGGAGTAATATTTTATTTTTAAAACCAACTTTTTTTTTCCACTATTGTTATTATTTTACTGAACTGAGTCCGCATGCTTAAATATTGCTTAATATTATTTTTTATCCTCGTGTATTTTATTAATGATTCGTCAGAAAATTCGAAAGCATGATATATAAAAAGTTTTATTTATCTTATAATTATTTAGTGCAACAACTTGAGGAATAATTTTATGTTCTGATGTTAATATGTTGTGCAATTAAAATGTGCATATTTTTATAATTTTGTTAATTTCTCTCAAATTTTTTATTTTAGTTTCCTTTTTGTTAGTAAACAAAGTAAAAAATAAAAAGATTGAGATATTTTCACTCATCAGTATAGTTTTTTGAATTGCAGTGGTTTAGTGAGCATCTTACATAAGCGCATGATATACACAAAATTATGGAATGTATATAAAGTCAGGAAACTTTTTTTCTTAATTTCTGTAGCCGCCTTGTAGTACAATAAAGTACAAAACATTAACCATGACACAAATTCTTTATTGAATCATGGAAATCCTGGCAACCAATAAAAGAAAAGTCCTGGAAGTCATCTATAATTGCAAAATTACATAAACGGCTGTTAATCAAATTTACTGCTGGGCTCTCCATTAATGTTGTATACCAATCTCATTCTTCATAGTGCTAAAAAATAACTAGCAGTTCTGGACATTGTGCATTATGATGAATGCATATATGTTAAGGAACCATCAATGAAGATGAGTAGATTTTATTAATCACAACTTATAAGACCAATTTAATAATTTGTTTCAGTGGTCAAATATGAAAATCATTTAATTTCAGACTTCGGTGGACTGAGGTCAGTGGGGCTAAATAAGGTAACTATGTGTTGTTGCAGATTTACATTATAGTTTATTTATCTCTTTTTTTTTTCTTTCTTTTTTAATCTTTTACAGGCATACTGTGATGAGTGCTGGAAAATATTTTACTTCAGATATTTGGGATATTGTGTGTCATAGTTTGCAGAGAGCTTGTTCTGTAAGCCTATTTAGTGTGAAACAGCTAATGATGTGTTTTCATCCAGATTCTGATAATTTTTATGGTGACATTGGGGAAGTCAAAGTAGCTGCTCGTCATGATTGCACAGTTCAAGAATCAGAGCGGTTGAGACAACTTGCACATCAGGTACTCTACCTGTGTTGCTTTATTGAATTTTAACAATCTATTTATGTGAAACATATTGCTTCCCTATTATAAAAATAATCACTGTGTCACTAATCACTGTATTTTAAAGAACGACTTTTAATTCAAGCCCAAAAGGAAAAAGTGAAGCACTTTATTAAAATGATCATATTTTTTTCCTAAATCTAAAAAAAATATAAACTTTTAAAGAAAAATTTCATTGAAATATAGTAAAAACTTGACTCAGGTTCCCACTGCTTTTGGCAGCAGCATCCCCACCCACAGTGTGTTAGGTCCAGATCAATCATTATTTATTTAGAAACCTGAAAAAATTCCATTCTATTTGGCAAAATCTGCTTTATATTGGACACCTCAAAATTAAATATTTAAATTTTAGCCCTTTAAGCATTAAGCCCGTCTTTTTCTGTCATGCATAGTCAAAATAAAAGGCTGGTGTGGCTAAATTTTGAAATATATGCTGCTTTTTTTTAGAAAATATGATTAATTAATATGTGTACTATATAATATTAAATTCTCATATTGGTACTCTGCATAATATTAATTTTATGAATCATTAAACAGATTTACCGAAAAATGGCTAACACTGAAAGGGTTAAAATCTGTAGTTTTTAATTCAAAAGGTTGATTTTCACTGAATTTGGTAGGTTTATGTTATTTAGACATGTTCCGAAATGTTTCAAAAAGTTGGAGCAGGGAAACTGTTAAGAAGATGAGTGATTGATTTTGAGAATTCTGATTTTTAGAAAAGCACTTACCCAGAAAAGTAAATTTAAATAAATATATAATTGTCAAAATTTTTTATTTTTTAAGTGATTCTGGAGATTTTCGGGCTGATAAATGATAATAGCTACTAATGACCAATTTTAAATTTGTATTGAAATTAATCTAAAATTCTCGTATTTGCAAAATAGCTATTTTTATTCTATATATAGAGATGTAGACCTGTCTTCCAAAGAAGAAAAAATGGGTATCTCTAATTACTCATAAGACATGTTTAGAATAGAAAAAATACTTAAAAATTAAATATTTAAATTGTAAAATTTACATTTTTAAATATTTTTATTTGAGTTTCATTGAAAGTTAACCACATTCCTATTTTTTTTTTTTTTTTTTTTTTTTAATTGAAACATTATTTCACTATTTACGATCATCTTAAGTTTAGGTCAGTGCTTGATAAAGTAAAATTTTGTCATTTATCATCCTTTCAGAATGTCAGCTTGCCTCTGTAAATGGATAATTTTTTTTTGGAGATGTGGGGGAAAAAAAAAAAGCTTGCAGCAGCAGTTGCAACTGTTTGAAGCAGTTGGGCAGTAAAGTAGAAACAGAATAATTTAACTATTTATAATTTTATAAACTATGTTTATTATTGTTACTGTTCAGTGTTTTTTGAGTGTTTTTCTTTTTATTCATCCATGATCACATTTAATATACATTGTGGAATAAGATTAATTAATAATTTAAATGTATTAATTGGAAAGGCTATTTTAATATTTTATTAATAACTATTAAATTGCTTTTACCTGTTTACCAACTAATTTTTAATAGAGTTACGTTTATGAGAACAAAATCTAAATCTTTAGGTGAATTATTCAAGTAATGACTTATTGTAAAATTTTTATTGAAATTTTAGTTGACTTAAAGAAGCCTAGAATCCATATTTTACATAAAATGGGCATTATAATTGATATTTTATTATCATAATTGGAGTTATAATGATCCGTAAACACTTCTTATTTTTATGGACTATTAAAAGTATTTAAATTTTGTTCCTCTTTCTTTTAGAAGTTTTTTATTTTAAGTGAATGGTAAAGATTTTAACAGCATTTTAGCATTGATGTATATTTGAAAAACTAACTGAAGACAAAATTAATTAGCAGATTTTTAAGAGAAAGTTTTTTATTTAATATGATTTTTATTTTTTATGCAAAAATCTTGTAAGAATATTTCAAGTAAATCTTGAAGACATTTTAATTTTCTTCCCTTTTTTTTTTTACTATTTCTAAAATAATTATGTTTAAAAAAAAAATGTTTACTAAAATATTTTATTTTTTGGCACTTATCTTCACAATTCTTTTCTGTTATATTATCTGATATGATAATATAATATTCCATTTCAGGTGTTTCTTTTAGACTGCCAACAAGCTAGTAGTACCATTATGAAATCTACTTGCATAGAAGATGATGAACGTTCATTTACTTTTTTACTTTTTCTACCTGATCAGAAGTCAGAGGATCCTGATGCATCTGTTGTTAGGTTTGTGAATGAATATCATTATTCATTTAGTTTTATAACTTTTAATTACTTTCCTTAGGTTCTATAGCTACAATTTTCACATTATTTTGTTTCTTATTATAATACAGCATATAGCACTTCTTATCTTTAAATTATATTTGAGTTCTTCAAAATATTGCCGTTGTATACTAAGGTGGTTTTGGATAGCCATAGCTTTAAATTGCCATAAAAACACAGATTTAAATACTTTTTGTATTCATACATTAATTTTACATGTTAATATCTCTTTACAACTTCAGCTGGAAAGCATTCTCCTATTCAAATATCTTTTATTATTATATTTATTATACAGTATTATTATTTCTATATACGTAATTAAATTTTCTTTGCCATTATTTTCATCGATTTTATCTTTTTACACCATTTTTTCCCCTTTTTCCTTACCCCCTGATTTTGCCAAATTTTAGTGAAACTGGAAAACCAAACGTTGGGCAATAATCAATATATAAAAAATGGCTCTAATGTTTGTTTGTTTGATTTTTTAAGTTGCTATATAAACTCCCTTTTATGTGAAATTTCATGTATGTTAGTTGTTTACTTCAGGAAAAAATTGATAGACATCCTGTATAAGTAGGTCAATTTTAGGCCTTGCCAATGCATTTCTTAAAAATGGCTGTACAGATTTTCTTCAAACTCACGATATTTACTCTCTCTTAGATGTTCTTTCATATGTAATTGTTGTTTTCTATTGTGCAGATAAATTTGCTAAGTTTTGAAGAAAATGTCGGAAGTGTGTCAGTATCTCAAATGCAGCTCTAATGATTTTCTTCAAATATGCTATATCAGGGTGCGAAATTTCAGCTCGTCATTGGCAAGTGGAAATTTTATTGGCGAGTAAAATTTCGGTCTAAATGTAGATAGAATTCTTACAGTACAATAGTATACGGTGCTACCAAAAAAAAAATATATATATATTGATTTAAAAACGTAAAATCATGCTAATCTTAGGTAAGGTGACCAGACATTCTCTTTTTAAGAGGACAGTCTTCTTTTTCAATGGCCTGCCCTCTTAAACGAAAAAAACATTACAGGACTAAAAAGTTCTCTTTTTTATGTTTTTTGTTCTCTGTCCTCATTTTCAAATGAAAAGGATTTAGTCCTAAATTTACAAAATTTCACAAAACTGAGAAGCTCAATCGGCTGTTGGCTGTATCAACGGGGAACATTAAGTTTTTTCTACATTAGGTTTACAAACGAACAACTTTCTAATAAACTTGCCAAAGTATATTATGGTTTATGTCGACACTAAGAAAAAATTCCATAGCTGACATCTAGAATCTAAATTGTGGCTCTAGAAAAAATAATTCCATGTCATCCTTATAAATTCTAGTCTCCTTTGAAAGAGAGTTCTAGAAACCCCTATTAGAATTCTGGAGAGTTTGTCTATATTATTGTCAGATAGCAGTATATGGGGGTACTGATATCGACTTAAATTTTAGTAGTTATCATTATAGAATAAATAGAGTTTATGCAAAGAAAGGTGATCGTATATCTTATGATAATTATAAGCAAAAGGAACGTTGTGTAGAACAAAAACCCTTCGGCGTTCAATAGCTTCGCTGAGATGCACTATAGGGAGATACAGTCGAGATATAATACAATAAAAGATCTTACCAAATTCCAAAATAAGTCAGACGAAAGCAATGGTTGGATTTATCAAAATACTTTAATGGACCAAATCATCAGGAATGGGCTCTGTACCGCTTGGCATCATCTTGGTTGCACACGAAGATGTATCCACGGAAGGAATTATAATCCATTTCGATCCATGCGATTTACGAACTAAATTCCATTAAAACTTGAAAATACATGTTATAATACACTATTGCTTAGATGTGTTACATTAATTTATTGACAACTCTGTATATTTTAACGATAATTGAAGATGAACAACTAGCTAGAATTCAGCACGCGAACCATTTCGTAAAACGCGCATGGCACGCGCCCGTGGGCGCGGCCGTACCCGAACACGTCTTTTCTATCCGATGGCAAGTCCTCTTCTGATACTAGAAGATCGCGGTAGCTGAGAACCAGCTTCCTAAAACGTCATGACGCTGCCTGGCCAATCAGAGCGAGCGCTCACGTATCTTACCGTAAGGCTAGTAGGGTCCGCTACGGAAGAACGAAAGAGTGAAAATTTGAGCGTTGCTGCAAAGCAATTGTGCAGGGGCGAAACGGTAGAATAGTGAAACTTAATGGAATTTAGTCTGAAGCTTCAAAAATGGATCGATTTTGAGAAGTTTAATGGGGAATTGATTGAAATTAAATAAACACGATGTCGTACTATACGACACTCTCCCCAAAAACGGGATTTGAAAAAAAAAAACAAAAAGCACAGGGTGGAAAAGTCAAGAAACACCCGGAGCAAGAGCAAGGGCAACCAAGAAGACGGGACAGACGGTCATGGACGAGCCCTGTACAAAGGGTTACAGGCCGACACACATAGTGTCTAAAAAAAATTGACATAACTTGATGTTACATAATGAGCTGCAATATGACAGCATGTAGGTAAGTATATCTCTTACAAAGATTTGATTTGATATAAATAAAATCATATTTTTTTTATACCATGGTCTTGTGTCTTATTTAACGTTGACATACAACTCACATTTTTACATCATGTCAGATAGCAGTATATGGGGGTACTGATATCGACTTAAATTTTAGTAGTTTATCATTATAGAATAAATAGAGTTTATGCAAAGAAAGGTGATCGTATATCTTATGATAATTATAAGCAAAAGGAACGTTGTGTAGAACAAAAACCCTTCGGCGTTCAATAGCTTCGCTGAGATGCACTATAGGGAGATACAGTCGAGATATAATACAATAAAAGATCTTACCAAATTCCAAAATAAGTCAGACGAAAGCAATGGTTGGATTTATCAAAATACTTTAATGGACCAAATCATCAGGAATGGGCTCTGTACCGCTTGGCATCATCTTGGTTGCACACGAAGATGTATCCACGGAAGGAATTATAATCCATTTCGATCCATGCGATTTACGAACTAAATTCCATTAAAACTTGAAAATACATGTTATAATACACTATTGCTTAGATGTGTTACATTAATTTATTGACAACTCTGTATATTTTAACGATAATTGAAGATGAACAACTAGCTAGAATTCAGCACGCGAACCATTTCGTAAAACGCGCATGGCACGCGCCCGTGGGCGCGGCCGTACCCGAACACGTCTTTTCTATCCGATGGCAAGTCCTCTTCTGATACTAGAAGATCGCGGTAGCTGAGAACCAGCTTCCTAAAACGTCATGACGCTGCCTGGCCAATCAGAGCGAGCGCTCACGTATCTTACCGTAAGGCTAGTAGGGTCCGCTACGGAAGAACGAAAGAGTGAAAATTTGAGCGTTGCTGCAAAGCAATTGTGCAGGGGCGAAACGGTAGAATAGTGAAACTTAATGGAATTTAGTCTGAAGCTTCAAAAATGGATCGATTTTGAGAAGTTTAATGGGGAATTGATTGAAATTAAATAAACACGATGTTGTACTATACGACACTCTCCCCAAAAACGGGATTTGAAAAAAAAAACAAAAAGCACAGGGTGGAAAAGTCAAGAAACACCCGGAGCAAGAGCAAGGGCAACCAAGAAGACGGGACAGACGGTCATGGACGAGCCCTGTACAAAGGGTTACAGGCCGACACACATAGTGTCTAAAAAAAATTGACATAACTTGATGTTACATAATGAGCTGCAATATGACAGCATGTAGGTAAGTATATCTCTTACAAAGATTTGATTTGATATAAATAAAATCATATTTTTTTTATACCATGGTCTTGTGTCTTATTTAACGTTGACATACAACTCACATTTTTACATCATGTCAGATAGCAGTATATGGGGGTACTGATATCGACTTAAATTTTAGTAGTTTATCATTATAGAATAAATAGAGTTTATGCAAAGAAAGGTGATCGTATATCTTATGATAATTATAAGCAAAAGGAACGTTGTGTAGAACAAAAACCCTTCGGCGTTCAATAGCTTCGCTGAGATGCACTATAGGGAGATACAGTCGAGATATAATACAATAAAAGATCTTACCAAATTCCAAAATAAGTCAGACGAAAGCAATGGTTGGATTTATCAAAATACTTTAATGGACCAAATCATCAGGAATGGGCTCTGTACCGCTTGGCATCATCTTGGTTGCACACGAAGATGTATCCACGGAAGGAATTATAATCCATTTCGATCCATGCGATTTACGAACTAAATTCCATTAAAACTTGAAAATACATGTTATAATACACTATTGCTTAGATGTGTTACATTAATTTATTGACAACTCTGTATATTTTAACGATAATTGAAGATGAACAACTAGCTAGAATTCAGCACGCGAACCATTTCGTAAAACGCGCATGGCACGCGCCCGTGGGCGCGGCCGTACCCGAACACGTCTTTTCTATCCGATGGCAAGTCCTCTTCTGATACTAGAAGATCGCGGTAGCTGAGAACCAGCTTCCTAAAACGTCATGACGCTGCCTGGCCAATCAGAGCGAGCGCTCACGTATCTTACCGTAAGGCTAGTAGGGTCCGCTACGGAAGAACGAAAGAGTGAAAATTTGAGCGTTGCTGCAAAGCAATTGTGCAGGGGCGAAACGGTAGAATAGTGAAACTTAATGGAATTTAGTCTGAAGCTTCAAAAATGGATCGATTTTGAGAAGTTTAATGGGGAATTGATTGAAATTAAATAAACACGATGTCGTACTATACGACACTCTCCCCAAAAACGGGATTTGAAAAAAAAAACAAAAAGCACAGGGTGGAAAAGTCAAGAAACACCCGGAGCAAGAGCAAGGGCAACCAAGAAGACGGGACAGACGGTCATGGACGAGCCCTGTACAAAGGGTTACAGGCCGACACACATAGTGTCTAAAAAAAATTGACATAACTTGATGTTACATAATGAGCTGCAATATGACAGCATGTAGGTAAGTATATCTCTTACAAAGATTTGATTTGATATAAATAAAATCATATTTTTTTTATACCATGGTCTTGTGTCTTATTTAACGTTGACATACAACTCACATTTTTACATTCACATAACATTGCCATAGATTGTAGTTGAGAAAGAAAAATTGGTGTTTGCTAAAATGTATTACAGTCTTATTGAACTAAGTGTGTTATAACGTTTTGAAAAATAAGTCTTCATCTGTGAGTACAAACAACCAGTTATGCTGGAAAAAAAATAAACACAACAACAACTGAAACCTAAAAAAAGGTATGGAAGGCATCTCTTCAACTCGGGAATGGGGCCTAGGATATTCCCAGATTGGAGAGAATGCAAGAGGACGGCGAACATCAGGACTACATCCCTGCAGGAAGATGCACTCCCGATACAACCGTAAGAAGGGATTAAAGGTAAGAATAACCATTATTATCTTTTTTTTTTATACATATTGAAATAGGTCAGTTGCTAAAAATAAGGCAATGAAAACAAAAAAAATATGAGAGGTGAATATAAATAAAAGTGTATATAAATAATTATGAACACAAGACAAGCTTTATATAGCTATATGACTAAGATTATTGCTGTAGATGTCAATAAAAAAACCTTTTTTTTTTTTTATGTAATACATAAACATAAGGTCAGTGCCTTGTTTGAATGAAATCTGCCATTTAGAAAAACTTATTAAAACATTTCATGATATATGCAATCACATTGATGCCTTGGCAGTTCAATAAATATGTAATATTTGATTTAAAAGTACCCTTTGCATTACAGTCTTTATTATCACTAAAAGTTTCTAAGAAATTCGTAGTACAACCTTTTCGTTCACAATTACTCATTTACATAATAGTGATCTAAGTCCTGACGAGGTTTATGGTAAGTAATTTTTAAATAAGTAATACACACACAATAAAACATCTAGTATTTCCGAATAATATATATGAATCATATAAAAAAATAATGAAATTACACAAAAATATATATATAGCTATAGCAAAGCCTAATGAAAAATTTTGCAATTGAATATTGATGAACACACATACTATAAAAAAAAATTAAATTGAGTAAATAAACATACACATTTTTTTTTTAAAAACAATGATATGTGTTCTGATAAGTATTGTATGAAAATACTGGTAAAAAGAAATTATCTGTTAAGCAAATTGTACACATCTACGTTTAAGATGCACTTGAATACATTGGTAAAAATGAGAAAAAAAAATATATGTCACATTTTTTTTTTTTAAAAAAAAAACACTATTGGATGTGAAAATCTAAGTTTGGGTTATGACGTGTCGTTAACCCAATGTAAAAATGAAATGTATATGTGTAAGTGTAATTAGAAAATTGTGTAACCATAAAATACTATTGAATAACTCACAAGAGTCACAAAAGTGAACTGAATAATAAAAATAAAGCACGAAAACAAATTAAATGTGTTTATGTAAGTGAATTGGGAACAACAAACAAAAATATTGAGAGTTTAAGTCTGTTGAAAAAAAAATAACATGTCAATATTAGTACTGAGATTGAATACCCAAAAAAAAAATTTGTCACATAACATGAATAAATCTATTGCTTGTGAGAAAATGTCATCTTATAGGAATGTGTGAAGTGTAAATAAATGCACAATATTTCCAAAGTAAACTTGAAAAGTGTGGATGTGTAAGTGTGAAAATTATGTAAAAGAAAATAGTATGAATAATAATACAAAAATTAAATCAACAAGTTGACCCACAGTGAGAATGCCAATGCACAAAAATGTAGAGTAAGTAAAACTATTGAAGAGTGTAACCAGTAATGAAAATATGTGAATAAAACAAACAAAACAAATTGAACATTGCAAATACATATGAATCACACCATAAAATTTAACTGCACATAGCAATTAAATAAATCAACTATTGGCTGTGTGAATAGGAGTGTGTAAGTAAGAAGGAAAATAATTCCCCTATAAATGTAAATAAACAAAAACCCTAAGGCTATAAAAAAAATAAAAAAACTATTGAAATGAATAAATAAATAAAATGTATGGTAACAATGTTAAACAGTGGTCATTGCCTATACTGCACAAATGACACAATACCGCATAGGTCTGTCCAGCAGTACCATCGTGTATTGTCCATAAACAGGAACCGTCATTCCCATCAATGGGTTGCCAATGAGTGCAGGAAAGGAGAACCACATGAAGAGCTATTATCTTAATGTAAACAAGAGCACCTGAAGGCTCGAAAGAAAACTATTGCAATGAACTAAAATGAACGTGTATGTAATAAATGATGAAAAAAAAATTTCACCTAATAGTTAAATAGACAAAAGCAAATCAAGAACCATGAAAGAAAACAGAAATCAACCCACAACAATCTATGCAATCTCACCACCAAATTGCCTCCTCCAAAACAACTGGTGAATGTGAGTGAAAATGTGTAAAGTGTATAAATTGTGAAAGGTCCAGACGTTTACACCGCCAAAATAAACGCTGTCCAAAATGTGTGAAAATAAACTATTGAACATAGTTGAATAAGTTGAAGTCCAAAATCTAACACAGAACAAGAAAAACTAAAGTCTAAAAGTGTAAAAATAAATAAAACATAACTAAAGTTAAATGAATGTAAATATTTGTGAATTGAACATGTATATTGAAGCCTCCTAACCCAATGCATTATAGTGTGCAGGTTATATGGAGATTTAGAGAAATAAGTTGAAGTTTTTGGAAAAAATAAAAAAAAATATTTTGAAACATGAACAAAACAAATAAAGGTAATTGAATGTGAATAAATGTAATTAAAAATATTTTGAGGACTCCTAACCCAATGCATTGAATGTGCAGGTTATATGGAGATTTTTAAAAATGAAATGAAGTTTTGGAAATGCAAAGCAAAATTGAAGTTATGTGACACAAAAACATAAGATTGAGAAAAAAAAACATGTGACAAAAAAAACAATTAGGTTTTACAAGAAAACACATGTGTAAAATTGAGACTTTTTTTTTGTAATGAAATACAAAGACTTTTAATTAAGTGACATTATAATGTGAGAAGCCAAAAAAAATTTGAGGTTAAAAAAATAACGTAAAGAGCTTACTTTTACGTAACAAGTCATTCTATTAATGTGAATGTGAATACAAAAAGAATGTGAAAAAAAATTTTGTTTGCGTAATTGTTTTTTTTTTTTTTTATATAACTGGGAAAATAAAAATAAAAAGACTTAGCTATACCTAAAGTTTATGCATAAGCCATAAGATAATTCGCTCATATAAATATGTGATAAATGAGAAAAAAAATATATAAATACACTAAAATTCAGACCTTGTAGCTATTATAACTTGGCAAAAAGGTAACATTAAAAAAATAAAAACAATGTGTGTCTATGATCAAGGTTACGTAAACAATAAGTTAAATAACACATAAAAATTTTCTTTTTTTTTTTTTTTTTTTTTTTTTTACGTAGTATGGCTTGATGTAGAGCCACCACGAAACTCAAAAATTAAAATGAATGTGAGAATATATGAACAAGTCTAAAAAAAAATATATATGCATAATCAATAAAATAAATAAAAAAAATACATAAATTCTCCGTGTCACCAAGCATGATGTAGAGCCACCACAATTAACTCAAAAACCAATATTACTTAAAATTGTGACTCAAAATTGACTCTTTCTATGTAATTATAACTAAATTGTAAATGATCAAAAATAAAAAGAAGCAAATGGAAAAATTAATTCACATTTTGTGGCTTGTAAATATAAAGTTATATAGCTTATGATACTTAGAAAACTCAAGAAATATTTATATATATTTACACACAATAATAAATAATAAGAAAAATATGCAATGATTCAAAAGTATGTACGCACAATTGATGTTAAATAAAAAATAGTGAACATCTCTACTACTGGAGAATACATATATACAAAGCACACATATAAAAATTATTTAAAAAAACTTTTTTTTTTATTATTTTTTTTTTTTTTTTTTGTTTGTTTGGCCGAACATTTCAAACAAAAAAAAAACGAAATATGATGATAATATATATATTTTCTTAAAAATAACACACAAAAAAAAACTAAATACTTGAAGGTATATTAAATGGGAAATCATTTAAATCGGACATCTATACCTTAAGATGTCAAAAAAATAAAATGTAGCTATGAATAGTCTGTATGTCCGTTGAATAACTAATTTTTTTTTGTTTGAATATTCCTATTGTTTATAGAGTTCGTGCTATAGGAGAGAAGAAAAAAAAACTAACACCCGTTAAAAAGGATACAGTAGGAATCAACATTTCAGGAGAACAGGTCTTCACCGTCAATCCTTAGAATTTCACCTCCTCAATATTTGTTAAAAGAAATAGCCGGCAGTTCCAAGCCTTGAAGAGAGGACTCAAGGAAACAAACGGCGTCCCATATTTTCTTTGAGAGACACTCAAAAAACGTCGATGGAATTGAAAAGCCCTAATCGAAATAGTTTCATGTTGAATGCCATGAGTAGCATGATTTCACGGCCTCTAAACGATCGTCAATTTACTGCATGTCAACAAAACACTGTAACGGCGAAATTCAGGCTTCTGAGGCTTAAATTAATAAAACGGAATTAACAGTCAAGTTCGGTTGAACGAAAAAAAAAATTGATCTTAAATGTATTAATTTCTACAATGTCTTCTTCCATTTGAGAGTTCTGAAATACTGCTTTTCAATGTTTTTGCAACCACTTTCTTCTGACAAAAATCTCGCTGTCCAGTAAAAGTACATCGTGCGAAAATGGCACGTGCACCACATGTCAGATAGCAGTATATGGGGGTACTGATATCGACTTAAATTTTAGTAGTTTATCATTATAGAATAAATAGAGTTTATGCAAAGAAAGGTGATCGTATATCTTATGATAATTATAAGCAAAAGGAACGTTGTGTAGAACAAAAACCCTTCGGCGTTCAATAGCTTCGCTGAGATGCACTATAGGGAGATACAGTCGAGATATAATACAATAAAAGATCTTACCAAATTCCAAAATAAGTCAGACGAAAGCAATGGTTGGATTTATCAAAATACTTTAATGGACCAAATCATCAGGAATGGGCTCTGTACCGCTTGGCATCATCTTGGTTGCACACGAAGATGTATCCACGGAAGGAATTATAATCCATTTCGATCCATGCGATTTACGAACTAAATTCCATTAAAACTTGAAAATACATGTTATAATACACTATTGCTTAGATGTGTTACATTAATTTATTGACAACTCTGTATATTTTAACGATAATTGAAGATGAACAACTAGCTAGAATTCAGCACGCGAACCATTTCGTAAAACGCGCATGGCACGCGCCCGTGGGCGCGGCCGTACCCGAACACGTCTTTTCTATCCGATGGCAAGTCCTCTTCTGATACTAGAAGATCGCGGTAGCTGAGAACCAGCTTCCTAAAACGTCATGACGCTGCCTGGCCAATCAGAGCGAGCGCTCACGTATCTTACCGTAAGGCTAGTAGGGTCCGCTACGGAAGAACGAAAGAGTGAAAATTTGAGCGTTGCTGCAAAGCAATTGTGCAGGGGCGAAACGGTAGAATAGTGAAACTTAATGGAATTTAGTCTGAAGCTTCAAAAATGGATCGATTTTGAGAAGTTTAATGGGGAATTGATTGAAATTAAATAAACACGATGTCGTACTATACGACAATTATAGAGAAAAATCTCCATATAAATGCGAACACAAGAGGCGGGTTTCAGAAACTATAATCTTGGTTTATGACCGTATTCCAGATAGTCAAGCGAGAATTTCTTGTCATACAAAAGATTCAGAATATTGTTTCACCATCTAGAAATATGTACACTAGAAATTCTAGATCATTTTGTCTATTCAATTTATTGGTGTACCTTATGTGCATAGCTTGGAAATCTATATTTCTAGTTAAGGGATTTAGAAAATGGCCACTTATTTATTCTAGATGAAGGCAGTATATTTTTTTTCTCAGTGGATTCAAATTCTTCAAATAACAAAGAAATAAAAATATTCCCAATATTTGTACGGTTCTTTGATCCAGAACACTGAATCACTATTGAAATTCCATGAAATCATAAGAAGGTGGTGCTCTGGTTGATACGCGTGGTTTGACCTGTGTTCTCATTTTTGCATGAATAATAGTTCTCATAAGAATAGGCCCATCAGTGACCAAGAGGTTCTGTCCTCGAAACCGGTGTATGTGAGGTGTTGGGTTCTATACACATTCGTGCTCGTTGGCTTAGCTGTTACGAGTTTTCCATGGTTTTCTCCAAAACTAGCATAAATATGGGCTAGGACCTCTTAGAAAGATCCCACGGAGGACTCTTCTACTCAGGCCTAGAGCCCTAGTGCAGACAATTGGCCTTAACCACCACTTCACAAAAATATGCAAAAGTTAGTTGAATTCATTTTATGTCCTCCTGGCAAAAACGCTCCTACAAAGCGACTGTTTTCTTCAATGAACAAAATGTAGACATGTGAAAAAAAATCTCCTTTATCTGCTTACTTTAAAGACTTATTAGACTAATTTAAGTTATACTCATGAGAACTTTTATAAAATGTTGATGAAGAATGACTCAAACAAATCGTTTCTATGCCGAATATTAATTTTATTTTTTCATTTGCCTATTTTATTTTTTCTTTTATGATTTTAATTTTTAAAAATCTGGTGTGAAACAACCACACGACTTCCATTACCTGCTATTACATGTATTATATAAATTTTTGAGAGATAATGTGATCAGAAAACATAAGTGACCTAAAGAAGTAGAAACCTAAAATTTTTCTGGTAAGAGAAACTTATAAAGACATATAAAACGAAGCTTACATATAGCGAGGTAAAAAAATAAGAGAAAAAAATGGTAGTTTTTTTTTTTTAAGCACAAATTTCCGAGATTTGAAGCAGGAAATCTGTTAATTTTCCTCTAATAACCACGTAGACGTGTAATACACAAGAAAGAAATGGATTTATATAACAATTTTCAAGAAAATCGTTAGAGCCGTTTTTGAGATATCAACTTTTACAAAAAATCAATTATTGGCCGGAAAACTATAATTACATACAAAAGGATATTTAAAAGTGAGTTAATATGGCGAGTTTGAAAAAAATCCGTACAGCCGTTTTTAAAGGAACATGCTTCCAAGAGCTGAAATTGAGCTATGATGTCCCACTTCCTGTTTTTCAGTTTTCACCAAAATTTGGAAAATTCATCTGTACACCAGACCTGTCTTAATTCTGAAGTTTTGTAGTTCTATCTTTATTAGTTTCGGTGATATGATGGCCAGAAGATTCCACACATACATACACACACACTGACCAATTTCCAAAAATTTTTTGGACTTAGGGGACCTTAAAATGTGTAAATCAGATGAAATCTCGATATCGAATTTTTGGACCAAATTCAATACTTCCATTACCTACGGCCATAGGGTAATGGAAGTAATAAATATCTACCAACATGTTTTATGTAACTGCGTAAAAGTAACACACATACACACAAAAAAAAAAGTTTTGTCTATAGCAAAAATTAATAATTAAAAAAACAAAAACAATAAATAAATCTAAATTGTCCTGTGACACCTATAAAAATTAGGGATTTTTCTCTCATATTCATATATTATTAACATAAATTAAGATGTATTGATCCAAATTTATCATTTGAGATAAGAATGTTTCCACCATTTGTGTAAAGTAGCTTTTGAATCGGTTTTTATAATAATTTTTATTCAATTTTGTGTCCTCTAAAATGACCACTTTTTCAAAATCGAGTATCTTCTATTTTCTTATAAAATAAAAGGCATTGTGTAATTTCTCCTCTTTTTCCAATAAAAAAATTCTGGTCACCTTATATGCAAAAAATAGAGTAAGTTAATCATATTTTGTGGCGAGTAACTTTTTTTTCAGCGAGTGTAATCTAAGCTGAAATTTCGGGCCCTGTGCTATATATATTCTTTTTTAGATGTCTTTTTGCATATATTACTGGGTTATGATAGGAAAATTAACAAATGTCCTGGTTAGGTAAATTTTAGATATCTGAAATTGGTAGGGGAGGACGGGGCACAGTGGACCACTCCTATTTAAATCTATTAATATTCAGCCCTTTTAGTTCATATGGATACTCATGTATGGCAGCATGGTACTAGTTGTATGCAGCCAAAAAAACCACATGGGAAATTGTAAGATGAGCTACATGGGAAATAGTAAGATAATTTTGAGCAGTTTTTATGTTTTGAGCTGCTCAAAGTAACTTTTCCACATTGAAGTTTTTAAAATTTTATAAAGATTGAACTAGTGACTATAAATACTATATAGCTGTTAAAGGAAGGCAAGATAGTGCTGTTTTTAAATTCCTAAAAATTATTAGCATATTTATAGTCTATATATTATTTTATTATTATTATTATTTGTTTTACTCTGGCACCATTGTAGACCATCTTCCAATGTGCCTAAAAGTACAAATTAGATTTAATACTTATATTTGTTTTAGTTAAATTTATAGATACAAATATAGCATAATGTATTAATACCTCAAAGTAATAAATATCTTAATTTTATAATAAAATAAAAAGAATAAACTTCTGAAAAGAATAAATATATATTTGAACAGTAATATGATTATTATTACTATCTAAATTTATTAATTATTTGAATTACATAGTATTAATAAAAGAAAAAATATCAAATTTAATAAATATTAGGAATAATTTATTATTATTGTTGTTTTCAGAGATCACATGTGAAAAGCAAAATAAGTAGCTTAATATATTTTAGTTAAATTTATCCGACAAATATAATGTAAATTAATTATTATCTCAAAATAATTAAAAAAATATTAAATATTTGAATAGTAGTATAACATTTATTAATATCTGAATAAAAAAATGTTTGATTTATATATATTAATAAAAGAATATAGAACAATATCTATTTTAACTTAATAAATTTTCTTAGTGAGATTTGATTTCTTATTTGTTTATTTTAATTTAATTTTGGCTGTTTTATTTCATGAAAATGCTTGAGTTATGTTATTTGGACTAGAATAGTATAAGAAACTAATTTTAAAGGGGAAAAAAGTAATTTATATTAATTTAATATAAACAAAAGAGGCTGGTACCCCAATGATGGGGCACAGTGGTCCACTTTGTGAGTGCTCACAATTTATTTTTTCATTCATAATGTATTGGAAATATTGATATAAAAAAATTAAGACATGTTAACAGTGTTCCCACGGGTCAGGGAGAACCTGGAAAAGTTAGGGAATTTGAAATTACTGAAAAAAGTCTGGGAAATATCAGGGAAAATTGTAAATATTGCTCAAAAACCTGGAAAAATGATGATATAAACCTGGAAAATGCTTTTTGAGCATTCAATTTATTTCATAAATCACATTACTATGTTGTCTTTTATGTCGCGAGCTATGTTCTGATTTATACCATGAGCTACTTTTTACGTCGCAAACCAAATTTTGTGACTGGAATGCTCTAAAAATAGACCTGGAAAAGTCAGGGAATTTTATTTTTAAAATTGAGTGGGAACCCTGTGTTAAAAAAGGCTTAGAGATTGTTTCCTATTTTTTTTTTTTTTTTTTCTCAAGTACATTGCTTTTCTGTTTTTTGTGGGAAAAAAAAAATTAAGAGTGTCAAAGTGGTCCATTGTGCCCGGTCTCCTCTAACTATTATGAAAAATATTATAAAAAATTTAAACTTTCTTTGAAATCCATTTTAATGTAATGAAATGATTTATCTGACCTCTAAATAATAACTGCAATTCACATACAATTCTTGTGGACTAATGATTTAATTTTTTTTTTTTTTTTAATTCTATTCCTGGGATGTATATGTTAGTTTGCTCTAACTGAAAAATTGTTAGGTCCTGATTTGTTAGTGTGGTCAGAAGACATAAACTTGGCCTGTCTCCAAAAAGAAGTTTGTAATATATATAGTAGTGGGTAAATTAATACCTACCAGATTTTTTTCTTTTGTTACGAATATTATTTTTATTATTATTCTTCTAGCATTGCTTATTCATTTATGTATTTTTTAGAGTTCCTTTTTCTAGTCTTGTTGTTGGATTACTCTCTCATCAAATTTTACTCCAAACTATTGGATCTATGTTACTTCAAGGGACCAAATATATGTTGCCAACTTTAATGACATTGTTACCATCTCAAGATAATTCATCTTTATTGTTGCAACCGTCTTCTAAACCAGGTTGAAATTTTTATTAATTTAAGTTACTATTATTTTTCTTAAGAGAAAATAGTTTCATCCAAACATATAAAGTTGTTTAATGTAATTTAGGTGCATGGAAAAATCAATATTGTTGAAGCATTCATAACTTTGAAGTATTACAAATATGTGTCGAACATCATTAACTTGAATTTCAAGGGGGGAAAAAATTGTTTATGCTATCAGTAACTAATCTTCATTTTGACGGGGATTGTGGAAACAGTTCATGTTAAAAGTACTTCATGTTAAGCGTGTTCATGTTAATGAGGTTTGACTGAATCATGCTATGCAATTTATTTTTTATTAATTAATTAATTTTATTTATCGATTCTGATATTTTGCATTATTTTATAATATATAAATTTGGATTTTTCTATATTTCTATTTGAAGTAAAAAATTTTCAGAAATTCTTTCACCAAAGGAAAATGGAACAAGAACGAAAAATCATGCAATTCACATAGTTTATTAAGTTTTTGCATCATTCTTTACTGTACTTTATCTGTGTGATCACACAACACACAGAAGGACAGATACACAGACAGATAGACTAATTTTATTCATAATCACTTTTAAACATTGTTGGAAAGTGTTAAAAAACTCTTCATGCAAACGGAAATGCAATTCCAGCAATTTTTATTTGTACCTTTAATGTATCTAACTAGTTTACTGTAGCCTTGTAAATCTTAATGTTAAACATATACCATATTCTATCAAAAACAGTTTTACATATTAGTAGTAAATGTCAATTTCAGTATAATTTGGTAAGTACAAAGTTACTGAAATATGATTTTTAAAAATGCCTCTCATAAAATGCAGTGCATTGGCATACTTTTGGGTGTCCCTGAACTGAACACAAACCATTTGTGCTATTATAAAATTTTAAGTAGGGAAATTGAATATATGAACCATACATAATGAATATATATGAGTTCAAGTATCATATATCATTTTGAGGAAATTCTGAAAATATTTTCAGGCACTAGAGGCAGACAGCTGGACAGAAAGACATCCAAAAAGATTAATTTAAATCATAAGAACTCCTATACATTGATAGACAGAGTTTTCCCTAGACAATTTTAGGAGGGCACTGCACTGCTTTATGATTGGGGAAAAAAAAAAGAAACTACCCTTCGTGCCCCTCATCCAAAAAAAATTGCACCTTTCTTGCCCTTAATCTAAAAGAGTTGTTCCCTTACTGACTTTTATTGAAAATAATCTTCAAACTGATGATATGTTATAAGTATAAATAAATGTGTTGTGCATAACAATTAGCATTCGTTCATACATCAATAATAAGCAAAATTAAGGTGTAAAGGAAGTTAAAATTTAAAACTTTTTCTTCTATTTATGCCTAAAATCGAATTTTAAACCAATTATCTGAATTTTAAATGTTAAATATGCCTTTAAGAATCAAAAATGGCTGTGGTAGCCTGGTCGGTAACAGCAGCGAGTTTGTGATCGAAAGATTGCAGGTTCGGTCCTCGAGCCAGCTGAAGACCATCGTGTACGCTTATGGCGACTGGTGCCTGTTAAATTCTGTTGTGGTCGCAAAGTCCTCCAAGTTCCCATCAAAAATTATACCTCTGGGGGTACCGGAACATGGGTTTAACTTGGCCTTGATCCAGATCAAAATTAGAGTTCCTGTTGTTTGCTGGTGCTGCCATCTTTCACCATCTTTTGGAGTAAGTTGTTCATCCTCCCTAGTGGTGCTCATCTGAACAACGGAAGGTGCAGGGCTCACAATTTCTGAGTGGCATAAGAAACAACAAACAGAATCCAAAACAGCACTCATGAATCTAGAAAATGCCGGTTTTTTTTTAATTATTATTAGCAGCAATCTACTCTTTTTAAACCTGGGGAAAACCCTGTGTTAGAAAGTGTTAAAAATGTTTAATAGAAACAAAAATGCGATTTCAGCAGTTTCCAATTATATTCCTTAATGTATCTGAATATTTTTGTGTGGCCCTGTAAATCTTAATGCTAATCATACTATATTCAATAGAAAATATCTTTTTATGAATATGAATAATAAATATAAATGTCATTATAATTTGTGCAAAATAAAAGTATTGAAATATGATCTATAGAAATACCTTTCATAGAATGCAATTTTGGAATATTTTTGGTTAATTCTGTAAATGAGGTAATGGGGTATTTACCCCATTTTCAATAGGGGACATCCAATAGTGAACTTGAATAATATATATCAGTTTCAATGAATTCCAAGAATATTTACTGGAGTTAGAGTGCTGATAGTTGCACAGAAAGACAAACCGAAGTCATACCTTCGACCATCTTCAATGGATTTCCAGGGAATCCTTTATTGAATCTTGTTGATTTCGTCGACCTGAGCTCTTCAGCAAAGGAGGTCATGCCATCTATGATCTAAATTTTTAACTGTGTCCATGTTGTTGCAACTATTTAAATCAGTTAAAATCTGTGGATTTTCATGATTTATTGCACATATCTGGTTGTTGTAATTTGCGAGCTTTTTGACATGTATGAAATCTATCTCTATATTTTATTCTTGATTAATTTTCATTAAAGCGGTAGTTAGTCTATTGTGTTTAATGCCTGATTTGTGTTCTGTAACTCTGTCTTATTTTCCTTTTTATCATGCCTATGTATACACCTGTTTTGTTTTCTTCTATGCGGTATTCAATTTCTTAAGTTCTGGGAGTTTCAAAGGGATCAATATTGTCTCTGTCATTTCAGATATGCTGAAAATTGTTGCTATTTGGGTTAATGGGGAAGTTTTATTCTTAATTTGTTCCTCAGTCATAGGGGATTGCAGGGGTATATTTATTTTGTATTTTCTGTGCGTTTTCAGTGTTGTTCAGTTTTTTGATTCTGTTACTTATACCATTTATTTCCTAGATTTCGCTTATAACCACCTTTTTCGATAATTTAGGAAATTTTATGGAGTTCTTCTTTTATGTGGGTTTCATTAGAACATCTTTGTTTTTTTTTTTAAGTTATCAATAAATATTTTTAAAGCACTTATGTATATTTTCCTCATTAAGAAGTTTTTTCATAAATTACAATGATAAAGTGTAGTAATGTGTTAATAAATACAGTAATTAAATACTAGCCTAAAATACTTAACTAAATTCATAGGTGTAGCCAGCTTTCGGAGCGGGGGGGTGCCCAAATTTTAAACTAAAAGTTACAATATGAATACATTATGAACATAGTGCGCATATGTATGCATGTGTGCGTTTTAACACATGTATAAAAGTTACACAAGTTAACACATGTACGTTTTAACTTATAAATTGAGTAACTTTCTCCTAGAATAAATAACTAGACTTGACGGAGAACAGAAATATCAACATTTACACAACGTTAAAAATGTCAATGTAAAAAAATGTTAAATGCAGACTGCAGTTTCGGTAGCGTAAATCGGGGCATTTGGTTTCCTTTGAATATCATTTGATAAAGTTTGGACTTTCAGAGTAGTGCCGCTATCCGTCTAACAGAAAAGGATCAGAAGCTTGAAAACTGATTGAAACAAGGAAAGAATGTTGCATAAAAAATATTAAATGGTGTCGAATATTTGGTTTCAGTACGAAACCAATGAACGTTAAAAGGTTAAATAAAAATCTTAAGCCTTAAGTTATAAACGAAAATCTAAAAACTAAACTACGGAAAAACTTATACTATGGAACTTAAATTGCGCACACAAAGTGATAAAGTAGAATTATAATGATATGTTACTTTATTTATAATCTCATATCATTTCTTTTATTTTACCAGTTTCAAATTATGAACCTATATATATTAATATATATATATTATATATATATTAATTAAATATGTAGCTACTTTTTTAAAATTATTATTTTATTCGTTCCCATATTCATGAATAACATTTATTTTCTATATTTTAAAACATTGTTGCATTGTTGTAGTTGTGATGTTAGTTTCAAACAGAATAGTGCAAACGGATACTGTGATCGCTATAAAATTAAAGCGATACTTATTAATAAGATTGTAATAAACTATTGTGTGTACCATAATATAAAAATGTGATGTGTGTAAAAGTCGCAAAAAATAAAATCAGCATTAAACAAATGTATCGAATCGGGGAAAGTGTAGAAACACGCCACAGACCGGCCCAAGCGCTGACCATTAGCCAAATAAATTTACGAATTACCACTGTCACTGTACATAAGAATTCCATAAAAAATTGCATAAAGTAAAAGAAAACATTAAAAGGGACACATACCAATAAAATTGCACTGAAAATCCCCGCAAAGTAAATGTATCAAAATGGAGGACAGATAAAAAGCTAGTGGGGTGTCTCACTATCCGACCGTACACTGGCCATCAGCCGAAAATATTGTCTAGAAACCACCACAATTCAAAATTGCATACATAATCGAATCCAAAAACATTCATTAATAAAATAGCACGAAAAATCATCATGAGATAATGTCGGAATTTTTCTACCCACACAAATAAACGCCTTTGCTATTTAAAAAATTAAAAGACTAAATAATGGAGCATATTTTGCGCATACCTTTCTTTGATGTTTGTATTTTCTGTGTTGTCTTGAGCTTACTCTTCAAACCACTCTCTTTTTCTTTGGTTGGAATAATTATCAAGTCCTTCACATTTTTGAACATGATTCCAGAACAGTTTTTCGTTTCTCTAGTCATTCAATACAGTTTTAATAGAATTATACACCACCTTCTCCAGATCCAAGATTTTCAGGAAAGAGGAAATTGTTTTATAAAATCGCATAAAAAGAAGGAATCCGAATAAATATTTACACTGTAGCCATATTTTAATAATTTTCTTTCTTTATTAATTACAAATACAAAATCGTCTGTTCATATATTACATAATTTATTTTCAGCAATAAATCGTTTGTCAAAGTTCAGAAGTAATGCAAACGATTATAATATGTTTTATTATTATTAAATTTGAGTGACAGCTTTTAAATAAGGTTAAAAAAAAATTAAATAAATAAATAAAATGTGGCATTTAGTTACAAAAATAAGATATTGTATACTTGACCGACCATTTCTGAGGTGCTTTAAAAAAGTTGAAAATTGTTTTAGAAACAATTTTGTTTGGCATGTATTTTTGTGAAGGGGAAGTATGAAATAAGACAGGCCGACGAAGAAATTTTTTTCTTCATGTTGATATGTTTTTCGAATATTTTTTTTTTTTGGATGCTGTTTAAGGAAAACCTATTTAAAAATTTCCTTCACGTACAGTTTTGAAAAAAAAAAAAAAAAAGAGGAATTGCTTGAGCTTAAAGCTCCATTTTTTTCGACTCCTATCTAAATTATTTCCATTAAAATTTGGGTGATGTGAGTGAAGAACAAGGAGAGCTGTTTCATCCAAAAAAAAAAAAAAAAAAACATCAAAGGAATGGAAAGCGGTTATCAGAGACGATACATTTTTAACATGTTAGCAGAATATTGTTGCATGTTGCATAGAGAATCCCTCCCCCCACACCCTCAAGCCTTGCACAAGATAAAATGCTCTAAAGGGAGATTCGATGTGAATAAATACATTTAAAAGATAATGTGTAAATAATAGCCTATTTCAATGCATTTTTTATATAAATTGTTTCGAATTTTTTATAACTTCTAGACGAATTCTTTCGATTTTCATCCTTACTTTGTGAAAATTTCTTGCGTGATAAGAAAAAAAAAATAATCCTTTCTGAATTCAGATTATCAAAACACATTAGAGACACCCAACGCAGTACATAAAAAAAATTTGAAAAGTACGATTTCGCAGGCAAGTGTAATCGGAAAAAAATTACCCGCTAAATTATTATGATACCAGACATGCATTCAAATCAAAAATTACTAAAAAAATTATTTTTGTATTCAAAGAACTTCAAAACCTGAAATTGTCGCAAATATTTACTTTCGAAAATTCGACCCCGTAAATAATACTTTCTGTAACTCATGGTAAGGGAAAGTAATTACCATTTTTAAACGTTTTTACTGGAAGCAATATAATTTGGTATGAATGCTTTTAATGGAACCTAACTTTTTTTACAATCTTTTATACGAAAATTATTTTGTATCTATAGAATATGTTAGTTTCATTATGTTTAGTTCACTTTAAAAATGTTGTTGATATGTACCAACTAGAAATTTTGTACTTAAACAATAATGTATTTGAACTCTTTGCATGTCATAGTATACGGATCATTATGATATAAATTGAATACGATTTTTAGACTTCCTGCCAATACCTGCTTTTGAGTTATGCCCATGCAGACTAACCACAAGAACCTGGTTATACAATTGAGCGGACCTCAAGACATACTATTGTAAAAACTATTTCATATTCAAAAATTGGACCGCAAAACATTACATTCTCCAACATGTATGGGTAAGAGAAAGTTTTTAAAAAAACTGCTCATTAAAAAGAAACGACAAAATAATATTATAGTTTTAAAAAATAAAAGAACACGCTTTTATAGAAATGTGAACTAAAAAGCACAAAATATCTATCTTAGTATTAAAATGCAGGGTAAGAGAAAATCGTGTGAGTGACACACCATAATATTTACATACATTTAAATCTTTAATTAAAATAACTTAGAATTAAGCAAAAACCATTTTTAAAAGATCTCCCCTGACGGGGATCGAACGCTAGACCTTTAGATTTGTAGCGCGGAGCTTTACCTCAATGCCACGGTGTTCACGTAGGGAAAGTATTTTTTTACAATATAGATTTTTTGTTTGCTCCCAGAGTGGTTACAAACATATATTCATATAAACATACATACAGGTGAAGTGAATAAAAGCGTGTTAAAAACTTGACTCTCCGTTAAGGCCACGAGTTTAAATAAACTAAATCATTTTATCGCCTCTTTTCCTGCTTTTCCTTGAAGAAAAAACAAACTACTAATTTCATTTTATTTTTTTGTTTACCAAGAAAAATTACTTTGCAAATTTTTGTAAGAAATGTGCAAATAAATTTGGATTTATGAACAATTTAGATTATTCTTTTAAATATATTTTACCATTACAACCATGTTTAAGAAAGTGTCTTTCTATTGCATAGAATCATTGGTATAGTAATAACAATTTTTTTTAACCTTCAAATCTTTTTTTTTTTTTTTCTGTTTTCAGTATGTTTTTGTTAAATATACTGAATGTGTGTGCGTGAACGGGGGGGTGCCCGGGCACCCAGGGCACCCCCCCTGGCTACGCGCATGAAATTTAATACCTATACTTTTTTACTTTCTCTTACCCATACATATGGTAGAGAAAGTTTTGTTTTTGGGTCAAACTTTCGAAATTGAGTTTTCATCATTTTTACACTTTTTGAGGTCATGAATCCAAAAAACATGTTTTTTGCAGTTGGTCTGTGTGTGTGTATGTGTGAGTGTGTCTTTTATCAGCATATCTCAAGAAGAAATAGTAGCAGAAAATCCAAACTCGGTGTTCTAAATGTGTATCATATAGGAATGCTACACTAAACTTTTTGTTAAGATCAAGCAAATGGTTTGTGTACAGGGCCGTTCAAGAGAAATCATACACATTACTTCTATGGGGGAAATTGCAGGTAAGTACAATGTAACTTCTGTAAACTGCCTTAAACAAAACAGAATATTTTTTATTTATTTTTTATTATGCATAAAAGCATGTTTTGTGTAGATCGTTGTATAGAAGTCACTCATCATTCACTTACAGGGCTACCAAAGTATTTTGTTATATTGGAACTATACATGAAAACTGCTGGAATTGTAATTGATATTGTATTATATGTTTTTGAAATAAAGCTAAATTTAAGTACTCAATATTATATAAAGTGCATATTGTTTATAGACAATATACAGGGCTTTCCAAAATTGAGCTAAATGTATTTTTTCTGTTGAGTGTAATTGATGGAAGTGCTTTGTTATATTTTACTTTGTTGATGAACACTGCTCAGAAATTTTTCATACCTATACAAAGCATTACCCTAACAAAGCATTTTTAAAAGCTCTATTTTCAACTCTTTTTTTTTTTTTTTTTGTATAATATCACACTTTGAGGTACTCTGATTATGAAAGTTTAATTTTTATCAGTTCATCTGTATGTATATCTCTTATCAGCATAATTTAAAAACAATAAATTGCAGAAAATTCAAATTTGGTAATTTTGAAGCTCGTATTAGGTTGCCACTTAAAAATTTGATCAAGGTTCGCAGGATTAAAAGCAAATTAATAACAGCCTTTATTTTATTTTTTAAATAATTGTAGGCACTATAATTGAACGGGGGGTTATCCCCCCCTCATACAGAATTATATATCAAATAAAGCTGTTCCTAAACCTATTTTAGATTATTTTTAGAGTACTTTAAATTTTATTATCTTAACTTATAAATTTATTGATCCTAGGATTTAATATGCAAACCTTTAGATTATTGAATTACAGGGTAAGAAAAAGTTGTGTGAGTGACACACTAGATTATTATTATTAATTTTTTATTGCAAATTGCTGCTTACTTCTGTTAAAGATTAATGTAAATTTTATAAGAAAGATGTGTTAATATTAAGTTATTAAAAGAAGTGTTTGTAAAAGTTCAAGTAAATTATTAACTCCTTAAGCTTATTCTTTATGCAAGATTTTCTTTTCTTCAAATCTTTTTTTTTTAGTTTCTGTTTTGCTATTAAAAAAAGAATTACGTGAAATATTTATCATTAATATGATGATTTTGATATAAGTATCATGCTAAAAAACATGCAGATTCCTATTTTTTTTAATTGTATAATTTTTTTTTAGGGTATTTATCACAGTTGACTGTTAAGCAACTTAAAATACTTTTAAAGTCTTTAGATGATTCTTATAAAACTGCTTGTGACTTTGATTTAAGACCTGGTTTAAAGTTCCTAGTCCAAAAAGTAGCTCAAACAAATGTTGCTGCAAATTTATACAAACAAGCTGGAGTTAGCTGGTCTATTCATATGGTAGTACTTTTCGAATTATGTATGTCACACTCTACACTTACTCTGAAATGTGTGAAAGATAAAATCTATTCAAAAATTTCAAGTAATTTGCAGAATTCCGAAAGTAAGTTCTTTTTCAACTTTTTATGTTACTTCTTGTTTTGCTGATAAATTACTTTATTTTTTTTTTTGTTGTTGTTGTTGTTTCCCCAAATTATATTGGTATTGAATGGAGTTTTTATTAATCAAATAAGCTGATTTAATCTGTTCTGTAAAATATGTGTCAGACTCATTTATTGGATCAAGTAATCCAATTTTAACAGTATCCAACCTGTTAACTGAAAAATTTCTCTTCCAAGTTGGGTTTAGTTTTTCTGGACGGCTACTAATCAGAGAAAGTCAAGGAATTTAAGTGAATCTAGAAAAGTCAGAGAATAGTCAGGAAATTTTATTTTATTTAAAGTCAGGGAATTTTCACAAGTTTTAGATTTTATTATTACATTAAAATTTATGAAATTGTTAGTTATAGTTTAGTAGAATTAATTTGGCTTGCAAATTGACTTTTTAATATACAGTAGAGCACCAATTTTGCGAATGCGAGAGCTGCGAAAATAAAATTTAATTACTAACCTCCAAAAAACCCAATTTTAATCCAAGCCAACAACAAGGAAAATACAATATGTTCTACAGTGCGAAGGTAGAAAATTACCAACATTTATTTATTTATTTATAATGCGATGCCTTTCCACCCAATTCTGCAGATTATCGGTGCTCTACTGTACATTCATCATAATACTCGTAAAAGACTGATGAGCTATACTTATAGTATAAACTGAGTGCATTTTGATTACTATTTTTGAAAAAAAATTATAGTTTAGCATTTTATTTAAAACTGTGTTCCATACATTCAAAAGTTAATCAAATGGCCCAATATGTAATGTTTATACTTTTCTATAATCCTGAAAATATCCACTTGCCACATGATGTTATTAAACAAAATAAAGTGGTGTCTTAAAATAGTTAACCTTTTAAGTGTCTGAGGGGGAAAATTGTAATGTCGTTTTCACTGTGAGTTCTTTGTAATGTACTAAAATAATGGATTATTTACTGTGCATTTAAACATAAAGCGACATAACTATTATATATGATGTTCATACTTAAAGAAACAAGCTTAAAATCTATAATTATGCACATTCTCAATATATTTTTTTAGAGAGCAAACCATTGCTAAAACATGTTCACGACCGTTATAGGGTTAAGCAGTTTGCCATTTTTTTTTCTCTTGAACATGATGGTGTGGTGATCGAATTCAAGCCAATTGGCTTGAATTCTACATTAGAGACCTGAGTCTAGTAGGGAATGCCCTCTGTGGTGGTCTTTCTTTTTCTTCTTCTCTTCCCATATTCATTCAGGTTTTGAGAAAAAAAAAAAAAAAAAAAAAAAACTCTGAATTCAGGGGTTAATCGAGAACGAATTTAGTGCCGCTTTGCGGCACTTTCACAAAATCAATTTTCGGTCATGCGGTACCTTCACAAAGTCAGTTTTCGGCGATGCGATACCTTCACAAAATCAATTTCGGTTCTTTGTTCACTAAGTATTTTTAATTTTCACAAATTAATAAAAGAGATTTTCACAAATTATTTACAAAATTCACAAATAGGGTACCATTTTCAAAAACCTGGATTAACCCCTGGAATTGTTTTCTTTGCATCAATTTCATTAACCGGTACAATGAATATTGTATTTTACAGCAATTGAAACCCAAATGAAGTCAAACATTGGTGAAGTGATTCTTTGACTCTGAAAACATGCATGCTTTAGAAATTGGACCAAAAAAGCAGGAATTGTATTGATTTGTGGTGAAATAATAATTTATTTCTGAAGTCTGGTTTGAAAAATCATAAATTCTGTCTATTAATAGTAAACTGGTATTCAATAAAAAAATTTTAGTAAGCGGAAAGGATATATTGCTACTGGAAATGTAAAGTAACATAAAATTTCAATTTTCAGGTCTAATCTTCTAAACATTAAAAAATATTTTCAGAATTGTTATTTTGCATTGTAAGTGTTATAAGTTTTCTTTTTCAGGAAAAAGAAACATAGTCAGTTTTAGGTGATAATTTTACCTCGAAATTCTTTAATTTCAAGCAGATTATATTTATTTGATAACTATAGTTACTTTCCCAACAATTTTAATTTATATGACATGACTTTATTGTTTAAGAAAGTCTTGTTTTTAAAGTTCCTTAATTGTTTTCATGTTTTAAAATAAATTCATTCACTATAAAAATAGTAAATTTTTGCCATTCAACAATTTGAAATTTGTGCTGAAAATTTTTACCTTCATTAGTTGAAGCTGCAATTTACCATTGTGCAATTTTTTCTTTATATATATTTTTTTTTCTTAAATTTTATATATGTATCTTTTGTTTTTAGATGGACAAAGTGAACTTTCGAATAAATCTGAAAGTGATGAAAAAAATCCAAACATGTCAAATTCCAATGACAGTGAATTCAATGAATTTATTTTGCTGAGAGAAAAATTTAAAGACATATCTGAAACGTACACAGAGCACGCAATTGATAAAGAAGGATTAACTTCTATTGTTGATAAAATGAGTGACCAACCAATATTTTTTCTTGCAACTCCTATTGATGAAATAACTGATTTTATGAAACCTATGAATCGAAGTGAATCACCGAATTCTGGGAATGATTTGTCTGAAATATGTTATGACAGCTCTGATTCTGAAGACATTACTAATTTGAGAGAAGGAGATGCTAAAGATAAAATATATACATTAGCTACAGAGCAAACTATTCACAGCTTAATATTTGAATATAAAAAAAGAAAAAATCAGCATTCAATGCCTTCTAGACTAAAAGAAAAAATTAGTCGAAAAACTAGTTCTGGTAGCAGAAGAAATGATTCATCAGGTAGTTCTGTACCAGAAGACATTGCCATTCAAAGGAGAAATTCTATTATGAAGGTAATAACTTGTATTTATTTATTTTTATTTTCTTCAAAGGGTTTTAAAAACTTGAAATCTTGAATCTTTAAAATGTGAAAATTTCATTTGCATCTGTATTACTAGTAATTATTTTATTTCTCTTTAAATTTCCTTTCATGTTTATTTTAAGATATTTGGCAAAAAACCTTATAGATAGGTATAGGAATTTAGTTCCTTCTCAATCACTGTAATTTAAATTGGATATTTTAACGTATTTTTAGGATGGTGAAGCACATCTTCAAGTTTTCAAGCAGCTTATTCAGTCATTTCTAGATCTTCACCAGTCTCTAAGCAATGAACATTTTGAAGCCTTTATGCCAATATTTTTCCCTGGTGTACAATATTTAGTTGCCTATACTTCAGACGGAGAGCTTAAATTATTATTATCAGAGTGGTTACAAAGACTTGCTGTGTGTTGTAATATATTTCCTATTTGACAGAATGATATTGTTTGTATAGTAATGTATTTAATTTGTGAAACAAGTACACATATGTTTTCTACAGAGATAATTTTTTGTGTATTTGTTTGAATTTGGAAGAGGATTCATTTCTTTTTTTAAAGTATGAAATCTGATTAAAAAATTGCATTTATTATTACTTGTTATTTTATTTTACTTTTTGTTTGGTTCTTATCAGTATCTATGGCAAGCTTATTTTCAGATTTTCTCTATTATAGCTAATAAATGTCTATGCTGTATTAGTCTGAACACTTATTTTGTGTTCTATTTAAAATATGAATATATTCAAATCTATGATTGGCATGTATAAATAAAAAGCTTGCTAAACAAAACACCACAAATAGTAAAAAAATTTGTATTAATTATTTCACGTCGAGATAATAGCATAACCCTTCATCAGGCAAGGGAAAGGAAGCATACATGCAGCATGAAGGCAACATAATATACAAGTGACGAGATTAAATAAATAGAAAATAATTCTTGTAAAATTTTGGTATAACATGGATTGCATTAAAATTGAAATAAAATTACTGATAAATAAAATAGAAGTAAAAATAACTGCTGATATAAATAATGTAAGGAGAGAATTACAAGGAATAACTTAAGAAAAAATAAAGCAATAACCAAGAAAGAGTTAAGTAATTTCTAAGTATTAGACATGAAAGGCATAACGACTTATTATTATTATTTTTAAACATTAAATGTTTCGTAGAAACCAAATCAGAAAAAGAAATGGGAAAAGGAATAATGTTAGTCTTAGGAAAGTCAAAATTGTGACCATGAGATTTGCAGTAGAAAGCAACAGACAATTAAATTTTTTTTCATTACAAACGTTTTGACAGTGTTCATTTATTCTATATCAAACACCTCATAGTGTTGCCAATATAACCTAAATTGGATGATGAACAAAGGAGGAATTGATTCTTAGCAGGAATGGGGGTTTGTAAAAGAAAATACTTTAATTTTATTAAAAGTTTTGAAAGAGACATTAAATTCATAATGTGAGCAAATTTTAGGAATTATAAAAGAAATAGAGGAATAAGAAGGTAAAACAGAGGAGAATGAAGAATTGGGACAATTTTCATTCAAGTTAGATACAGATCTTTTAGGTTTATTAAATTTGTTTAATGATTTATTATTGATAGAAAAATTACACCCTCAAGAAAGAGAGAGATTATAAAAAATGTGGTTCCTTGTAGAATTAGAGCAATTTTTTTCCTTACGTTTTTGCTTTCAAAGTTTTTATGAGATACTTTTTAGCACCAGTTTTTTTGTTGCATTTTGCCATCGTGTATTGCATTAGTAAATTATTTTCAGCATTACAAATTAAATACTGAAAAATTATAATGTCTTTGGAAATATTGAGTGCAAAGATGCTTATTAAAAAGTTTTGCAGAAAGTGACTTTTATATATATATAGAGAGAGAGAGAGAGTTTTTTTTTAATATAATTTTGTATATAAGTACTTAATTATATGAATTTTATGGTACTAAATTGTTTGCTTATTGTTTGTACTTGATGTATATGATTTGATTTTTCTTACTATGAATTTCATTGTATTTGTTTATCTTTCAATTATCAAGCAATACAAATGAAATGATAAAAAGCAGGTTTAAAAGAAATGTAATTTATGAAAAATACAGTTGAAAAATACTATGAAAATTATAAAATCACCTAAATAAATTGAAGATTTAGAAATTAAATTATGATTGAAAAAACTTGTGCATATGTAAGAAGAGTTTATCTTGAAATTTACTAAGCCAAATTAAAAAGGCTTTATGGATGTGAGTATTTTATGCATTCTAGAATTAGTTTAATTTAATACAGATGGTTTCTTATGTCTTTCTCATTCGCATAGAAAAGCAGCCATTTTCCTATTTTTTCCCCTTAAATTTATTACTTTAAATATTGTTAGATAAATTATTATATTTAATAAAATATTTTCTGAGGCATTACTATTTAATACTGCATATATAAACTCAAAAAGGGGAAAATGAAGGGAAAAAAAATTCCCTGGTTAGACTATGCTTGATTGATATTAAGAAAATGATGCATGCTCCTTATACCATAAAAATAAACAAAAAGTTATTTCTTGTGAGCTTAAAAACTTTCTTTATGGAATGATATTAAATGCTTTCTAACAAATATAAATACATAAATAAAATGATTTATGAGAATTTCACCTATTTAATGGACTAAACTCTGTATTTGATTTTTTATTTTTATTTTTCTTCAGAAAGAAAATATATTTCTATTACAGGGCTCGAAAATTATATTGCCCGACATGCCCGGGGCATGTAAAAATTCAGATTGGGTATGTACTTTTTTCTCCTTATATGCCCAGCTGGGCATGCAAATATTTAACCCTTTCAGTCGCAGTGTTCCCGCTGATGGAACACCTAATTTTAATTCTCAAGTGCAAAAACTCATCCCGGAAATTTTTTAGCAAAAATTTACATTTATAACATAGCATTAAAGGCCCTTTTTTTTACGTGAAAATTTAAAATTTCTTCTATTTTAATTATGTTAGTAAATTCCGGTGGCAGTGTAATTTAAATGATCCGAATTACCCTGTTCCATAAAGGATTAAAATATTCCGGAATAAATTGAAATGTTGGCGTCTATGCAACTTTTACGAGTTTTTGTAGTCGATAATGTTTACTTACAAAGAGTTTTATTTATTAAATTAAATATTATTTGAATTTAATAAGGTTAACTTATAGAGGTTTCAAACCAAAACTTTCTCGAAAAAGAACAATGCTAATTTTTTATTTTTTAAATATTTATGATCAGCTATGTGTCTAAAAGCCATTTTTAAAATTAGTTTAGTAATTTTTAAAATAAATTAAGTAGTGAACGTTAAAGGGTTAATCAAACGTAATTTTAAGGTATAGCATATCTTGTTTAAAACTTTTACATAAATTAAATTTAAATAAAAAATGTCAATATAAGTATAATGTTGTTAAATTCTTTTCACTGAATATGTGAATGTTTTTATTAATATGCATTTGATTAAAATATTTAGGCATGTAAAAATTTAATTCGGGTATGTATTCTCCAGACTAACATGCCCAATTAAGCATGTAAAAAATTTGAGATTTTCAAGCCCTGTTCTATTAGATGTTTTTTGAATACTTTAAAGAAAGTTGTTGAACTGTTATTATTTATTATTTAGAAAAAATGCATATTTAAACACTGAAAAATATTGAATGTGGTATTTACCACTGAATTTATATTATATGGTGCTAAATACATAAATTTAAAATAAACCTATCTGTTCTATGGTATTTAACTATATATCTTTAGTTTCTTTCTTTTTTCTTAAAAAATTAATAAATTTACCCGATTAATTAAGTTAATTTTTATATCAACTAATATTCCAGGACTCAAGAATCAGCATAAATAAAGGTAAAAATTGTTTATATATGTGTATATATATATATATATATATATATAGGGTGATTATATAAAAACTACCCCAATACGAATTCGAAAATTTTTCGAAAATAATTTCGAAATTTTGTTACTGTAACCGTAACTGTTAGAGTTCAACTGTTATTTTTTATGATTCTTGAGCATGTACCTCAAAATACCTTCTACCAAAATTTTATTCAGTTACTGTGAAACGGTATGATAGCTATGGTCTCATATATCAGGGTAGTTTTTTTTATAATACCCTGTATAAATAATATATATATGTATTAAATAAGGAGGTTATAAATGATAATTAAATATGGTTTGCTATTCCTTGAAAATTTTTATGCCATTTATTATGTTAAGATTAATTAGATTGTTTTTAACATTTTTATTCTTTATCTTAATTTTTATTTATCTTAATTTTGCAATGTATATATAATAAATATTTTATTATTCTTAATACATATAACTGTTTATTCAATAAAACAGTGGTTTGTAATTTAGCTGATGCACAGTGATAAATGTATGTGATATAAATTATTTAGTAGGTATGCAGAAATGCATAGTCATGTTTTTATCAGAATATAAATTTTATTTTGAATTCCATAAATTTGTTAAAAAGTAGTTAATATTAGTCATTTAATTTAAGTTATTCAGATTGTTTTGTTTATATAATTTTAAGGGGATTGCTTCTATATATGTGTGTTGTGTATGTATATTTGTGTATATGTGTAGAATATTTTTACTCACAAACAAAATGTTGCATTTATTAAAAAGATGATGAATATTTGTGTAATTCTACCAATTATTTTATTTATATTTTATTGGTGATATCTCTAATGAAGAATGTTTAAATCATGCAGTTAATCTGCCTTCTGAATAACTATATTTCGTAATTCTGAAAAGTTTTTTTTTTTCTTTTTTTCCATTCCTTTATTGTGTTTCCAATAACTTTTTAAGTAGTTTTTATTGAGTGATTGCAAAAGTTCATTATTCATGTTATTCATGCCCGATATCATCGATCACTTTATTCATGATTCAATTAATTATACTTCATGGAGTTGCTGAAAAGATTATTGGATGACTAAATATTAACAAGGTTGCTACAGTTCCTGGAATTCAGGGAAAACCTGAAAATTCAGGGAATTTCAAAAATCTATTAAAATACAGAGAAAATTCAGGGAATTTCAAAATTTATTGCAAAAACAGGGAAAATTTAGGGAATTTAGAAATTTTTTGAATAAAATAAGAAAATCTTTTCATAATAGTGTAGTTTCAATTTTTAAATAATTGCCTAATTTTACAATTTGGAGAAAAAGTTAATTAAAAGTTTATTAAAAAAGAAAAAGTTTATTAAAAGTTAAGTGCCTTATAGTGAAATAAAGTCAATTATGATTTTTGCCAACTACTAAGTTTTGCCAACCAAAGTTAATAAAATTAATATGCTCTAAATAAATTCAATTGATTTGTACATGTATGTAAATCCTGATGTTGCTTAATTGTGTATCATCTTATTTTACTTTTTCAAAAGATCAGAGAAAAGTTAGGGATTTTTTTTCCCCCTCCGATTTGTATAGCAACTTTGATAATTCTGTTATGTTTTACCATTTAACCCTCGCTTTCCCAAGATGGAGTCATTTTGACCCCATTTTGTAGTTGAAATTTAGTTAAGCCCACCTCATTCAAAAAGTGCGCTAATTCGCCAGAGATAGCAAACGTAACCAGTAGAATGTTGCAACGAAGACAATTACTTTAAAAATTTATTGGTGTAGAAAAATGGGCGGTACTAACAAATTGCCGGATTAGGTTGGCAGCTCTGTTTCCACCAAACGTGCCAAGCGGCACCTGAAAACAATTTTTCTGCAGTAATGCCTTGATCTTGGGAAAGCGAGGGTTAAAGAACTTGAAGACTAATTCCCTGATATCTTACTAGACACACATTCATTGGATATAACCCAGCCTTTGCCGTAAATTTTGATCTTCCAGCTTTCTTCTTCTCTTGTTGTTATGTGAAACCAAAGTTTCATCTCCAGTTATGACTTAATTTAAGAAAGATTCATTTTGTTGACTGACAAAGAGAAACATTGGAGACATGTTTTAATCCTTTATTTACTGACAGTACTTTGAAGTATTATTAGTGTAAAAACCATATAAAATCAAATTTATAAAAGAAATATCAAAGTATTTATAAGAATGAACCCTATATGCCCCATTTTAATCACTTTTATCTCACTGCAAGGCACTAGACATTACATGCAGCCATTTTTGTTCCAGAAAGGATTTTATTGAATATTATTGCTATTTTTGCTGAACATTTTTCATGATCTTCATATGTGTTATAATTACTTCCTGTATTACTTCAAGAATCTCCCACCAATCTTAGAATAAATGTAAGGAATACAAAAAGTAAATATGTTTTTATGCATTGAGTTCTATATATCTTTTTCGATCATAGATAAAGTTATTTATAAAATTGGGCACAAACTTTTGCAATCATCCAATAAAATCAATAGCTAGATTGCATTTTCTATTAATATTGAAAATTTTAGTCTTTTGAAATAATAATAGTTAAATCCTTTGTATTGTTTTATATGGTATAATAGAGAGGAGTAGAGAATTATTATTTTCTGAACTTTAAAATATGTCTAGCAAGATTTGGAAAAATATTATTATTGGTGAAAAAAATGTTTATCAAAGGTTTAAGAAAAATGTACACATCTTAGAATTTCTTTAATTTATCATAATTATTTTGCAATTTTCTTTTCTTTTCTTCCTTTTTGTATTTTGGCATTTGGCTTTTTCCATCTGTTAAAAGAACATATTTCACAACATATAGTCAGAAATATTTTTTATGTACCATATTTTTAATTTGTGTATGAAAACATTTAATTATTATTATATTTAATATAAATTTTTTTAGATCAGGCTTTTACTGTTAGTATTTCAATGATACATATCAATTTCCTGTATAGTATATAAAATTAAAATGAGAAATTTTGTCACCCCCCTCCCACATGCACTCTCAAAATTACATGCACATATAAAATGGGGATACAGTATAGATGTTTTATTAGATTGTACAAATATTTTATCTTAATTCTTCCAAATTTAAATAAATCTATTTTTAATGTTATTTCAGTTTGGAGGCTGTTTTCATTGTACATACGTCACATATGTTATACTGCGTATTTTATTTTTATATAATTTTTAAAACTTGGATGTAGAGTCCTGCATCGGGTCGGGTAATCCGATTTTACCCGAACCCAACTCACCATGGGCCAGGTTGAAAGTATTTTTTTACTTGCTGGTCGGGTTACCTGAATTTCTTTTCTTGCAGGTTGGGTTCAAGTGCGGGTCAAGTTTAGTTTTCTACGAGTCGGGTCGATTTGAGAACAACTTAAAATTTTTTTTTTACAATTGTAAGCATAAATTTGTAGACATAATTATAGCTCTATAACTGATTTTAGACATGTCTCATAGTTCTGTATTCATATCCACAGATATCCGGCTAAAAAAAATGATCTGTATTCATATCTGGAGTATAAGCATGAAAAAAAAAAAACAGTTGCACTTCGGGAGTGCCGACAGAAGTGAAAACGTGAACAATTACGTGTGTATTTCTTGAATCGTCAGGAAATATTTTATTGTGTAGGAAATACTTTTAAAAGAAGTGTTTTTTTATTCATTAATATAAACTACCAATACAAAAATTATATTACAATTTTATTTAATGCGACAGTGTCCGGAGATGAGAGAAGTCGTGTAAAGCCGCACCAGATTGTAAAAAACTGAGAAAAATGGCGGCTTTGGCCTTTCTCACTGTTTTGTGAGGTCAAACTGCAATAGAGACAGTGTCCGGAGATGAGAGAAGTCGTGTAGAGCCGCACCAGATTGTAAAAACTTGAGAAAAATGGAGTCTTTGACCTTTATCACAGTTCTGTGAGGTCTAACTGCAACGTTTCCGGCTGCAATCTTTAAGAGACAGTGTCCGGAGATGAGAAAAGTCGTGTAGAGCCGCACCAGATTAAAAAAAACGTGAGAAAAATGGCAGCTTTGGTCTTTCTCATGGTTCTGTGAAGTCTAACTGCAACGTTTCCGACTGCAATCTTTAAGAGACAGTGTCCAGAGATGAGAGAAGTCGTGTAGAGCCACACCAGATTCTAAAAACGTGAGAGAAATTGCGGCTTTGGCCTTTCTCACGGTTTTCTGAGGTCTAACTGTAATAGAGACAGTGCCCGGAGATGAGAGAAGTCGTGTAGAGCCGCACCAGATTTTAAAAACGTGAGAAAATAGCAGTTTTGGGCTTTCTCACGGTTTTGTGGGGTCTAACTGCAATAGAGACAGTGCCCGGAGGTGAGAGAAGTCGTGTAGAGCCACACCAGATTTTAAAACAATATACAGTATATAATTATTAACACTTCACATTAGCAAGTTAATTGTATGATACATTATTTGTATCATACAAGGATGGAAAGCGTTTGCTAACGATGATGCGAATTCAATGATTTTTGTTCCCCTAAAAGTTTTCCCTTCAAATGGAAAGCGTTAGCTGACGATGATGGGAATTCAAAGATTTTTGTTCACCCAAAAGTGCTCAACGCGCCTAAAGAAGTTTTCACTTAAAAAAAAAAAAAAAAAAAAAAAATATATATATATATATATAATGATGATCTATTAAGCATAGTAGAAGCCAAGCAACAGATACAAGATCACTGAAACACCAATGACCAATAAGATTAAAAATTTCTTTCAGAAAATGAAAAAAAAAATTTTTTTTTTTAATCAGTGGATGAAATACACTAATTTAAAGAAACCAGATTTATCAATTAACTGCCAGCAAAACAAACAAATCAATAAAGTAACACATCAAATCTTATCTGAAAACCATAAACTTAATCAAAATTTATGAAAAATAATTTAAGAATCCCAAGATAGGAAGGAAGGAGGCAGGCGGCAAGACTTGTGACTTGCCAGTGGGGTTAAACTAGTTTCACCTAGTTCTATTTTATATATATATATATATATCCGTATACATTTTATTTTCTTCAACAAATCTAATACGGGACTTTTGTAGAAATTGTATGAAAGTTAGAAAGTACTATAAATCTTTATTGACTAAGTACTATAAATCTTTATTGACTATTATTAATATATATATAACAGAAATACAATATAACCTCGCTTTTATATTCTGGGAATTTAAATCATTTCTCAATTTACATTAAGATACTTTTATTTTCAATGAATTTTAATCCTCGCTTTTACATTAGTGTAATTTTGAATTTTCTTCCATCTACACTCTTATATACAGCAAATACAGAGGAAATACTTGTTGTGATTTAATTTACAAAAAGAAAATTTAAAATAAACACATTTGGAAAACGAATTCCATCAAAGCAGATTGTATTCTTTATCGTCTTCTCTAGAACAAATAAAACACTACCAAAACTGCAACCAGAGTAAGTTAATTTGCTGATAGTGTGAATTTAAAGTGATTGTAAGAAAGCAGATGTTTAACTGCAAATCAAATACATGCTACCCAAATTATTATAGTAAACATCCATATTGAACGAAAATAATGAAGAATAATACTTTTTTTTCTCCATAATATAAGTGTTAAGCCATAAATTATTAACACTTAAATTGAAGAACATTTTTTTTGCTCGTGAAGTTCACATAAATGATTAAAAATTATTATTGATCCATTTTTCTGATTTTTAAATTTTTAACTTAATACAGTTAGTAATTCATTTTAGATTCTTTTTAAAATAATTTACCCATTGTGTGACAATGAAAATTTGCATTATTTTGTAATTAAAAAAAGTTTTGAATGATTTTTAGATGAATTAGTAATCTTTATTTACTTTTCGGGTTTGGGGTAAAAGAAGTCTAGTTTCAAATTGGGTTCGGGTCAGTTTTCGGGTTGATGAAAATTTTTTTGTCGGGTTCAGGTTGATGTAAAATTCATCTGTCGGAACCCGACCTGTGCAGGACTCTTCTTGGATGTAGCAAAGTTTTATTTAAAAAATTTAGTACATTATTTTATGAGCAATTATATCATCATCATTGTTGTTAATTGTTTTTTTTCCTATTGATTTATGCTTTTAGTGAGCTGCTCAAAAGCTATTATTTGATACATGTATAATAGCTTTATTAAAATTCAGTTATATCAATTGTTTTTCTCTAAAAATTCTGATTTGTGAATATGCATTTATATTGTGGATTTTTTGTATAGTTTATTTTTCTTTATTTTTCTAGTCATTTTAGATATATGTATATTGTACATCAAAAGTAAAGTGCTATAAAAAAAAAAAAAAAAAAAAAAAAAAAAAAGCCAAAAACATTTTTAAATAAAATTCTATTTTGGTGGGATGTTTGTTTTTGTGAAACTATGATTATTATCTCTTTGTTAATTACTCTTTAGTTAAACTTTTTTTTTTCTTTTTTAACTTTTGAAAGATAATTAAGCAGAATTAATTTATATTTTTGTTATTTAATGGTCGGGTTATTAAATGTCTAAAAATCTTTTTTGTAAATTTCTGCCTTAGAATTAATTAGATGCATACATATGTCTTAAAATATAAAAATTTCTCAAAAACTGTTTAAATTAAAAATATAAAGTGAAAATTCAAAATTTTTGTATTTTATGTATTTTAAGTTATAAATTTTCCCTGGTAACTAATATTTTTCCCTCGATTTCACATTGTAATAACTTAGCAATATATTTTAAACATATTTAATTAAAGAAAAATAAGCAAAAATAGGGGAGCATTTAAAAAAATTTTAAATTTTGAATTTCATTATTTTTATTTAAATAGTTTTTGAGAAATTTTATTATATTTAATATTGTTATATATATGCAAATTTTCATAATTCTAAGACAGTAATTTACAAAAAAAAAAAAAAAAAAAAAATCATAATGCCCAACATTTACTTAAATACATGTGATCTATGTTTTTTTTTTTTTTTTTTTTTTTTTTTAAAGCAAATTTATGACCCACAGTATATTGCCTTCTGCTTATTTGGAATTTTAATTATGCACACTGTCTTTCATCTTGACAATATTTACTGAAGTCTGTACAGACAATTACTGTTATTTTACTCTATGGAAAAAATACCAGGACCCCCCAAATTCTGTCTCTTTGTGGGAACAAATTGTGAAAATTTTCTTCTCAGATTTCATTCTCAACACAAAAACAAAAACTTTTTAAAATGTTATATTCATATCTCAGATAATTGTAGCCAAAAAATTTATAGTCATCTATTTTTTCTTTGATGCGAGAATCATTCTGAAATTTTTGAAATACTGCTAAAAGGTACAAGTTAAACTTACCAAATCTTAGGAGTATTCATATAGTCCCCTTTAACATCAATGTATATTTGTATGCAGATTTTTCAAAAATTAAAAGCTTCAAGTCATCCATTTCTTGGAATTGATGAAAAATATGCTTGTATAGCCTCATCAATATCATCTTTGCAGTGAAAACTACAACCATGTAAATCTTTCTTTGAATTAAAATATTGTCAAAAGTCACACATAGGAAGATTAGGGAAGAGTGTATATTTTTGGATGTTCTATCACTTTTGTGTGTTCTGTTCAAGAAATTTGACTGTCAGTCTTGCCATATGTGAAGGTATATTATCATGGTGAAGCATTAATCCCTCTTACATTTATTTCTTGAAGAATTTTTGAAAGACACTTATTGGTACTAGTTAGTTAAAACCATAGACCTTATATAGACTACGCCACCAATAGGACTTCCCATTATAGTGAATGTCTTCAACATAAGGGTGTAATCTGAAACCTTCATCCTTTGCGGTCAGCACCGTATGTCACGTGACATGGAGTTGAGGGCGATTCTTCCATAAGAAAGCACTTATTTTTGTAAGAATTCAAACAAAAAATTCTCCCCTTCAGAATGGTTTCTTACAAAAGAATTTTTTTTATAATTAATCTATGACATTTTAGCTTTCCAACGATGTGTAAATCTAAGGGCTTAAATCAGGGCGTGAAATTTCAGCTCGCCATTGGCGAGTGGAAATTTTACTGTGGCAGGACTGCCAACCATCTCATTAATAAGCGTAGACTTGTTAACGCCCCTTGAAAATACGCCCCTTTTCCCACACCACTTTATATTTAGAGCAATTTTCTCCAAATAGTGTTACCATTAAATAAGAATGAAATTACTCTAAAAAATTACTGGTGTACAAAAAAGGCGGTGACTAAAAGTACTACACTTCATAATGAGATGGTTGGCAAGCATGCTGTGGCGAGTAAAATTTCGGTCTAAATATAGAGAGAATTCTTACAGTATACGATGCTACCAAAAAAAATATATATATATATATATATATATATATATATATATATATATATATATATATATATCAATTTAAAAACATAAAATCATGCTAATCTTAGGTAATGTGACCAGACATTCTCTTTCTAAGAGGACAGTCTTCTTTTTCAATGCTCTGCCCTCCTAAACAAAAAAAGACATTACAGGACTAAAAAGTCCTCTTTTTTTATGTTTTTCGTCCTCTTTTTCAAATGAAAAGGATTTAGTCCTTAATTTCAAAAATTTCGTAAAACTGGGAAGCTCAATCGTCTGTTGGCTGTATCCAACAGTGAGCACTAACTTTTCTCTCTGTTATTCTCGCAAAAGAACAACTTTCTAACAAACTTGCCAAAGCATATTATGGTTTATGTCTATTCAGATTCTTTGAATTACGAAGAAATAAAAGTATTCCCTATATTTGTACAGTTCTTTGATCCAGAACACGGAATTACTATTGAAATTGTCATGAAATCATTAAGAAGGTGGTGCTCATGTTGACACACGGTGGGTTGACGTGTGTTCTCACTTTTGCATGAATAATATTCCTCATAAAAATAGGCCCACCAGTGACAGAGAGGTTCTGTCCTCGAAGCTGGTGTACGTGAGGCGCTGGATTCGATACACGGTCACACTCGTAGGCTTAGCCGCTAGGAGTTTTCCATGGTTTTCTCCAAAAATAGCATAAATGTGGGCTAGGACCTCTTAGAAAGACCCCATGGAAGACTCTCTTACTCAGGCCTAGAGCCCTAGTATAGACAATTAGCCTTAATTATAACATACTACCACCATCTCACAAAAATATGCAAATCCCCTTTATATATCTATTTTAAAAACTTATTAACTACTAAGACTAATTTAGGTTATACTTCTGAGAATTTTTATAAAATGCTGATAAAGAGTGACTGTTCGTTAAAACAAATCGTTTCATCTGCCGAATATTAATTTTATTTTTTCATTTGCTAATTTTGTATTTCTTTTATGATTATGATTTTAATAAAAAAATGTCCACCAACCTTTTTTGTGTAACTGCATGAACATATCACAAAAAAAAAAAAAAAAAAAAAAAAAAAAATCTATATTGTCCAGTGACACCTATAAAAATCAAGGATTTTTCCTCTGACATCCGTATATTATTAATTTAAATTAAGGTGTACTGATCCAAATTCATCATTTGAGATAAAAATGATTGTACCACTTGTGTAAAGTAGCTTTTGAATCTGTTTTTATAATCATTTTCATTCAATTTTGTGTCCTCTAAAATGACCATTTTTTCAAAATTGAATGTCTTCTTTTTTCTTATAAAATAAGAAATGGTGAAATAATGGTGAAAAAGAGGAGACATTGCATAATTTCTCCTCTTTTTCCAATAAAAAATTCTAATATGTGAAAAATAGTCAATCATATTTTGTGGCGAGTAACTTTATTTTGCAGCGAGTGTAATCTATGTTGAAATTTCGGGGCCTGGCTTAAATAAAAAGTATGTGTACAATACAGAAATTAAAAAACTCTAAACGACTTTCTTTCCTATGGAAAAATCACATAATGTTTATTCTCGTCTCTCTCTCCTGGTCTACATCTTGTGATAATTTCGCTGGGGAAGCTACTTCATGTCTCAGACAGATAATGAGGAGGGATGCGTGGTCTGTTATATAAGGTCTATGATTAAAACTGTCTTCTGTCCCTGTAGCTTAATAGCTTTGAACAACCTTGTACTTCTGAAGAAAACAGCAAAATTACTTTTTTCATTGCTCATTGTCTTTTTATCATTTTGGGGGCATCTTCAAAGACCCATATTTTACTTTCTTGACGTCTTGGAATGTCAAAAACATTATGTACATTTTATCACCAATTATGATTTTAGAAATAAGGTAGTATCCACTATGATTAAGGAATTTTAGAGTTTCTTTACAGATTCTGACATACTCCACTTTTTGGTGTTCTGTTAAATTTTTGGAGACCCAATGACAAACTATTTTTTCATATGCCCTTCTTCATGAATAATTTTATGTATAACTGCGGATACATCATTTTGTAAGTGCAGTGATTATCATTGATTAACATTTTCCATATGGCTGAAACATTAAGTCATTCTTCTTGATTTTTCTCCACTTTAAATTCATATAAAATTATAGAGTGATAATGCTTTTGCATCAAATTATTATTTTTTTTATTTATTTATTTAATCCACAACAACTAAATTGCAATTACTGCCACAAATTATCTTCGTCGATAAAAAAGTTTTAATTTACATATTTAACTGATGAAATTTTTTAGCACCAGTTGTATCGAACTGTCTGAAAAATTTCAGAGTTACACTCATATATAAAAGAGATTTATGAAAACTATATTATCCTTCTCCCTAACTTTTGGAGATTAAAGAGGTGATTGAAATTTCAGAAATTTATTTATTTTTAGGTATATGTAGTTTTTTTCATTTCGAAGTAAGGTATTCATACCTCATTAGATATTTTTTTAGTTAATATATAAATATATATATATAAACTATTTTTTTTTTTCAGACAAAATAGACCAAATAAAAATTGCCTTTTTTTTTCCGGTATCAAATTAAAATGATTAATTTATAGCTGATTTACAAAAAAAAAAAAAAAAAAAAAAAAAATCTGGAGTGACTCTACTTGACTTTCTGAACATTAAGTAATTAATGGTTGTATAAATGAATTAAAGTAAGAGAAGTCGTTAAAGAAACAAAAGAGAATATTGTAATTGGGTGGAGCATTTTTCTGTGTATAATATGTTGTGCAATTTAACGCAATTGCCCTTCAAATAATTTGAGCCCATAGACCATAATGATAAGGAAATTTTCATTGTGTTCCTATAAAAATTTATAAGTGCTAAACTCACCAAAATCTATACAGTTCGTTTGATGGTGACCTATAACATGTATATAACTTTTCGGATGAGGCGTTTAGACATTGTATAGCTCTTCAAATAATTTGACTCCATAAACCACAATGTCATTGTATCCTTGTAAAATCTGTTATTGCTAGATTCTACAAAATTCATACAGTTTGTGTGACAGTGATTCCATAACATGTATATAAATTTTCAGCTCAATCGAATAAGGCATTTAATTGCTATTGTACTTTAAATAATTTAAGCCCATAAACTACAATGATAAAGAATTTTTTTTTTTTATGATGCTGTAAAAAATTATAAGTGCTAAATTCTCCAAAACTCATACAGTTCATGTGACAGTGATTTATAACATGTATATAAATTCAGCTCAATGTGATAAGGCATTTAGGTGCTATTGCACTTTAAATTATTTGAGCCCATAGGCCATCATGATAAAGAATTTTTTGTTGTATCCCTATAAAAAGAATTATAAGTGCTAGATTCATCAAAACCTATACAGTTCATACGACGGTGACTTATAACATGTGTATAAATTTTTAGCTCAATCGAATAAGGCATGTTGTCACACTTTAAAAAATTTGGTCCCATAAGGATAAAGAATTTTTCTTTGTGTCCCTGTAAATAAACTTTAAGTGCTAGATTCACCAAATTCAATAGGATTTGTGTTATCGTGACCTATAACATATGCACCAACTTTTAGCTCATTTGAACAAAGTGTTTAGACGCTGTTGTGTTCACTAACATACATACATCACCATAAAAATAGAAAAATATGAACTCAAGGGACCTTAAAATATGTAGATACACCAAAATCTCAGACTGATTTTAACATGATTACAATACTTTCTTTACATATACATATATTCAGAAAGTAAAAATGTAATGTACTTTATATTTTTCATCTAAAATTAATTTCTGCTTAAAATAGGGGGGGGGGGGGGTTAAATTTTCTTTTATTTAGAAAATAAAATATTTATAATTTGAACAAATTTGAAATTTTTGGAAAAGGGAATATTTTAATGTAATAATAGGTACAACAATAAATTCATAAATAGAAATGAAAAGGATAAATTGACAGATACATGATGTTACAGTTGCCTGACAGTAAAATTGTCTCTATATATTTATAAAAAAAAAGTTACTGTCACTAGAGTCAAATTTTTTCGTGAAATTTTTTTGCTACATGTCCTCTGCATCATGAGAGGTATCAATGTGTGACAAATACTCCAAGGAAGACATTTCAGGTAATTAGAATTTTCTATCGTTTTGATTAACAAAGTTATTTATTAAAAACATTGGGTTTATAAAGGTATTTGCCATCTCTCAACTAATTTCTGTTATGTCATTTTGCTCAAGGAAATGAAAATGTTATCAATGGTGTAAAAATAAAATAAATAAACCAAATGTCAATGTTGTGATTGCTAACGAAGAAATTTATCTTCTGCAAATAAAAAGTGTAATCTTGGATATTTTTGATTAAAAAATGAATTAAAAATCGTACTTAATCATCTGCAGACACTTTTTTTTTCTACTTTTAGAAAATTTAACTTCTTACTATTTATTTATTTTCCAAATTTATAAAACATAAGCACAGTTTAAATCAAACTTCTAAATCTAGGAGGGGCCAAGGCCTCCTCCTTGCTTTTAGCTGGTAGTGACCATGAATATGGTAGTGACCAATTTGCTTTAAATAAAAAGGTTCTTTTTTTGGAAAAATCGTTGAGGTAATTGCATTTTATTAGTATTCTGTGCAACAATCACACACTGTTATCTATTACCATGTTTTTATTAACTCGCTTTCTTGTTTGTTTAGTACAATTCTTGCAATTGATTTTTAACTAACTTCCAAATTAACTAGACATTTGAAACTCTTAGAATTACTCAGAACACGATGACAATGCAATACCACAAAGCCCGATTTTCAAATTTTTGATTAATTTTCTTTTAAATAAAGTATGAAAATAATAACCTCCTGATAGCTTTAAAATTAACCATTTAAATATTCGCTATAATTTAACTGTTGCCAAAAAAATTTACGAGTGCATTTTCTTTCAACATAAAAATAAATATATTTAATTAAACGTGAACATTAAAAAATTATAAAAAGTCATAAAAATTGACGTCATTATAACTTTAAAAATTTTCTACACATTGATAAAGTGCTAATGTAGTTTATGATGCTAATATATGTTGTTGTAAAGGGATTAATCTTTAATTTTAAAACAGTTTTTTTATTGTTGCGTACTTGGGGGTTCGTGAGTTGTCTGAGAATGAAAGGCCAAACGTACAAAAATTCAGTAATTTATTCACAGAAAGTTCCAGAAAAATACAGGTCAATAAACCAATTATCAGCTTCAATTCAAGCAGTAACCACAGCTTAAACAACAGCTGTCAATAGCAAATCCACAGTACAAACTGTATACCAATAACACTTGAAGCAAGTCTCTCTCAAAGAGGCTTAAGAGCAATGCAAGCACTAGCGAAGCTGGCTGAGATCTGAACTGAACTGACTGCCTTGGCGAGGAAGCGCTCCTTATATGCTGTTCCATGGAGCCCAGATTTTTCGAGAAAACTCTAGAAAGTGGTCAACCAATCAACTTACAGCTTCCATATTTGGTATATCCCATATAAGGATTTTCTCACCAAGGTCGCCAAAAAAGTCGCCAAATTTGGCGCCAAATGCATTACCTGTATTACTGGGGCATTTTAATGCGTTTTTAAGGGAAAATAAGGCTATTTCAACGCTAAAACGACTAGAAATGCACAAAATTAGCACTTTATCAACTTACTAAGCCTCTTTGAAAGAATTTATACAAAAATAAACACAGTTATTTACAATTTCGTAACACTGCCCCCTCCCAAGGACTGCACGTCCCGGGCAGTGCAACCCTTGGTCGAGAGGCGAAACTAAACAAATTTACGCAATCTAAAACACAAAAACTAAGTTGCATATAACGATAAAATAGAAATACAAATCAAGTGAGAAATATTTACAAAATTCACAAATATGTTCAAATATTTATATACAAATATTTACAAAATTCACAAATATGTACAAATATTTACATTTCGCAAGCGCAAATTTTACCAGTATTTACATTTTAAATTTTAATATTACCATTAATTGTGGTACTTGGCTAGCCTATTATAGTGCACCACCTTCGGTTTTGATGAAGGTGTTTTAGTGATCCGCACCACTACATCATTCAGCCTTTTTAAGACTGTGTATGGTCCGTCCCAGTTGCACTGTAACTTGGGAGAGAGTCCTTTGCGTCGAACAGGATTCCACAACCAGACCTTCTCTCCTTCCTGGAACTCATATTGTGTAGCCTTTAGATCGTACCTTGTCTTCATTTTCTCCGTTGCCATGTTAATCCGCTCCCGAGCGAAGTTGTGTACGTCCTCAAATCGTAACTGGAGATCTTGGATGTACTCCTCGGGCGATGAAGGCGCATCGGGTGGACAACCAAACAGGAGATCACAAGGGAGACGAAGTTCACGTCCGAACAGCATCTGGGCTGGAGTATAGCCGGTGGTTTCATGGACAGCACTTCGATAAGCCAGCAGGAACAATGGCAACTTCAAGTCCCAATCTTGCTGGTTCCTTGATACTAGAAGTGAGAGGTTATTCAGGATGGTACGATTGAACCTCTCGACCATGCCGTCCGACTGGGGATGTAAGGGTGTAGTCCGGGTTTTGTCTATGCCGAGTAGTTGACACAGTCCTTTGAAAACATCAGAGGTAAAGTTCCTACCTTGGTCGGTATGAAGTTGTAGGGGCGTGCCGTACCTTGACACCCATTGCTGCACTAGGACCTCTGCGACCGTGCATGCCTCTTGATTGGGAATGGGATATGCCTCAGGCCACTTGGTGAAATAGTCCATCACGACGAGGATGTATTTATTTCCACTGGAGGTCCGTGGCAAAGGACCCAAGATGTCGAGTGCAATCCGTTCAAATGGTGCTCCCACGTTATACCGTTGCAGTCTTCCTCGACTTCGTTTCTGCGGGCCTTTACGTGCCGCACAAGCATCACAGGATTTACACCATTTCTCCACATCCTCCTTTGCCTTGCACCAGTAGAAGCGTTCCCGAACTTTCTGCAGAGTCTTCATTACCCCAAAATGGCCTCCGGTAGAGCTACTATGCAGTTGTTCTAAAACAGCTGGAATTTTTTATCTTGGTAATAAAATCTGCCATCTGAAGCTTTTCCCATCATCAGATTCCCACTTTCTGTATAATACGCCGTTTCTGATATGAAGAGAGTCCCAAAGTGCCCAATAACTTTTCGTAATGGGACTAAATATGGAAATGTCCTGCCAGGTAGGTCTGTTGCTGGTCGTCTCCTTCAGTTGTAATATAGGCTTTACGTCAGGATCTTCCATCTGGGCTTTTCTAACTTCTTCGTCACTCCATGGGTCGGGATCTTGTTCTGAAGGTGTTGAGACGGTAACTTGGCGAGCAACTGGCTGTATTCTTTGGGGTCTATCATCGGCTTTACAGCTGTATTTATGATCTTCAGATGGAGGCTTCCTCAAGAAGGCTTCTGGATTTTCCCGAAGAGCTCCTCCTGGGTGGCATGCTTCAGAGACATTCTTGGTTGCGTTTCTAGGTGTTCTTACTGGGCAGATTCGTTTGATATGCCCGTCTTTTCCGCAGCCCCAGCATTTAGTTGTTGGAGTCTTCCTTTCTTTCTTACTCTCAAGAATGCGTAGTCTTCTATTAATTTCTGCAATCATTTCCTGAATCTCTTTAAGATCACCTTGAGAGCCGTTCACTTTGTCTGCTGTGCTGTTCTGGCCATGTTTACAGGAGGCTTGTTGGGCTGTCTCGAGCTTTAGGGCATACACCAAGGCTGACTCCACATCTTTCACGCCGGAGAGTCTGAGGGCTTTTTGAATATCTGGATCTCCGACAGCATCAATGAAATATTCTAGAGCTAGATCATTGCGTGTTTCAGCATGACACTCTGAGAAAGCCAAATGTGAAAGCCTCTGGATGTTTGATGCCAGTTCTTGTAAGCTTTCCCCTGGTCTCTGACGACGGGACCTTAGCTGGAGTCGACTATATTCTTTAGACCATTTCGCTCCAAAACGTAGCTCTAGTGCTCTGGTTACAGCTTCGAAGTTATATCGCTGTTCCTTCGAAAGGGTCTCCAGAATATCTGCGGCGTCGCCCCGCAACGACCCTACCAGATGAGCCGTCTTTGCAACAGAGTCCCAGCCGTTAGCTTCAGCTACGATGGAAAACTGCGTCTTGTATACATGCCAGGAGGAACTGCCGTCGTAGGTGGAAAGCTTAATAAATTCCTGATTCTGGATTCTTCTCTCTTTCTTTTCAGTTTCCTGGGGCAGGGATTCTAACTTTTCTTCCACTTTTCTCTCCAGATCTTCTTCTATTCTCTTCAGTTTACCTTCTATCTCTGAAAACCTTCCTTTCAGCTCTTGATCAAAGTTTTCTTTAACTTTCTCCTCGAAACTCCGTTCTATTTTCGTAACACTCTCTTCAACCTTCATAACATTTTCTTCTATCTTGATAGCTTTCTCTTCAACCTTCATAACATTTTCTTCTATCTTCATAGCTTTCTCTTCAAAACTTCCTTCTATTTTCAAAACTTTCTCTTCTATTCCATCTATTCTGCTTCCCATATCCGATAATTTACTTTCGATTGATTCTTTCACCGTTGAAAGCTCTCTCTTCATCTCATCTTGATTAGATTTAATTTCTTCCTGAACTTCACCCATAGTGTCTTTCATTTCCTTCATTTCTTCAGTCAAGCCGTCTTTCAATTCTTTCTGTCCGGCTTTCATTTCATTCATCTCGTGACTCAGGCTATCTTTCATCTCTCTTTGCGATGCTTCCATAGTTTCTATCAATCCAGATCTTAACTCATTCATCTGAGCAGTGAGACCTTCTAGAATTTTTTTCATCTCTTGCTCCATAGCTCGTTATCACCATTCACAGACAAATCCCACTTCTGACACCAGAAATGTTGCGTACTTGGGGGTTCGTGAGTTGTCTGAGAATGAAAGGCCAAACGTACAAAAATTCAGTAATTTATTCACAGAAAGTTCCATAAAAATACAGGTCAATAAACCAATTATCAGCTTCAATTCAAGCAGTAACCACAGCTTAAACAACAGCTGTCAATAGCAAATCCACAGTACAAACTGTATACCAATAACACTTGAAGCAAGTCTCTCTCAAAGAGGCTTAAGAGCAATGCAAGCACTAGCGAAGCTGGCTGAGATCTGAACTGAACTAACTGCCTTGGCGAGGAAGCGCTTCCTTATATGCTGTTCCATGGAACCCAGATTTTTCGAGAAAACTCTAGAAAGTGGTCAACCAATCAACTTACAGCTTCCATATTTGGTATATCCCATATAAGGATTTTCTCGCCAAGGTCGCCAAAAAAATCGCCAAGGTGGGAAAAAGTCGCCAAATTTGGCGCCAAATGCATTACCTGTATTACTGGGGCTTTTTAATGCGTTTTTAAGGGAAAATAAGGCTATTTCAACGCTAAAACGACTAGAAATGCACAAAATTAGCACTTTATCAACTTACTAAGCCTCTTTGAAAGAATTTATACAAAAATAAACACAGTTATTTACAATTTCGTAACATTATTATTAGGTCATTGAACCGAGTCCGCATGCTTAAATATTGCTTATATATTTTTTATCCTTGTGTATTTTATTAATACATAGAATTGTCAAGTTTACATGATTCAACAGAAAATTTAAAAACATGCTTTATAAAAAGTTATTTTTATTTTATAATTGTTTTCTAATAAAGACACTTATACTTTATTATTATGTCGGTTATATCACTTTAGAATGTGAAATACATGGGTAAAAAAGCTAAAAATCCATAGAGAAAGCATGGGATGAAAACAAAAAAAACTCACAATGTCACTCCCCACAAAGGTGTGTGGGGAAAAAAAAAAAAAAAAAAGGGCTAACACCAGAAAGGATAAAAGGACAAAACTGGCTAGAAAAAGACATCGAGCGGGTGGGTTGGGACGTTCAATATATCGTCGGGTGTTAATATGACTCGCCTAGTATAAGACTCGGCGGGGGTGGGTGGGAGCCACCGCACTTTAGAACGTGAAACACATGGGGAAAAAAAAAAAAAAACTAAAAATAGATGCAAATAGGTTAATGATTATACTGTAATAAAGTTCTGCAACGTGAAACATGCAACGTGCTTCTTCCATTTAGATATTTAGTACATTTCAGTCCCCACGATTTGACCCCCATTGACGTAATATGTGTAAAATTTTCATACTTTTGTGTCAAAAATGTCACTTTACGTAATGAACATATTTTATTAAAACAATGTAAGTTAAATTCTTTTTTGCTTTTATTTTGTACTTTCACTTGCTTTCAATCAAATTCAGTCAGTACATCATTCGGCTATAGTGTCAGAAACGTTTCAGTCTTATAAATGACATTACAACAGAGTCCAATTGTATTTTTAATTTAAATTAATAATTACAAAAGAAGTACTGTTTTCTTATCAAATATTATTTATCGTTGCATATTTAATAATATCAACATTAAAATTATTCTATGGTTGAAATATACTAATATTTTTACTTTCTTCTATATTCAATAGAAGAAAGTATTGGATTCGTAAAAAATTTTTGACGTCGGGTTTTTGATGGATTTACACGTTTTGGGAGCTGTAGAACACGATTTGACCATTTTTAGGAAATGTCTGTCTGTCAGTCTGTGTGTGTGTGACAAAATTTTGTGGCAACTGTATCTCAGGAACTACTGCACAGAATTTCATACAAATTGGTATGTAGTTGCACCTTGGCATAAATTAGTGCCTATCAACTTTTGGTAAAAATTGTCTTACAGGTTGCGTTGCCATCCCGCTTTTTCTAAATTTTTAACATGGTTGTATAGGACAAAAATTTGTATAAATGTGCATAAAGAGAATTATTTTTTAGTAATCATTATGAAGAATTATTTATAATAGAGATAGTCAACTGGGAAATTTTTTTTGTATGTGTAGGAGCCTCGCCATCCCCCCTGGGGGGGGGGGGGGAAGGACCCCTCTCGAGGGGAGTAAATTTTCATGATGGGTATCTTTCAAAAGAGTTCGCCAATACCTTTAAAACGAATGGTTGAACCATCGATCTGCGATAATTTAAAATAAAGTTATCGATTTTTTTCATTTTTTTTTTTTTTTTTTTTAAATATATTGACTATAAAATTTACTTTTTTGGATATTTAGTGTTATACTACTGCTCTAATATGGAAATCGTCTGCATTATCATGAAAGATAATTTTTTTAAATAATAATTTTAATAAATTATTTTTACTGAGTGAATTTGTATAGGAAAATATAGAAGAAGTCATGTGGTGGCCACAACATACTAGTTAAAAATGTAATTACAAAACTGAAAGGATATAAGCAAGACTTTATTCCTTGATAAAATATATGGTTAAATGAGAAGTTGTAATAAAATTAACCTAATCTGTAGGGTGACTGGCATCCTGGAAAATCTAGAAATGGAATTTTGTAACCCTGAAAAAAGTCAGGGAAATGCCTGGAAATTTGAAGTTTGATTTTGAATTCAGGGAATTTGAAGTCAGGGACTTTTGATTACATCTTGAAAATTCTAGGCAGAAAATATCAATTTATAAAATGTCATGAAAAAATAACCTGGAAAAGTTGGGGGAAATTGACCTTTAATTATCTTGGAAGAGTCAGGGGAAAATCAAAAGCATTAAATGCCAGCCACCCTGATATAGCAAAATTGAAAAATAAGGTTTGTAGCAGCTCAAATTATATAATCCATAAAAAAAAAATTGTTTCAGACAACATGTATAGCAACAAATATAAAAATGCTGCAACACTGACAACATTTTAGCAATATTGTATTCTTTATTTAAAAGAAAAAAAAATGTTTTGCTAATAAGAATCTGATGCTCTTACATGAAATCCTCCACCAGAATTCGGGAGTGAAATACACAACTCTTTTTACTAGATTTAAGAAATTTTACTTTTTTCAATGAAAATTCCTTAAATATAAAGAAATTTTCCTTAAAAATCTGTATTTCTCGAGATCTAGGGATATCCATTGAAATATTAAAACATTACACACTAATTAGTTGTAAGATGCCCAAGATTCCCTTTGAAATATAACAGTGTTTTATATGATGACAGTTCACAACATATTTTTGCTGTTAAAGGATACTGTAAGCCCTTTAAACAGCAGTAAAATCATAATTTCACTTCATACAATAATGTTGCTTATTCATGTATATATAACATATTATTTATTCATAATATATTATAAATTTCAATTTTAACCACCAAGGATACTGTGAAACACTGTAAAATATCATTAAAATATTCATTCTTTTCAACACACAATGTATCCTAATCTCATACAAATATTTTCATTGCAACACATTTAATAAAAAATTCTGTGCTAGGTAGTGCTATAAGTCATAAGTGCTTAAACGTCATAATTTCACTTTATACCATGATTATAGCAATTCAAATTATATTTGTCTAAATAATTGGGCTATTCCCACAAAAAAAAAAAAAAAAAAAACACAAATGTTATACATAGTAAGTGAAACCAAATATACAAAATATTATTTATTCATAATAGATTATAAATTCCTATTTTGACCACTACCAGAGGATTCTCTAAAACACTTTAAAATATCATTAAAATTATTCACTCACTTGAACACACAATATATCCTAATCTCATACAAATTCTTATTTAAATAATAATTGTCACTGACCGGATTCAAACCAGTGACCTGTTGATTAGCAGTCCAATGTCTTAACCATTCAGCCATGTTATCACTTGCAGTTTTACTTCATACAATGATTACACTTAATCATATGTGCATTTAAAATTTATGCAATGCTCATGCCAACTTTCATCATTACAGAATCAGTCAGTGATGGTATAAATATATATCTTAAGGACCCTCTTCACTCACCGCCGCCGGAAGCCGAAACTAATATTATTCAATGGGAAATTTTTCTTTACAAATAACTTATTAACTAATACATATTTTTAAATTCTGTTTTCACATTCTGAAAGTTCCCAGCTGTTAAATTGACGCATCTTTTCTAAAATATTATTTTTTTAATTTTTTATATTTTATTTTGAAGCTGCAAAATACGAATTTTCAATATGTGAATTTTTTTCATTTTGCAATTTCGAAATAAAATGTTAAAAATTAAAAAATTACATTTTTAAAAAAGATCCGTCAATTTAACAGTTGGGAATTTTCGGAATGTGAAAACGGAATTTAAAAATATGTATTAGTTAATAAGTTATTTGTAAAGAAAATTTCCCCATTGAATAACATTGGCTCGGGCTTCCGGCGACGGTGAGTGAAGAGGGCCGTTAACCCTTTGCGGTGCAAGGCAATTCGTATCATTTAAATTATACTGCCACCGGAATTCATGAACTAAATTAAACTAAAAGAAATTTTAAAGTTAAAAAAACCAGCCTTTTCTGATATGTTATAAACGTAAGTTTTTGCTAAAAAAATTCCTGGATGAATCTTTGCAGCTGGATCTTAAATTTTGCGTCCTCGCAGCGAGGACAGCGCGCGGGGTTAATACTGAAAATGTGCAAATGCTAGGCAATGAATGAATCATTCTTTTCCCATTGCAACCAAGTTTTTCTTTGCATTAATACCTTTTGAATTTATCTAAGTTCTATCATGTGCGTTACTGAGAAATGACAGGTGTTAACTTTTTTTGATGTATTTAGATTTTCATACTATTTCTGTAATATTTTACTATGAGTGTATTTAAAAAGGAAGAAATGCTAATATAGATCTATGCTGAAATTTGATTAAAATCTTAAAGTATGATTAAAGAAAAGTAAGTAATATCTATAGTAAATGTAACTTAGCAAATATTGTTGTAATCTAAAATTTGTATTGTTTTCGATCAAAGAGAAATAGCATAAGAGTTCCATCTGGATTTTATTTTTGTTTTGCATGTGTCCTATCTTAAATTTTGGATAGGAACAGGAAAAGAATAATTCTAAAAAAAAAAAAAAAAAAAAAAAAGCATTGTCACCATTTTGGTAAATTACTTTGAATAAAGCAATATGTCTGGCAACATTTAGTTTAAAAAAAAAAAAAAAATCAAAATTAAATTCTGTTTAGAACAGAATTTAAATTTTTGAGTTGTGTGAGAGAAGAAAATTTCAAAGGGTTTGGCCCTCAGATAGCCTTATCAATGGGTCTCGCTGCATACCTAAATTGCCAAAATGTTCCAAGTAGTATGACGGTCTCCTTTTCCTTTTTAAATATACAGTAACCGCCGTTTAATAAATTAACTGGTTAATAAAATCAGCCGCTTAATATGATCAAGTTTCCAGGAACGGAATCAAATCAATACAAACTATTTTAAAACCGCCGCTTAATAAAATCAGGCATCGCCAGTTAATAAACTCAAAAATATCTCTTCAGCAGCAATAACGTCATTTATGCACGCTAAACATAATTTGCATTTTTTTTTTTCTTCTTTTCTTTTTTTAAAAAAAAAAAAAAAGGAAAAGAAAACACAGAAATCCCTGTTATCTCTCTTTGTCAAAAAATTCTTACTTGCAGCATAATTACAAATTAAACATGCTCCATCACTTGTCTAAGCAACAATTTGAAAGAACGTATTCTTCAAAGCGCTATAAAGAGGTACACATTTCATTTGACCCGCAAGTAGCAATTTATTTTTTAATTTTAATTATTAAAAGAAAATTTTTAATAATTATTTTGAAATAACTAAAAAGCAATAAGTTAAAACGTAAGGATTTTAAATTTAAAGAATAATGTGAACTTTCGGCAAAGTAATAATAGTTTTCCTCAAAGAAAAGTGCATCGGAACTTGGGAGGTGTATTCATTATATTGAAAGAACAATTAATCAATTATCTTTCAAAAATTAGTTAATATTGTTTATTAATTCCATTACTCGTTACCTTTTGAAATTTCTTTCCAAATTAAGGAAGGTAATACTTTTTGCTTGTGTGCAGGAACGTTCAACGGATATAAAAATCAGCCGCTTAATAAAATCACTTTGGTTCAGGACGAATAAGATTTTAATAAGTGGCGGGTACTATATATTCTATTGTAAATGAAAATAAATAAATATATATATATATTTTGAGTTATAAAGATATGTGTGAAAATGGGTGAATTCCTAAAAATTTCCGAAATTACTTTTTAAGTATCTGTTTGGATATCTATTTTTTCTTTGTGATGCGAAGGAGTACACAAAAAACATGTTTTACCCTTTTCCTTGTCGGGGGGCTAATTCCTCAAATTTCTGAAAATGATTTTTGGATATTTGTTATTTTTAGAAGTAAAAATTTTATTTGTATTTTATTTTTCTTTGAGAAATGCAGATAAATTTATGGCAATCGTGTTTTGTTTTCCGCCCCCTTTCCCTTTGGGAATAGGCTGAATTTGATAAAACTGCTTTGTAGTAGGTGTCATGCCATGGAAAGGATATTTTCATCAATTTTATGTATCAGGTGCTGGGATTTGTCATGGTAATGATGAATTAGTGAGTGAGTGAGTCAGTCAAGACATGTAATTTTACATTTGTTGGACAGAGGTCGCCAATTGGTGTTCCATGTGGAAATTTTGTGATTTGCAGGAAAATCTTCTTTCCATTTTTATATGCCATTAGAAATTACAGTGTTTGTTTATGTAACTTTTAACTTCAGAATCACTTTTACTCGTTCAACAGTTTTTATTAATGAAATCATGCTTAAAGGAACAATAAAATTTATTTTCACATCATATATCATGGATTCATAATTATTAACAGGAAAAAAAAATCAAGTTATTAGTGGATGTATAATTTGACTACAATCTTAAATCTGATTTCAAGTCCATATTGAGATCTCATTTTTGGATCTCTGTAGAAGATGAACATTCTTTACTGAGTGAAAAAGCAGCGAGAAGTCTTATTCAGTTTTTAAAACATATTGTGTCAAAAGGCATTTTCATTTGAATTTGTGATTAAAACAAGGTACTGTTTTCTGCTTAGGCCCACTTCACTTATCGTTGCCGGAAGACCAAGCCAATGTTATTCTATGCAAAATTTTCTTTACTTATAACTCATTAACTAATGCATATTTTTAAATTCTGTTTTCAAATTCGGAAAATTCACAACTGTTAAATTGACGGACCTTTTATAAAAACGGATTTTTTAAATTTTTAATATTTTATTCTGAAGCTGGAAAATGAAAAATTTCACATATTGAAAATTTGTATTTTACAGCTTCAAAATAAAACATTAAAAATTTAAACAATCCGTTTTTAAAAAAGGTCCGTTGATTTAATAGTTGTGAAATAGTTGTGAAATAGTTGTGAATAGTTCTGAATGTGAAGACAGAATTAAAAAATATATATTAGTTAATGAGTAAAGAAAATTTCCCGTAGAATAACATCGGCTTGGGCTTCCGGCAACAGTAAGTAAAGAGGGCCGTTAAAGTTACTCGCATTAGCATTGGTGGATTTAGAAATGGACGACTAGAACGAGGCGGAGATCTCAATATTTGTAGGGAAATCTTGTGCTATGATTATCTATATTCCAATGTTTGTGGGTTAAATTAAGATTCCTATAAGTTAAGTGAAAGAAAATCGCAAAGTTCCTTCAAACTCTGGCAACGATGCAGAGCTTCAAAAGTCATAAATTATCCATTGTCCGAAAGTGACCCTTGAAATTTTGCACATGTTTACAATGAAGGACATTACTTTTTATTGCTCTTTTACAATAAAGACCCATAGTCTAGATGCAATTATCACACTAGGAGATTTGTGAGCGACGACTCAAATACCACATCAAAGAAATATCAATAGAGCTGCATTTGCCGCTTTGCAAGTTGCCAGAGTTTGAAGGCAGCTTTAGCATGACGTCGAATGTACTCAGAGAGGCATGTCGTCCATTCATGAACTGATGTTTAACCCTGCTGCTGTGCTCATTTCAAATGGACATTCATTTTTTTGATGTACCAGATGCAGTCCAAACAGACCTGCTTTTAATTTCAATATATAATCATACTTTTATTTTCTATTTTTCAATTAAATTTATGTAACAGTTCCTACTGTTTTTTTTCCCCCAAATGTATGTCGATTTTGGGTTAGAATGGACCCGAACACAGCAGCAGGATAATAAACAAAAACAATCATCACATTATGTAATATTTAAAGAAGCTTAAAATATTTTGCAATAATCATGTTAGTTTTATTGTTTTAATACTGTTAATTACATTTTAAACATCTTTCTTTTCATTAATAAATATTTGTAATTTTCATATAAAAAATAGGCATGCATGTTGCTGCAAAGTTTTATGAATATGGGATACTGGAATATATATATATAATAGAAATTTTAACTATATTTAATTATAGAAAATTGCTACAAAGCTTATAAAAATTTCTTTAAATTTCTTTACTGGTATTTAAAAATCATAACAATTGACAGCTGTGACATTTATAATATTTTATATTAAATGGGTTTATTTCGTATTTATAAAATTGATATTCTCTTATCATTATTTTACATATGTATTTGCATCCCTTAATAAAAGATATTAATGTTCTGCTGGATTTTATATTATGAATTTAAAGGTCTGCAAAAATTTTTATTACAAATATAGTGGTTTTCGAAATCAAAAAAGTTGATGATTGCTAATATAGATGACATATTTAGGACAATTTCTTTATCTTTACCATCCTAACTTTACTGTGAATAAGTTAAATTAAAAGTTACATGTCAATTTGTTGGGATTTTTAAAGAATTGTATTTTTACTGCTACAAATTTTTCTTAAACTTTATCTTATATACTAGCTGAAATAACTGGTATTTCTTGGACTCATCAAGAATTTTCATACCAGCTATCAAGTTGCTAGTTTAAGCAGTTTTCTAATTATAAAACAGAATCTTTTTTTTTTTTGCCCTATTCATTCCCTATAAAAGCACTGAGTAACTTTTTAATAGCATTGTGAATAAGAACTTGAATGAAGAATTTCAGTACCAAATGTTAAGATTGTAGCTCAAGTGGTACCGGACTTGCTCAGCATAACCCTTTTTATCCCTCCTCCTGTTATAGGGGGCTAATAGTGTAATAGTTTTAATAGTGAGTCCTGTGTACCAATTTTCATTTTAATGTATCATAGGGTATGGATTTCTGTGGTGGACAAACAAACAGACTTTCACATTTATATGTAAAAGATATGTATGAATGAAATGAGCAATCACAAGAAATTTTCAATATGTTTATTATAAATATTTATACATGAAGAACAATAATTTTTCAGGAACATTTACAGTTAAAATCTGTTGTACATGCTTGATAAATAATAATAAACAATGTAATGTACAAGTGCAAACATACATTTATACATGAATCAAATATAAGAAAATCTTTGGTAAGAAATCTGCTTAAGCAGATTAAACTGATTGCACATTTACATTGATGCAGATTTAATGCCACTTTTATCATGGTGAAGCAAAATGAAGCTGGTTAAATTCAAATACCACTGTCCGTTTGTATGGAAACAGAATAAGAGTATTTACAGTAGAACCTCGATCCATCGTTTTTCATAGGGTGCTAAAAAATGAAAGCGGGAAAACGATAAACGCGGGTTAAAGTCAAAATACGAAGAAAACAATGTTTATGAATTGTTTAGTAAAATTGAAATTAGTAGTACACGCAATGTATGCAGTATACTACTAATAAAAAGTCATTTGTTACTTTCCAAACTATCAAAGTTGTAGAACATTAAGTGATAATTATTTTTAAAAATCAGTAATTTTATGTTGGGTTTTTCATTCATTTTATAAATTAAACAGGAAAATTTCCAGATTTACAACATTTTTCTGGTTTTTTCTGTAATTTCATGTGCGTATATAAAAGTTCGTGCATTTTCAAACGCCATATATTTACGTCAAACACCCTGCTTACTGCATGCTGCAACGTCTTGATCAATGCAGATATTATTATTAAATTTCGTACCAGCCACATCCTCTGCTATACGCAACCACCCTTCAACTGCGTTATCAGCATCAACATCATTTTCTTTCTCTTCTGTTTGGTATTTTTCATCATTTTTTCGCACGTTATCGTATTTTACGAAACAATTTTCTCGATTACTGAAGACGTTAGGAGACGTTACGAAGAAGATGGTCCGGAGACATAATATCACAATTTTTAGCTTCCATGGAAATTGAGGGGGGGGGGGGATTAATTTACGATGAAAGAAATAATTCCATTTGTATGCTATCCACTTGACCTTCTGGCGAAAGTTTTACAAAGATGAATATGGGTTTCGTTAAAGTTATTTAAATACAGTTTGGGCAGGGACTATAGAAATAAAACGATCAGTGCGAGAAAACGATAGATGCGTGAACGATTGATCGGGGTTTTAATGTAGTTATATTTTTGAGGATTTATTTCAATGCAGTATTTAAAATTCATACATTTAAAAAATTTAGAGTGAAAAATAAAACTTATATTTTTATGTTTTTTTTTTTTTTTTTACTTGTCATAGTTAGTTATTTATACTATTACATATTAATGAAAGAGTATAATTTTCGGTACTTTTCTTTTACAACAGTTTCGACAAATAGTACTTTTCTTTTCAGAGTACTTTTATAGTTCTTTAATAGTACTTTTATATTTTTATAGTTTCTTATGTTGTACTTTTTATAGCACTCATTATTTTTCTTTTAAAGTGGCCCGAGGCAGCTATAAAAGAAAAGTACTTAATTTTTCTCTTCTTTTTCTTTCTTTCTTTTCTTTCTTTCTTGTAAATTTGCAATATATTTGATGATATTAATTTTTGAATCTGAAATTACACAAGATTAACATATAGTACAAATTTGAATAATAATTTCTTACAATGAAGATTGTTTTTAACTTTGCAAATGTACAATTTGTTTTATTACAAATACTTACACATATGTAATACATTCATTCATATGTATCAGAATATGTATGTATGTATATATTTTAGCATAAAAAATTGTTTGATTCTCATTACTTTTGTGTTTCTTTGGATTAAAGAAACAAACATATTTCATAGCTATTATATGTACAAAAAGCTGTCTTCATTTATAAAATAGTACAATAGTTTAAGGTAATTCTTCTTAAAGTTATAAACGGAACACAAATGATAAAATAATTTTATTTGACTAGCAACAAATGTACACAAAATTGAGAATCTGTTACATTAATATTTTGAATTTGAAACTTCTAGATAAGGGGATGCAACACAATTTATCAAGTTAAATGAATCCCCATTATTATTTTTTACATAATAAATATTTTAAAATTCCGTTTTCACATTTAAAAAAAAAAAAAAAAAAAAAAAAAAAAAATTATGATCATTAAAAAGAGTCCTTGTTTTCAATAAATTGATTTTTTAAATTTTCAGTATTTTAGTTTGAAGTAATGAAATACAAAGTTTTGCATTTTTCAACTTTAAAATAAATCTGAAAAATTAAAATTAAATTTTTAGAAATTTAGGACTTTTTTAATGGTCAGGAATTTTTTGATTCATTATTTTTCGATAGGTTAACATAGAGATTGATTGGTCTTAACGACTTGTGATATATCCCCTTAAATTTGACATGGGGCAGGAGAAAAAAAGTCTTTCTATAATCTATTTCTCTTTTTCTTTCTTTCTTTTTTTTTTTCTTTCTTTTCCCCTTAATTTTTTGAAAATATATTTTTAACATTAATAATCTTTTTGGGGTAGAATGCTTGATTTCATATTTTAAAATCGAGAATATTGCATTCAGCAATATAATAATTATTATTTTTTAAAAATAATATTTCTAAAGAACAGTTTAACTTTTAAAAATTTGTTTACATTTTTAAAAATCAGATAGAAGTTGGGAATTTAATACATTTTACAGGGTTGCTACAGTATCTGGAAAACCTGGAAAACTCAGGCAATTTGAAAATCTATTAAAAAACGGGGAAAACTCAGGGAATTTCAAAATTTATTGCAAAAACACGGAAAATTCAGGGAATTTTGAAATTTTTTGGAAAAACATTGGAACATTTTTTCATAATCAAATATATATTTTTTTAAATTTTAGTGCTTTATAATGAATCAATTATGGTTTTTTTTCTCCAACTATAGTAAGTTAATCAAATTAATAAACCCTAAATATGTTCAGTTGACTTGTAAACATGTTAGATTCTAATGCTGCATGATTGCATGTCATCTATTTTACTTCTAAAAGAGACAGGAAAAATTCAGGGAATTTTTTCTCCTGATATGTGTAGCAACCCTGTTTTAGTATTCAAGCAATAGTGTATTATGGGGAGGGGGGGGGGGGAAGAGAAAATAATATTTGCCAATTTAATAATGAAAAAAATGTTGCGCTTTTTAAAATTCCTATTACTTTTTCAGATATTTACATTTCTGCATGATTTTTTTTTTTTTTTTAAATAAATATTTACTAAAGTAGATGATAGTAAATATTTATTTTATGACATTACCCATTTTATGACATTACCCATGATAAGGAATGGATATTCAGATCTAATATTACTACTGATATATATATAGTGTAAAACTATGAAATCAAACATTTATTCATATAATTTTATTTCTAAAAACAAAAATATAGAAACTTGATTAAAAAAAAAAAAAAAAAAAAAAAGCAATATAGAGTAAATTGATATTTTTCTTATTTTCACATTACATTTTTATTTACTTTTTTCTATTGTTTTAACCCATCATTACGAGCAAACCAAACATATTTTAAATAAAAACTTTAAAGTTCTTTTTAAATATTAGTATTTGAAATATTTGTTGTACTTAAAATTGCTTATGTTTAAAACCAAATAAAAGCCTAAACGTTATAATTATTGTTTGCATACATATGATATGTGTGTTTATGTACATATTTGGAAAAATTGTTAGGGGAAAGAAATATAAAATATTTTTAAAAGAATACATTTAATATCATCATTTGTAAGATTCATAAAAAGGAAACAATCATTTGAAAAGGTAGAATTACTTTTTTTAAAAGGATTAAACTAAGTAGTAATAATAAAGAAAAAAAAAATTGCATAAGTTAGAACATATGCGCCACTATGAAAATTAAAATTTATTATTTTCATATCAAAAGGATGAAAGATTTGAAATAAAAAACGCTATTTTTTTTTTCACCCATTAGTCCACCAGTGTTAAAAATTACCCCCCCCCCCCTCAAAAAAAAAAAAAAAAAAAAAAAAAAAAAAACACGTTATTTTTATCATAACCAAGGTTAGGTTAGAGTAGAATTCGGTTATGATCGCATCAATAAATTAGCCAGCAAAGCATATATTTAGTTGCAGCTGGTTCGACATTTCAAATTATTTTAAAATTGTGTTCTTTTTAGGAATTTTTGAATTTTCTTATTTTAAAATAAAAAACATTAATTCCAAAGTTTTTTTTTTTTTTTTTTTTCCAATTGAATTAATGAAAATTATTATTTTAAAATCCTTTTCTTTCAAATATTGATTCTGATTCTCAGTATCTTTATATGAATTTCATTTGTGAAATGTTTTCGCCATTTGATTATTGTCAGTGTGGCAGGTATATCCAGGTATTCTTTTCCTTGAATACAGCATTACTTAATAATGTTCTTTAATACCTTATTTTATTTTGACTGCTGGTTATGATACTAAACAATGTATTATAATATCTTATCTTTAAATATCAAGTAAGAATTATCCTTGATAGATATCTCTTATTTTCTAAAACTATTAGTTTTAAGGAAATAGTTGTGTTTTAAGAATTTCACAAATCTGTTTAAAAAAAAAAAAAAAAGCAGATATTTACTTACTTAAACCGAAAAATGCAGTGGAAAAAGTTCCACTTTTTTTTTTTTTAATTTGTACTTAGTTTAATTTTGCATGAAAACATGAAATTTGATATACTTCCATTGGTTATAAAAACCATATCTGATAATTATTTCTTACTTTAAAACAATATATATAACAGTTAATTTAAAATTACTACAAAATGGGGAAAATAGGAGCTAAAAAAAAAAAAAAAGAACATCGGATGTAAAATATACTATGTACGAATTGTTTGATTAATTATGAGAAAAAAATATGTTATCTGTAATAAGATTATTCGTTTTTTTTTTTTTTTTTTTTTTTTTTTTTGTAAATGCTTATTATTTTGGGGAAAAATAAAAATAAAAACATGAGAAGAAGTGGAGGTCATTTTTGGATCTAGCATCTTGGAAAACATAAAATTTATAAAAATATATCATGCAGTCGATTTTTTTTTTTTAACTGTCGTAATTTGTATATGCATATGTTTATTTGTGCTTATAGCATATTCTGCATTAATGGATGATTTAGCATATGAAGACAGCTTATTTAACTCTGACATAGACTAGGAATGGAAGTTTTCAATAGAAAACTTTGCTTTGCATATATTATTCACCGGGTTTTAAATATATTACATAATACTATATTTTTTACATAATCAATAAGGCCTCCAAACTGTAGCAACCTCATTCTGTGCTGTCCGTGATGTATTCAAACGCAATGATCCCAGTCTTTCTCGCGGAGATAATGTTGTGTGACCATTAGCATCGTGTCTTGAATCATCTGTACAAACACGAGGTGAGTGTAATTCTTTATTTAACAGTTCCTGTGGATTTTGTGCATTACTTTGGTGAGAGTCTTGATGGTGGGATGCTGAAATAGCAGATGTATCATATGAACTTCTGGTTGAATCATTTCCAATAAGATGGATGGATGTCTGTAAGTGACTTTGCTGATACAGTTGAGGATACAAAAGTGGTGGCACCATGCCATGTCCTAAATACATTCCAGCACTGGCTCCATTCGTACCATAATATCCCTGGGAAGCCAATAAGTAACTTGCATGATTGACTGATAATGAAGAACTGCCCGGAAGAAGCGGTAAAGTAGTCCGAGGAATTTGTAAAGTAGGATTTGTCGCTGATACTTTACTCTGATCAAGTATTGGATGGTTTGTAGAAGTAGATTCAGACGCTGATGTAGCTGAGGAGGGACTGCTATTAGGTGGTCGGACTGTCAAAAGTTCATTTTTGGATTGATTAAGATTATCTAACAAAGACTTGAATGTAAATGCTGAAGATGGGTGCAACTGGCTATTACTCCCAGGTGTCGAGTCTGGTGATGTAGTAGCTTCTGTAAAGATAAATAGTCGTTAATTTAGATTACAAGAAATTTTCTTTGTTAAACACCACTTTATAAAAGCTAAAAAAAAAAAAAAAAAAAAACTTATGAAAAAAAAACTTATGAAATTATTTTTATAAATAAATCAGCATAAAAATTATTTTATGTGATCTAATCTTTTAAATTGAATAAATAAATAAATAAATACATTTCTGGCAATATTTCATTTAGGATATCAAAGTCTTTAATAAATTTTGTTTATTATGAGTCATTTTAAAACAAATATAATATTGCTCTATGTTAAATTACGAGACTTTGTGTCCTCTGTTTAAACTGACATTTGTCATAATTAAAAATAGAGTTATATATATAGTGTAAAGCAACGTTTATACGTCTTTCAAGGAACTGATGTAAAAGGATGTATAAATGGAAAGACGTATAATCGAAATTTTAATAACAATACTTTGATTACTACAAATTTAATGACACTAAAGCAAAGTTTATATGAAAATACTAATTAATAAAGTTTATTAAGTTAGTAAATGTATATTATACTTTTTAAAGACAATAATTAATTAAATATATATATATATATTTATTATAAAAAGTGAGAAAAATCATACTATTAATGCATGACTGGTTACTAATTAATTACATATTGTATAATATATTGAGTATTATATTACATTTCTTAAGAACAATATAAACACATTTTGAATATTAATTATATATATTGCGTATCTTTAATAAAGATACGATTTATATGTCCATATAGAGAGTTATTTGATAAAATTAAAAATCTTTAATATTCATCTGATTTGATGATTGTCTATGCGTATTCTACTGTGAATTCAATTGATTCTTTGATCAGTATTCTTCGATCTTTCCTATGTTCTTCCATTTAAGATGCTTTCTAAGAAAAATTCGTCTTATTTAGAATGGAAAATAATGACAGGGTGAGAAATTTTGCGAATTTTAGTAAAGTGGAAAAGACGTATAACCGATATCAACGGCGTATAAACGAAAAAATTTTGCATTAAAATGAATATAGGAATGAATCGGGACTTCACTGAAAGGACGTATAAATGTAAAAGACGTATAAACGGTGCTTCACTGTATACACACACACACGCACACGCACACACACATATATATATATATTCATCAATAGCTTTAAATCCTAGAAGTAGATTAGCGTACTTTCCAAACGTATGTGACGTTAAAGAGATTAAGATATTTCTTCGTTTATTTCATTTATGGTTAGTGGTCAGTGAATGATCGAGCCAAATATATTTAATACAATGGGCGCATTTTGTCGTAAGATGTTTAGAATGGGGAAATTTTAGAGAATTGTTATTTATTTTCTTAACTTCTGAAGAAAATCTATGGAGAACCAAAACGATTTTCTAGAAATCTGTCATTTGATAGATGTTATAATCTCATAACGATGAAAAATAAAATAAAAATAAAATAAAATAAATAAATAATCTATATATATATTATATAATTTTGTTTATTTTTATTTATTTTAAGTAATAACTATAATTCACAAATATTTTGTGCATGAACTGTATTTCATATGCTTTCCTTTATTATTTGAATGCTTTACTGCTATGGGAAAACATTCGCAAAAAATGTATTCAGTAATTGATAGAACATGCTTTTCATATGATTCACTTAATTCATTAGATTTGGTGATTACGTAATTATGAGATTCATCGTAAGCTTAACTTCTCGTATGTTTTTTCCGTGAGAAAGTACATTTTGCAATATCAAAAATGTTTCTTTTTTATTCTTTATATTGCGCAGTAAACAAAATTGTTTTCAAAGCATTATTTTTCCGTATTAATTTATAAAACTAAATTTTTTGAGGATAAGTGTTTCTCAAGACCTTAATATATATGAAAAAACCTCATTATTTAAATCTCATTATCATACATACCATCGTTTATATGTCACAGTGGGTGATCATATAATATATATACTGGATGAAATGGCCTTAAACCAGACATGCAAAGAACATTTTTAGGACTTATACTTTTCACTAATGTTTAGTCACGAGTGCAAATAGGGGACCAAGCACAAATTGAAGAAAAACGAAAATAATTTAAATTATCCTGTAGTATAAAAAGGTACAAACGACTATTGAATTGAATAAAAATTAAATGAAAAAAAAATCTTTTGAATTGAATAAAATTAAAATAAGTTATCATAAAAAAAAAAAAAAAAAAAAAAAAGTTGATTTCTTTCGTCCTTTTTTAAAAAAAAAAAAAAAAAAAAGGTTGCGACCTCATAAGGGTTTTTTCATAAAATGCATTTTATAATTGGATCTCCAAATAAAATACTTGACATGGGGAAAACCCTTTATGCATTAGTAAATTTTTTAATTATATATTCATCCGATTCTTACAAAAAATGTGTAAAAATATTGTAAATGGTTAGAGAAATCAGGGGAAGTTACTATTCATTTGTATGATGCAGGTTAATTTATAGTATTTTCGTTTTTGTTCTGTTTGTGGTTGGCCCCCAAATTACACTCATGAGCCATTTCCTCCAGTATTTTCTTTGAAAATAGATCATATTAAAAAACATTTCTAATAATATGGACACCCGCTGTATTTTATTAAATAACAGACTGATGTCTATTATATTGAGATTTCAAACAATGCATTTATATGCATATTTAATCATTAATCAACTATTTTCAGTTCACTGTTGGAGTAAGTTTACCGTATGTTTCTACCACCCCCCGCCCCTGCCAAACGTTTTAATTATTGATTTAACTTCGGCTACTTTTCGTATTTCGTCGCTTTATTTTATCTGAGAGTATATGCAATTATTTAATATCTCTGGTATATAAGTTTTTACAAGTTAATTTATTGTCCTATCTTCATGCAATGTGTACATTTTATTCCCATTTTAACCGCTTTACTATCTAAATAATATAACAATTTTTAAGACGGGTTTCTTGTTATTTCAGGTGTGTAGATTTTTCGATACTTATACGAATGCATTGTCTCAAATTTTCCCCATCCCTTTTATGAATATGTTGCCGCATGCTATAGATTTTAATAATGGCAAAATGCATGAATTGTCATTATTTTCTCCAATAAAAAGAGCATGTTGCTTTTTCAGGATTGTATTATTCTTACCAAAAGAGCTTGAACCATTTCTTATTATGTTAATTCCTATCATCATATTGCTGCTATTAAGTTTTTCCTTGTCGAAGATAATATGTAAGTTTCTACTTCTTCAACCTCAGTTTTATTGAAAGGGATATTTGTGTTCCGGATTTTTTTTCAAACAGTAATTGCCAGTTGTAATTTTCATTATAGTTAATTAATGAAAGTTACTAGAAAACCATTAAAAATATTACTATTAAAAAATTCTCGTTAAAAAAAAAAAAAAAAAAAAAAAATCCAAAACACAAACATCCTTGGTTACAGATGGTCTTTTCGGATGCAAATCAATTAAACATAATTTTGGTCTTATTGTGTATTAAACCTATTTTATTAAATAAATTAAACATATATTTATAGTAATAAATAAATTTGTTTTGCTATGAAATTATGTTTAATTCTCTAATTCTTCAATACTATAGACAAAGTAGCTTTTAAAATATTACGTATACGATTCGGCAGCAAGATTAAACATTATCATAATTGTTATTATCAATATTTCGTACAAAATATAACTGTATTTGTTACACTATTACTATATATATTCTTTCAGTTACTCTTGTCTATATTTCCTGCGACAATACCTTACCTTTGCACTTCCGTTAGGGTGTTTATTGGACGATAGTTTCGAAACGGACAGTATCGAAAAAATCGAAATACACTTTCATATTTACTAAATCGCGGATACCTATGAACAACTCTGTACAGACTATACATAGTGTTTAATATAAAATTTATTTACGTTATTTCGTATATTTTATTTGATTTATTCTGTCGACGATAAAAAACAGAAATTTCACGCCAAATAAAATGGTATTAAAATATTCTATGGGAGCTATTTCAACCATATAAGACAACTAATATTTTTATGGTTGTATTTATATATACATTCCTTTTATTTATTTTTTTTTTAATTTAAATATTAATTTGAGTTAATCAAACATTCTAAGCGCACGTTCATTTTTTTCGATATAAAAAGAAATGTATATTTATGTTTACACGTGAATGACAAAATTGACATAAAACTTTATAAATATGTATAAAGCTTTTAAAGTTATAATGACGTCCATTTTGTCAGATGCATATGTAATATGTAAGCAAATTTACTTTTTGATAAATTTGTATTATTTACGTGCAAATATATATTACATTTTCTGTGAGAGAAAAAAAAAGTACGCGTAAATTTTTTGGCACCAGCTTCATATGCTTTAATGTTAATTTTAAAGCTAATGCAAGATTTTTATTTTCATATAAAAACACACAAAAAAAAAAAAAAAAAAAAATCTCACAAAATATAAAATTTTGAAAAATTTAATAGGAATATCAAAAATTAAAGTTATGTTGCAAAACTACACACATTTGTTATCTTAAAAAAAAAAAAGAAAGAAAGAAAGAAAAGAAAAAACAGAACTGTAGTTTTTTTTCTTTTGTACGTCTCAAATAGACAGACAAAGTTATTTATTTTTTTTTTATTTTTTATTTTATTAGTATAAATAAATTTAAATTAATTAAATAGTCTAATATTATAAGCACACGATTACTTATTTTCGACATATAAAGAAATATATATTTATTTACTCATGAATGATAAAACTGACATAAAATTTTATCAATATATATAAAATTTTATATTTCCGTCAATTTTCTTAGACTTATAAGAAAATCTAATTTTTGATAACTTATTATTTTTTACGTGTAAATGAATGTACATGAACGCGCAAACATTTTTGGCATTAGCTTAATATGCTTTTAAAACTAATTTTAAAGATAATATGAATTTTTTTTTTTTTTTTGGTTTATCTATTAGAATTTTTCGGGAACCATAAGTATTAAAGTTGACAACTATGCAACTTACTGAGTGTTACGTTGATGAGTTACTATTTGAAAAGTCTGTCTTTTTTCCTTTCTTTTATGCTTCACATCTTTTCTTTTCGTTGTGTTACAAATGTTACGTGATTAATTATTTTTGATTTATTTTCGATGACAGCCTCTTCCTTATCGTCGCTTAAGCAATCATCCTCAATCACCACGTTCACGTTTGCTATATAGAAATCCATTGTCGTTTTTCAGTGCCTTCGATATATTTGTCCATTGAATTTTATAATTTAACATTTTTCATTAAAATGTTTTCATTAAGGACTTAAGGAGAATAATTTCATGCAGTTTTAAAATTTCATTTGTTGGCAGTATTCTTTTTGTTGTCATTCTCCTTGTTTCTTAACTTAAAACACAGTTTATTCTATCCAATCCTGATAGTGCCTGTAGGAACAGCGAGCGAAACTTTGTAATAATAACACTGCATCCTCAATTTCATCATTTAAAAATAAAAATATGCTTTTTTTTGAGTGGGGATGCGGATGACGGATAATAGAAACTGGCGGTTTAAAAGGTGATGTGTAACCGCTATTTTACTGTATAGTAATATATATATATACTGTATAGTAATATATAGATTTTTTTTATACATGAAACGAACGTCACCCTTGTAGAATGCCCTGATGAAATAAAAGTAAACTTACCTGACATTGTTGATGTATGTATATCTTGATTCGAAATCCCCGTTGCTGTAAAGGCGCTATCAAGTGTATAACCGGCAAATCCTGTACTTCGGAAGGCTGCACTTGTAAAATAAGGAGAGTAGTGAGCATTATATGCTAACCAGTGTTGATGATCTCCGGCAAAATTAAATGTTTGAGAGAGATCTGAAAAGAGAAAATCAAAATAGCTGTACTATGTAATTAAAATAGTCGAAAAGGGAAAATAAACAGCTTAAGAAGTCACTGCACTTTAAAATAAACCAAAATATTAATAAAATATGTTAATGATTCAAAATATTATCTGTAAAATATATTAAGTATAGAGTGATTTACCAGTGAAAACTATTTTTCTCTGATATAACAAACAGTCAGATAGGTTTTATTTTATTTTATTTCTTTTTCAAATTTTGTGATGTGTTATCGCTTGCCAAAGAACGGATTGTCAGTGTAAACTAATTTTTAGGCGATGACAACTATTCAGATAGATTTATCACTACATCAAGTGTCCGCCTAATGTTTACACCTATGCTTGTCCTATGCTATGTTATATTCCGTCAATGTCTTTACACCTATCTTGAAGTGTAAGGACAATGACGGTGAGGAAGAATCCGTGGTACGGCAGTCTGTAGGACCTAATCAGAAAAATGAAATTTTTAAAATTTAAAAAATATTTTTATAAGCAAGTAAAGCATTATATATTTAAGGAAAGCCATGCAAGTTTTTAACGCCGCCATTGAATAAAGATATATTTATTTAATATTTCTGAATCGCATATAACCCACAGAAGTTTAACCATAGACTTTATCTTATAGAATTTTCATACAATATCCCTACTAACCTGAGTCGCTGGCCCTCCAGTTGATTTCGCACGGTTGGTATTTGGTTAGTTGGAATATTTGCAGTTGGCCCAACGTCTTCCCCCCCCCCTCCGTCGGCATTTTATTTGTTGGGAATGGGATAGCTACTGTTGGTCCACCATAATAAACAACGTTATGAATCCAACAATAATTGATGCGTTAAATTTGCTTATAATGGTTCATTTCTAACTATCGCGTAACTTCAAAGAAAATATATAATTTTATTAAACGCATTAAAATTGGTCGTGGATATTGATTATTCGCAAGAAAATACCAAAATAAATACCAAAATGTATTGACAAAGTAAAATACTGCATATGAGCCAACGGTTTTCCAACGATAGGGCCATCAATCCAGTCAACGGCCATTTATAACCGTTGGCCAACAAAAAACCTAACGTTTCAATGTTGGCCTACATAAATTTTGTTTGTAGGGATAAAAATGCTTTTAAGTTTGTAAGGATAATAAAACAAAAACAATCAAACAACAACAAGAACAAAAAAAATGATTACAATTTGGAAATTAATTAAACAAGGTTTTTCTTCTTTAACGAAGGCAGAAGTACGCCTATGCTTATCTTTAATGGGGCTCGGACCCCTTAGAAAGACCCCCCACGGAGGGCAATCTACCTCTAGACCTAGGACCCAACCCAACTCTATCTTTAATGATAAAAGAAAGTTTGTCTTTTTGAAATTATGGTCATGTATTATTATTTTTATAAAATTTGTAGACATTTATATCGTTTGAAGCTTCGCAGGCTGATTATAGAAAAGGGGAAGAGTGCTGTGCATCTAAATCCCGCGTTTATAAGAGCTTTCAATGATAAAAAATATTTTTTTTTCTTTGACTGAATTACCAAGATTTATTGAGCTTGTATCATTTTATGGAGAATGCAGGATACTTCACCTGATGATGACAGCTATTAACTTATTTAGAAAGAAACTAGCTGCATGTTTAAAAATATTTTTGGATGTCTGAGAAACTAACTTTTTCTGTTAATTTTAGACTCAGCAGTATTTATTTACTTCAGAGAGATATGTCTATTTCGTATAGTACAACTTCTCTCATCAACCAACTGTAACCAAAGTATTATTATATGTTCATATCTTTTCAGTAGACAGACATTTCCTGTCAGGCATGAGGTCCAAAAATCAATCACCTATCTTACCCTAGCTTAAACCACTAGATTAAACACTCATCGTCGTTGTTCAAGTGTGCTATTGAATGTCACGGTAGATTCGTAAGTATCAAAAGAGCCCATCAAACGGAGGCGTGGAACTTCAAAAGGCCGATGGCAAAACATCACCATGGCAACAGAGCCCATCTTTACTTCCGGCTGGGAGCAGTGGTCACGTGACCGGAAGCAAGCGTCATCTTTCCGGCATATCGTGATTTGGGAACTTTTCAAGGGTTTTCAAAAGTTGGGAGAGTGGTAAACACACAAACCCTACTATTCTGTTAATAGTTCTAGAAATGAGAAATTAAACTCTTTTTGACGAAATAGTAAAACGAGGCCATGACATAAATATTTCACTTAGACATTTATATATCTCTTCTTAAAATAATAATAATAAGCATTATATATTTCTAATTTAATTTTTTCATCATAAAGTATTATGATTAGGCATAAATAATTTCGTATCAGAATATTACAAAACGTAGACAAGTATTGTAAAATGTAATGTATGTTTATATTTTTTAAGTCAATAGAAACTTTTTCCTCTGCCTTTGACCTTACCATGGGGGGAGGGGGGAATCTTTGCTTTTCATTTATGAAATATTTCCCAAAATTACTGGAAAGACTAGTTATGAAAACTTTTTTACGTATTTTTAATATGTTACATAAGGTTTGGAAGCAAAAATGTACACCCAGTCAATCGAATTCATTTTATTCAACGAATATTGATCAGTTCAAACACACAAACCGCAATTAGTGGGACCAGATATACAATAAAAATGTAGTATAATAAAAGGAACTCAATATTCTGCCAGACTGTGAAATGTGCAAGCAATTTGCTAGAAATTAAAACTTGGATTTCTGCCTTCAAGGAAGTTGGACATCTTTTCACAGATGAAGAAAAGCTACATGCTTTTGAAACCGATCATGCAAATTTTATTTACACTGCTTAAAACAATTAAACAACATTGGATATAAACTGTGGATAAAGAAAAGTTATATTGCCTGAAATAAGATCTATAAGTATCATAAACTAACAATAAGAGAAAAAAAAAAAAACTCACGGAAAAAGAATCTTTAAATTTATTTCTCGTATATTGTCGAAAAGCAGCAAATGCACAGTGTGAACATGCGATAAAAACAAACAAAAATCTTATTTCTTGGATAAAAAGTAAGGGGTATCGCCTCAACGTACGGAATGCAATGCTGTACACCTATGTGATGCGTTGTGTCAATAAGGTTATCAAAGAGATTGTAGTATTCTCCTTCATTTCCTACAGAAGAACTTTTTTTCAGCTACTGATCCCTTCCGTGGAGGATCAAAATTGTGATGGCATATCTCCGGACCACCTCTAGGGGTGTGTCCCAGACCGTCGCCAATTGCCCATCTGCGCAGCACTAGTGCGACGTAAAACCCATCCATCCATCCAGCTACTGATTTGTTTTTGTAGTGAAAGTTAACTAGTAATACTTCTTCCTGGAATGTCCTAAACATATTCAATTGGATTCATGTCTAGAGAACATGCTGGACAAACTATTCCTAGAATTTCTTCAACGTAAAGGAAATAATTTACCGGCAGAACACAATGTGGCATAGCGTTATCATCCATAAGATAAAAATCGTCCCCCTGCTGCGACAGGAAACATTACAATCCAAGGATCTCGTTTCTGTATCGCTAAACTGTCAGCGACCTTTTTCTGATGTTATATATAGGTACCAGCTTAAACATAATTTCACTTTCTCCTGTTCACAAATGCAGGTTTATTCTGCATGCATTGTGCTCACCCAATGATAAACCACCTATTGTCTGTTGATTGTGGTCGTACACTAAAGCGGGTCGAGATGAGTGGATTTAACATCGCATTATAGCTAATTAGTGGGCAGTTGGCGACAGTCTACCCCTAGGAACTTTTCGGAGACATGTTATAAAACAATTTTGATCCTCTGAGGAGGAGGACACTAATACGGGACTCGCCTGTGAAAAAAACATTGCTTCACTCATTTTGTCCTAATCTAAGATGCTCTTCTGCTCACCTTCTACGAGGAATACGGTGTAAATGCAACTCAAATCATGTATTTGATAGCGTACGAATAAACACTATGGAGATGGTTTCGCAAGGTTTGAGTTCAAACTTTGGTGCCAGTATTCCCCTTAAGATGCTGTCTCGCAATTGACTAACATTCATACTCCGATTTATTCTGGCTGTTACTGTAACAGTAGGCAGCAAAATTATTGAAGCGCTAACAATAATTCGTATTTAAAAGATGTGCACTTAATACTGTTTTGTTAAGCAAATATTTGTCGAGTCATGATCTTACGCTATTTATAAAAAAGTAAGTTGATTTAGATGTGTACCTAATACTGTTTAGTTAAGTAAATATTTGTTGAGTCATGATCTTAGTCTTATGCTATTTATAAAAAAGTAAGTTGATGATAAAAATTAGCAATCAAACTCAAACTAAAAAAAAAAAATTTAATGTTTTTAAGGTTTTAATGCTAAAATATTATATAAAAAATAAATAAATAAATAAATAAAATAAAATAAATAAATAAATAAAATAAATAAAATAAAATAAAATAAAAATTCTCTCAAAGACATAATTTAGCTTAGTACAGAGGACTATTAATTTCATCTGTAAAATTTTTAATTTATTTTATATCTCATTTTTTGACCATAAAACTGGACCACGTACTTTTTAAAATGACTGAAATGAATTAAAATGAAGTGTTCCCACCTAAATTCCATTAGATAATTTTAAAAAATCTAATTGTCGTGTCGAAAAACTGTTTGCACTCCTGGATTCAGAAAAATCTCCTCTTTCATTGTGAGGTTTGCGTGGTCGCAACCTCCATCTTAATTAAATAATTAAGAAACTAAAGGTAAATTAGAGCACAAGTCTATGAAGTAAAATCAAATAAGCTTTTATTTAACTGAATTAATGGGAGGTAAATCGGGTCTTTCAAACTTAAGCAGTAGAAACTTTAAGTAACTCAGGAAAATAACTACAAGAAATAACTTAGATAAATATAAAGTAACTCTCACCCAGAGAAGATAACAGAAGTAGGTTGAAGGCTTGACCACTCAACGATGTGAACACAAACTTGCCGGCTGGATTCCCACGGCACGACAAATTTTACACACCACATTTCTATATTCTATAACTTCACTATTCATATCAGAATAGCGAACTCCATTAGCTAATAACTTCACTCTTCGTATAATAATCCAACTTCAGCAATACACCGCAAACTATAGTTTAGTCTAGCGTCTAGCATAATAACTAACCCATCTACATCACACTCTTTACGAAAAATACCTTCCTATTTATCCTTCATTCCACCGACTCATATCTCTTCACTTTAACAAAACTTTAAAGCCGCTTCGTGCTGACGTCGAAACATTCAACTCTCCCATCCATTGCGTCGCTGGATCCAGCTCAATTTGAAACTGTGGTGACCTACCATAGTCTCAACCTTACATCATTTGGTATCGAATTTGTAACGATAGGGCTGATATTTCTAATTTATTTTGGCGTTACACAAAACTGGTCTACAAAAAATCTAGATTGAAACCAATAGTCCTCCGTCTTAAAAAAGAAAAAATGTGGATGTGTGCTTCAATAATTTTGCTGCCGACTGTATATCGTTCTTATAGGATGTTGTTGCAGCCTACGACCTTGTCATGTCTTCGAATAACATTTCCAGTTTTCAAGAATGATTTAATAGTATTTAAATTATATTTAGGCTCTGTTCAAAGTCTTCTGCTACAACGGCTTGCGTTTGCCCGCAGTTTCCAAACATGCGATAGATGGCATGTCTCCGGACCATCCTTAGGGATGAGTCCCAAACTGTCGCCAATTGCCCATAGTGTAGCACTAGTGCGACGTAAAACCCACTCAACCTCAACCTTCACCCAAGCATGCGATAGCCCAGTAGCAGTCTACTGAGTAGACTATAAGCACATATTGCCGAGACATAGAATTCATAGCTACGAAGCATTCAACGCAGGATGATTTTCTCTAACATTTAAGAAATGCTTCATGTTGATTTTCTCTTCTTATCGAAAGTGCATTATTTACGACATCACAGATGAAATTTAGATATTTTGGAGTTTGTAAACGCAACGTCTTTTCTCTTTAATATTTTTTCTTTTATTACATATATACATATATATTATATATAAAATAAATCTAATAAATTATAATACTGCTTCATACTGAGCTCATTGGTCCTAATTGTTTTGAAGAATATAAATGGTTTTAAAATTTTTTTTTTGTTTAATAAGTAATATAATTTCAGTAAGTCAATGCTCATGGCCCAAACCTTAAATTTCAATTCTGGTGAAATTCGCAATTCCAATAATTTATGTTGTATTAATGATATTTTGGAAAAGCAGTTGTTGAAACTGTTATTAATGTTTAACTAAAATATGTAATGTTAGAATTCACTTTTAATAACTTATTTATCGACGCAATCTCATTATATAATTTTTAAAAAAGAAATGAAAATAAGTAATTATAAATAAGTTGTATTACACCATAATGGCAAGTCTTGAGATAATTTTTAGTTGCAATGTATCTGCTCTTTAGAAGCGTGTTCAAGAGGTAAAACTGCAAATAATAGTAAAAAAACAAGTGAATGCAACTTTTCATTCAAGTTATATCTTTCATAAATCTCGAGAGGACTTGGTATTGATTCAATCTGTTCAAATGATTATATTCTAGTACTTTTTTAAAAGAAACTTTCTGTACACTTTGCAAATAAACCGCAAGGTTTGGATTGATACTAATTATTTAATTTTAGTAGTAGAAACAAGATTATAAAAGAGATTAATTACCGTATTATTATTATTATTATTATTATTATTATTATTATTGTTTAAAGAAGATAATGTAAAAGTCACCGTTTTATATTTTTAGAGTATTTGTAACACTTTTTAACAATTTACCATGCAACATAAATTTGCGTATAACTTTGTTCCTCTATCCATATTATAACTTACGAAATTTGCAAGGAAAGAAAAGAAATAAAGAAAAAGAAAAGAAATATTACTTATACATTTGCTGTATTACGTTTAATGTTTATTTTCTATTAATGTTTATTACGTTTGCCGTATATTTTCTCCATTAAAAATATTCCATGAAACATATGCTCACACACACATATATAGATAGATATTACAGGGTTACACAAAATAATTGAGACATATTATAAGCCATATAGGCGCTAAAATTATGTTACACTATTTCAAAGAAACGAAATTGATATCTATTATTGAGGTGGGGGGGGGGAATCTTTTTATAGTTTTACAGGGTTTACAAAAATTATATTTTTGTGAGAAAATATAATTTTCAGAAACACTTTCCAACTTGGTTGAAAAGTGTTAATGACTTCGGTTTGTCTGTCTGTCTGTCCGCGCTTCTAACTCCCGTAAACATTTAGACAACTTCTTGAAACAGATATATGTTATTGAAGTTCACTCTCGGATGTACCCTATTGAAAATGGAGTTAATATCTCTACTGGTTTGTGTACAGGGACACCAGAAAGTATTTTAAAGCATTGTGTTCTATGAGAGGTATTTCTATAAACCATATTTTAATACCTTTACTGTACACAAATCTTAATGAAATTGAAATATGTTATTCAAGTTCACTATAGGATGTTTCATATACAAAATGGAGTAAATATCACCACTGGTTTGTGTACAAGGACACTCGAAAGTATTCCAAAGCATTGTGTTCTATTAGAGGTATTTCTATAAACTAAATTTTAATAACTTTACTTTGCACAAAGCTTAATGAAATTGAAATATGTTATTTATATGCACAAAAGACTGCTTTCTATAGAATATAATACGATTAGTCTTACAGGGCCACATAAAAATATTCAGTTACATTAAGAGCTATTAATAAAAAATTTGCTGGAATTATGCATTTTCGTTTAAGCGTTTTTAACCCTTTCTAACAATTTTTAAGTGTGAATATGATTTCAATTTGTTTATCTGTTTGTCCGCGCTCTAACTCCCGTACCCGTAAATATTTATGGAATATCTTGAAATTGATATATATTATTCAAGTTCCCTATCGGATGTTCTCTACTGAAAATGGAGTTAATACCTCTACTGGTTTGTGTACAGGGACACCCGAAAGTATTCCAAAGCATTGTGTTCTATGAGAGGTATTTCTATAAATCAAAATTTAATACCTTTAATGTACACAAATCTTATTGAAATTGAAATATATTATTCAATTTCACTATCGGATATTTCCTATGTAAAATGGTATAAATACTATTACTGGTTTGTGTACAGGTACACTAGAAAGTATTCCAAAGTATTTCTACAAAACAAATTTTAATAAACTTACTTTGCACAAAGCTTAATGAAATTGAAATATGTTATTCATATGCACAAAAGACTGCTTTCTATATAGAATATAGTATGATTAGTATTAGATTTACAGGACCGCACAAAAATATTCAGTTACATTAAAAGCTATTAATAAAAATTTGCCGGAATTGCATTTTTGTTTACATGAAGCGTTAACACTTACTAACAATTTTTAAAACAGAGTAAATACTATAAATAATCTCTAAAAAAAAAAAGAGATTTGTGGTTTGTGTACAGTGATACTTGAAACTATTCCAAAGCATTGCGTTCTATTATAGGTATTTCTACAAACCAAATTTTAATCATTTTACTTTGCAAAAAGCTTAATGGAATTGAAAGATCTTATTTATATGCACAAAGAATGCTTTCTATAGAATATAGTATGATTAGTATTAGTCTTACAGGGCCACATAAAAATATTCAGTTACATTAAGATCTATTAATAAAAATTTGCTGGAATTGCATTTTCATTTACATAAAGCGTTTTTAACACTTTCTGAAAATTTTTAAGTATGAATATGATTTTAATTTGTTTATGTCTGTCCGATTGTCTACCTTTCTATCTGCTTGTCTGTCGCTCCCAGCGTCCGTAAATATTTTCAGAATTTTTAAAAAATGATATATATTAATGAAGTTCATTATGGAATGTTCCCTATTTAAAATGACATTAATAGGTCCTGTACAACAAGTTTGTGTACAGGAACAACAACAACAACAACAAAAAAAAAAAAAAAAAAAAAGCAGATACATTGCGTTTTAGGACAGATATTTTTTAAAAATCACATTTAAATAACTTTCTAATGCAAAAATCATAGAGAAATTCACATGTATTGTTGATATTGTAAAATAATGTTTTGTATAGAATATGGTATGATTAACCTTCAGATTTACAGGGCATATTCAGATACATTAATGGTTGCAATTATATTCTAACGGATTTCCTTTTGCGTTAAGCCTTTTTAACACTTTCAACAATGTCTACGAGTAGTTTTAAATTCAATTAGTCAATTTGCATACTTGCCAACCATCTCATTAATAACCGTACAATTGTTAACGCTCCCTGAAAAACGCCCCTTTTTTCACACCACTATATTTTTAGAGTAATTCTCTCCAAATGTTGTTACGATTAAATAAGACTAAAATTACTCTAAAAAGTTATTGGTGTGAAAAAAAAGGCGGGTACTAAAAATTGTACGGTTCATAATGAGATGGTTGGCAAGTATGAATTTGTATATGTTTCAGTCCTTTTGTCTGTCTGCTGTGTGATAACGTAGGCAAAGAATATTGAAAGTTATAGGATACAACAAGTACGTACGGTTAGAAAGTGTTAATAATCAATGTGTACTGCATGAGTTTTTGTTCTTGTCTTTACTTTGAAATAGATTTTATTGACTCTGTAGAATTTTAGCTCGTGATGTTTTTTATATACATAAAGCATTAAAAGCAGCTAAGCGATCTAAGACAAGTGAATAGTTTAAAATCTGATTATGCGACCAGGTGGAAAGAAAAAAGAAAATTTTGATATAAAGTGGTGTTGGTAATTCATGCACAAATATTTGTAAACGTATTTTCTTAGGCACTTTTTTTTTTTTTTTCGTCATTTTTTTTTTTTTTTTTTTTTTTATGATTAATTCTGAATGGTGCTTTGAGAAATTTTATGAAATTTTCATTTATACCAAGCATTAGATGTATAAATGTATGTAAATATGTATGATATAGATGGATATGTATAAATGAATGTAATATATAGAGGTATTCTGCAAAAATGTCCACAATAATTCGAATGCAGAACCATCACTCATTAACACGTTGAGCTCCATGTCAGCCATCGGTGGCTGACAGTGTCGAATATGATATAAGGCCGCGTCAACCATCGGTGGTTGACAGTGTAAAATATGATATAAAACTAAAAATATTACATTGTTTTAAGTAGTTATTAAAAATTTATTTAAAATTTACTTAATTTTTATTTATTACAGTATAATATCATTAAAGAATTTTAATGGATTTTGTTAAGAATTCGCGTGGCGCTCAACGTGTTAAAATACGATTCACTGATAAAAATATTTAAAAATCTTAATTACATACTAACATATTTAAGAAATAAACATGTAATAATGAGATATATATTTAAAATCTAATTAAATGATTATGATAAATATATTATAATTGAATCTTTTACATACATACTGCTATAACTATAAAAGAATACATACAGACAATGATTAATATAATGCATTAGGAATTATAATTGTCTACCTTGGCGAACTTAAGATTTTGGGCAGCAATATAATGTAGAAAAGCGAATCATGGTTAGGCGCAACTCAAGATTTCTCTTCTTTTATTATTACGATTGTAAATTACGAAATACACAATTTTTACTGATTTATTTTTAACGAATAAAAGAAAAATCTATCATATTTTTCATTTAAAGTTTATTTTTTCTTGTTTCAACGTAAAATACTCCCTTATTCAAAGAAACTTAGAACAAATTTTGAATTAATTTTCTTAGAAAACAGGGAATTTTTTTTTTTTTATTGCTAACGATAATGAATATCATATAACTACATTTATTATATTTTTTACTTTATCTTACTCACATATGGTACAAAAAGTGTTGTTTTTGAGTCGATTTTTCGAAATTAACATTTTGATATATTTACACGTTTAAGGAATCCCTGAGTCCGAAAATGAGGTTTTTAGTGCTTGGTCTGTTGTGCGTTTGTCTGTCTGTGTGTTTATTATCACCATAACTAAATAAAAAATATTGTCATGAAGTGCAGACTTGTTATATTAAATTTATGTTATATAGGAATGTTACTTGATTTTTTTTCTTATAATAAAATATTTCGTGTACAGGGACATCCGAGAGAATTCAAATACATTATGTCTATGGACATTTTGTATATATATACAGGATGTCCCAAAATTACGTTGACAAACTTTAAGAGGCACATCATAAGGATTCAGAATTGCATAGGAACCCATGTCCGCAAATGTCATTTTAACCCTTTAAAAACCGGGTATTTAGGGGCATTTTTTAACAAATGTGGGCGCGGCTTTCAAATTTTGAATTTTTAACAAACATTTTTTTCGTGCAGGTGATGTATACATAGAGAAATATTAATAGTAATAATAGTGTTTCTAATCGGTGTATTTGGAACACTGATTGTATTAATACGAATATCGGGTATGATTTCGTGAAATGATGGATCGTACATTACAAGTTTTAAATTTTACAATGTAAGTGGAATTAAAAATAACCAAAAAATTAGATAACACATGAGCAGTCGATGATATCAGCACATGGCGGTAAGTGTCGAAAAATACCAGAATGTGTCCGTTCCTTAAAGGGTTAATATGATGTATGCAATCATGGGTTGCTAGTTGCTATACATTCCTTATTCTTTCAGCCATTATCTACAACCTCTTAAAGTTTGCTGCTCTACATTGGTACCGCCAACATCTGTTAAAAAATACCCAAAATACACGTTTCTTAAAGGGTTAAGATGACATTTGCGGACATGGGTTCCTATGCAATTCTGAATCGTTAAGATGTGCCCTACCTCCCCTTAAAGTTTGTCTGTAATTTTTTGACACCCTCTATACGCACACACACACACACACATATATATATATATTGAAAATTAGAGTAAGTAAAAAATTATAATTTAACATACAGGACGATTCAAAACCCAACGTACAAAGTTTTAGGGGAGGTAGGACACATAACAATAATTGAAAATTCTTAGGAACTCACGGCCGAAAACGTCATTTGAATCCAACAATAACTGGATGTTTTTGACTAATTTTTAACAGTAAAACTGGTATATGGGCGTGGCTTTTGTAAACTGCATTTCAACCAAACACTATATTGTACGTAATATTGATATATCACTTCTTATTATGCAAACATTAACATCTAAAAACATTTAATTAAAAATGCAATATATAAAAGCCACGCCCATATGAGAATTTTACTGTTAAAAAATAATCAAAAACATCCAGTTCTTGTTGGGTTCAAATGACGTTTGCAGCCATGAGTTCTTACACAATTTGCAATTCTTATGATGTGCCCTATCTCTCCTAAAAGTTTGTACGTTGCGTTTTGAATCACTCTGTATATATATATATATATATATATATATATAAATATACATAATTTATAATTTATTCGATTAAAAAGAAAAGAATGAGAACGAAGAATAGCCAGTCAAATAAATCACCACAGAAACATACAGAGGCCAAACAAAGTAACTAGTTATCTTAAATTGATTTAATTTTATAAGATTAATAATATTACTTACTTTAATTTATTAGACTACACTACCTGTTGAAAATATAGATAATAAAAGACCGTGCTGTAGAAAAGAAGGAATTTTATAGGATACTGTTATAAGAGGAAATATAGATCTTACATTAATGAAATGAACCTTTTAAGTTGAGATGAGCAAAAGAATTTCGGACCAAAGCAAAATAAGATTGAATTTTAAATAAAAAGCTCAAAATGCTATAGGACTTCTTCAGGTGCTATCCCTATAGCACTGAGAAAGGAATTGTAGATTTTCTGTTTTTGGTAAGCATTTTAGCAAAATACCAAAAGACAGCACAAACCCACAAGAAAAAATTACGTTGAAATGAAACAAATGAAATAAAGACAGAACACATCCTGAATTTTTTGAAATATTATCCAGAAAAATTGAAATCAAAACACGAGTAAACACAGATCGTCGTATTAAGAAAATGGCTTTTTTCGATGTTGAGTTGTATTGTATAAGTTTGACAAATAAATTTAATTTAAAAATTAATTTACAACTAATTAAATTTAATCTTTTTCCTATCCAATTATCTTAAACTTGATTAATATATATATATATATATATATATATATATGGCAGAAATATCACTTATTTGGCATACAACATTCATTCAAAAAATCATTTACTATCATTTACAGGGCCACACAAAATTATTACGATGTTTACATCAAGGTTATACATGAAAATTGCAAGAAGTGAAGTGCATTTGTTGTAGTTGTGTTATGTGTTTTTCATACAGTGTTAAATTTAAGTATATCGTGGGGCGTGCATATATTTTATAGATAATATACAGGCTATTGAAAATTAAGATGAAACATTTTCTTTTTGTATTAAATGTAATTGATGGAAGTGGTTTATTAAATTTGCTTAGAAATGATAATTACTTACTCATATCCATATCGTCGACAAAATATTGTTTCAAATCTAATTTTTAACGCTTATTTATTTATTTATTATTGCTAGAATTACGCGTTCTGAGGTTTCCCAAATACGAAAATTAGTTGATATCTGAAATATGTCCTTTATCAGCATACTCTTAAAACAAACAATTGCACAAAATTCAAATTTAATATTTTTTAACATCAAATGAGGGTGGCACTTGAAACGTTTGACCAAGATTGGTTCAAGATGGGGTTTGGTAAAAGTTGTCTGAATAATATGTACTAAACTTATTCTTAAAATTTAAGCAGTAGTGAATTAAAATGGGGAGTTGAGGGGGTTGTAGAAACCCCTCACACGAAAATATATATCAAGTAAAGTTGTTCCGAACGATTTTTAAAGTATATTCATGTACAGTACTTATTGATATTTTATCCCTTAATCTGCAATTTCTCTTTGCAGCATTTAAATACAGTGTAGGGAAAGTCGTATGAGTGCCGTGCCACACCAGATTACTTTAGCTAATTTTACCGATTTATAACTATTCCAAATCACGAAACTGCAACCAAGCGTTTAAAAATTAACTGCCGCATGCGACTAATTATGACCGAAAATGAATCGCTGCGGTTCCTTTCACCCTAGTGGTATTTATTATTTATTTTACTTAAAGGGGTGACTTGAAGATAAAGTCGACGCCCTCAATATATCACATAGCCCTCCCCTCTGAAATCAAGTCATTAGGAAACGAATCTTTAAAGCTCATTTCAGCCGTAATTAAACTAAGTGATAGATTACGAAAGCAAAGACAGTGGGAATTAAGTCTTAAGTATCAATTCAGGGTCTTAATCAATGAATATATTTTTTCTTTTTCCAAAACTTTTTTTTTTTTTTTTTTTTTTAAGAGTGTGTGCTCTGTGTATTGAGTTATCTCATCGATTTCCCTTTTTAATTTTACTTTTTACTGAATGTGATTAGAAAAATTGGATGTGAGCCTTTTTATATAGTTAATGGTTTTTTGTTAATTGTCAGTGATCTTTTAATACTTGTTTATTTTTCTCTAGTCATTATTTTCCCAGATTTCTTCGGTAAAATGTTCAAGCATTAAAGGTGTATTACAATTGAAAGAAATCTCATTAGCGGGGGGAAAACGTATCAAAAATTAAAGAAAAAGTTTAAAAAAAACAATGAAAAGGTTTTCCTTTTTGATTCAGAAACAGTAAATGTTTAAATAAATCAGATTAGACACTACAAGATTTGATTTAGGTAGTTGAGAGAGATTACCTTGAACACTTTATTTCATTAACTTATTTAAAATGGAATAAAAAGCAGAAACACTGTTGAAAAGTTCTACAATTCTCATATCTTGCGTGAAGATGCATGGGCATAGGCCCATAAAGACGGGGTGCTTGTTCCTTTTGGGAAATTCTAATCGGTAAAATATTATAATTTTTTTAATCTTATATATTGGGTGAGTGCAAAAGTTCTACCCGTTTTTATTACCCATACAGAAAAGCAAATAAACGCAAAATGAACAGTACCTATTATTGTGCATAATCCCCATTGCTACCTACGAACTCTTGCTTCTTTCTGGTAGAAGATCAATCCGACGGCGGTAAAATTCTGACGTTTTCGAGTCAAAAAAGTCTTGGATGGCAGTTTTCACAGCATCAAAATCATCAAAGATTTTCTGACTGAAGAAATTGTTCAACGCATGAAATAGGTGATCGTCAGTTGGTGCCAAGTCAGGAGAATAGGGAGGGTGGGGTAAAACCTCCCAATCAAAGTATAGTAACTTTTGGCGAGTGATGACAGCAGCATGTGGCCTGGCGTTATAGTAATGAATGATTAACACCGCGATGATTGATAAGACCTGTCTGCTTTGCTTCCAAATTTGAATGCAGTCTGTCTAACTGTAGACAGTAGAAGGCAGCATTGATGGTTTGGTTGAGTGGCAGGACATCCCAGTGAATTATTCCCTGCACATCCCACCACACACTCAATAACACTTTCTTGGGATGAAGTTCAGCTTTCGAAGTCGATGCAGGCGGATCAGAAAGACGACACACAGTCCTACAACGCTTTACGTTACGGTACATAACCCACTTTTCATCTCCTGTCACAATTCGTGCCAAGAATGGGTCATTTTTGTACCGGGAAAACAAGGAAACACAGGTGACGATGCGGTTATCCCGTTGATTAGCTGTCAGGTTATGTGGAACCCAACAATGCAACTTTCTCGACCGTTGTCCTGTGTACGTTGAAGATCTCCGCTAATCTTTGCACGGTTGGGTTCGGGTTGTTCCTTATGGCTTGATCAATATCGTCGTCTCCAACGTGTGATGGGCGTCCACTCTTAGCCTGATCTTGGCAGATCTTGACACCTTCCCTAAATTTACGAAACCATCGACGACATGCGCTTTCGTCTATTGCATCCTCCCCATAAACTTTACAAACACTGCGGCATGCTGCGGCTTCCGTACACTTTTTTATCGAACTCGTATAACAAACAATGTCGTATATGCTCCTTCTCGCTTTCCATGTTACACCCTCTGATATATATATATATTAGATGATTAACTTTGTGAGACACGATGCATTTATATGTGAGGCATCCACACGTTTGATTGGCCGATGATTTGCGTCATTACAGTGTCATGTGTGACGTCAATTCCATTGCAAATTTGCATATCCAAAAACGGGTAGAACTTTCGCACTCACCCAATGTATATAAAGCTGAATGTTTGTCATTGTAACATCTATCCGGATGTTTAATTCGCTATACAAAGCTACACATTTCAACTGATTGCTACGAAAATTTTGGTACATACATTAATCATAAAAAAAATCTAGCTAATGCCTTACTTTTTAGTTGAATCGGATAATTGGTTCATATGATATTAAATAAAAACCCCATTTTTACTTTAAAATTATTTAAAAAAAAAAAAAAAATTCAATTTCATTATTTACGGGTAAGTAAATATATTTCTTTTTTATGTTTAAAAAAAAAAAAAAATGACCGTGCAATTTCAACGGTTATATAAATAACTAACTTCTGTTTGTTCCTATGTTTAGTATCTGTACTACATAAATAAAAAAAATTAATGTTTCCAAAAATGCACCTTTCTTATATAAAGGCTTATTGCTTGAACAGAAGTTCTATAAATCAGTCAACATGTTTTATCAACCTCTTGGATTGAGTTTGGTATTCATTTATTGAAAACGTCCAGTCGCAATATCATAAAGCTGAAAAACTTTTATTTTATTTTATTTTTATTTTAATGCCATCTCATGCTTTCTTTGCTTTGTTTTTTCTTTAATTTGGAAAATTTTATAAGTATGTACTACTTCAACCCAAACAGCGCCGTGTAGACCTGCTAGTTATATTTAAAGCTTTAAAACTTTGTCGTTAGATTCTAAACTCCTAAATAAAATGTATCTTACATTAAATTAATCTCAGACTGACTCGATCCGCGAGTTATTTCAAAAGTTTCTTTTAGCACAGTCGTTATTACGTTTACTACAAAAATGCGAAATTCAAATTTGAAACCATAGTACGACATAAGGAAAGCAATTTAAAAAAAAAAAAAAACATTTTTAAAGTTTTCTTTTCAAGAGAATGAAAGTTGGAGTAAATACCCTTCAAAAAGTCTACCTTAAAAGGGCTTATTACAACTGGCAACAAGGTCAAACTGGATAGTAAATACAATCGTTCTGAGGAAATCTGAAATAGTAAAATTTACCCATTATTTTGTAAGATCGAAATGTTATTAAACAAATAGTCTCTTTATAAATATCGATATGGTTTTTGTTGATAAAGAGAAAAGAAAAGAAACAATGTCTAAACAAGTATGCTGTACCCAACAGAAAATATTCTTCTCTATTTTCCTATACAAAATCACGCAGTGTAAACTATTTATAAAAATCATTATTTATTAAAAGTATTTTCCACGATGAATGCAAACGATTTTTATCTCAGCGAAGAACACTAAATATCGAAAATAGGTATTGACAAGTTCTTTTGAAAAATACTCATATTGAACATTTACACCTCTTAGAAATACACTGAGTGACTACTGAGTGACTACTACTATTATATATATATATATATATATATATATATATATATATATATACTTATTTTACAATGATTGGTTAAAAATAATTCTCATTGTGTACATTTATACGAAATTTTGTCCTATATTGCCATACTTAAAGTTTTGAAAAGTAAGATGGCAACGTTATATGCTGGGCGATTTGCGGCAAAATGTGAAAGGCACTAATTTATTCAAAGGGAAACTATTAATAAATTTATATAAAATTATGTGAATTAGTTATTGAGCTAGAGCTGGCACAAAATTTTGTTATACATACATAAAGACAGACAGACATTTTCAATAAATGTTCAAATTGTGTTCCGGACCTCTAAAAATATGTAAATGAATTCAAAACAGGAAGTCGAAAATTTTTATGAATCCAATACATTTTACTTTCCGAACACACATATGTAAAGGGGAGTATTGTAATCATGACGAAAATTCGACTTTGATATTTCTATACATTTTGAGGTCCCTTGAGTTCATTTTTGCTATTTTTACGGTGATATATGTATGTATGTATGTGTGCATGTATGTGAGTGAACACGATAACGTCTAAATGCTTTGATCGATTGAGCTGAAAGTTGGTACGTATATTATAGGTCACCATAGAACGAACCCTGTTGATTTTGGTGAACCAAACACTTATAGTTTTTTACAGGGACACAACGCAATTTTTTTTATCATTATGGCCTATGGGGGCCAAAGTTTTTCAAAGTACGATAGCGTCTAAATGGCTTATTCGATTGAGCTGAAAATTTGCAAACATGTTATAGGTCACTGTCGCACGAACTGGATATCTAACATTTATAGATTTTTAAAGGGACGCAACAAAAAATTCTTAATTATTATGATGTATGGGCTCAAATTATTTGAAGTGCAATATCGTTAAATTAAAGAAGTAAGGAGAAAAATACTTGAATACCCTATTATAATTTTCTCTTTTGTTTATTTAACGACTTCACATACTTTAATTTATTTATACAACCGTTAATTACTAAATGTTCAAAAGTCGAGTGGAGTCACTCCAGATAATCTCTATTAAATATAGAAGAAAATGACGAAGAAGCAAGGAGATGCGAACAGTTGTTACAGCTTTATTTTATCGTCATTATCAAAGAAATACTGCAACGGAAACACAAATGAAATATAAATTGTGGCTGTGGAAGATTAAGTAATGTACGATTCTAATTTGCTACAAAGTATTAGGAAACGTCTCTCCCTCTCTGTATCCTAGATTTTTTTTTTTTTTTTTTTTTGTCTTGGAGGACAATAAGAAGAGAAAAGTTCAGACTCTCACATTCGACTAATTTTAAATTATCAGGTTATTTTAAACACAGATTAATGAAACATGTATAGTAGGAGGACACTCGCTTAATTGGCATCCTCAATGTAATAATATTTTAAATGGAAAATTAATTACCTACAAATGGACTAATAATGTGACAGTGCAAACTATGATTAGCATTTTAACGTACTTTTTTTTCATTCAATTTTTTAATATGATTTTTTTTTTAAATATTTGAGCATAAGATTTCAAAAATGATTTACTTGAATATAATTATGTGAATAGTACATCGCACACTGTTAAAAATTTCTGTAAATTTAATGTAAATATTTATCCAGAGTCTCTGTAAGTTTACTGTAATTTTTAGTTACAAGTGAATAATCGAGATTCTCAATCTTTATTCTGTATTTTTACGTAATTTTATTATTTAATTTTTTAATTAAAATTAAAAATGACTGTTTCTATTTTAGAAAAAGCATTCCAAGTCCGAAATATATTCTCATCAATAATTAATTACATTAATATTAGTTATTAAAATGAATGTATAAAATAAGCTTTTTAACATCTCCGTTTATTTTTCTCTATAATTTTATGTAAGACTTAAGATAATAGATTACACAGAGTTTTCTGTTGAAATTTTTAACAGTGCACCCGCAAAGCGTCTCATCTAGCAACTTGAGCAGGGCCAGATTATGGCATGGGCACACGGGTCACTGGCCCAGACCTCCAAGTTTAAGGGGCCTCATTTTCAAAGGTTCAGAGGTAATAGTACAAATTTTTCCATTATATGTCTATTAAAAACAAAAACTGATTAAAATTGTCTTTTTATATTTAATTAGAGAGCTTAAACAATTATTCAATTTTGTCACTAATCTCTTAAACTAGTTTATATTGGCTGATCAATGTGCTTCAGTTTTTCATTTGTCTTGAATATAAAATTAATAATTTTGTTATAGGTTGCTAAAAAAATAAGGAAATAAAAAGTATAATTAAAGGAAAATTTTAAACAATGCACTATTTTATTTTATTTATTTATTTTAGAATGCGTCCTTTTGGTGAGCTCTATCGAGTAGGGGAAGGGGGCCTCCAGATAGCATCAGTGCCCCGGGTCTTCAAAAAGCATAGTCGGGCCCTGAACTTGAGAGGCAGTTTTAACAATTTTATTCCAGGCTAGCAAATGATTTATCTTTAAGTTGATTTTTCTAAACTATTGCATTTTTGAATTGTGTCACTTTTCTTACCGGGGTGCGATATGTTGTAGAAATGCCCTGAATATTTTTTAAATGAAGGGGGAAACGCAAATAGCACGCTTTGGCTACGCACACAGTCTATTTGCTGAATCGGGAATGTAGCTGCAAAAAGAAGTAGAAAATTCAGGAAAATATATGGAAAATCAGAAAACCAATTATTAAATCCAGTATCTTGAATAGATATAATATATTAGTAATTAGGTACGAAACTGAAAATACCATACGTATTCCTACCTGAAGGATTTGCACCAGCGGCAACGCCCATTCTTCTAGGTAGTTCCATTGCCCATTGTTCAGCCGTTTTTCTTCGAAACTGTTCCCATTCTCTTAAAGGATCAACTAATCGAGGATCAAAAAAAGGTGGTCTTTGTCCGAAGGCTGTTGCAAAAGCTCGCAAGTGATGATGGTGTTGCCCTAAAAAGTAAGAAAAACATTACATTTAAGACGTTTGTGCTTTCTTTGAGATATTTTTATGTATAGTAATGACTACACATCTCATATAAAATCATTCGAGTATTTAAAAATCCATAGAAGATAATTACTTCAGAAAATATGTCACGAAGTAGAGACGTTATCGAAGTAGAGACTCTACCGGAATACCATTTCATAATACCATTTACATACCATTTCATAATACCATTTACGGAATACCTCCGTATCATATACCGGAATACCATTTTCTGCATTCTATCATACCGTTCCCCATAAATTAATTGCACCGCAGCTCTTCTCATTTTCTCGGCAGGCAAAAACCTTCAAGAGATAATTTTCGGATACAGTAAAAGAGAACTATCTGAACTTTAATTTTTGTGACGCATCACCTCTTTTAGTTTCTATTCTTGCTGTTCCCTTTTATAATAGCTCTCTACCAAAGCGAAATCAAGAACAGTGTCAAACAAAATTTCATCTAGATAGCTTGTGTTAAGGTAATTTAATTTGCTGGTCAACATAATATATATAGAGAGAGATACATCTTCTAAAGGGATGATTTTTACTTTCTTCTATATTCATAAAAGAATATATTGGATCCGTAATTATTTTTAAGTGAAAGTTAAAGATTTTTTTTCTTTAAAATGTAATTAGATAATCTCTTTTCTTACATCTCATCTAGTGGCTAAACAGTTAACGCTTTAGTCTTCAGTCAGCAGATATCGTGTTCGATTCCCGACTCTAGCATGACTAATCAATAAATTTTAATCTAATTAACCCTAGAACGTAAAAAAATGATAGCAAATCGACAATGACAGAATCTGTCGAAAACACTTTCCAATTCTACATACTTATTGTATCGTTTACCCTTCAATGTTCTTTGGCTATGTTACTATACAAAGAACAAACAGAAAGGCAGACAAATAGATTAATTGTATTAATTCTTAAACATTGTTCGAAAGTATTAAGCATGTTTAACATAAATGGAACTGTAATTCCAGCCCCAATGGCAGAATTTAGACGACACAGCGACATTGTCTTAGAAAAGAAATTGCCACTTGCAGAAAGATTTGCTCATAAAAATTAAAAACATTGCTAGATTTCAATAGAAACAGAAACTCATCTCTTATATTTAAGGGTTCTTCTACAATATATTAATAATGTTGATACATTTATAATTAAATATACGTACTATGACACTATGTGTAATTAGAAAACATGTTATTAAATAACATCTTGCAGAAAACGTTTGTACAAACGAGGCTTGTTGCAGAAAGTATAAAAATATTCTGCCACAGCGATTCCAGCAATTTCCAACTGTAGCCTTTAATGTATCTGAATATTTTAGTGTAGTCCTGTAAATCTGAATGTTAAACACATCATATTTTACACAAAACATTATTTTAGCCTATTAACAGTAAATGTCAATTTCATTATGAGTTTTGCAGCTGAAAGTTGTTTAAAAAATTAACTCCAAATGTATATACATTTAGATTGTATTTATTTATTTTGTGTGTGTGTGTGATTTGAAATATTTCAAACACTCTATATAACGATTTTTTGGGATATGTAATAGTGCTGCACCGAGTAGGACTTTGGCCGAGTAGCCGAGTACCGAGTACACGGCCTTTTACTACTCGGCCGAGTACCGAGTAGTTGTAAGAAAGAATAATTCACATGAAGAATTTCACACATCTTGAAATTTAAAAAAGGTTTTTTGAACACTAAATTAAGTTAAATGGCAAACAGCATGTTTTCATGAAACGTTTCAGAATTTTTGTAGTGTATATACACAATTAGGTTCATTGTTATATTTGATACTTCCAGCTTAGTGGATTATTAAAACCATAATAACTGATAACTTCATTCTTTATTATATAGTCTTTCTCAGATGCGAATCAATCTCAGATAATTCTTAGAGAATATAAAAGTTCCTATACACTCAGGCTTAATTTAAGATGCATGAAGTTCACGTATGAAATGAGAACATTAAAATAAATATTTTAGATATCATTTCAAACATGATAGATTTCATTAATCTTCAAATTCTAGGAGAGTAAAAAAGGTAGGTGGTTTTGGGCTATAATTTGAAAAACAACATTTTTGATTATTAAAACATATTTTTATTAACATTTTAGTGTATTTACCTTTTTCATAATTATTATTTTTTAAATTAAAAACCAATCTTTTCTTACAGTTTTAAAAGTGTCTTACTTTTATTTGAACAAATATGTAACTAAAGTTTGATTTACTATATTAGTATTATATAAGGGTTCTTTTATCTAAAATATTTTATTTTTGTCTGTTTTATAGATACAATAAGTTTTTATAAAAACAATTTGTACATTACATGCATACAAGTTGGTTATACTCAAATTCTTGTAACTAAAATGGATAAGTTCATATCATGAATCGTCTCTATACAGAGTTTGGTGGCAATCTGCGTGCTCGTTTTAACTGCAGAAAGCTGTTTGCAACAAAAGTTTAATGACTATGTTTATATTTTCATATTTTTTAGTTTAGTTATTAATAAACAACTCTTATGAATATATTTCTTTCAATAATACATAAAAATAATGAAATTCTTACAACTACTCGGTATTGGCCGAATACTTAGTCCATATTTGGCCGAGTACCGAGTACTCGGCAAACTGGCCGAGTAGGCCGAGTACCGAGTATATAACGAGTACTCAGTACAGCTCTAATATGTAACACATAAAGCTTTATTAGTGAAGTGTGTTGTATAAGAAGTAGTATATAGTAGTTGTGAAATGTTTACTTATTCTTCTGTCGACATTAATACTTTTGCGTTTCATTCAAATTTGTGATATCGAATACCATTACATAGCTGCTAAATATGCTATTTAATTTTAATAAAGTTTGATGTAATCGCATAGCTTTCAAATGTTACTATTTTTTGATACAGATATTTTCTTATACAGTTTTTTTTTAAGCTTTTGTAGTAGATTTCTATGATTAAATAAGCTGAAATTTTCTATAAAAAAATACAGGTATGCAAAAATCTTAACACTTGGCAGCTATTCGATTACATCAAATTTTATTAAATTTCAATTAGCTACATACAATTTAACAAATAGTATAATAATAGTAAAGTAGTTGAATAAATAAGAAAAAAAAGTCAGCGATTTCATATTACAACAAACTGGTAATATAAAAGAATTATTTTATTATATAAAGATGTTTCTCGTGACAACAAATGGAAATTTACTTATTAGAAAGGAAATAAAAATAAAAGATAAAAACGTAATACGTTTATATTCCATAAATAATATTCTTACTAATTCTTTTAGCTGAAAATGTGCTTTATCATCTTTAAAAACATTAATTAACTTCTCACTGGCCAGCTGCTACCTAATGTTGTGCTATGAGACAACTGATTAAAAATTATTTATTACTTTACGAGATAACGCGATATGGCACATACATCGGTTCTTATTTTATTTCTCCGAGAAAATTTTATGAAGGGAAAAAAAGAAAAAAAAAATGTAGCAGCTTAGAATGATTAAAACTTCAGACAACGGTAAATATAATATAAATACATTATATAGCTGCTTTAAAATTAATTATATGTGATTAAATTTGTTATTAAAAACTGAAATCGTCATAGAATTTTTTAAGTGTTGAAAATAATTATTGCTCTTGTTGAAATATCACGCTTATTATTTTCTTCGAATTCGAAAGAGAATTTGTTCAGTTATATTAAACTTACATTAATCAGTCTGTGTTATGACGCTCCAAAGCATGGCATCAATAGGTTAAATTTACCGAAAAATCACGTTATCTGTACGCAGTTGTACGATGTTTGTTCTGTGTTTAATTTTGAGAAATTTAGTTATCTTATTTTGAGACTTCCCTAAATCAAAGAAATGACAGATTCGACTTTGATTTGACAAAGAACTGACCTTTGACTTTGATTCATATTCCTGCAGAGAAATATTCGTTTAGAAGCTTTTATACTGACTACAATAGTAAAATAGTCAACAAATCATGGATCTTTATTTATTAACCATTTCATCTAAGATTTAACACGTGGGAGGCTTCAAAAGTTTGCTATCAAAACTTTTGGAACACCTTGTATTAGTATTTCATTTAATTAGTGAATGAGCATTTCCAATTTACATTTGACATCGTATTCCTGGTAACCATTTTAAAAATGTACACGTTCTAATGTGTTTTAAAACATTACTTGAAATGCAGTTATGTTTAAATGATATATGCTATAGAAATATAACCCTTCCAACACAATAGTATATCTTTATTAATAATGAAGATTACGGTGTGTAAAGCGAGCGTACACTGAGAAAAAAAATTCTGTAACTGACATCTAGAATCTAAATTGTGGCTCTAGAAAAAATAGTTCCATGTCATCCTTATAAGTTCTAGTCCCCTTGGAAAGCAAGTTCTAGAAGCCCCTATTAGAATTCTAGAGCGTTTGCTTATATTCTCGAGGGCAAAGTTATTTAAAAATCTCTGCAAATAAATGAGACTACAAGAGGCGGTTTTCAGCATCTATAATTTTAGTTTATGACCAAATTCTAGAAAATCAAGCGAGAATTTCTCGCAATACAAATGATTCAGAATATTTAGAGTATTCAGAATATCGTTTCACCATCTAGAAATGTGCACACTAGAAATCCTCGATCATTTCGTCTATTCAGTTTATTGGCGTGCCTTACGCGCATAGCTCGGAAATCTATATTTCTAGTTAAGGGATTTAGAAAATGGCCACTTATTCATTATAGAGGAAGGCGGTATACTTTTTTTCTCAGTGTAATTTGAAAAGTAAGCGCAGTGAAAAATTACACTTAAATAATAAACAACAGTGATATTATGTATAATTGTATATTGAACTGAATTTTGTATTGAACTGAATAATGTATATGAAATTCGGTTTTATGTATTTTTAAGACGAATATTTAACTAAATTATATTTCTTAGAAATCACATGTATATATTTTTTAAATTATTATTATTATTATTATTATTATTTTCAAATAAGACGAGTATCACGAAATAAGGAAAAGTTTAAAATTAGTTTTGCGATTTTTAAAAGAAATCAGATGATAATAAACTTTCCTATTATATATCTAGAAATTAAAATTTATGATAATAAGTACAAAACTTTGAATCAACACCATAAAATGCAATAAACTCGCAACAATTGTTACAGGTCGAAAAATTACAGGACCCTTCGTCAGGCAAACAAGGTAAGCACGAGTACTGCAATCAACGCAGCAACGAGTTTATTGCATTTTATGGTGTTTATTCAAAGTTTTGCACTTATTACTTTAAAACTCCAGTTTTGTGGTGCTTTGCTTATTAAAATTTATGATGCTTAACAATATTCTACACAAACTATCAAAACTTTGATTTCATTAAAAAAAAACTTTCTGAACTACCATTTCTATTAAAAAAAACTTTTTTTTCTGTCTATCAATTGGATTAAAACTTTTTGCGTATTCAAAAAATACTTTGGGGACTCTAAAACGCTAGTCGAAACTTTTTGTGTGCATAGTAGTAAAAAAACTTTTTTTTTTTTTTAAGTTTTTGGATAGGGAAAAAAAAAAAAGTTGAGTAGAAGAAAAAAAAGTTTCTGGCTAACCAAAGTCTTTAGAGAATACATCCAATCAGCAATGAAATTTTAGACAGGCAAAAATTAGGAGAGGTTTAGCAGAACAAGGGTTTAAATTAGCCACTAGCAATCGCAAATCTACAGGTGTTATGTATTCACTGGTGTTCTAATCAATTTTATTTTCAGGGAAAAGTTTTTATTTGATTGCATTCACTCACGGGGACACTTTTTTTGAAGTTAATTTTTAACAAGAAGGTTCGTAACTACATTCCATTTTAAGAAAATAACAAAGAGAGAGAGAGGGAAAAAAAATGTGCTGACAAGTTTAAGATTTAGATTTAAATAGAAAATAAGAAGTAATTAGGAGTGTATTTTAAACAATAAAACACGTACAACGGATTTTAAACATTTATTGTTTAAGGTTATTTATTGTTGTTTGTCCTTATTTTATACAAAATTAGTGAATCTGCAGGTCAGGAGTTTTAACGTTTCATTTGCATTACTTATCACTGGGCATACCATTTTTATATATTCCATATTTTTAAAAATAATTATTCATATATCTGTTACGGGTAGCACTAATTTATGGGTTTTTGGGGATAATATTCAAGTGAGTAATTCTTTTTTTCAAATCTTATTAAAAATATTACTGGTTATTAATTATTAACTTTGTGATATTTTTATTAAAATCATTACTGCCCCCCCCCCCGCATACTATTATTAAAATTATTACTGGTTTACTTTATTTCATTTATTTATTAATTTATTTTTGGTTCATGCTGATTATGGTACCATATCATTATTTGTTTTTCTTACATTCTACAATTTCGTTACAATATAAACATACAGATATAGAATTAACTTGCTTCACAACGAGATACGTTTCTGAGGGGAGCTGCCACCCCTTCAACAACCTCTGTTGTATTTAGCTATATCTATTTATCTATGTATAACTATTGCGTGTATGTATATATATTTCCCAAATTGAGTATCACATATCTGAATTACATATTCAGTATTAACCTTGCACAATAGATAGCTCCCGATCTAATGAACCATAATGTGCAAAAAATGATTGTAGATCCAAAATCAAACCATGCCCAATACACAACTTGTCGGAATTATTTTGTGTAGCATTGTATACTATTAAAATGAATTTATTTTTAAATCTATGTACACCAGTTTCTATAGAAACCATGCTTTTAAGCTGTTAACAATGTATGTTAAATCCATTTTGTTTTGCATGTATTTTGTACCGATGATCAAATGCACGTAAAATAAATCTTGTCTGAAGACCGAAATGTGTTGCATTTCTATTTTGAAATTCGTTGAATTCCATGTAATTCATAAATACTTTTTCGAAATTTCCCGTCAATCTATTTACTTAACGTACCTAAATTCTTTTACCTAGCCCTGTAAATTAATAACTTAGTTCTATGTCTACTATTTTAAACAGAAACCACACTTTTAAGCATTTTAGTAACGTATTTTAATTTTGTTATGTTGAATGGAAAATAACGGCATTAAAATACATTTAAATGAACTGTCGAATTAATGTATCGAAATTATTCAGCATGTCCCTGTATAAGATTTACAAGCATTATATACCCCCTTCCCCCCAAAAAAATCTATACAGCTAATTTCATCTATTTCCTAAACACGTGTGCCAAATTTACAATGATTTGGATGTGTACAGACCGTAACAGAATTCTTTTGTGTAGCCTTACAAACTAATTGCCGATTTTGTGCCTACCATTTTCCATAGAAACCACGAATCTAAGCATTCCAATAACTATGTTAAGTTCATCATATTGTACTGAGTGCAATCAAGTGAAAATTCACTTAAAAGAAATGTCGCTCATAAAAAGTAATAGTACGAAATCCTTTTAAGTGTTTCTGTACACCAGCAAGAAACACTGCACACTAAAAATTATATAGCTAATTCCAGCGAATTCATAGATGCTTTTACCAAATTTGACGCCAAATGTTTAATTGCATAAAGTATCAGGATTCTTTTGTGTAACACTGTAAAAAGAATTACTAATTCTATGCCTACCATTTCCAACATAAACCATGCTTTTAAACATTCTAATCACATATATTGGTGAATGGAGTGTAACCCATGTTAAAATGCATTTAAAAGAATGATAGGGAATTCTTTTCTATCTCCCATTGTTCAGGAATAACAAATACTACATAACACCAATAAAAACTGTAAAATTAATTCCAAGTAATTCATAAATATTATAATATTTATGAATTACTTGGAATTAATTAATAATTTGGTACAAATAATTATTTGTACCAAATTTGACGTCATTTGGATAATAACATTTAACGTTATCGGAATTTTCTTGTGCGATCCTGTAGATTAATTATTAAATCACTGTATACTTTTTTTTTTTTTCCAGACAACACGCTTTATAGTATTTTAATAATGTGCGTTAATTTCATTATGCTGAAATGCAGCGTAATCAAGTTAAAACGCACTTAAAAGAAATTTTGCCATTAAGTCGTAATGAAATGGAGTACTTTTGTGTGTCCCTATACCAATCGCAAACGCTGTACACCCAAAAACATACAGCTATTTCCATATGGCTCTTGAACATTTGTACCAATTTGTGAGTGAATCGATTGATTTTTGCGAACGCTGTCATAATAAAACAGAAGTTTATTTAAAACTATTCAGATAACTTTCACACGCTACATTCCTTGAAACTTATCAATCTTGATCAAACTTTTCTAGTGACAAACGTATTAACTTCAAAATGCACCAATTGGATAGCCTGAAATTATTTGTTTTTAATGTATTTTAAGAGACACAGACAAAGTTCTAACATTAAAAACTTGACTTCGGTATTCAGGAAACCCTCAAAACGTGTAAATATACAAAAAGCCAAGCAATTAAAATGTAGCTTAAAAAAAAAAAAAAAAAAATAGTTATGAGGAATTAAGTTCAATTTCTGAGCAGCTTTCCTGGACATGGTAAAATATTATAGTAAAACCTTTCCACTAACATTAAAAAATTATGTTAAGGGCTAAATATTGGCCGTTCTGTATATCTTCTGAAGGTTGTGTATACACCAAATCGTGCAAATAAATATAATCCTGTATTAATAACACACGACACAATCTGCAATACACTTCTATCAATGTTCAAGTATTATCGCACTAAAATCTAGTTCTTTTGTGTAACCCTGTAATCGAACAGTGAATGATTTCCATACCATATTCTACATGAAACATGTTTTTAAGCATATAAATATATATATATATATTCATATATTCGTTTCATTTAGTTTAGTGCAGTCAATAGAGGTTAAAACTTTACTTACCTGCATAGACGTAATGCATTTAAATTCTCTTGGGTGTCCCTGTAGATGAACCGTTTGGTTGATCTCAACGAAGAGTTTAGTGTGGCATCCCTATATGATACACATTTCAAATACTAAGTTTGGATTTTCTGCTATAATTTGTTTTTGAGATATGCTGATGACACACACACACACACACACACACACACACAGACACACTTCTAAAAGCATGATTTTTGGATTCAGGGGACCTCAAAACGTGTAAATATAACAAAAACTCAATTTCGAAAATTTGACCCCAAAACAATACTTTCTCTACCTTATGGATCAGAGAAAGTAAAAGATATATATACAGGAATAGTTAAAAGAATGTGAATTAATCCATTTCCGTACTACCGAAGCGTGAGTTACATATGCATAACTCACGCTTTAACCATGAAACAATTACATATGAAATTGAAGCCACATACAAATATATATATATATATATATATATATATATATATATATATATATACATGCATATAAAATTCCTAATGCTGTATTTAATACTTAAAGGTCTTTATCGCTTCAGGCAATTAATAAAAAATTTTTTGTTATTGAATGCCTACTTACATTAACATAATTTAATAGTTTAACAGTGCTCAACACAAATGGTGTTGAATAATGTTTTACAAATACATTTTAAAATTATCTTTTTTTTTTTTTTTAATATATATATATATATTCAGTACAAATACTACATTATCTACCAATAGTTATTTAGACACTTTCGAATTAATGTTCATATTTCGTAAGATATTTCCCACTTTTGTATTCTGATTGCTGTATGCTGAGTCTAATATATTATGCCAAATTTCCTAAAAATGGCTTTGCACTGGGTCTAATACCCTACGTGTTATAATTAAAAAAGTGGATTTTTTTTTTTTTTTGCAATAAAAACAAAAGTCATATCTTCATGAATATACAGATGATGAGAAAATTCCTCATAATCACATGTTACAGCAAAATCCCATTTAAAGCATTACTTTTACAGGATGATCCAAAACATTTTGATTTTTGTTTAATTTTTCACTGGTCCCCTTTTCCTCCTCAGGACGCAACTTTTGCTGAAATATATGAGGTATAACATATTTTTTACACTACCAAAGTTTCAAGATGATTCCTAAAGAATTTTTCTAGATGTTTGAAAAACATTTAAATTTGAAAGTGTCCAAATACTTTTTGGTAGATAGTATACTACTATAAGATGATAAACTAACATAAAAAAAAAAAAAAAAAAAAAAAAAAGGTATTTTTGGGGGGTTTTGGGGGGATTTTGGCTAAATAGCGTGTTCGGATTTTTTTTTTTTTTTCTTTGCTTTGTAGTATTACAGTAGAAATCTAAATACATTACATAGATCATCTGTTTTATTCTTTTTTGAAAGATACAAAACTCTATGTCTAATACAATACTAATTTTAATGGAATAATCTTTCATAATCGGGGTATCCTATAACTGTTGGTCACAACACAAAGTCAATAAACGTTAAAAAAAAAAAAAAAAAAAAAAAAATCGTTTTTCGATTACTGTGAATAAATAAATGAATATAATGTTTGTCTGTCTGAATATATAATTTCTCATGTTCTAGTAAACTTGTTATTGTATCACGATAATCTTAAATATCTATCATGTATTCATGCAAATCTTCTTCTTCTTCTTTATATATATTTGTGATAAACACAATTAATATCTATATATTAATAGGCAAGCATAAAATTTGTTGTCCCTTTTTAACATATTAATTATGGGAGTAGAGGGTTGAAAATGGTATCATTCGAAAGGTATGGTTAGCCGGAAGGTGCGAATACAAATATTATTTTCTTACGATGTCAAGAAGGTATTTAAAAATACATTTATTTTTTATGCATTTTCCCCCATTTTTCCCTTTTATACACGTATTCCTTCACATTAAAAAATACCTAAAAGTAGAAAGTTGTTAAATCTGGCAATTTCATAAAGCTCAAATAAAACCATAGACACAGTAATTTGTATAATGTAGCATCACTATACGCAAGCGAAGTGATGACGTCACTGTCTGTCCATGGAGCCATGTAAAAGATTTTCTATGTTAATCGTCCATTGAATTTTTTGTAAAAAATTATTAAAAAATAACGGAAATTATCTGCCGATTTTAATTTCGATATTTGGGTATAGTTATATATAAGTTACTGTCTACGTGTGTTTGATTGAGTTATTTTTTCTGTAAAACTGATAAAATTTTAATTTAAAATCACAAAACTCCAGAAAAAAAAAAAAAAATGGCAAACTTCCAGTTTCGAATGTAAACATAAACATTTCATTTCAAAGGGTGATATTTAAACAATATATATTCAACTAATATACTAAATAAAAGGAAAATGGATTTGTTACTAACTGCTGCATGTATAAGTAGACGATACGGAAAAAATTCCGATTTCCGTTTTCTGCTGAATTTACATGTTTTGAGCTTTCTTTACGTTTCAATTAGCTGAAATTGGCTACTTATTTTTTAAAAAAGTGTCTTTATTGCTAGCTTTTGTGGGTAGAAGAAGCAAGTAGAAGATACATAAAAACTTTTGATTTCCAGTTTTCGATGAATTTACACGTTTTGAGATTTCCTTGCATTTTAATTAAGTGAAATTAGTGAAATTGACTACTTATTTTTATTTTTTTTAAAGTGGATTTATTATTCCTTTCTCTGCATATATAAGTAGAAAATATAAGATTCAGAAATGTTTTAGATTTTCGGTTTTCGATAAAGTTGCACGTTTTGAAATTTCCCGAACTCAATTCGACCATTTTTGAAAAATATCTTTTTTTTTTTTTTTTTTTTTTTTTGTTCAAACACTGTACTTTATGAACCAATCGAATTAATTTAACAGAATTTGATACTTGGTTGGACCTTGGTCTGACATGGTACCTACCCAGACAGCACATCACTTCCCCAGGATATCTTCAAGATGTCTTCTGGATGAAAAGACATCCCAGAAACGTCCTTAAGATGTATTGTGGATAAGTTAAGCCTAACTGTGCTGTTAGGGTATTAGCTTCTGGGCTGTATCACACAACAAGGGGTTTTCACGTTGCGATTTTCTCTCATTTCAGGAAAGGCTAACATCTACAGAGAGAAATAGTTATATTAAGTAAAACTCTGCTGATTCAGTTAGAGTGAATATTGGCAAACAATTGCCGCAGCTGTGTTGCAATTGCATTCCGTTTAGGACAAGGCAATAACTTTGCTTTGCCTCGCTTTGCAAAAAAATGGTCGAGTTTCGACCACTGGGCGATACTAGTGAATATAAATATTTAATTAAATATTTTTTAATATTAATTATTTTTTTATATTTTCCCCACAAGTCTATTTTGTAGGCGAAACATTTAAAGTAATAAAAAGTAATGATTTTTAATTAATGACAAATATAAAAAGAGTGAATGTAAATATATAATAATAATAATAATAATAATAATAAACTTAAAAAAATTTAAACAATAAAATGCAAATATTGAGTAATATTAGTAATTAAAATAATAATAATAAAAATAATAAATTACAAATATTTAGCCAATGTTAAAAAAAAAAAAAAAGATATTATTTTTTACCAGAATGTGGGAATAATGCTCTTAACATACGCACGCTCACATGCTCATAAAGCCTCAAACTGTGTGTAAAAATGAGAGAGAGAGCAATTCTCTATAGGTTTGTTTCTTCCTCCCATTTTCACGCATAATAGGGAAAAATATAATACCTAAAATATTACACTTATAAATTTCACAATTTCGAAAATTATCCTTATTTTGAACCAATTCTCTATAGATTTTTTTTTTTTTTTTTTTTTTTTTTTTTTAAATAAATAAATATATATATATATATATATATATATATAGAAATATATAGAAATATTAGTAGACAGAGGTTTAAAAAAAAAAAAAAAAAAGACGATATTTTAATAACTATTCAAATCAAAAGACCTCGAGCAACTTCCCGATTTGGCTATGCTGGGAAAATTCTCTTGATTTTCTTCTAATCCCATTGAATTTATCAACAATATTTTATATTTGATACGAAAACAAAAAATAAATGTAAAAAATCTTTTTTTTTTTAATGAATAAAAGAAAGAAAAATTTTATAGTACTTGCAACGAATAAATTTGATACTTTAATAGCAGTGTACTTAATGTTTGACAAACAATATAGTTTAACAAACTTTTAACAAATGCTTTATGCTTCTTAAGTTGTAAAATAGACTGGTAAATTACATAAAAAAAAAATTATATATATACAATGTATGAATAGAGAGTATAAAATGTAATAATTAGAACAGAGACTGTGTCTGTGTCATCTAAATTGAAATCAAAAATTTAACACTATATTTAAGTATGTGTAAATCAATTAACAATAAAATATTTATCGTTTACGATATGCGACATATTTTGTCATTTCTTTTATAGTTAAAACAGCTTCTCTTTATTTTCTTCCCTCTTTTCCCCCCATTGGTCACATTAATAAGCTAGTAAATACAAAGAAATATTAAATATGCAGTTTAACTATGTATTAAAGTCTTAATTTTTTTGTTATAAGTTTTAAACATTTATTTTTGAGAAGATTTTAGCAATTTTAAATTATTATTATTATTATTTTACTATTATCCAGCTTTTAAAATAATAGTTATCACTTTTTTTAAATCCTCATTTTAAAATATCACCTGTTCATAAATCTCTTTTTGTCCCCCCACTTCATAATTAGAGACTTCAAAAATGTTTTTATTGACATGTTTTGGTTAAGTTTCGGTTTTTAATTTAAATTTGAACTTCAGCCAATAATTTGTTTACTTGAATAAAATCTAACTACATTCCAAGGTTCTACATCCTCTTATTGGATTACGTCAACAACCATTCAAGTTACCCAAAGTTAGAACCGTATGAATTACTTCCACAATGAATGACAATGAGAACTTTCCAAACAGATGCTACGACGGAAAAAAAAAAGAAGAGAGAGAGAATGAGAAGGGGGAGAGAGTAGGGAAAAGAGTGAGAAAGAGAAGGCGAAATATTGAAAGCCACTAGGGACCCTATATAGAGAGAGACTGGACATTGACCGAAAGTCCGCCATCTTAGTGCCAATTCGGAGCGATCCCCGTAGAACGTAATGCTTTTTTCTTCGCGATTGACGCTTTACTATACAACATAAGTGAAAGGAAATTGCGCTAAATTTGTGCAGAAGGTAATGCAGAATATAAATATGTAATTTTTTTCGTCTTAGAGAAAAAAAATTTGAAGAAAAACGAATTTTGTTTTAACCTTCGACATGGTTACTTTTTCAATTCCTATCGGAAAACAGAGGAATTTTTTGTATATTTCTATATTAAGCAAAATACGTTGATTGTGAAAGCAATTCTACCTTAGTGAAAGTAATTCTACCTTATTTTTTCTGAGGACATACATTCTATATATAAAAAGTTAGAAAATTTTTAACAAAAATATGGTAATCTTAGTTTTTGTCAAGTAATTCATGAGTAAATGTAAAACTAGAACAGAAATTATTTTTTATTATTTTATAAAAATATTTACGTAATATTTTTACAAGCTAAAAAAATACATATTTTATTTATTTCAATTACGCATTATTAATAATAATGACTTAATTAAATATTAAAAATAAAAATTTATTTATTAATAATTTGTAAAAATATTAACTAATATCTTTAGAAATTAAAAAATGTTTTTAATTATTTTATTTACATTTGCTTATTTCATTGATTTTTTAATTTTTAGTTTTTTTAAAATACTATGTAAATAAAAATAATAACTTATTTAAATATTATTTATAAAATTTATTATAGCAATAATTATTTAAAAGAAATTTATATTTCATATGCTAGCAAATAATATAAACGTTATTTTCTGTTTTTTTAACAATTTATTTAAGAAATCTGATACAATTTGCGTACTAGCAAATAATCAAAAAATTGCAAGCTAAAGATACATATTTTATTTATTTCAATTACGCATTATTAATAATAATGACTTAATTAAATATTAAAAATAAAAATTTAATTAATAATAATTTGTAAAAATATTAACTAATGTCTTTAGAAATTAAAAAAAAAAAATGTTTTTATTTATTTTATTTACATTTGCTTATTTCATTGATTTTTATTTTTATTTTTATTTTTTTAATTTTTAAAAATATTATGTAAATAAAAATAATAACTTATTCAAAAATTCTTTATAAAATTTATTATGGCAATTATTATTTAAAAGAAATTTATATTTCATATGCTAACAAATAATATACACCTTATTTTCCTTATTTTTATCAATTTATTTTAAGAAATCTGATACATTTTGTGTACTAGCAAATAATTAAAAAATATCTTTTTATATAGTTATTTTAAATATGTATTTTAAAGTATATCAGAAAAATACATTGAGATCTAACATATTAAATATATTGGAAAACAGTACTTAAAAACTAATAGCTAGAAAATAAATAATGTAATTAATCTCATATTTAGGAAATAAATACGTAAAACAGCATACAATAAGAGAATTCAAAGTATTTAAAGCATGATATAAAATAAATAATTATGCATTTTTATCTTTTAAAAGTATTCTAAAATTAAAGCAATTTATCTTCCAACAAAGTAAAAATGTAATAAATAAGTTCTTTTTCGATTATGACGTAAAATAATCGAAATTTCTTCTCAGCGTAATGATAAGCAATGGAGCAACTGGCACTAAAATGGAGAATTTCGTCAAAAAGCCGGCGCGCCAATGTCCAGTCTCTCTCTATATAGGGTCCCTAAAAGCCACTGCATGGTTACGCCATCTATCAATAGTTATATTAAATAATGTTGGTCACCTAAAAATTGATTTTGTAGTATTTCTTCCGTAAAGTAGGATGTATACATATTATGCTCTCCAAACTTTTATTTTCATAAACATCTAAAGTTAAATATTTTACATAAAATTATTGAATTTATATAAAAGATATTTTATTTCATGAAAGTAAAATTCAATGTTGAATTTTCTAAGCTGTGTGTGGAAAGTTTACCATTATTGATTTTAGACGTTTGACATGTGCCGGTGCCTTACAATTTCTGGGATTAGTGCTACATTTGCTCTATTTATAAATATTTGTTGCTTTCAGAAAATCGAGAGTAATATAATTCAATCCTTTGACCCTAATTCGACGAATATTTCAAGCGGAAATTATTCCAAATTTTCCGTTTATTTAGAAAACATTGATTTAAGTTTCGGCGTTTTCGTTGACTTCAAACCAAAGTTAAATTTCGATAGTTCATCGGAACGTGATTATATCGATTTGAGTGAATCTCTAGCTTTTCAATTGAATGAATCGGTGATAAATATTGATCTTCACAATTCTTTGTACCAGAAAAATGCATTATCACGATTTGTTTGTATTCAAAGCCGCCGAAAAGGTGAAATTACTGATTCAGAAGAGATTCGTGTACGTTCCTGTAAAAAAAGATCTTCTCTGCTGGGTATTAAAGTGGTTGGCGATCGAGTTGACACATCCGAAGATGTTACAGAAATTCCAGCAAACTCGAACGTTGCATTGTTATTATTTGGAACAGATTTTTCAATTGGTACTGAGATAGCATTAACAACAGTTCCTAAGAGTAAAGGAAGCAGATGTGATAATTTACCTGTAATCAAAGTGATATCATTATCCAGTGAAAATCTCAAGTCCAATAACATTGTAAAATTACACATATCATTACCAGTTTTAAGTAACGGTGGTCACTACTATTTTTGTATAAGAGAAGAGAACCAGTTAATAAGTCAGTGGATTCATCAGGGAAGCGAACCTTGGATCTCCCTCCGATGTTTTGGCCGAATATTGCCTATTGGTCTTCAAGCGCTTATATTATGTTTTCTCCTTTTGTTATCCGGATTATTCAGTGGGCTGAATCTAGGATTAATGTCTCTTGAATGTACAGAATTATTGGTGCTAGAAAAATGTGGTTCTGATGCTGAAAAGAAACATGCCCGTAAAATATACCCTATACGTAAAAAAAGCAATTATTTGCTGTGTTCTTTATTATTAGGTAATGTATTAGTTAATAATACCTTAACAATACTTCTCGATGATTTAACATCTGGCATGATTGCAGTTATTTTGTCAACATTTGGAATCGTAATTTTCGGTGAAATTATTCCTCAGGCTATTTGTTCTCGTCACGGACTAGCGATAGGTGCTAGGACGTTATGGGTGACAAAACTATTCATGTTACTTACTTTTCCCCTTTCGTATCCTATCAGCAGAATTCTCGACTTTGTTTTAGGTGAAGAAATAAGAAATGTATATAACAGAAAGAGGTTAATGGAGTTTATACGCGTGACCCAAGATTATAATGATTTGCATACCGAAGAAGTTGATATAATTTCGGGGGCTTTAGAATTGACGAAAAAGACAGTAGCGGATGTCATGACGAAAATTAGTGATGTGTTCATGGTTCCTCTTGACTCAGTCTTGAATTTCGAAACTGTATCAGAAATAATTAAACGAGGATATTCTAGAATACCCGTCTATGATGGCGATAGAAATAACGTTGTTGCACTGCTAAATATCAAGGATTTGGCTTTTGTGGATCCCGATACTAATACGCATCTAAAGACTTTGGTTGAATTCTACAACCACCCTGTTAATTACGTTTATGAAGACACAACTTTAGATGTCATGTTGAATGAATTCAAAAAAGGTAGATCCCATCTTGCGTTCGTTGGACGTGTTATAAGTGATGAAGATGTCGACCCTTTTTATGAATTACTTGGCATAGTTACGTTAGAAGATGTAATTGAAGAGATAATACAGTCAGAGATAATCGACGAAACAGACGTACTTACAGATAACAGAAGGAAGCGTGTTCGAAAGGAATCTCAAATCAAACAAGACTTTTCTGAATTTGCCAGATTTGTGGCTGGGGATAAAAAGTCTGCAACCGTCTCTCCTCAAATGGCACTTGCAACTTACCAATTTCTGTCAACCTCTGTTGAACCTTTTAAGAAAGATTACTTATCAGAGTCAGTTCTAAAAAAGCTAATGTCTCAAGACATATTCTTTAAATCCAACAAAGGTGCTGGTGATATCCTAACTTCGACTATACTTTACCAATCAGGTAAGGCAGCTGATTATTTCATTCTCATTCTTGAAGGAAGATGTCATGTGACTGTAGGACGCGAAAATTTAGTGTTTGAAAGCGGTCCTTTCACATATTTTGGATTGCCTGCTATTACAATGAATATCACCGAATCATCGTTGAATGTTTCAGGCATGAGTCCCGACAAGAGTACTTCCTTTAAAGTTTTTGTACCTGATTACACAGTAGAAGCCATAGGTGAAACCCTGTATATGAAGGTTCATTATGCTGTGTACCTTTCTGCTTATAGAGCAACTATTATGGAAAGACAACACAAACTTGAATCTGATTCCCGAACAGGATCGAAAACTTGTTCTAGTCATAATTCTCGTGGTTCATTGTCTGACATTCCAGGAGATGCCATAGAGTTAGAGTAATGTTAAAAATTCTAACATTTGTTATAAGTATTTAAATGTTGTGATTAATGTCATTATTTATTTTACTGTAAATATTTTTTAATGTGTTTCAGTTTGTGATATTTTCATGGCGTTTCTCATTTTTTATATATTTTTTTCATTTATCCTGTCTAGTTTTAAAATGTCAGTGTGCTTCCAAATTTAAACTAGAAATGCTCTTAAATAGGTTTTTATATTTTATGCCCTTTTTTTATTTATTATGTGTTATTACAGAGTAATAATAACTTTCTATAAAGGAAGCAAGAGAAACAAGTCTACTTAAAAGTAATATTACCAAAGTGTATTTTCTTTAAGTACAAACTTTCAACAAAAATAATATTAAATTTTATATATTATAGTTAATTATTATATATTAATATACATATATATTTATAATATTCGTTATTTCTTCCACTTTTCTATAAATGATCTTTTTCGTTATAATTTTTTAAATCCATATCAGTATATTACTGCACTAAAAACTTATATTAAATGTAACTTCGTAATTTTTAAAAGCTTTCTTATTAATATAATTTTTATATTAAAAGTATATATATATATATACATATAATAAGTAACTGTTTTGTAAAACCTGATATAAAATGCTCTTTAATGCTCTTTTCTAAATTATACATTTTGCGTAGTAAGTTTTTTGAAAAGCAGTAATATATGTCATGTCATCTAGATAATTTTTTATCTTAAGTACGCTTATGTGATTATAACATGAATTATTCTTCTGTTGTTTTATTATATCATTATCTCTTTTTTTTTTTTTTTTTTTTTTCTCAGTAAAAATTAATGGGATGGTTGACGTATAAATTTATAATAATATTAACTTTTTTCGTAAAAACTGCCTTAGAGTTTGAAACTTTACAATATTAAGTGTAATAAAATATCACGAAAATTATTTAAATTAAAATAATAACAATAATAATAAATAAAAAAAAATATTTATTTATATTTTATTATTATTATTATTATTATTTTCATCATTATTTTGAAAACCTTTAAAATGTTTCATAAATTAGTTTTTAATCCCCCCCCCCCTGGAATTTACATTATTTTTAACAATACATTCTAAGCATGTTTAAGTATTTGTGATTGATTGATAAGTTAATTTTTTAAAAATATTTTTATATTTGAAAGCTGAAATTTAATACAAATTTTTAATAGTCAAACATAAAAAAAAATGTGTTTAAAGAATTAACATATCAATGAATCCACAAAGTAATGTCCCCCATGTAAGTTCAGAATATATTGTTAAACAATAATAATGTAATATCAAGGGGGGAACAGAATTACATAATTATAAGATAAAAAAAAAAAAAAAAAAAAAACTTTTTATATACCATGTTTTAAATTTTCTGATGAATCGTAGAGTTCTTATCAATGTGCATAAAAATTTTAAAGTGATGATGACGTCAATTTTTGTGAGGTGCATAATTTAACTTTTTATAATTTTTTAATTTTCACGTTTAATTAAATGTATTTATTTTTATGTCGCAAGAAAATGAACTCGTATTTTTTTTTTTTTTTTTTTTTTCAACAATTATATTATAGCTAATATTTTAATGGCTATTTTAACGCTATTAGGATGTTATATTATTTTCATATTTTAATTAATTATAAGAAAACTAACCAAAAATTCGAAAATCGGACTTTGAAGAATTGTGTTGTCATCGGGTTCTGAGCTATTGTAAAAGTTTCAAGTTAGTTAAAATTCGATTGCAAGATTTGTACCGGACAAACAAACAAACAAGAATAGACGTTAATAAAAACATGATAAAATTAGTTAACATGGAGCATTATGTATGTTTTTAAATTTATATATTTTCTGAGAAATTTTAATATACTTACTATTGACACATCCCAATGCAAATGCATGCAAAATTTAATAATTCAAAAACAGTAATTAATATATATTTATTTATTTATAACGTTTACTATCCCTTTAAAACTCACAAAGTGGAAAGACTCTAACCAATAAATACTCTATAACAAATCTATGTACAATATTACATATGATGGTTTTTTCCTTATTGAAATTTAGATTGTGATATATATATGTCTATTTAATTCTAGCTATTCTTTTAAACTTTTTTCATTTATTTATCATTGTAACTTTTAAATATTAATATCAATTCATTATAACTTTTAAAATACGTTATCATCCTTAATATCCCATCCATGAGATACGTCTCTCCATATGATAATAGATATAAATGTTATAGAATGATATTACTTTACAGTGCATTGAAATTTCTTACATTTTAACACTTTTATTTTGTTTACAAGCTTTGTTGAAGTAGAAGAAAATATATCTTTTAAAACTGCAGTATAAACTTACTTAAAGTAAGAATTTGATTTTAAAGTTTAAAGCATTTTAAACGTTATTCGGATTAGCGTCACAAAAGTAATTATTATAAAATTTATAAAGCACGTAGCAAAATTAACGTGTAATCTCTATAAATGCAGGAAAGTGGTCAATTTTTCTATTTTGTGTGATTATATATTACTATTTGAAGAAGAATGCTTTATAATCATTACTTTTGAAACTAGTTGAATTTTGAGAAGATATGGGAGCAGAAGAGTTTAATTGTTTATATCTTGAATTTTATTGTAACATTATTTTATTTCAGGTAAAATTAAAATTAGAGATGCAACGAACAATGGTTTGGCCGAATAACCGAATACCAATTAATCGGCCAAATTACAGCCGAATATTCGGCCGCCGAATAATGAACTCATTTTTGTCTAAAAACATAGTATAGTATGCACTATATGCACAATTCTTGTACATTTCATAACTAAAATGTATTATTTTCTTTTTTAAAAGTTATTTTTATACATTTTTTTTATTTTTAAAGCCATTATTTGATTCTGAAAAAAATATTCGGCTATGTTCGGCTTAAAAATTGCCTCAATAATAATTCTTTGCAAGTTTCTTATGAGGTATTGTCTAGTCATATTTTAATAGATACTAGTGAGCTTCGCCCACTAGCGGGTCACTATTTTTAAATGAATCACTATAATGAATGAATTCTCAAAATTCCATATTCTAGCTCATAGAAAAAAAAAATTTTGATCGAGTAAAAACTTACACCGGGTTCCCATTGCCGTTGGCAGCGGTGACCCATGCACACTGCGTGTGCACAGATTAAGGGATACACATATTTATTCCCCGCCCCTCCTAATTAACCTACATATACCAATTTCTGAACAGTCTAACTCAATTTCTATTTTTTGGTACCCCTAGTCCCTCTTTCCGCTCCCCTTAATGTTAATAATGTAGCACTTTCGAAAATATCCTCCTTCAATTGTAGGACCCAAAACCTATATATACCAGTTTTGAATGGTCTAACTCAATTTCTATGTTTTTGCCCCCCCCCTCGAAAGGGGGGGGGCAAAATAATAATTTAATAATAATTTTTTAGAATAATAATTTTACACTTTCTAAAATATCCTCATACGACTCTTAGGCCACCAAAACCTTTACATATTTATTTTGAACGGTCTAATTCAATTTCTAATTTTTTGCCCTTCCTGCCCCTCTGCCTAATAATTTTACATTTTCTAAAATATCCTTATTCGACTCATAGGCCACCAAAACATATAAATACCAATTTAGAATGGTTTAGCTCAATTTCTAATTTTTTGTCCCCCCCTCCCCCCCCCCTAATAATTTTACACTTTCGAAAATATCCTCATTCGACTTTTAGGCTCCCAAAACCTATGTATACCAATTTTGAACGGCATAACTCAATTTCTAATTTTTTGTCCCCCTCCCCCAATAATTAAAAATATCACTGGAAGGATTTTTTTTTATTATTATTAAATAACGAAGGATAAATATTAAATTTTTTCATTATGCTTTGAAAAAAAATCAGAATTTGCTTGTATGGATCAGTTGGGACAATTTTGAATAGATTAATTTTTAATTTAACAGATTATGTTAGCTTACTACAGATATGTTTTGCACTTATTAATATAGCATAAAAGTTTTTACATGATTCTTACATTAAAATGGTATGATGAAATTCATTCAAGGTATGAAAGTTTTTTTTTTTTTTTTTGGGGGGGGGGGGGGAGGGGATATTAGTTAATTTCAAATAAAATTTCCACAATACATGACAAATATAAATTAAAAAATTAAAAAATTTTATTGTGTAATATAATGTTTTTATTTATATTGTGTAAATATAAATAAAAACATTTCTTAAAGAATTATTCGGCCTGGGCCGAATAATGGACTTGATATTCGGCCGAAGCCGAATATTCGGCTGACAGGCCGAATAACCGTTGCATCTCTAATTAAAATAGTAAATTATAATGTAATTTTATATAATACTTTCGATTTCATTTAAAATTTTATAAAACATTTGTGATTAACAGTATTATTATTATTATTATTATTATTTTATATCGTATTTTATTTTAATAACTCATTAAATGGTTAATTAACATATTGATAAAAAATAAAGAAAGAAAGAAAGAAAGAATGAAAAAAAAAAATCAAATTGTACATTAAATAACGAATTTTAAATATTGAAATAAATTTTAGTTTTAAATGTTTCTGGTAAAATTAAAAATTAATCTTTCTCTCTTTTAATTTTTTTCATCATCGTCATTATTAAATATATATATATATATATATATATATATATATATTATTACGTATTTCTGTAGACATTTTCATATAAATTAAGATATTTTTCGACATTTTAATTAGATAAAAGAAAAATTTGTTTTAATATGCTGATTTATCTGTAACGTGAAAATTGTAGGGAAAAAAAAAAAAAAAAAAAAAAAAAAAAAAATGAAAGCATTATTTCCACAACCTTTACACATATAGTAAATATACTTTTAGTTAAATAAATCATTTAAGAAATATATGTTCATATAGCAAGATTATGTGCTCTGGCAAATTCAATTTGTTCACACGCGTCATTAAATAAAATTTAATAAAATTTAATCAAGTATTTTTGGAATGACCACAAAAAAAAAAAAAAAAAAAAAAAAAAACGATGTTTGAGTTGACATTATATTTTAAAATGTAACTCAAAAATATTTGCTTCTGTAAATGTAAGAACTTTTTGGTCACAAATTTTAAACTATTCACATTTCTCACATAGTATTTTCAAGTAATTTCTGTTTGCTGTTTAAAAATAATAGTTACAATTTTCAGTGTAAACAAAGAATTATGTAATTAAGATTAAAAACTATTAAAAGTTTAAAATTAGAAAACATTTCACGTGTATATATCATATATAAAAGGTAACAAACCACTTTAAAAAACACAAAGCTTTTCGCCATTATAACAATAGCATCATCAGGGGTAATTGCGTTACATAGAACCAGCAATATAAAAAAAAGAGAAGTTCAAACGGTTTAAAGTAATTTTAAGTTACGGTTACAATAATTTTTTTTAAATTTCAATATCATTTTCAGTATTTTTTTTCTTCTTTTATGAGCACAACGTGTGCCATATTTTATGAAGTGATGCAGCATCCTTGGAGTTAATATCAAGTACAATAAAGTTATTAACTCCAAGGATGCTGCATCACTTCATAAAATATGGCACACATTGTGCTCAAAGAAGAAAAAAAAGAAAAAAAAAAAAAATACTGAAAATGATATTGAAATAAATAAAATTTTTTTTTATTGTAACCGTAACTTACTTTTTTTTTAACCGTAACTTTAAACCGTTTGAACTTCTCTTTTTTATATATTGCTGGTTCTATGTAACGCAATTACACCTGATGATGCTATTGTTATAATGGCGAAAAGCTTTGTGTCGTTTTTAATAAAAATAGTTTATCTACGTGTTTTTTTATAGTGGTTTGTTACTTTTTATATAAAGAATTATGTGTAAATTCATTCAAGAGCAGCATTATAAATCTTAAAATAATAAATAAATAAATAATCTTTTTAAAAAATCTTATAAAATGAACAAATAACACTGCTCTGCATGAAAATCGGCACCAACACCATTTTTGGAAATTCGTTTGTAAAATGACCTCCTAAATCCGAATATGACGCCCATTTTGCCCTATCAAGCACCGTTTTTTAGAAATGACTCCTTATTTTTTATTTCTTTTCGATAATTTTAAGGTTATAAATTTGATTTGTAGGGGGGGGGGGATTATTTTAATTGTTAAATACCTTCTGAGGGGCTACATAGTTGAAAAATTCTAAAATATGAATATTTGCAGCAAGGGGAAAATTTTGGGGGGTGGGATTTGCCACTGAAATTGTATATTACATTTATTATATTTTATTTATTAATTATTATTATTATTATTTATGCATCTTATTATTATTATTATTTTTAAATGTTAAAATATTTCTTTTCCATTTTCCAAATCAAATTCATGGCCATAAAATTACCGAACAGTGATACAAATTGGGGGAGGGATGACGTCCCGAGAAAACGGTGGGTGATTGGGAAAAGTGGGGGTCGTTTTCGGATCCGGGAGGATATTTTACATAAGAATCAGCAAGAATGGTATCAGGGCTCGAAGAAATTTTTTTTTTGCAGTGCAGTATAATTAAAATATCAAATTAAAGAACAAGTGTGCAATCAATATTTAAACTTGAAAAACTTCTTCACACACCATAAAATTAATGGAAGCACTACCGGTTTCGAAGGAACATGGCCTTTCTTCTTCAGGTGCAAAGATTAGTGCTTCCATTAATTTTATAGTGTGTGAAGAAGTTTTTCAAGTTTAAATAAATAATTACAAGTTCGGACAAATAATACATATGTATATATATATATATATATATATATATATATATATTTTTAATTTCATTATTACATAAATTGGTATTAGAGTTTTAAGATGACTTATAAAAACCAAAATAAAAAAAGCATAGAAACGGAATAAATGAAATATATTGTTGACTTTATAATGAAGCCTTTTAAAGGGAGAATAATATTTATAACAATAATGACAACGATATATGTATATATTTGTTTACTGTATAGATGTGTAGTTAATAAAATACTTTTAAGTAATTATTAATGTATGTTTTTTGTGTTTATAAACGCATTTAATATTTTTTTATTATATATATATGAATATTTTAGTAAGTTTTCTGCTTTAAAAAATAAGAGGCCTTTTCTTCATCGTAGAAATATTCTATAATTATTTACAATCATTTTTGTATAAACTAATAAGTGTTAGATACGATATGTTTGTTAATGTCTGTTGCTTTTATCTATATATAATATATCTTCTAAAAAAGAATGTGTTAGCATAACGAAATTCAATATTGAGTGGCACGGAGAAAAAGACAATCATATTGAAAAATAATGTAATTCTTTTATGTGCATTTAAGATTTTGTAATTAACAACTTATATAGAAAGAATCATTGATGTTATAAAGAAAAATAAAACGGTTTAGTGTTATTCAGCAAAATTAAAAAGGAATATTTAAAAAGTGCCATTCGGCAAATGTCAGTAAAAGGTCTTGTATACATTGCAGTATGAAATAGAAATTATTATTGAAACGAAATTGATATGTATTGTTAAAATATATAAAAAGCATTTAAAGTTTGAAATTATTTACAAAGAAACAATTCAGTTTTTTTTTTTTTTTTTTTTTTTTTTTAATTATTATTTTATTTTATTACGCGATGTACTAGTTAAGAGAGAAAATTTCAGCTTTTTATAGTAGAGTTTTCATCATTAATAATAAGAATGCATATGTATATGTATTTTTCTTTCATGTTTGCATATATTTTGTGTTATAAAATTCTTTATTGATTTAAAATATATTAGTTAAAAAGTTATGAAATTTTAAACATCATATTTGTTTCTGCGTATCACTTGCCCTTATTTTGAGACATATATATATAAAAGTGTCCCCCCCCCCTCTTTACAAAAATAAATCTTTATAAAAATGTCCTTTAGAATAACCAGCCTTTCTTGAAAAATCAACCAGACAAGTGCGACCAGATTTATTACGCAATTTTATTTCATTATTCAATATATTTCAATATATTATGCTCAAATTAAATGATTTTATTCGCTTTCAAAATATCTTTCAAAAATAAGAGGCGCGAGAAATACGCAAGGAGATAACGGGTAATTTGCAAAACTTTTGTTACTAAGGAAATAAATGAAGCATGATGAAAATTTCTACAAGTATTGATATTTTGTATCAATTTTGAAAGATATTTTTAAAAACTGATTCGTAAAGCTTAAATTTACACAATAACATTAAAAGAGGAAAATTCAAGATTTGGTATATTTTATTACTCTGATCTGGCATTTATTGAAAATTGATTAATGTCGATAAATATCTATTTTTGTGTCTGCTTTCGCTACAGATACTGATAACAGGAGTATCAGTAAAAATTCCTAAAGTATTTTCTAAAATTATATTGTCTTTTAGAAATATATATATATATATATATATATATTTGCGTAATAATAACATTACGGACTATTTTAGGGAATTTTCTTATTTTTTCAATTTTAAAGCTCCCTCTTAAGATTTTAATAACCTCAATGTTTGCAGTCTTCAAGCTTGCTATATATTGTATTTTGTATAAATACTTTGTTTTCGGCGCAAAGTATCCATATAGAAATTCAACAAATACATTATTTTAACCAGGTTGTTATAATATCTGAAATGTTAATAAATGGAATCAGTATACTAATAGTTAATATTGATCATTATTAGCCTTATTTAGAAAAACAAAAGTCTTTTTCCTCTCATAAATTAATTAATTTATGTACAAGTATTTGCATGTTTTATATAACTTTAAAATTGTCTACAGCTAAATTTTAAAGAGTAAAGAAGGAACCGCAAGAAATGAAAGTTGAAATAATGGACGTTTAAGCGACACTTTGTTTCATTCTACCATGTTAAAAAATTCGTAAATTTTTAGTAACTTACGAACTTTTCAAATGAGAATGTTGAAAAAAAAAAAAAAAAAAAAAAATGCTCCTGCCAGAATTTTAAATGATATTTTAAAACCTGTCCGACCTTTCTACATTTACTTGTTTTTGGAATAACGTGTAAACCAATTAACATACAACTACCCTACTACTAACTAACGGACTAATTTACGGACAGACAGCACATGAATCTTGTAATTTTCGGATTTCTCACACCTCAAAACGTGGAAAAAAGCCAAAAATTCGTGGTTGAAAAATTTCACGAATACCTAAATTTTTCATACATGTAGTATGATGGGGAACTGAAAAAGACAATTTACTAATGTATAATCGTAAGGATTCTCTTGTTTGAAAAGGTATACTCTTTCTATAATTACACAGGTCTACAAAAATGGTGTTGAAAAAAATTGTTTTGATAATTTTAGCTGATCTTTATGTTTTTTAATGTGCTGAAACCGAAAATGCAGCGAGTTTTTCTCTATCAAGTATAGATTTTTGTCAATACAGGGTGTTTACACACACAATTTCTTACATATATCATCATGACAATAGGCTGGTTGGTTGGCTGGTTGGTATGGGTTTACGTCACACTAGTGGTGCGCAATCCCAACAATAGGTATCCATGATTAATTAATCATGAAAACATACTATTAAACTTACCATATAATTATATTGGTGGAAGAATAATGAAAGAAATTTTTATAGGTAGGCACCCTGTATTGACAAAAATCTATACGTGATAGAGAAAAACTGGCTTCGTTTTCGGTTCCAACTCACCAAAAAAATATACAGATCAGATAAAATTATCAAATCAAAAATTTTGATGTAGACCTGTGTTAGCTAGCATTTTTACTTATCTCAGAAGAAAAATTATGCATCTTAAAGAACCCATAGATTTTTTAAAAATCATTATTATTATTATCTCTGTCTACCTTTTCACTTTTTTTTTTTTTTTTTTTTTTTTTTTTTTGATGCGCTACTTCGTATCAAAATATTTCTGTTTATTGTAGAAAATTCAAAAGTTAAAAAAAAAAAAAAAGGCTTTCACTGAGGAAACAATTGTTACGAAATGACTCTCATATGACTTCTTTCTGTTATCTAAACGCAATATTTTCGCTCATACATTCGTTATTTACATATTAATTCTAAGCCCTTCTCATAACAGCAACATTACTAATTTTTAAATCATATTTATCCACCAGTATTTTTAAAAAGGAATCTGTCACATATATTTTCGACGAATACATACAATTAAATAAAGTGAAAACATTTATAAGAACTTTCCAGCATGAAGACTCCGTTTTAAATAACGGAGATTTGGCCCCTATACCTTCATTTGCTATTTAAAATTTAACTAAACATTTTTGAAACATTCTATTTAATATACTGCCTTTTATGAATGAATAACACTGCTCTGCAAAGAAAAAAAAATTCGAGATCTGATACCATTCTTGGTGATTCTTATGTAAAATGACCCCCTGAATCCGAATATAACTTCCGTTTTGCCCAGTCACCCACCGTTTTCTAGATACACCAACTCCTCCCTCAATTTCTTTCCCTGTTCGATAATTTTATGACTATGAATTTGATTTGAAGAATGAAAAATAAATAATTTAACCCATTAACTGCCAAAACTTGAAATAATGCTTTTTTTCTAAATACAAACAGTAATACTCATTATTTTGATCATATATAACAATAATTTAAAATAAAATTATTAAAATTAGTCTTATCTTACTAATTTGTACAACTTCAGTGGAATAAGAGTATAGAATGAATACAAATAAATATTTACGGAAATTTCCTTGAGGGAGCATAAAACAGCAAAAACTACAGATGACTTCAAAAGTAATTATTTTATTATGAAACATTTTTTTTACAAGTTATGTAAACTTATTCAAATATGAAGATTTTCAAAAGTTTTGGATTGAATAGTGCTTCAAGTTTGAAAATTCATTTTAAAATATGAAATTATTTTTCAGATCAATTTTTTTTTTTGCAATAAAATAAACATCTATCCTTTCCTTACTTAAAAACAATACTTAATATAAAATATCTTTTTTAGTTAACTGTTAAACGCAATTACATCAGGTGTTGCGTGAACGCAACACCAGCGAAAAATAGGTTAACACCTAAAAACAAAAAAAATATAAAGTTTAAATAATACCATTAATAACAGATTAAAAAAAAATATAAGCTATGTAATGCATAATTTCAGTGGCAAATCCCCACCAAAAATTTTCCCTTGTCGCAAATGTCCATGTTTTAGAATTTTCCAACTCTGTAGCCCCTCAGAAGATATTTAACGGTTAAAATAATCCCCCCCCCCCTCCTAAAAATCAAATTTATAGCCACAAAATCACCGAAAAACGATAAAAATAGGGGGCCATTCCTAATAAACGGTGGGTGGTAGGGCAAAATGGGCGTCCTATTCGGATTCAGGAGGTCATTTTACATAAGAATATGCTGAAATGGTGTCAGAGGCAATTTTGATGTCGAGCAGTGTAATCTTAATATATATATATATATATATATATATATATACATATATATATTAATACCACAGGCCTGCGATGAAAAAAACACAAAGGAATTGATAGCTAAACTTTTTGTATTTTTTGGTGCTGATTTCAAAAAATACAAAGAAAAATTTCTATCACGTCACGTTTTCTTGAAAAATTCAATTTTACTTCGATTTTTAACTCATACATAATATTTGCTCCTCTTGGTCAATCATCTATTCTATTTAGATTTAGATTAAAAATACTTAAAAACACGTAAAATTAAACTTTATTTAAAAGATTTTAAACCATTATCCGAATCCTTTCGCTTTGAAATACCAAAGCACCATAAAAGATTTTTATTACTATTTTATATAAATTACCTTTATAAAAACAAATAAAATAGTATGTTGGTGATTTTCTTTTAGAAAGGGCACCATAATTTGATGTAAAAAGTACCCAACGGAACTTTTCGTTTCTCTCGATCAGAGGCGGCTCTTGCGATCTAGCAACAGTGGTTTTCATCCATCTAAACCTATAAAAAATAAATCAGTTGCTGAAAAATCAATTTGCTACACCAAGAATCTATCATTGTACATAGATTTAAATGGATAAAAACCTCTGTTACCACACAGTACATATTGTTCGAGAAAAAGAAATACTGATATCGATTTTACTAAAAACCCTGGCGTGATGAAAAAAAAAAAAAAAAAAAAAAAAAAAAAAAATGGAGGTTATTTTTGAAATCAGTATACCAAATATCATAAAAATCATCAAAAAGTTTTCTTGTGTTTTTCAGAAACTTCAATTTCGCAGGCCTGTGTAATTATTTACTTTTATGGAAATATTTGTAGTGATTGCTAATATATTTTGAGAAAATTCCTGTACTTTTTCACTCTTTTTAAAGTTGCTTTTTTGTAGCAAATATTTATATAATATTTTTTCCGTTGAAGTATATATATATAAAGAGTGTGCATTATTAAAAAAAAAATTGAATTGTTAATCTTTTGGAAAAAAATATTTTTAAGAAAATTGTTTACATTTAGAAAATGAGAATGTAAAAAAATATTCACACAATTGTTTTAATTTCATATTCAGTATTAGTAATCACTGTATTCATGACTTTTATTTATAACTGTTCTTTTTTTCCCTTACAGAAACATTTTATATTAAATGTTAATAATATTTTTAATGGAAGGTTTTTAATTGATAAAGGCAATTATCGGAGTCTCATGTCTCATGTGAAATATAATTTTCAGGTGATATACTTACTTATGTGTTTCACGATTCATTTTAGCATTTATTCGATACGTACTATAAATTGAATGTTTGTAACTGTTAACCTTATAGTGATGTTTGAAAGCTTTTCTTTTATTACTATTGATGTTTAAAAAAGTATTGTTAATATATTACTGTATAAAGCAATAAATACTTAAAAAGTTGTCATTTTGTTTATTTATCATTTCATTCGCAACAATAAAAAGTACCGAAAAACTGGTTAAAGTAATACATAAATAACCGTATATTAAAAAATTTCGAGTTCTTGCAACGTATTGTGTTTGCTTACAAAATTTATTAATGCATTCATTTGTTTTTAATATATATATATATATATATATATATATATATATATATATAATTCAACATTATAATGATCATACACCAGGAAGGAAGATGAAAGTAAAACTTTATACAAAGCAAAAAAGAAAAAGAAAAAAATTGAAAATGTCAATAAATGTAGAAAAATAACTTTGAAATTTCCCAAAAAATTCCTATATCTTTACCAAGGTCAATTATAGCAACAGTATAATAGTAATAATAATAATAATAATAAAGATATATGAGATCATATAAAATCACTCTCACTTCCCAACATCTCAAAGACTTCAACAATTTATTAAAAGACATTGAAAAGAAGAGAAAGAGAGAGAGAGGAGAAAAAAAAAAAATCATTAATTTGTATACTAACTTTCATGAAGCAAGAATAACTTGAAAAGTATTGAACACGATACAATACTAATGTAAGAGGCAATAAGATTAAACTTTTTAAATAGTTAACATAGTGATAAATGAAAAAAAAAAAAAACATTTAGATTGATCTTCAATAAATAAAACTAAGCAGCGAAAAATATTGAACTTCATAATATAAAAGTAGCTAATTAAAACATATTACCATACAACAACCATTTTCACATGGACATCCCCAATATTTAAAAAAGAAGAAAAGAGTTGAGTAATTTTAAAGATATCAATAACTATCTGTTAGGTGGTTAGAAAATATTTTATATTTAAAGATACTAATAAAAATTAATCTCAATTTGATATAAATAAATTAACTGCTATATTAAACAACTTCATAAATAATGTTACTTTTTAAAGTATACAAATTCTGTGATGTCAATTTGAACGTTGTTTATCAACTACTTTTATGATTCCCCCCCCCAGTTTTATAGCTGAAATAGTTATATATATATACATATTGCAACTTATTGTGTTTACTTACAAAATTTTTACATTTTCTCCATTTGTTTCTACATATCGTTAGATTTTTGCACACATACTTCCTTTTTTTTTTTTTTTTTTTTTGGGGGGGGGGGGGGCAGTCTGAATTATTAAACATTGGTTTACATGATATATTTTTTAAAAATGACATCATCTTTTGCATTATAATATTTGGATGTTTTAAAGTTTAAACAGCTACAACAAATTAAAAATGACATCGTAATCTTTTAATTCAAATTTTATAATCGCGTGTCTATTTATTTATATCATTAATTTCTCTTAACGCAATTGAACTGTACATATTTATATTATTATTATTTCTTTCTGACGTATTAAAATTACATTTAGCAAGAAAATGAGTTTATTTTAAAAATACAAATTGTTTCTTTTTATTCAACTTTCGCTGTACGGATGAATAAATTCTGGAAAATTATCCGGTAAGCTTTAATTTCTTGGTAAAAACTACAAACTATATTGATTTTTTTTTTTTTTTTTTTGTAAGTAAGATATCTCTGTGAATGAATCAATGAATTTTGTATTGGTTAATTTATTACTTGAATCAATGTACAAATCTTCAAAATAGCACAAACCATGAATAAAGTTTTATTTTCTTTATCTCGATAAATTGTTGCAATTGTGATGTAAGTTTTTATGTTTAATTATCCTTTTCCATTTTTTTTTCCATTTGCAATGCATGCATTGAAACCGTGGATAAAAATTTACTTATAGTCGGTAACAAAAGTGTCCGAACACTAGCAAAAATTCCTATGTAATAGAAGTACACTTCATACGGTTTTGTTAAATAAATCCTTATCGAATCATGTTCTTACACTGACTAAGAACAGGATTCGACAAAGATTTATCTAACAAAACCGTACAGTGTACTTTTTTTACATAGGAATTTTTGCTAGTGTTCGAACATTTTTGTTACCGACTGTACTTTATTCCATACATTGTTTATAACTATGACATCAGTTTCGATCGTTATCCCCAGAATACGTAGACATTCATTAATAAAAAAATAGAAAAAAAATAGTCATTCTGTTTTTAGTCTGAAAATATTCCTTTGTAGTAGTAAAAGACACCAAAAAATTTATGTTGAAAAGTACTAGAACAACAACTAATAATAATAATAATAATAATAATAAAATTTCGTAAGCAATTACCAGACATATTTGTACCTTCAAAATGATGTATTAAAAATTAAAAAAAGTCGATTTTTGGAAAACATGAATTGATTTAGCAATTAGGAATTTTACGAATGTGTAAACAGAATAATAATAATAAATATTTTATTAAGTAATGAATGATTCTCATTCGAAAATTTCCCATAGGATTTGGCAGCTAGTGACCACAGTTGATTCGTCCCCTTAAAGTAAAATTTCAATTGTTCTTTATATACCTATTTTTTTTTTTTTCAATTAAAACATTCTAAGTTAACACATATTAATTTTATTCACTTAATATAATTTGGTATAAACTTGTTCATACATTCTTTTTACTCCCCCCCCCCTCCCATCCACACACACACGCCTAGCATAGCGTGACAGGATATCCCAAATGCTAGAAAACGCCGTTTTCCATAATTACTTTACATGAATATTTTATGTGTTCTATCTGTTGTGCCAAACTTTTCGTGACATTATATTGAACAACGCGACTCTTTTTCTTTTCACTTTGCGTGTTACGGTCAACCTCCATGGCTCAGTTTGGCCAGTAGTGGACACCAAAGCGATGGTCAGTTTGAGGATGAGATTTTCTTTTTGGTTTTGATTTTTGCGCAGCCAATACACACAAACACAAGCACACATAAGTTTGGCATGTCTGACCTTATTTTGCAAATTACAAAAGAAGTTTAGCTTTAAACTTTTTTTGTTGTTGTTGCCACGTTAAGGCTTTTTTCGAAATTAAAAAGTAGTGTTGCGCTTGACTACCAGTAAAAATATAATATCAACACTTAAATTCAAGGGGAAGATCATTACAGATAATGTATCAACTTGTGTATACATCAATGATTTTCTTACGTTTGGAAAAATTCTTTTATTTTTAACTCACTGAGTGTATTAAAAAAAAAGACCAAATTGTAATGTTTTTTTCACTGCATGTACTAACGAATACTTATTTCAGTTTGAAATTACAAATATGATTACGCATTTAAAAATAAACCTCATGAATATTCGGAAAAATACGTTTAAGCTAATCAGAGGTTTAAAATAACCTAACGAATCTTGGCTCTTTAGATTTTATTACTTTCTTCTATATGTAATATAGAGAAAGTATTGGATTCGTGAAAATTTTCGAAATCCGGTTTTCGATGGATTTACACGTTTTGGGATGTCCTGAACACGATATGATAGTTCTTACAAAATGTCTGTCTGTCTGTCTGTGTGTATCACGATTTTTGTGGACACTGTATCTCACGAACCAATGAATGAAATTTAACCAAACTTGGTATGTAGTTGGACCCTGACATAAACTGGTGCTGATTAGATTTGGCGATCAATCGCTCAACAGGTGGTGCTGTGATCGCATTTTTTTAATAAACTTTTAACATGGCAGTATAGGACAAAATTTCGTATAAATGTACCTAATGAGAGTTATTTTAAACTTGTGATTTTAAAATTAATATGAATTATTGATAATGGTAGTAGTTAACTAGGAAAAAAAATTTGTGCATGTGGAGGCTTCCCCCCTGGGGGGAAGTAAATTTTCAAGATGGGTATCTTTCGAAAGGCCTCGTCAATACTTTTAAAACGAATGATTGAACTATAAATCTGTGATAATTTAAAACAAAGTTATCGATTTTTTTTAAAACTTTTAACGAAAAAAATAGTATTTATTTATATATATTTTTTTTTAATATTGAGAATAAAATGGGCTTTTATTTGAATATTTAGTAATCATCTGCATTATCATGGAAGATAATTTTTTTTTAAATAATAATTTTAATAAATTATTTTTACTCAGTGAATTTGTATAGGAAAATATAGAAGAAAGTCTTGTGGTGGCCACAACATACTAGTTTTATTTTATTTTTACTACAAAACCTTTAATTATTAATACAAATTAAAATTCAATTTTAAAGCTGGTTTCAAATTGAACTCGTATGAAACATGGGGCAAAAATAATATTCTGTAGCACGAATTCATTTAAATATTTAAAAAATTTTGTGGCAATCTAACTGATTTACAGTCTTAAGAGCATGTTTTAAACAAGTTACAATAATAAACAGACTTTATTTTGTTGAAGTATTGTTTCATAAGTGATATAATCATGCCAAATATGTCTATAACTAAATATACGCATATCCAAATTCTTCAAACATCGGAGATCTCTATTTAACGCACACTTTTTAATCTTTAATGTAAATTTATTTGATTCTTCTGAATTATTAATTTTCTCACATTCTTTTCTTCGGGTTTCAAAGCACAAACACAAGTGAGTGAAAAAACAACTAACACCAGTCAGAAAATGCTAAAATATAATAAATAATAGTAATAAAAAACATTTACAGAGGGATGGGAGAATGCAGGGTTTTCTACGTTTCATGTAATATTACTTTTGGCGATAGTGGATGGTCGTTTTACACTGCAGTTTAGAATGTTAAAAACAAAGCTTACATTCTTTGTAAATAGAATTTAGTTTAGTATGACAGGATTTATGGACATGCTGTAACTAGATTTTATTCCCTAGCATCGGTTTCTATATTTATTTCTTAAAATTATTGCGGTATTGCTTTAACATAGGAGCTCCTTGGCGGCTTTTATATTTTTGTTGTCATTTTGGCGATGAATTAAAATGGGTATCGCAGCTGCGTAAGTAAACATCTTGGCGAGAAACGACCGAGCTACTTCTGTGGCAAATTTCAAATTTCGAATATTTGTTGGTTATATCCAGAAAATATAGCCAACAAATATTCAAAAGCCATGATGAATACTTATCCAGAAGAAATAGCCAACAAATATTCAGAAGCCATCATGAATACATATTCAGAAGATATCGCCAACAAATATTAAAAAGTCATCATTACTATATATCCAGAAGATATCGACGCCAACAAATATTCAGAAGTCATCATCAATACTTATTCAGAAGATATTGCCAACTAATATTCAGATGCCATCCAATTTATGAATGGTGATGGTCTCGAATACCGAAATTGGCAATTGATTTTTTATACATTCGAGAATAAACTTCTCACTTATCAGTAGGTTTTGGAAAATGTAAAAGTTTTTACAGACTTGACATAATATTTTAAGATAGTTTAAGAAATTAATTGGTAAAATTGGATATCGGGGGGGGGGGGGGGGGAGTATCTTGACAAATTCAAGGTGTAATACAATAAATGAGGACAACGCCAAATTGTTGTCAGAAAGAAATACTCCTATCGTACTAAAAGAAAAAAAAAGTCAAGTTGACTTAAAGTTTAGTCATTAGTTTTAGATGATCCGCGCAATACTCTAATTTGAACATGGGCAATTCCTTTATAAGAAACACGAAAACTATTACTAGTCACTAGACATAAATTGCAGTTTTCAAATTTATAACACAAGACTATGTCGGATTAAAAAAAAAAAAAAAAAAAAAAAAAAGGTGTTAAAAATGAAGTAATAAGGCAAAAATTTTGGAAATTTTTTCAAGTCCCTCCCGCTTTTGCTCCTTGGCTACCTACGGCTCTGAAAACTGTCAATTACTAAATGTTCGAAAAGTAAAGTAAAGTTACTCCAGATTTATTTCTTTTTAATGTTTCCTTTTGAATTTGCTGAATTTCAGTTATTAGCAAAATGCAAAATCATTTCCGAATCGGAATGACATATTCGGAATTCTCTAATATCTTCCATTTATACCAAAATCCCCTCATCTCCCTTGCTGTATATGATCTCATATCTATATGTACAGTTGTTTCCCAAATCTCCCACTAGCAAGCTGTCGTTGTTCCCACGGATACAAACCTCTTCCCCCTCCCTAGGGTGTTCATTTGTTCTATTCTGTTCTTTTGTTCATGCAGCGGCGTTTCATTTTTATTACTCGAGTGGGCGGGAAACTACCCTGCTGTCCCAGACAATGCAATATATGTGAACAATCTGCATGTGACTTTGCTGAATATCTTAGTACGGAGATTATTTATTTATTAATAGAGGGTAATACTGTGTTCAGTGGAAAATAATCGAATTTTCATTTGATTTTGTTGGTGATACGCACTCGTCACACTCATGCTTAAAGGTAGATGCGATTTTTAAATTAATTGAAACTACTGATAAGCTCGGATATTTAACTTAGCTTATTCACTGTCGAAACGTCAGTGATTCCTACTTGTTGATATATATATAGTATATATACATATTTTGGTGTCTGTATGTACTGCGATAACGGTCACAAAAGTGATCCGAATGACTTGAAATTTAGAAGAAAATTTTCTGAGTTAGATAAAATTAACTGTATAGTTTTTGGTATACATATCCTTAAAACTTGTGTACAGGAACACACAAATGTATTTCACACCATTATGGTCGATAGACATCTTTTCTTTTAAGTGTATTTTAACACGGTTAAATTGCATTGAACATAATGCAATTAAGATACACCATAGAGATGCTTAAAAACTTGGTTCCTGCAAAATATAGCATGCATAGAGTTAATAACTTAGTTTACGGGGTGAGGGGGGGGGGGGGTATACAAATATGTTAAAATCGGATAACCAAACTGAATATTAACTTCGAGCAATTTTCATTTACAGTGGTGGACATAATTATAAGACACCTATCTAATTTGACAAATAGTGAAAGAAAAGATTCAGAGCTTAAAAATGTTTTATTAAATACGTAAAAAAACATAAATTTATTCTGTTATGATACATAATTATTTTATAATAATGATATTTTCATACAATTAAATGAAAAGACTTTAAAACATAATGGACAAAAATATAAGACACAACCGTTTTTTCCAAATACAGTGATCAACATAAATAGCAGACACTAATGGTCTAAAAGAAAATCCTCTAACATGGTTATTCAATATTTGGTGAAGCCGCCATTGCTTTTTATAGCATGAAAGATGCGATTCGGCACCGAATCTATCAATTCTAACAAAATATCGCAAGACAGTTCTTCCCAAGCACATTTTATAGCATTCTTTAGCTCTTCGACACATATAAACTGCCTCCCATTTCGGCAAACCGCACGAGCTAAGATCCCCCACAAGTTTTCGATGGGATTTAAGTCTGGGGAGCGAGAAGGCCACGGGAGAACATTGATACTTTGTTCTGAAAGCCACTTTTTTGTTTCGTGTGATGCATGAATCAGCGCGTTATCGTTCTGGAAAGTGTAGTTTTCGCCACAAAGAAGTTCACCGTATATGGCTAGTTGATCTTTAAAAAGATTCTTATACTTTTCGGAATTCATTCTTGAATGCACAAAAACAATATCCGTTTTCTCTTGAGCCGAAAATCCAGCCCAAACCATTACTGAGCCTCCACCCATTTGGCGGCTCATTAGTACATGAGGAGACTTCCGTAAATCATGCCAATAATATTGAAACCCGTCAGGACCATCCAGATTAAACTTTTTTTCATCAGAAAGTAACACAGAGTACCATTTAGAGGTCCAGGCCATAGTTTGTTTAGCGAAGTTTAGATGTTCCATTTTGTGCCGACTTAGAAGCGGTGGTTTTTTTCTTCAATGTTTTATATTTCACATAGGAAGCATTATGCAACATCTTGCGAATGGTTTTCCCTGAACAAATGAGTTTCAAAGCATTTTTAATGCCTGTAATGGTCATCTTATTCTGTGTAGCGAGCGAAAGCACATGGCGTCTGTCTCTAGAGGCCAAGCAAGGGGTACGTCCAGATCTTTTAATCACCGATCCATTAATTTCTCTTTTCAAAACATTTCTAATTGCACATCTAGAGCGTTTAATAACTTTTGAAATATTATTAATTGAAGCACCAGCTCCATTTAATCTCCAAATTTCGCGAATTTCACTTTCTTTTAATTCTGTACCTCGTGGCATGATTGTAAATGCGTGAAGTCGGTTATCGTCTGCTTTAGTTAACTGCTGACGTCATAACAGCGTGCAGAAAGTTTGCATATTGCACATTATTTTCGAAAAAAAGCAGGTGTTTTAATTAAAATGTTAGGGTGTCTTATAATTTTGTCCATGGTAATTTTTTTTTTTTTAATTAAACTCTATAAAAATATCATTTCTGTAAAACAATTACGTGTGATAACAGAATATATTTATGTTTTTGACGTATTTGATAAAACATTTTTAAGCTCAGAATCTTTTCTTTCACTATTTGTCAAATTAGATAGGTGTCTTATAATTATGTCCACCACTGTATATCTCACCGATGTAATCTGAATATTTTTCAGTGATCTTGTAAATTAATTACACATCAGTGCTAATCATACTATGTGGTATAGAAAACATATTCTTGTGAGTCTCAATAATGTAGGGTAAAAGCACGAATAGTGAATCCTTTACGAGTAGTGGACATTTTTTAATTTAAATTCTAAAACAAGCTTTTTAACTCTTGGATAGGTTCGAGCAGCATTCAGGGTTGGGGCTATACGCTCGCACTACTCGTACGTTGTCTTGAACTATTGTCCATTAGTTTTAGAATAGAATTAATTAGTTTAACAGAAAAAAAAAAAAAAAAAAAGAATGATTTTGTTTTTCTTTTCTTTTATTTTTTGGTTATACTGCCTTTTTTTTTTTTGGTAGATTTAAATAACGAAATAAAATTTTGTTTGTTTTTTCTTTGCTTATTTTAAACTAATTTCATCTACCTTTTGCTTTCATGTGGCTAAAATAAGTATGTAGTATATTCATTTATTTTGTTAAAGTTTTAATTTTGTATTAACATATAATATTTTTAATGTATGTACATACACTACTAGTACCAAAAAGTGTCATAATGACCAGTAACGAAAAGCCACATTTGACTTTTAAAGCGAGACCAGTAGTGGACACAGCTCAATAATCTCTCAAATTTAGAAGGTTGAACGAAATGGGAATTCACTTCAGTCATCATATCTGTACTGATAAGTATAAAGGATTTAAGTCCATATTCTTGATTTTTCAGGAGACGAAAAATAAAGTTAAACTAACTAAAGACTAATGAGCAAAATGGATTAGGAAAAAGGGATTATGTTGGTTTATACGCTTTATACCATTCAGTGATTGTCAATCTTCATTTAATAAAGGGAAAAATTGAATTAAATATTTTATACCAAAGATTAATGCTAAATTTCTGACTTGAATCTTTTTTTACCAATGAATTTTCTCAAAGACTAAATGACATGGATTTAAATCCTTTATACCAATCGATATAGAATTTTTTCTGAGTCTGACTATGTATTTAACTTAAAACCGACATTTTTGGACTTAAATCCTTTATACTTATCAGTACAGATATAATCTCGATATTCTCGAGACATTTTTAAGAGCTTTTTCTGTATTTTTCTGAGTTTCGTATTGGACTAGTTGGTTGAGTTTCGTTCTCACTGAAATACGGATAGTGAAGCAGTACTGACTGGAGGGTTAGGCTCCGAGGAGGTTCTCCTTGATCTGCTCTGTCAAGTGCTTGACTTTGTACTATAGAGATCAAGATACTAAAAAGGGACCCTTTCGTGGAAGATCAAACTTGTGATGGTATGTATCCAGACCTCCCTTTAGGAATGACTCCGAATTCGTTGCTAATAGTCCATTATGTTTCTACTTCAAGTTGGAGCCACTCAGCCTGAATCTCAATCTTATTGTCTCTTATTTGTTGAGAGGGGAATTGAATACTCTATAATGTTTTCATTCATAGATTCTGTAATTGCGAACCCAACCCTTCACGATTTTGAATGATAAATTTGGGAATAATTCAGAACAGCAATATTGAGTTGCGAAATGCAATTAAAATGAAAATTTTAAAGTGTTATACATTTGTTTTAGTTTTGAGCTAGATAGATTTTTTGCGATGTAATAATGAAATTAATGAATCTACCGGCTGCGTATTTTATTTATTTTTCACCCAGAGAAAATTTTGAAAAAAAAAATAGATAATCCTAATTTGATATTTTGGAATTTTTGAAATTTTGAAGGCCGAAGATGAGGCTGAGGGGCTGAGTGAGTTAGTGGGACATACAGTGGCAAATTGTCATCACAATTTTGATCATCCTAAGAGTGTATGGCTCTAAAAGCATATATTTGACTAGAGAGCGTATCCTTCATCAAATGATGCAAACAACATAAAAAATCCTGTGACGAATGCTTTACAAGTTTTCATCATTCAAGGTCTTTTGTCACTTCTCTCAACCCACTTTTGAAAAAAAAAATTTCTCTGAGTCATCCAATTGCGGACAGATCTGGCCGTTTCACTCGTCACGTGACTTACGGATGCCACTCTTAATCTTGGTTACTTTTTGGATAGGAACTTTGGTATTAAATGCGCTCTCTAGTCATATATATGCTCTAAAGCATGGCTTCCTAATTAAAGAATCAAACAAGTCAATCAAGTTCTTTCGATGTGCTTAAGAAAATTCTGAGGTGATTGGGATTTTCTCAAAACAATAAAAAAAGAGAGCATGAAACGTTGTTATTAATAAAAGTCATCACTTTGAAAGAGTGATAAAAACAAAAGGAAAAAAAATTGGTATAGAAAATATAAAAAAAAGTATGTATAGAAATTAGAATTATAAAAAAATTACAGACAAGAGAAGAAACAAGACAGCCCAACAAGAAACAAAGAAAAAATTCAAATGAAAGAAGAAAACTTTTCGAAAAACACATTAACTTACCACAAATATTTTCGTTTATTAATCGTCATATATGTATATATTTTCAATGTTCGACTTTTATTTCGTCCTTTTCTGAAAATTCAAGAATCCACTACTAGTACAAAAAGATATCCATTACTAGGTTATAATGCGTCTATTACTGGCGCATTTTAAGCTCTCCGGATTATTTATTTATTTATTTATTTATTTATTTTTTTTTTTTTTTGTCATATAAAAATTCTACAATAAGAAACTTGCGCATACAGTCGTGTAAAGGAAAGTTAATTGAGGTATGAAACACTGGTTAATTTTACAGTCTCCAAAATTAAGAATAGTGTACAAAAACAGGCAAAAAATATTCTTAAAATGTTCCCTAGTGGTGCAGTTACCTTATATCTATTTTGGTGTAATATATGCAGTATAATACAATTAAAATATGTTTAAAAAATATCTCTCATAGGCCACAGTTCCTCTGGAGTCTTTTGTAACTCCTTATACACAAACGAGTAGAGCTGCATCACTTTCAGTAGGAAACATTCTATACTGGAACCTGAATATCATTTTCAACTCATTCTAAAAATATTTATGGACGTTAGAGTGTAGAGAAAGGGACAGATAGACAGACTTTTCAATCACTTTTCAATTTCGTTAAAAAAAGTTAGATAAAAAATTCAGTTAAAAAAAGAATAAATAAATAAATAAAAAACAAATAAATAAATAAAAAGTACAAACATAAGATTCCATGAAATTATTTTTACATATTTGCAAATAAATTAACATATGAAATCGTCTAAAATGTCATTTATATTACTAATCGAATTTTCGGAAGTTATGCACATTCGAACTATCATGATCCTAACAGATTAAAAAAAAAAAAAAAAACTATTTTACAATATAGTATATTTCTAAAAGTGACCTGTTTATATGTTAAAGATGAGTCAAACCAAGCATAATATATGAACTTAGATGCGAAATTCGAAATTATCCCCATGTGGTACAATTGCGTGCAGTTTTGTCAATACTTGATATTGCTTCCTGTAATTGCCGTTTTAAATATTTGATGAGAGCGAACATCTTTCATTCTCACTGGGCTGCAATACATTTTAAATAGCTTTTTTCCTATAATTTTCCCTTTTTATTCGCCTCGTTTCATTCAGTTATCATAAAGAGAATTATGGCTATTCATGTGATGCAGTCATACATTCTGTCATATCTTTTAGAAGAATGGAATAGTATTAGTGAATCTTTGTTGGTCGACATTTGTTTTTTAATAGAAAAATGCTACAGTGTTAAAGCGCTTAAGAACATAAAATGTACTTATATTTGATTTGTTTTTCTTTGTTTATTTCGAATAATTAAGTGTTAATTCTAAAAAGCACGTATGTCCATTTTTGTGTCGGAGTGAATCAAGGTTAAACTAGGAAAGTGGAATAAATTCAAATGAAACGTAAAAATAAATTTAAACGAAACGAGACAAATCTTCACACTTGCGTTCATGCATTCCATGTATACGCCATAGTTCGTCAAGTTTGAAGCACTAAAACTTAAATAATAATAATAAGAAGAAAAAGAAGAACAATAACAATAATTAATAAAATAATAATAATAATAATAAAATAAAATAAATAATTTGGTGTGTCACTCACACGAATTTCTCTTACCATGAAATTTAATACTATAAGTACGGATTGGAGATTAAGGGTTAAAATAACAAGTACTGTTATGTACAGTCAGTAACAAAATTGTCCGAACACTAGCAAAAATTCCTATGTAAAAAAAGGATACTTCATACGGTTTTGTAACATAAATCCTTGTCGAATCCTGTTCTTAGGCAGTGTAAGAACAAGATTCGATAAGGATTTATTTAACAAAACCGTATGTAGTGTACTTTTTTTACATAGGAATTTTGCTAGTGTTCGGACACTTTTGTTACCGACTGTAAACCTATTTTAAAACAATTCAACTTAGGCTTCGGAACAGCTTTATTTGACAAATGATTCTATGTGAGGGGGGCTACTGCCCCACTCAACCCCCCGTTTCATTAATGTACCTACATTTATAGATAATTCAAATCTGTTATTAAGTTCTAAAGTTCATTTCTAATTATTCAGACAACTTTTAGACGTATCATTCCTTGAATTTTATCAATCTTGAACAAATTTTTCTAGTAACAAGCGTATTCATTTCAAAATACATCATTTGGATCGCCTGAAATTAGTTGTTTTGAATTTACTCTAACAGATACAGGCAAAGAACAAACTATACAACTTGAGATTCACTGTTCAGGAAGCCTCAAAACGTATAAATATACAAGAAACCAATCGATGAATATTTAGCTTAAAAAAATACATGATTTATCATATGGCTTTGAGGAATTAATTTCAATTCCTGAACAGATTTCCTGGACAAGGTAAAATATTATATGATATAGTATAATATAGTAAAGCACTCCCACTAACAAATAAAAAAGAATGTATGGCTTGAATATTGGCAGCCTTGTATATCTTCTGAAAATTATGTACACATCACATGGTGCACATAAATATAATCCTGTATTAATAAAATACGGCACAACCTGAAATACACTTCCATCAGTTTTCAAGTATTGTCGCATTATAATCTAGTTCTTTTGTGTAGCCCTGTAAACGAACAGTGAATGATTTCTATACCATATTCTACATGAAATATGTTTTTACGCATACAAAAAATATATTCGTTTCATTTGGCTCAGCGTAGTCTGTAGATGTTAAACTCTACTTACCTGCAATTTCCCCCATAGACGCAATGTATTTGAATTCTCTTGGGTGTCCCTGTACACAAACCATTTGCTTGATCTTAATGAAAAGCTTAGCGTAGCATCCCTATACCACACACACTTAGAATACCAAGTTTGAACTTTCTGTTATAACTTGATTTTGAGATATGCTGATAACAGACAGACACACAGACAGACCAACCACTAAAAACATGATTTTTAGATTCAGGGGACCTCAAAACGTGTAAATATAACAAAAACTCACTTTCGAAAATTTGACCCCAAAACAATACTTTCTCTACCTTATGGGTAAGAGAAAGTAAAAATAAAAATAGTATGTTGTGGCCACCACAAGACTTTCTTCTATATTTTCCTATACAAATTCACTCAGTAACAATATAAAAAAAAAAAAAGTTTTTTTTCGTTAAAAGTAAAAAAATCGACAACTTTGTTTTAAATTATCACATATGTATAGTTCAACCATTCGTTTTAAAGGAATTGACAAGACCTTTCGAAAGATAGCCATCTTGAAAATTTAGCCCCCCCGGGGGTACTTCCCCTAGGGGGAAGCGATGCCCCCACATGCACAGAAATTTTTTCCCAATTAACTACTACTATTATCAATAATTCATATTAATATTAGAATCACAGGTTAAGAATAATTATCATTATGAACATTTATACGAAATTTTGTCCTATAATGCCATGTTAAAAATTTAGAAAAAATACGATCACAGCGCCTCCTGTTGTGCGATTGATCTCCAAATCTAATCAACACCAGTTTATGTCAGGGGCCAACTAAATACCAAGTTTGGTTAAATTTCGTAAAAAAAAAAAAAAAAAAAAAAAAACGATTTTCTTTCTAAGTTTTTTTTGTAAAAAGTAAACAAAATCGATAACTTTGTTTTAAATTATCCTAGATTTATAGTTCAACCTTTCGTTTTAAAGGTATTGACGAGACCTTTCGAAAGATACCCATCTGGAAAATTTGAACCCCCCCCCCCCCCCCCCCCCCCCCCCAGGGGGATTGACGAGGCTCCTACACATACAAAAAAATTTTCCCAGTTGACTGTCTCTATTATAAATAATTCTTGTAAATTTCATAATGATTACAAAAAAAAATAATTCAATTTATGCGCATTTAAACAAAATTTTGTCCTATATCACCATGTTAAAAATTTAGAAAAAGCGGGATGGCAACGCAACCTGTAAGATAATTTTTACCAAAAGTTGATCGGCACTAATTTATGTCAAGGTGCAACTACATACCAATTTGTATGAAATTCTGTGCAGTAGTTCCTGAAATACAGTTGCTACAAAATTTGTCACACACACACACAGACAGACAGACTGACTGACAGACAGACAGACATTTTCTAAAAATGGTCAAATCGTGTTCTACAGCTCTCAAAACGTGTAAATCCATCAAAAACCCGAGGTCGAAAATTTTTACGAATCCAATACTTTCTTCTATTGAATATAGAAGAAAGTAATAAACGGAACGAGACAAATCTTCATACTTACATTTTATATACACTGGTTCTCATAATTATAAGGACAACAGTTTTTCTACTTTAACTGAACACTGAAATCTATTATTAAAATAAATCTTTTTATTTATTTATTTTTTTATATTTTTATTATTTTTATTATTATTAGTAAATTACATTAATAGACGATATGTATAAAGTTTTACCATTTTTCTATCTAAAAATTTTTTAAATATGGTCAAAAACTGCCTTTTTCCTGCGATCACAATTATAAGGACAGCACGATTGTTCATATTTCTTTTCAGTTATTCTTTAAATTAATATTTTGTGGGACCTCTCTTTAGCGTGAAACAGTCAGACATTCATAGTTTTTTTTCCCTTTCAATATTCAGTTTCAATACCATTTCTTACAGCATAGATGATATTCTCAGTACCTTCATATAAACTAAAAATTCTTTCCACTAGCATGCAATTTTCTAATTTAAGTTCAGAATTTTTCCTCTTTTAGGTCACGGAAAAGTACAGAAGTTTCTTTCTACAAACCCTTTTTTTTTCACAGCTCTAGAAATATAGCAAAAATTTCAGTCTTGTTGAAAAAAAAAAGAAAAAAAAAAAAAAAAATTATCCCCCCTCCCCCCCCCCCTTTAAAAGCTAACAAAAATCTAAAAATTCCATGTTTAAAATTTGTGGATATTGTCACAGAATTAGGCAAATTTATTAAATTCATTCTCTCTTTACTGAAACTGCTCCCCAGAGCACCACAGATCCATTTCTAAAATGCCTGATTCATATTTGCGTTTAAAAGACCTGCTCTGTATTTTTGTATCCTCAAATTGTATAATTAACTGTTAAGACCACTTGGTCAATCAAGAATAAAATGTTTTTATCCGAAAATGTACCATTTTACCATTTCATATTCTCTTTATTCTACTTTCACACAGACGCCCTTCCCTCCCATTATATGTTTATTGGTTATTATTGCTGGTTTTTCATTCATTTTAAAATATTAATTATTTTGAACAGGTAGGAATATTAACCCGGAACCTTTCCATTAAAATTTTGAGAAATTCAACAACAGACATTTTTGGTTGAATGGTAAGATGGATTATGAGTCTTCGATCTCTGTAAAACAACTCTGATTTTTCATCAGATCTCTCTTCTACCGAACCAGCAGTTTCACGTCTGATTACATTTTCTTTAGCCATTTTAGATCTTCAAATTTCATTAGATATACGGGGAATTAAAATTATCTTTCTACTTAAAAAACACGTTTATCACACTTCACTACACGAACGTTCTTTTTTTTTTTTTAAAGAATTATCAGTAATGTCCGTTCGAGAAAATTTAAAGCTGATATATGAATCAATCTAGTCCCGTAGTTAACAAATTCGTATATCAACTATAATTTTTTCGCCCCTAAGTTAAATATTCATTGTTCCTATAATTATATACATCTAAAAACGTGGAGAAAAAATATTTTGTATTATTTTGTATTACTTTTGTTTTACATTTCAAAAATTATAAGAGTTTAGGTTTTTGGAATACTAGATATATTAAGTGTGCTTAGCATAATATCGTTCACAATTATTTTTACATTAGTTATTTCAAAACATCTAGTGTCCTTATAAATATGAGAAAGCGTGTATAGCCATAAAATATAGTTCGTCAAGTTTGAAGTATTGAAACATGTAATAAATAAATAAAATAAACGAAACGAGACAAAACTTCACACTTGCATTATATATATGCGTCATAAAATATAATTTGTCAAGTTTAAAGTATTGAAACATAAAAAATTGAATTAAATAAATAAAATAAAATAAAATAAATAAATGAAACGAGACAAATCTTCAAACATGTACTCTATACATCCGCTATAAAATATAGTTCGTCAAGTTTTAAGTGCTATTTCTAAAACATATTATATGCAGCTTTTTAAAAAAGCAATATATTGAAATTTACAACATACAAAAAGAAATAATGTACATGATTATGTTTATAGCTAGGATACTATATATATATATATATATATATATATATATATATATATATATATATTTAATATGCGCGCACGCATGCTTATTTATATACTCATGATAATATATTTAATGAAAAATAAGAGAAATACATAATATACATAATAAAAAATAAATAACGTACGTAATAAGAAATAAGAGAAATTTGCTTTAGGCATAAAATCAGTGGAAGTAGCATTCCTAAGCTTTTACGTTTGTTTTATTCTTTTGTCCCCACAATTTTTATAAAAAATAATTCTATCTTGAAGGTTCTAATGCTATTATATTACTTAAAAAATACTGGTATAAAATAATTGATGACAAAATAATAAAATATACGTAAAAATATAGGAATGCTGCAAGATAGATGTCTATACTGATTGATATCCATTATTCACAAATGCCTGTTTAATTATTTTTATACAAGCAGAAGTATGAATATATATATATATATATATATATATATATATATATATATATATAAATATACGTATATATATAATTTTATTTTATTTTCATATTTTTTCAACTCTAATAAAATCTAAAAAATCGAATAATGTTTATACACCATATGCATGAATTTTATTACGATTATCGTAATAAAATATATTGAAATTTGTTACTATTTTTTAACATCTTGAAAGGATTAAAACCCAAAGACAACAATCTGTCTAAAAGGTTCGAGAAGTCCTGTATATGGCTTCGATACATAATTTAAATAAGGAACATGTTTCAATTTTATGCTTTTTTTTTTTTTTTAAGTTTCACATGTTTATTATATTTTTTATCTGCTTTGCGATTTTTTGCATTTTTGTACCCATTCAAAAACTGTGTATATGATTATATAAATATTGGAAAATTAAGATCTTGCAACGTCATTAAAATCTATATGAAAGTATTATTTCCAATAGGTATTTTGATGTTCAGAAACATATGCATTATTGGGTAAATGGTATACACAGCATTTTCAGCATTAAACATTATCTAATGAGTAATAATAACTTATTTAAATTTCGTAGCAATTCAAGCACATTTAGGCTACAGAGCAAACAGACATGCTGTCAGAAGAGATGAAGTTATTAAGACTTTTTAATATATATATAATAAATAAATAAATAAATATATAAAGTTCATGTTCTGATTTTGGAACACATTTCCTAGATCTTAGAAAGTTTACGAAGCATGAGGCAATTCTTTCATATCAATCGTTCATAAGTAAAACTTACAATTCTTACTTCTAGGTTCTCGAGGGCCGTCCACTGTCACTTTGATCGCCTTTGCGTAAGTAGCTACTTGAGGAGGGCTGGAACTGATGGTTATGATTAGGGTGAAGCTTTTGCCTGTTTAAAATAAAAAATATGCAAACATGTAAAAATGATTTCATCATACAAGAACAGAATTTCAAAAACATAAATAATTATCACATTGCATTTGATAAACACACTTTTACGTTCTTATCCGTCTACGCAGGTCACATAACAGTACACTTTTTGAAAACTGAGCCTCCCACCACATTTTCTTCCTTCCAATATTATATCATGGGATTTTTGCTACTTCCTTTTATAAGACATCTCATTCAAAAATGACGTTTCTCCAACTCTGTCTTTTGAATATTATTCTTTGAACATGTGGCCTTTTAGCTTAGAGCGCAATTACAAGAAATAGAGTAATAATAATAATAAATTTAGATATTTCTTTTAGAGATTGTAAGTTAGAGTCTAAGTTTACAAAATGAAAAAAAAAAAAAAAATGCTCACTATATTTTAAAAGACGACGTGTTCAAGGAGTATAATTCAAAAAAGATAATTCGAAAGCTTCGTTTTTTGATGAGATATCTTAATAATACGAGGGGGCGGGATTCTATAGAATAACATGGGAAGGAAGAAAGGGGTAATCTGACTCATGCGTATTCTTAAGGCGACTCTTCACGTCGGAGTGTTAATGTCGGAGTACTTTTTATTTTGAACAGTAAACCCCGCTTTTTGGCGTCCCCCATAAAAATAACGCCCGATGCAAGCGTAAATACACAGCAAAATATACTTGTATTTTTATTTATTTTTTATTTATTTATTTATTTTTTTTTTATTAGGACGGAGGACTATTAGTTTCAATCTGAAGTTTTTGTAAACCAGTTTTGTGTAACACCAAAATAAATTAGAAATGTCAGTCCTATCGTTAAAAAATCGGTACCAAATGAAAGGTGTGATTTTTCTGAATCCAGGGGTGCAAACAGTTTTTCGACACGGCAATTAAATTTTTTTAAATTAACTAAAGTAGGAAATTTAGGTGGAAACACTTCATTTTAAATCATTTCAGTCATTTTATAAAGTACGTGGCCCAGTTTTACGGTCAAAAATGAGATAAAAAATAAACAAAAATTATAAATTATAAATTATGAAATAAAAATTTTACAGATTGAAATTAATAGTCCTCCGTACTAAACAAAATTCTGTTTTTGACAGAATTTTTACTTTTTTTTTTTTTTTTTTTTTTTTTTTTTTTTTTTTAAATTCAAGTGAATTTATGAGCTATGAATTGCGCATGAATGCGTTTTCTTAGTTTTGGTATCAACAGCTTAAGCCTTTTTAACAAATAAAATTTCTATAACTAATAACATCTTACACAATACGCACTAGATTTATTGATATAAAATCAAAGCTCGCAGCGTTCCTAAAAATTTACGTGCATTTTATTATATTGTCACCACTTTTTTTTTTTTTTTTAAAGAAATTTTTATTAAAGCTTTTAATGCTATACAATAATTAAAAAAATTCTGGTGTAAAACAACTATACAACTTCAATTACTCATTATTACACATATCATATGCACTTACTTTTTGAGGATAATGTGATCAGAACTTCGGAACACATAAAACTAGTTTAACAAAGTGCACATCTAAAACTTTTACGGTAAGAGAAAGTCGATACACGTGTAACGACATATAGAACAGAGTTTACATAGCGAGTTAAAAAATAAGGGGGAAAAAAAGGTCGATTCATTTTTTGAAACATCAATTTCCGAGATCTAAAACTGACTTACTTAATCAAAAATAGTCGGCATAGCGCTGCAGCGAAGGAAGTAAGTTGCGAAGTGTAAACGAATGTGAAGCGGTTCTAAAGTTTGGTTGAAGGGAAGAGAAGGTAAGTTGGTGGAAGGAAGTAAAGTGTGGTGTGTAGCGGAGTGTTAATTTCCTTGTAATAATCACGTAATACATGAGAAAGGCTATCTAAAATGGATTTATGTAACAAATTTCAAATTAATCGTTAGAGCTGTTTTTGAGATACCGACTTTTACCAAAATTTAGCATACTCAATTGTTGACCGGAAAACAACAATTACATACAAAAAGATATCTAAAGGGGAGTTAATACGGCAAGTTTGAAAAAAAAAAAAAAAAAAAAAAAAAAAATCCGTAAAGCCGTTTTTAAAGGAACGCACTTGCGAGACTTCAAATTGAGCTATTTATAAACGACGCCTATCAATTTTCCTGAACTAACCAACTATATCATACGAAAGGACGTCTAATAGAGGGTTTATATAGCAAATTTGAAGGAAATCGTTTGAGTCATTTTTAAGATAAGAACTTATGGTCACTTTTCCAGTTTCCGATATTCCCCTTCCGGTTTCCCCATTTTCACCAAAAGCTGAAAAAATCATGTGTACATCAGCTATGTCTCGATTCTGAAGTTTCGTAGTTCTATATTTATTAGTTTCGGAGAAATGGTAGTCAGAAGATTCTCCACACACATACACAAACAAACACATACATACAGACACACTGACCAATTGTCAAAAACTACTTTTTAGGACTCAGGAGACCTTAAAACATCAGGTGAATACTCAATATAAAATTTTTAGGCGAAATACAATACTTCCATTACCTACGGTATCGTATATTGAAAGTAATTTACTGTTGTAAAGCAACGATAAGAAAGTAATAGAATCACAATTTTTAAAAAGAAACTTTTTCAATGTTTTAAACATTATTTAACAAGTATGATGTGGCCACCACATGACTTTCTTCTATATAATTATACACAAAATTTATTCTATACAAATTATTTATTAAATTATCAAATTATTTTCAATTATAAATGCAAACGATTTTTATCTGACAGAATTATATTATCACTAAATGCCGAAAGATGTCAATTTTTTGCAAATCAGAAGAAATGATTCTTTTTTCAAAGTTTTTTTTTCGTTAAAAGATAAAAAACATCGATAACTTTGTTTTAAATTATCACAGATCAATAGTTCTACCATTCGTTTTAAAGGTATTGGCGAGATCTTTCGAAATATACCTATATTGAAAATTTACTCCCCCCCCGAGGGGGTAAGCAATGCTCCCACATGCACAAAATTTTTTTCCTAGTTAACTACTACTATTATCAATAATTCATATTAATTTTATAATCACACGATTAAAATAACTCCCATTATGTAAATTTGTACGGAATTTTCTCCTATACTGCCATGTTAAAAATTTAGAAAAAATGCGATAACAGCGCCACCTGTTAAGCAATTGTTCCATTAATCTAATCAGCACCAGTTTATGTCAGGGTCCAACTAAATACCAAGATTGATTAAATTTCGTTCTTATGTTCGTGAGATATAGCGTCCTCAAAATTTGTGATACACACTCACACAGACACACACAGGCAGATATTTTCTAAAAAGAGTCAAATAGTGTTCAGGATATCCCAAAACGTGTAAATCCACCAAAAACTGGAGTTCGAAAATTTTCACGATTCCAATACTTTCTTTTTATACACATATAGAAGAAAGTAAAAAAGTAATTGTTTTAAAATAGTGGAGACAAAATAATAAAGCGAATGCAAAAAATTAGGCACGGTGCGAGCTTTATATAATATTTTTTCATCTTTATTGTTTTACTAACGCACATTAAGAGTTATAAAATAGCAAAAGAAGAAAAATGTTGTTAAATTTTAACAAATCTTCAAAAATAAGTAATGACTTTTGTCTCCCTAATTAAAATAATTTAAATCATAAAATACCACTTTAACCTAATAATAATAATAATAACCTAATTAAAATAATGAGCCATCAACTTTGATAGTGATGCCTGGGGAAAGTTTTCGACTTTTGCCTGTAAAACCGTTTTTCCTTTCCTAACGGTTAGTCGGATGGGAAATCGTCACGACCCCGCGCCCACACTTTAATACATGCACAAGAAGCGCTTTAAACCTATGACATTCTAATGTGCCAGTCATCGATAGAATCGACTGTCTATCGATTCGGGATCGATAACAAATATTAATGCTATTCTGGTCACAAATATTTATCCCCCCCCCCCCAAAAAAAAAAGGAAAAGAAATTAATCCATAAATTAGTATTTAAGTACTTTTCTGAACTTCTTATAAGAAAGGAAAAAACCTATAAAATGAAGTTTTTAATCTAAATATGAGTAAAATAATTGTCTTTACTCATTGTAAATGTTATATTGATTAATAAAGAATGATCATATAGTCTTTACACTAAAAATAAATAAATAAAAATAGAAAAAAATAAATAAATAGAAATAATTTTTAAAAATCATAGAATAGGAGAATAAAATAAATATTTTATTTCAAACAGAATTTAATTTTGGATGAATAGCCTATTTTTCATTAATTAATTGTTTTTAATTGGATGTTGTCGGGACACCCTGCTTTATTTAAGGTGGTCTTTATTCAAAATGGTGAAAACTTTCTTTTTTTTTTTTTTTTTGTTACCTTAAGAACCAAAAAAAAAAAAAAATACTATATATATATATAGTCCTCTCATCCTAATAAATCAGTCTTTTACAGATTTTAATTTATTGCCAAAGGTATATTGATAAAAATATTTCGAAGATTTCCAAAAGACAGACAAAAAAATTCAACATATTATGCTGTTAGATTGTTATATATCTAAATTTATTTCACATGACTACAACTGGTATTCATGAAATAATAATAAAGCTTCTCTACGTTTATGTACAATAACGTGATTTTCCCTCATTTGACGCAATTATTCTGTTGTGCTGAAAGCCAATATTTAAAAACTGACGTAATAATATACCTGTTTTTACTTTTTATCTTATTTAAGTTATTTTAACTTTATGTCAACGAAAGATAGAAAGAAAAAACATTTTTATTTATTTTATTTTTTTCTGAAACAAATAGTTCTCTCGTTCTAAATTAAAAACGAAAGCAGAATTGAGCAAATTGTCATCGGAAATAAAAATTGTTAAAATCTTAAACATAACTTTAGAAATGATTCACATTTTCTAAAATTTAAACACAATCATTTTTCACGAAATTCAACAAACGAAATTTGATGAGTCATATAATAAATAAAGCTGTGATTATGAGTGGTTTTATAATTTAAGCATTTTATGTATTGAATACATACAAATTTCGAAATAAGTAAATAGATATTGGGATATGAATTTAATTTTGTATTTTTAAATTCTATTTTACAGTTATGGATGGGTGTGTGTGTATATATATATATATATATATATATATATATATATATAATAATAATAATAATAATAATAATAATAATTAAACAATCATTAATTTGTAAAATAAAATTACTAAATACGAGAATAATAAAAATCTCGATTTTGAATACCACTTTTACTTAAAGTAATATTTAAGAATCGTTTGAATTGCTTGTCTTCGACTGAATATTACAAATATTGCATCATGTAAATGGTGGTATTCAAAATAGAACCGATCCCTGTAAATGAATAAAAAGTTTTATTTATGCAATAAATAAATAAATATATTTTTGAAAAATGAAGATTTAAAATTCAATTTACATTTAATCTATAGTCAACTTATTTGAAAATATTGTTAAAAATTATTAGATTTAAAAATTACTTTTCGTACTTTAAGGGGGAAAAAGAAAGAAACAAACTTTTAAAAATATAAATTGATAACTAACATAATTTAATAATAATAAAAATGTATATTCTTAAATTCAGACATAAGACAATAATATTTCCCAAATACATCAGACGCCAGGACTTATCCTTCTCTACTCCACACGTCGGCCCGAAAATCCTGACTAAACTCTACTTGTTACGGTCTGAATGTATTCATGGGATGGGAGCTACAAGTGTCTCTAAACTGATTGACGTAGGCTTCCATAGGGAGGATTACGCAGAAATTGTTTATTTGCCTGGAAGGAGCTTATTCTTTTACAGGGCATTTCCCAGGGCAAAACCTCTCGGAGAGACAGCAGATCTCGGAATGTTTGAGAAGTTTTAAAGTGTGTTACATGGCGTAATTCGTTTATGCAGTTTGGTAAGGAGACAGCATTGTTTGTGGGACGTTCTAAACCTTACACTGGTGAACACGTTGCAGACAAAGCTTGGTATTTATGCTAAAAAAGTAAGCTGCAAATGCTGCGTGACTTTGCAACTTCTGCTGGATCCGGGAGGACTAAAAGGACTTTGTTCGACGATAGACAGTATTATGGTGGAAATGGGTTTGAAAATGTTTTGCGCTGTAAAAGAAGATTTAAATGTTTATTCGTGTTACGACGTTAAGGATTTATTTAAAAGCATGATTCGTTAATTGGTGAAACGAAATCATCTCACGTCGTTTAAAGAATTCTACATAGAATTTTACACATTTGGGGATTTAATACACATAAAAAAAAAAAAAAAGCCACATTTAAATTTATTTTAAATTAATTTGATACATTGCAGCCAGAAATCGAATATTTACATCAGAAATAGAAAATGAAAGTTAATGAAATATTTTAGTGCTGTACTTTTGTTATGAAATTATTTTTATGCCAAAAAATTGACTCAAATATATAATTTTCTCCTTAAACAATATTCCGAATTATCCCTTGAAAAACCAGGCATACTCAAACACAATCTGTATGAAATTAAATCCAATCTAAAACTGTTCTCAAAGTTGGTAGACGGGAAGTGCCTTGTTCGATTCCTGACGATCCGTTTTCGATTAGTGCTTCTTAACCTAACCGTTAGAAATTTTTCGTAGTTTCCTTCGAAACACTCTTAAATACAGGCTAGGACCTCTTAAAAAGACTCCATACGGAGGGCATCCCTACTTTTAGGCCTAAAATCAATTTAATCGGTTTTAATAGCATCAACAACACTCAATCTAACATTCATGAAAAAAAAAAAAAAAAAAAAAAAAAAAAAAAAAACAAGAATTAATCTTTTCCAAACTCAACCTGCAGAAAAAAAAAAAAAAAATGCAGTCTGTCTTATTTTTAAATTGGGTAGGTTTGGGTAAAATTAGGTTAACCCGGTGCGACGTCTCTTTTGCGGATGGAATAAGCAGGTCTGCCGTCTCATTTAGGTTCTTTAAGTAATAAAATGGTGGATTCAAAATTATTTTCAAGGTTAAAATATAATTCTTTACATGTGTGTAAGGCGTGAAAGGTCTAAATGCAAAACATTTTTATTTCTAAAGTAATTTTCAATAAGACTATAAATAATATATTTCTTTCATATAATTCTATTCATTCATTTTCTTTTTCTAAATAAATACTAATTTTGTTTTTAAACGGAAGAATATTGTTTTTAGTCTAAAACAAATTTCTCAGATTTTTTTAAATCTTTTGTGAGATTTTATGTTAGCATTGATATTCTTACAAAAAAATTTTCAAGGGAAAAAAAAAAAAAAATATATATATATATATATATATATACAGGGCGCGAAATTTCCCCTCGCCAGCTCGCCATTGGCGAGTGGAAATTTTACTGTGGCGAGTAAAATTTCGGTCTAAATGTAGATAGAATTCTTACAGTATACGGTACTACCAACTATGATTAAAAAATGTAAAATCATGCTAATCTTAGGTAAGGTGACCAGACATCCTCTTTGTAAGAGGACAGTCTACTTTTTCAACGTTCTGCCCTCTTGAACGAAAACACATAACAGGACTAAAAGGTCCTCTTTTTTATGTTTTTCGTCGTCTGTCCTCTTTTTCAAATGAAAAGGATTTAGTTCTTAATTTCAAAAATTTCGCAAAACTGTGAAGATCAATCGGCTGTTGCATGTATCGAACGGTGAACACTAACTTTTTTCTGCGTTTAGATTCACAAAAGAATAACTTTCTAATAAACTTGCCGGAGCATATAATGGTTTATATCTATTCAGATTCTTCGAATCACAAACAAGTAAATGTATTCCCTATATATGAACGGTTCTTTGATCCAGAACATGGAATCACTATTGAAATTTTCATGAAATCATTAAGAAGGTGGTGCTCTGGTCGATATGCGGTGGGTTGAAGTGTGTTCTCACTTTTGCATGAATAATATTCCTTATAAAAATAGGCCCACTAGTGACCGGGAGGTTCTGTCATTGAAGCTAGTCTACGTGAGGCGCTGGGTTCGATACCCGGTCGCGCTCGTTGGCTTAGCCGTTAGGAGTTTTACGTGGTTTTCTGCGAAACTAGCGTAAATATGGGCTAGGACCCCTTAGAAAGACCCAACGGAGGACTCTCCTTTTCAGACCTAGAGCCCAAATGTAGACAATTAGCTTTAATGATAACATTACCACCCCCTCACAAAAATATGCAAAAGTTAGTTGAATTCATTTTATGTACTCCTGGCAAAAACGCTCCCACAAAGCGATTGTTTTCTTCAATGAACAAAATGTAGACATCTGAAAAAAATCCCCTTTAGATACCTACTTTAAAAACTTATTAACTAATAAGACTTGCACTAATTAACTACTTATACTGGTGAGAACTTTTATAAAATGTTCATAAAGAATGAGTGTTCGTTTTAACAAAAATTGTTTCATCTGCCGACTATTAATTTTATTTTTTTTTTATTTGCCTTTTTTTTTTTTTTTTTTTTTTTTTTTTATGATTATGATTTCAACAAAAAAATGTCTTCCGACTTTTGTTAGGTAACTGCATGAAAGTAACACACACACACAAAATTTTTTTTTCGTTTATAGCAAAAATTAATAATAATGAAAAAAATCTATATTGTCCAGTGACACCTATAAAAAATTAGGGATTTTTCCTCTCGCATCCATATATTATTAACTAAGGTGTACTGATCAAATTCATCATTTGAGATAAAAATGTTTCCATCACTTGTGTGTAGCTTTCAAATCGGTTTTTATATTAATTTTCATTAAATTTTGTACCCTCCAAATGACCACTTTTTCAAAATTGAATGTCTTCTATTTTCTTATAAAATGAAAGACATTGTGTAATTTCTCCTTTTTCCAATAAAAAATTCTGGTCATCTTATACGTAAAAATAGATAAGTTAATCATATTTCGTGGCGAGTAATTTTTTTTTTTCAGTGAGTGTAATCTACGTTGAAATTTCGCGCCCTGAATATATATATATATGCTACCATTTTTGAAGTTACCTAACAAATTCCCCCCCCCCCTTTTTCTTTTGTTTGACTAAATAATTTTAGTTCTTCATAACAACGAGAAACTAATTAATAAGTCACCACCACAGTTTCCATTAGAAAAATGTCAAAACTGAAGAAAAAAGCATTAGAAAAAAAAAAAAGAAAAAATCTGGCACTGATACCAGTGAAATATATGAAAAATATTTAAGTAAAATGCATCGACGATCAGGAAGGTCAGATCAGACGCTAAGTACAGAGTATACTGCTTCCCGTCTATTGTGTGCGTACTTTGGGATGTGTGTCCTGAGGTTATTTTTTTTTTTTTAATAAAGAATTTAATAAATATTATTTCCATTAGTTCTGTCACTTTGAAATAAAAAAAATGACTCCAGAAATCTATGTCGGATAATATTTATACAACTGATAAGAAGATGTTTGGCAAAATGTCATAAAATTATTGTTAAACAAAAACTTCTAACGTCACTTTTTAAATTAAAAGCATCTGAATACTCTGGTACACCTAATATTTGTATAAAACCATCAATCAGACTTACAGAAATGATATTTTTGCAATTTAAAATATTCTCCAAATAAGCTGAATTCTGAAGGATACCCTTTTTCTTCCCAATCTCAGCAAAAAATTATTATTCTCAAAAATATACTTAAAAAAAAAAAAAAAAAAAAAAAAAAAATGCTTAAATCCGACGTCAATCTTGAGAGAGATATGCGAAATTTTATCCGATGTATAAAATGAGGAGTTTAATTTCCTGTGTGCTCATCATCATTTTAATTTGAGTACTTCTGTTGTAAATACATATGTATATATACATTTCTATACATACATTTCTATATGTTTAATATATTACTTACAAACTTTGAATAAACACCATGAAATACAATAAACTCGCAACAATTGTTTCGGGTCGAAAAAACACACGACCCTTCATCAGGCGAATAAAGTAATCACGAGTGCTGCCGCTTTGCCTGCAGCACTCGTGCTTACTTTATTCGCCTGATGAATGGTCGTGTGTTTTCTCGACCCGAAACAATTGTTGCGAGTTTATTGCATTTTATGGTGTTTATTCAAAGTTTGTAAGTAATATTTTTTACAACGCCAGTTTTGTGGTGCTTTTTTATTAAATATATATGTTTAATAGTCCAAACAACTAAAAATGTAAAATGAGCATTTAAAATTTTTTTTTATTTATCATAATCTTCAACATCCATACATAAAACTAAACAATTGCAAAAAATAAAATAAAACAAAATAAAATAAAAATACAAAAATTGGTGCTTTTTTTTTTTTTAATGTTAAAGTAGAAAAATGTTTGAATTTATCCTTAAAAAAAAAAAAAAATAAAAGTAATATATATATATATATATATATATATATATATATATATATATATATATATATATGATCACCTGTATTACAAAAAATTGTGAGAATTCTGAAAATTTTTGTCGCCGTATTGCTTATCTTAAAGCAACTATGGATTCTTCAAAAATATTAAGTAAAGAAAAAGAGGGATATACGTTTAGTGTATTTTGCGTAGATACCATTCAATATGTTGAAAGGATATATACGAAAGTAATGGAAGATGGTCCCCAGTTGTCATTTCTCTGAGCTCTTATATATGTAAATCAGTTCCCTACCCGAATTCCTACTATTTTTCTTAAAAGCCATTTAATTAATTTATTTTTACCATCAACAGTTTATTGTAAAATCGCTATTATAGGTAATTTATTATCTCTTTGATTTCCTTCAAACAAGCGTAAGTTTTTAAACTATTTATTTCAATATTTCGGACAAAGTTAATTATTATTTCAAATAACGAATCAAAAAAAGTGCTAAGGACGTAATTATCAGCTCAAAATAGGATATATACCCCGCCCATTAAGATAATTCACATCTAGATAAATGTTTAATGATTATTTTAAAGGCGTGACAAATGAATGTTGCGTCTAGAAAGCCCAGTTCTCAATAAGTTTTAAAGTGAAAACCCCACATTTCTCAAAAGTCAGTCCTGCCTTAACACCAGTTTAAAACAAATCTTCCAATTCCCAAACTCGTACTTTACAATTTCTCTTTAACTTTGGAGTCATTCTATCTTAGTTAATCAGATCATCAAATTAAACGCTAAAATTTCCGGACCCTCAATTCGTTAAAGGAGAGAAAAAAAATCGAATCCTATTTTCTTAGAGAGAGGAAAAAAAAAAATCGAAATTATTCGAAATCAGTCCCCTAACGAGAATTCAAACAAAGGAATCGAAATTTTCGAATGGGGCATGCAATTTAAAAGCGATAGCATCTTGGAGAGCGGCGATTTGTTTAGAGTAGGGGGGGTAGAAAGGGTGGTTGTTTGTAGGTGAGGGGGATGGTACCATTCGGGGGCAATTTCTCGTGATTAAAGCGGTGGGCCAAGTCAGAAGCCACTTAAAATCCCCAAGGGGGCTTAATGGAAGTTAGGATAAGCTTTGATTTGGAGGCTTTAATAATAATGGAAGCTCCGAATGTGTGTGTGTTACATTGAGTATCCCCCCCCATCACACGGTCAAAGAATAATAACGCAGAATAAATGTTACACTTTCAAACATTCGATTTGGTGATTTCATTGGTTCCATTAAATGGTTTAGCGGACCTTCATAGGTGAAAGAGTCGCCACTATTTAAAATTCTCCAATCTCCAGGAAAATTGAACTCGCATTATTCTTAATTTTTAGCGCATAAAGAAGAATCGAAATGATTCTTAGTGTAATCATAGTATTAGCGTATAATCGCACAGACGAAAAAATTATTTAAAAAAGGTTTTACAGTTAATGGATAAGGATTTTCGGTAAAAAAAAAAAAAAAAAAAAAAAAGAAGTTAAAATTAAAAATTTTTTATAAGCGAAAACAAAATAAAAGTAACATTATATGCAGTTTTCAGTAGTTTATTGACCTGATTAGTTATATTTCTAGAAAGTACAATTAGAAAGTATCTTTATTATAGCTCGAGAATTATAGATAGATATTATTAAAACAATGTGGTATACGCAAAATGTACATGGAATTTAATAAAAATATGCCTAAACCTATCGAAAAGTATAAACTGGTATTTATATTAATAGTTTCATTTTTTAGCAAAGTGAGACATCATAGTTAAAAAATATGCATAGCACATAGTTACTTTTATTTATAGAAAATACCATATGGTAACTTAATGAACTGTTCACTTTAATCTAGTTATCAAAATAATATCTATTCATAGTTGCCAAGTGTTACAAATTTTGGATATTTATTTGTATAAAACTTTATAAATTTCTTTAATAGCTTTTTATAATTAAATAAGATGAAATTTATATAAATAATATCCATATCGAAAATTCATAACACTTGGCAACATGGCAGCTATGCCTGTCTGTCGATATGTGTTGCGTTCGAAACGTGACTCAAATTTGTAGTGCGCATTAATTTAAAATACACATTAAGTTAAAGATTTTAACCTGTTTAATCCTGGTAAGGAATAAAAGATCACAATATTATCAAATGAGTCTTAGCGAAATATTCAAATTTATAAATGGATTTTACAACTTTTCATAGAAGAACGTGTTAGAATGATTCTTAAGCACTTTGTAACAAAGTTTAAAAATGATTATGAATTCCATTGGTCTACCTGTCTGTCTACATGTCTATCCGTCTGTTCACTTTCTAATTCATGTAAATATTGTCAGAATAACTTGAAACCAGTTCATCTTATTGAAGTTTACTATGGCATATTTTCTATTGAAAATGGTACAGTTGCTGTAGTTAGCTTCTACCCACAAAAAGTTTCCGACCATTATGGCTTATGAGAAGTATTTTTAAAGACTATCTTAATACTACACGGAACAGGAAATTAACTACATTATTCAGATATACAAAAACGCACTGAAGAATAAAATATGATTAGCGTAATTTATTGGTTCACAGGGCCCAACAATGTTGTTCCTATACATTACGCGATGTAAAAAGAAATTGTTCAATGAAAACTTTTACGTTTATGATAGAATTTTTAATAGACTATATAGTAGGAATGCAAAATTTAAGCTATGTACAGCGCTACAGAAAAGTAATTTTAAAAAATGTTTTTCTTTTATAAATAAATCCATAAAAATATTTTTGAGAAATTTCATCCTCAATAGTTAAAAACAATATATATATATTTTGACTTATTACTTTTGGACACAAGCAACGATTCTTTTTTTCTTTCTTTAACCCTTTTAGCGGCGGTAGTATATGCTCTATACCACTTAATTTTAATTCCCAAATGCAAAATATCGTTCCGGAAATTTTTCAGAAAGCTTTATTTTATCAATATAAAACCTCCATTTATTTTATTTATTTTAGGCTTCGTAAATTCTGGTGGAAGTTTATTTTTAACAAAATTTCCTTAATCTAAAAGGGTTAACAGTAAATCTATTAGATAAAGTTTTAAAATTTTCTTTCGTCATAATAAGAAATGTGTTTTTTTAAGACAGCATTACTAAGGTTAAACACATTTATAAATTAAACGATTTAGAGGGTTTAGTACATTTGGGTTGTTTTTACAATAGATGCGAAATACACAATTTTCTTTTTTCTTTTAATATTAGAAATCCCATCATTTTTATATTATTATCATTCTATGATCTACAGAATCATTCGTAATTGCCAATTCCATTTAAAATAACGGTAGATGTAACGAGGAAAATTATATGAGAAAAGAGTAAGATTTTTTTTTTTTCTATCAAACTCAAATTTAAACTGAAAAAAAAAAAAAAAAAAAACTAGTGTTTATTTTTATTTTTTTTTTTTTTTATAGTGAAAGGACTTTTTACTAATATAGAAATTTATCAGAATATGGAATGTGACAAATACATATTTAAAATAGAAATATACCAGAATCAAATGATTTGTTTTAAATATTTGATTTGCATCCCTCCCCTTTCTCCAAAATAAATAAATGAGTAAAACCTTGAAATCTAATGATGAATACGATGGAGTAATAATAAAACTAGCCGCAGCGTTTTTATATATCGCATCCAGGCAAAGAAAAGTGACACAATTAAAAAAAGCAGTATTTGAGAAAAATAATCTTAAAGATATAGTATTGATATAAAACTGACAGAACTGCCTCTCAGGTGGATAATTTTTGAGATTGAGATGTGACGCTTTTTGTGCACATTGAGGTACGTTCAGACACTTTATGCACAGTTTTCAATAACATAAACTCAATTTTATAATTTTTTGACTTAGGCATCGGATGGAGAGATTTTTGGGCTGAAATGACATCCAAAGAAAAATAAATTTGACGCCTGCATAAAAATTTTTAATTTTCGTTTCTGGCAGTTTAGTAGTTTTAATAAATAATTTCAGTTTAAAAAACTTTTTCCTCGTGCAGGACTACTGAATGAAAACTTAAAGCATTTTTCTTCTTTGATTCTGATCTTCTCCTTTTAAGGTTTAAGTTATGTAAATAAGACTATTTTACATAAATGGAATTTATTAAGGCACAAATTCATTTCAGTCGCTTATAAGAAATCTAAGGGTAAAACGCCACTAAAAAGAGTTTAGTAAACAAAGAGGAAAAAAAAAAAAAAACTACGCTTAGCATCTTATCAGTAAATACCATTCCAATTCAGCTGCAGTTTCGCAACGAAAAAACAAATTACAAAACTTCGTTTTATGCCTTTTCCATTTTAAATGCGGCTCACCGAGATTTTTCATATATTGGCATCCAAGGAACCAGACAGATCACCTGATTTCAACATATATATATATACACGCAATACCATTTCTGGTTTCAAAGTGTAACGGGTAAAGTATTTGAAAAAGAAGAGGGGAAAAGAAGATTTCGGAGGGGAAGATGGGACTTGATGAAGCTCTCTTGTGAATCTCTTCCTCCAGAGAAAGTGAAAGAAAGACGAGGAATCAAGATCCATTCAAAAACAGTGGAAAGAGACAAAAAGATCCTGGGGAGGGAGGAATATATGGAAGGGGTGGACCAAAAGTGGTTTCCCTCCTTTCTGAGACGGAATGTTGGCACCACCGAAGCGTTCTCTCGATCTGTCACATTAGTTTGGTTGGCGATTTTTACCGACTTCTTTGAAAAGCGGAAATTCGGGGATGAAATGAGAGAAAAAACTTCCCTAGGTCCTTTTTGAAGTGTGGCCATGCATACCAAAGCGGGCAAGATCTGCGGCTGGAAAATACGCTTCATTGCTCAGTCTTCGTCTGCTCATCGCTCTCTGATTCTTTTTTCATTTGGATCCCTCCCCACTTTTTTGTTCGGGAACCTTTACCATATTGTCTTCCTTTCAGAAGTGTCTCTCTCTCTCTTTCTCCCTCGCACACTCCTCTCCGGTTTAAATTCTCGTCATGGACACCCTCTAGGTTCTTTTTATATTTCTATTTTTATGCTTGCTTTTTTTTTTTTTTCTCCCTCGAATATTTTTAATGCGTTCAACCCTTTCAGCGTGAAATCGAAATAAATGGGGAGTGTAGTGGAGCAAGTATATGTCAGTTTTTTGTTGCTTTAAAGTAGGTGATGGCAAAGTTTGCCCAAACAATCGGTTTCTTTTGCTAACCCACATTTTACTGCTTTTTTACGCTAACTTTCTTGTTTTAAGAGGTGTGTGTGTAAATTTCTCCCTTTCTTCTTTTATTTTTTAAATGTTTCTTTTTAGTAGTTTCGATTTAATTTTTGTTAAAGTGAATCAAGTCTGATGAAACTGGTCATTTTTTACCTCGCGATTTCTTTGTTTTGATTCAATACAATTCATGCATAAATAAAAAAAAGAAAAAAAAAGTATAAATTACATTTTCTTTCTTTCTTTCTTTCTTTTTTTTTTTTTTTTTTTTTTCATTTGTTCATTTTCTCAGGATTGACTGATAAAATATTTTATCTTTATCAATAAATTTTTTGACAGGTAATAGCTTGATTTATTTCATACATTCTTCAAAAAAAAAAAAAAAAGTTAATTAACCGTATCATGATTGCGCTTGATTAATAGTTTAAGCGTTCTTTAATATATTATATTTTTAATTTCGTTTGAAGTTTTCTATTTTCTCTCTTCTTCTCATTCTTTTTTCTGCTTTTGTAGAAATAAAAAAAACAGATATTTGCACAGTTTCAGAATGTGTATGCATTAACTAGGTATTTTTGTGATAAAAAATGCACTTCATATATTTTTTGAAAGAGGTTTTAGCAATTATACTCCATTAAAATTTTTCTAACTTAAAAAAACAAAGAGAATGGTTTTCAGTTGTCAAACCTTCATTTTATTTTTTATTTTATTTTATTTTTTTCACTTAAGACTTTTTCTTTTCATTTAAGAGAACAAACTAAAAGAAAATAATTTTTTCTAAGGATTTTTACTGGAACATAAAATAAATATTTGCACACAATCACTTGTGAAAAAAAAAAAAAAATGCATAAGACAACTGAAAACGCACTTCGAGTAATTTCTATTTATATCCCATAATGTATCTGAATTATTTTGTGTGATCCTGCAAGCCAATAATTAACATTAATCATATGTCATTCTTAAGGAATAATTTTTTCGTATATCTGAGTAATGAATATTCAATCTGTTATTTTTCGCGCCGTAAAATAAATAAAGGAATAAACAAATAAAATAACAAGAATAGAAATAAGTTTTTAGAAGTAATGTATCCAAGGTATCAAATCCACCATAGATCGTAATAATATGTCCAAATTCTTTTGTAAGTATTTCTACACAAACCACTTGTATTATTTATACTATTTTCAACAGGAGGATTATTATATTGGGATTGCATAATGTGTATGTTTCAAGACATTCCTAATATAACATTTACGGAAATAAGAGAATGGAACATATAATTTGAAGTGATAACTTACTTTTAACTTTGTTGACATATATTTTTAAAAAATTGTTCAACGTTCATAAATAACATACAAATTCAGAAAAAAAAAAAAAAAAAAAAAAAATCAGTATTTCATTATTTATTTTAAAAGGTGATTTTTGAATGCAGTTGGTTGGTTGGTTGGGTTTAACGTCGCACTAGTACTGAGCAATGATTTTTGCATGTGAATGCAACGATTAAAAACAGTTCGAAATACAAAATTCTAAAGCAGATGTTTTGATAAATTTTTAGAAAATTGGCTTTTTTATGATTTTTGTTCAAAAATTCTACATTTTTCAAAATAAGAATTAAAAAAAAAAAAGTATAGTAAATAGTTTATTACTAAAGTTAAATGCAATAATACCACTTGATGTTGCTTATTATAAGATCCTTAACTAACGTTGTTTTAATAAGAAAACACTCCAGTTTTCTTTAGTTCTTTGTAAGAAAAACTAAATTATAAAAACTTTTACAGAATAAGTTCTTTTAGATAATTATATTTTGAATAAAAATTACATAAAACTTAATAATCGATACGAGATTGGTTGTTTGGTTGGGTTTAACATCGCACTAGTACTCTAGTATGGGCAGTGTTGCCACATCCGACGGATTTTTTATTCAATAATCACCAATAATTTTGAGATGTGATATTTGATATACATAATAGATTATCAATCTTCGAAGTGATTATTCAAACGTTACAATTAAAAGTTATTGGTGATTATTAAATAAAAAATCCGCCAGATCCGGCAACACTGGCTATGAGTAATTGGTGACGGTCTGGAACGCACTCCTAAAGATGGTCCGAAGACATGCCATCACAATTTTTATCCTCCACGGTGGGAATGGATCCTCCGCTTCGGTGACACTCAGAGGTATAATTTGGATTAGAGCTCCTAAATAAAATAATAGGCCGGCGCATCACCGCCATTTTTTTGCCTCCGAAGAGGACAGCATTCCCGCTTGGCATTCTTATCGCTTCCCTAATGATTTTAAGAAATCTTGATCTGAAGCTAATCCGGTCAAGTTAACAGCAATAAACAACAATAATATTCCTAAAAACACATTTTTTTTTTTCACAGTACATTCTCAGGATATCATTTTATTCTGAGGACATCCTATGGATGAACTGGGGTAAGATGTGTTGTTAGGGAGGTTTCTGTTTCTTTCACAAAATGTCGCCAAAACTCAAATACACAGTCTGCGAACACTTCTATTCACTTCTTGAATGATTATAGCAGTTTATCGCTAAACAAACTTCCATATCATCGTTTACTTAGCTAAAATTATGAAATATAATAAAACAAGTTTCACTAAAGTAACGTAAGACGATTAAAGAAAAATATTTGTCGTTTGTTTATCAGAGAAACACGCTGGGTACACGTGGCAACCCTAAGGCAACAAAATGCCTGATGCGCCAGCTCGTATATATAGGAGCCTTAATTTGGACGGGAACGTAGAAGACATTGCGGCTACGACGGATTTTACTTGCACCAGCCACCATTAGTGTTCACAACGATCTTTGGCCGGCTCGGGTTCGATACGAGATTTCCTGGGCTTGTATTTATATGAATATTTTTTAAACACGACTATAGAATTTTAGAATAAGATAAGAAAACTTTTTTGTACTTTGCATTATTTTTTAGATAAATACTTAGCTGGTTACCACTTTTATACGCAGCATTTAATTAAGTGGTAAAGTTAATTTTGAAACTTTCTTTTAAAAATATCATGGGAGACAGAGAGTGAAGAAAGTTTCATCAGACTTAATATTTTTGAGATGTGTCTATGCATATAAAAGCCGAGAAAGTTTGTGGCTGGGAAGCGAACGTCGTTGGTGTGTATGCTTTTAAAGTGCTCATTTTTATTTCTACTCCCACATTTTATGCTGTAGAATTTCTCACATTTATTTACGTGTTTAGTTTTATTTGTGTTTTAGGTTTTGTGTTTTAGATTTTTGTTTTATCTTAAATTCTGATGCATATTTACATTGCTTTGAGAAAAACTTGTGAAGAATATGGCAGTTAACATTATATTTCTTATTCACTGATTATAAGATAACTAATTCATTAAATATAAATTACCCTTATAAGTAACAAGAAAAAAAAAAGAATTCAGAATATATATATATATATATATATATATTAATCCTTCTATTAATCAACTGGTCGGTTTTTGCCAAACTAGCTGTCGATATTTTCAAGTGATCCTATCTTCAAATTTTCATTTTGCCAAATCAAAAACTGTGGCTAAAATTGTGGCAAAAACTGTGGCAAAAATTGTGATAAAGAGCTAATAATAGTAATAAAAAAGAAAAAAAAAAGAAAGAAAGAATTAAAAAAAAAATATATATTTTTTTAAATTAAAATAATGAAATTCGAATAATGAAATGTAATTTAGTTTTTAAATATTTATGAAAATTAACTTTAGCGCAAATTTATCAAAATAGTTGCTAATTTATTTGTTGAAGAGTATTTTAATACACCAATTTTATTAGTTTTTAATTTTACTCTACGTGAATCACATTCCGATAGCAAGAAAGTACCATAATTTTTTTTTTTCCGTTTGAATTTAGTTTTCCTTTAACTTAGCTAAATATTTTGAATATAATTTGGAGGTCTTAGCGGTGGCCGAGAAGCAAAATCGTCAACTGATAGTTCTTACATAGAATTACATCTAATCTTTTAAATTATCATTTCGGCTTATTTTATTTTCTTCAAATCACTGGTAAAATTTGTTTATTTCAATGAATTATTGCAATTGTGATATCATTTTTTTTCTCTGCTAAAAACCTTTCTTTCAGTATTTTATTCATTCCACCAAACCAAGATTATTATTATTATTATTATTATTATTTTATTTCAATACTTTTTTGTAGCAATGAGCACTAGTTTTGGGAAACTTATTTTGGGTGGCCTTTATTAGTAAACATGAACATTTCTTGCGCACTGTGTTTGTTTACAACAAACCATTCCTATGGAACAATGCCTTGGAGAGAAATTACTTACAGGTATTTATGGTGTGGTTGTGGCGTAAGGAACGAGACCAATTGATTACACATGGGTCATAGTCCGGATGAAATGCTCAACGCATGTGTGCGTAGGGACTAGTTAAGGGAGTTCTAGCCCATATTTCTGCAATTTTCAGAGAAAACGATAAAAACCCCGAGCAGTTAGGTTGACAAGTGCGACCTGGGATTGAATCCGGCACTTCCTGTCTGCCAGCTTTGAGAGCAGAACCTCTTGGCCATAGATGGATAAGGAACGTTCGGCATTTGGGAGGAGGAATTGTGATGTCCCATGGTACCCTATGGTAGGAAAACGTTATCTATTCAAATTTCAACAATTTCAACACTTTTTTTTTTTTGTAAATGACAGAAGAAAACTTTTACGTGAAGCTCCACAATTTTTTTCATTCTCCTATATTCAACAGAAAAAAGTATTAGTTTCATAAAACATTTCGCCCTCTGGTTTTCGATGGATTTTCACGTTTAGAGAGGTCTATAACACGATATGACCATTTAAAAAAAAATTCTGTCTGTATGTGTGTGTGACAAAATTTTTGGGGGAACTGTATCTCAGGAACAGCGTTGCCAAATCTGGCGGATTTTTTATTCAATAATCACCAATAATTTTGAGAAGTGATATTTTACATACATAATAGACCATTAATCTTCGAAGTGATAAGACAAACGTTACAACTAAAAATTATTGGTGGTTATTGAATAAAAAATACGCCAGATATGGCAACACTGCTCAAGAAGTATTACACAGAATTTCATACAAGTTGATATACTGTTGCACCTTGACATAAATTAGTACCTATCAACTTTCCGTGAAAAGTGTCCAACAAATGCCGTTGCCATCCCGCTTTTTCTAACTTTTAACATGATGGTATAGGGCAGAATTTCCTATAAATGTGCACAATGAGAATTATTTTGAATGTACCATTATGAGACTAAAAAGTGTTATTTATAATGGTAATATTTTACAAGGAATTTTTATTTTATTTTATTTTTATTTTTTGACACGTAGATGTAACGCTTCCCTCCCCAAAAAAAGGGGGGCAAATTTTCAATATAAGTATCTTTCAAAACAGCTTGTCAATACCTTTAAAACGAATAGTTGAACCCCTGATCTGTTAAAATTTAAAATAAAGTTATAGATTTTTTTCATTTTAACCCCCCACCCCCACCTCCTGAAAAAAAAATTCGCATACTTTTAGATATCGTTGTTGAAGATAAAATCGACTTTCTTTGAACATTTATTGTTATACTTCTATGAGAAAAAAATCGGCTGCTTTCATCATGGAAAATAATTTCAATAAATTATTTGTAAAGAGTTAGTTTTTATAGGAAAATATAGAAGAATTTTTTGTGATGGCCACAATTTACTAGTTTTTTCCATTTTAATTGAAAACTAAAATGAAATAAAGAAAAAAAAAATCGAGATTTTTTTGGAACTTTAACAGAAATTTTAAAACATTAAAAATTATCTTAAAATGTGATACTACAAATTATTTCTTGCCGAGATAAGTCTCTGCTTTATGAAATCTTACTAATTAATTTACTATAAACTTGTTCGGGTTCTGGTTTGAATTCACGTTAATTTAGAAGAAAATTACAGAAAACTTCGATAGGCTAGGGCTAGGCCAACGAGTGCGATATCGATAATTTTAATCCAAAATATTAATCATTTGTAAAATAACATCTCTTTTGCGGAACAAAATAGTTTTTTTCTTTTTTTGTTTGTCTATCCTTGTAATTAAAAAAAAAAAAAAAAAAAAAAAAAAAAAAAAACCCTGAAGTATCAATTAAAAAGACATACGGCAAATCATTCAAAAAATATATTAATACATTTTATAAACTGTAAAAAATTACTATTGCAAAACATTGTACATTCTAATCTTTTCCGCAGAAAAGGAAAATTTTTATAATTTTGTTTAACGTGTTACTTGATAATTGTCATTTTCATTTTAAGTGTCAATGGCAATTATCTAATTACCCTTGTCTTACTTAATATATAATTTGGTTTGTTTATTTTTTGTTTATTGATAACATATACATAAGATTTGCATGTTTGACTCTTGACTTGGTTCAACGAATATTTTTAAGCATAAATAAATTATAATTGTTTAAAAAGAACGTATTATTAAATTATGATAGAATTTATGTTTTTAAATAAAATATTAGTTTTTCCATAAACTTTTACAGATAATCTATTTTATTTATTATATATTTCAAGTTAAATAATCAATACCTCTATCATTTGATTATTTTTCATTTATTTCTTTCAGAAAAATTATAGTTATTATTTTCAAAAGAAATACACCACTTTGTTCCTAGAAAAAATCTATATTTGTGTTGGTTTATAGTTTTTTACCTTAATGCTCAGAGGGAATTAATAAAAATTAACGAATATAAATGTATACAAAATGTCAGTGAGATCCATATTTAAAAATAATTCCATTTTCTTTATCGCTAATTCATATTTTGTATTTGAATTATTCCCCACTAGATGGCATTATGTACCATGCCGCGAATTCTTTTGGACGGAGGAAAAAGTCAAAACCGCGGTAATGTTGGTTTCTTTACACAGACACACTTTTGAAGGAAAATTGAGTTTTACAGGAAGGAAGATGTGTAGACTCGTTTAAAAAATTATTCGTAAAATTTAATTTTTAATGTATATAAACTTAACAAAGGAACAAATACAATACAAATATTAAAATAAAATAGGCAAATATAGTTATAATCCCTCCCTTTTTCTAATATAGTAGATAAACAAATATTAATAAGTAAAGGATTTTATTTTACTAAACTAGTTGAAAAAGAATGTTAAAGAATAATGTATAAATTAAAAAATAAATTAAATTGAATTATATGTAACTAAATAATTATACACTTTCGAACAATACACATAAATTAATTTAATATTAATTATTATTAAATACTATAATTTCATATAGCTATAAGTAATGTGTGTTTGCGTATACAAATATATTTGTTTTTGAAATTGAAAGGATACGCATTTACAAGACACTTTGACTAATATATATATATATATATATATATATATATATATATATATATATATATATATATATAGGGTAGGTGCTCCAGTAATTGACATCTATCCCGGAATAATCAATAAATAAGAAATATATTCATATATTTTACATATAAGAATTTTTACATTTTATGTCAAACACTGGAGCATAAGGAGCTAATAACTGGTAAAATGAATAACTAGCAGTGTCAAACACTGGAACATAGGGTGCCAATTACAAATAAAAGGAAAAACTGGCAATGTCAATTACTGGAACATTGAGTGGTTGTCAAATAAAAATTCATAAAAAGAAAAAAAATCGGTTCTGGATGTCTTTCATGCCATATGTATTAACTTAAGATTTCTAAAAATATTTTCTGATGACTAGAACATTAAAAACATCAGAGATTGCTCTAAAAATGTCAATCACTGGTGCTCTTATCCTATTCATCAATTTATGAAAGTTTACATAATATCTGTTCATAAGTACATTTTTGTATTAAAAAAAAAAAAAAAAAAAAAAAAAAAAAACGCCCTCTCTGAGTTTTTCCTAAGGTGCATTATTCTGTATTTATACATGTTTTAGAAAACAAAAAACCCCGGAAAACTCCCAACGGCTAGGCTGACAAGGGTGTGAACCCGGGACATCCTGTCTCTAAGACATAAGTGGAGAGTTTTCTAGTCACTAGTGAGAGCACGTAGCTTTAGCACGTATACAACTAGTTGTCGTAATGGTCACAAGTATAAAATTTCAATATTCTATGATAGGTTGTTTTCCAATTATGTGAAATACAACATGAATTTCGTTTTCCACGATCACAATGTTTTCTTTACTTCTTTAAAAAATATATAAAAAAATATATACATAAATTTAGTACATTTAAGTGACTGAATTTAAGTCTATATGTAAACATTCTTTCAAACTTTGTGCTAATCACAAGTGTGCTTTTCTTGTAGAAGAAAAAATTGTGCGCGACTTAAAGAAGAAAATTTAATGTACAATTTCAAACTATATGATAGCGTTTTACATTATATTACGCTTAAATATTATTAAATGTAAATAAATAAATAATTTGAAGCTATATGTCTCCTGAATTGTACGTTTGTAAAACTTTAAGTTATTTTAATTTTATAATTTTCATTTGTAACTTAAATAAATAAATAATAATAATTGAGCTATAAAATTTTAAATTAGGATGGAAAAAGTTTATTCGAAGTTCATTTTATTAGTCGATGTCAGATTAGAAATATAGCAAAATAGTCTAAATTCTATAAGTTATTATCAATTGTTATTACTATCTTCTATTAATTTTAATTTTATTGATGCTTTTGTTGATTGGGTCAAATTAAAGAAGTAGGGGAAAAATATCCAAATAATTTTTAAAATTAGGAAAAACTGAATTAGAAATTTAGAAAAAAACCTAAGCTGTTATATATCATTATAAATTTTTCTTAATTAGGAAAATCTGGATGGAAATTTCAAAATATTCTAAATGCTATATCAGTTGTCATTATCATCCTATTTAATTTTAATTTTAATTTTAATTTTATTTATTACTTTCTCTTACCCATATATATGGTAGAGAAGGTACTGTTTTTAGATCAAATTTACGCAATTGTGTTTTTGTTATATTTACACGTTTTGAGGACCACTGTATCTAAAAATCATATTTTTAGCGGTTGGTCTGTGTGTGTATGTCTGTTATCAGCATATCTCAAGAAAAAATAATAGAAGAACGTCCAAACTTGGTATTCTAAATGTGTATCATATAAGGATGTTACATTAAACTTTTCGTTGAGGTCAAGCAATTGGTTCGTGTACAGGGACACCCAAGAAAATTCAAATACATTACGTCTGTGGGGGAAATTGCAGGTAAGTAGAGTTTAAAAATCTATAGACTGCACTAAACCAAATGAAACGAATATATATTTTTTATAGGCGTATAAATATGTTTCCTACAGAATATGGTATGAAAATCGTTCCCTGTTCGTTTACAGGGTTACACAAAAGAACTAGATTATAGTGCGACAATATTTGAAAATTGATGGAACTCTATGTTAGGTTGCGCCGTGTGTTATTAATTCAGGATATATTTATGTGCACCATGTGGTGTGTACATAATCTTCGAAATATATACAAGTCTGCCAATACTTAAGCCATAACATTATTTTATTGTTAGTGGAAGTACTTTACTATAATATTTTACCATGTCTAGGAAAACCGCTCAGAAATTGAAGTTAATTCCTCATAGCCATATGGTAAATAATTTTTTTAATCTAAATATTCATCGCTTGTTTTTTTTTTTTTTTTTTTTTTTTTTTTTTTTTTTTTTGTAAATTTACACGTTTTGTTGTTTCCTGAATACCGAAGTCAAGTTTTTAACGTTTGGTATTTCTCTCTGTTTCTTAGAGTAAATTAAAAACAAATAATTTCAGGCGATCTAAATGTTATATTTTGAAGTTAATACGTTTGTTATTGGAAAAGTTTGTTTAAGATTGATAAGTTTCAAGGAATGTTGCGTGTGAAAGTTTTCTGAATAATTTTAAATTAACTTTTGAATTTAATAACAGATTTGAATTGTATATAAATGTAGGTACAATAATGAAACACGGGGTTGAAGGAGCGGTAGCCCCCTCACATAGAATTATTTGTCAAATAAAGCTGTTCCAAAGCTTATTTTGAATTGTTTTAACATAGGTTTATATAATTGAACTCGTGTTATTTTACCCCTTAATCTCCAATCTGCATTTATAGTATTAAATTTCAGAATAAGAGAAAGTCGCGTGAGTGACACACCAGATTATTTTTTATTAAATCTAAAACTTATTGAAAAAAAATATTCGAACTAATATACATCATTATTAACTATTATTATTATCTTGATTTTCATTTGGATTTTATAGTTTCTTTCATGTAAACATTTTTTTTTTTAAAATTAGGAAAAACTGAATTGGAAATATATCAAAAACATCTGATCTTTTACATATTGTTATCATTATTATCCACTTCTCTTAATTTCCATTTTGATTCTATTTCATTTTGAAAATTATACTACTCGTATCTTTTGTCTTGGGCAACAACAACAAGAACGAAAAGCTTTTTTCTTTTGTAAATAATTTTGCTATTTAAAAAAAAAAAAAACCTTTTCACCCATCTTATTAAAAACAAGTGCTATTTATGAGAAAATTTATCTCGTATATAATTTTTTCATTTCCATGTTCAATATTAATCATTCTTATAAAAAGTGGACGTTTCGATTACTCGTTAAAGAGAAGCTCACTAAAAGGAGATACTTTTATAAATATATATAAATGTATAATTATTCTTTCTTTGCACTTTTTTAGATTTCGCATTATATGCAGATTTCATAGCAAATGATATTGAAATAAAAGCACTTCTTCGCAGAAACACTCGTGTATAAACGTGCAAAAATTTATAAATGGACGTATAAATATTATCAAAACACATCGCGCTCTGCGAGAGATATTTTGAATTTAAAATGGTAAGTTGAACTAGAGTAAGTAGTTTGAAATTTAAATATTGCTCTGCCTATGACAGCAAAGTAAATTCAGTATGCAAAATATTCTGTTATGCTGCTGAAAAAAATATTCTTTTAAGAGAAATAATGTCTTCATTTTCCATTTTCTATTTCTCTTACATATGCTTTATTCATTGTTTCTTCTTTAATCGGAGTACGACAAAAAAAGCTCTCTTTAGTGCAGTCTCCCCATTAACTGCAACTCAAATGTTAAAAAGTATGTATGAGTACTATTTTTTTTTTTTTTTTTTTAACTTTTTGCTGGATACATAATATTCAAAAAATGACAATGTTTGAAGTGATGATCAGAAAGAATAAAGAGTTCTTGTTTCTTTTAAAATAAAATGAAAGGAAAGAAAGAAACAGTGCTCTATTAAATGCACGTTGAAACGTGTCAGTTTCTAAAAATTGTGATGATGATATGAGTAAAGAAACTCATTTAGCGATTCAGTACCTTCTGATTAAAGTTTAGATTTCTATATATGTATGTCTACGATGATAGGCCGTATCACCACGTGTATATAGGTTTATTACTAAACGGAATAAATGGGAATATAAACCAAGAATATAATCTTCAGAATTTTTTTTTATAAATGCTTATAAATATATTTAAAAAAAATGTTCCGTACAAAGAACAATAGTTTTTACTGTTTTAAAAATAGAAATTGCTTGAATTATATGAAGATAAGAATATGTATATTGATATCAGAACTGGAGTAGAATTTCATTTAAATTAACTTTAAAATGAAAGAAATTAAATATTCAATATATTATATACACGTGAAATATGCCAACTTTAAAATATTATAATGATATTGATAATGGTATGAATTGGAAAAAATATATATTCATTTATTTATATGTGTTCTAACATATTTTGATTAAAACTAAAATTTGTACATGCATGTTTGTCTGTTACTAAACGGAAGACAAAGGAATGTAAATCAAGAACACAATCTCTCTATATTCCTCTCTTTTTGTAAATGGCTATATCTTTTATAAAGAAGATGTCCAAAACGACACAAACAATCGTTTTATTTTCTCTTTTAAAAGAAATAATTACTTGAAGTTTATGGAGAGCAGAATATTAAAACATGACTAGGGGTCAAGTCACACCAAATGTATTTTTAAGGTGAAAAAAGAATTCGATTAAGCTACAATCAAGAAAAAGTATATTTAATAGATTACTTTAGTTTATTTTGGTTAAAAAGTTATTGGTGTGTGTTGCCACTGATAACTACTAAATGTTATGAAGTCATTTGAATTATGAAAATAATACCAAATATGGGTAAATTAAAATACATGTCTGTGTTTGCATGAAATAGAAACCATGCCACCCTGTGAGGTACTTGAATTCACTCTCAAATAATTTTCATTTTTATGGAATTTGCTAGGAAATAAACGAATTTTCCTATGATTAAGGACTTTTAGTTAGTTGTTCCTTGCATCTCGAATACTCAATATCCTAGAAAGATATCATATTGGATCGACTTGAAAAAACTACCAATTATTTAAATTTGTAGTTAAAATTGTTCACTGAGAAGTTTTGTGTATTCTAATCTTTACGGGAAGAAGAAGAAAGTGTGGAAGAAATATGGGAACTATGTTTGAGAAAACTTGCAAAAAAGTTCATCTAATGAATATACTAAAAAGTGATAGCGAAGGAAATGGCAGAAAATCATTTGAATAAAAAATAAATATTTAGCTACAACTTGTCTATTATTATTAAAGCATACTTTTATGAGCAAAATTAATGATAGCATATTTATCTTATGCATATTTTTATACCTCATGTAAAGATTGCTTTCTTATTATGTAACGATAAAACAGTACTTAAATTGCAATTAGAATGAGGAATAGAAAAAGGTTTTAAGTTCATTGTGAATATGTATAAGTAATAGAAAAGAGGCTTGTCTGGAAAGAGAGATTGCCCCTTAGAACCGGTCAAATTATGAAAAAGAATTAAGGAACAAATGAAGGTACTGAATGAAAGAATATATTGCAATGAAAGTAAGGAAATAAATAAATAAAAAATAATAATAAAATAATATATATAATAAAGTAATCTCTCTATATAATAAAAGAAGACGTTTTTATGTTTTTGTGTATGTTGTTCACTTTGTAGGCAAACAGCTAATCGTAGGGCTTCAGAATTTTACATGGAAGTCCGTTTTGACCTTTCCTGATGCACCTTGAAGCCCAATTTTCGACTTTTTGATTTTTTTTCTAATTAATTAAAATATTAAAATAAAACCTTATATTAGCTTTAAAATTAATTGTAAAGAATATTAAGCTGATGCCAAAATAATTTACTGGTTAATTATTTTTATTTATTTAATTATTATTTTTTCGATATAAAATGAAATATATTTATTTACACGTGAATAATAAAAAAAAATATCAAAAACTAAATTTTCTTATGCATCTGACAAAATTGTCGTGATTATAACTTTAAAAATTTTATACACATCGATAAAATTTTATGTCGGTTTTATCATTCATGTGTAAATAAATATATATTTCTTTTTATGTCGGGAAAAAACTGAACGTGTAGTTATAAAATTAGAATTTTTGATTAATTCAAATTTATATTTATATAAATGAATCAAAACATAATATTTAGTATAAAAAACATATATAACCACAAAAAAAAAAAAAAAAAAAAAAAAAAGTTTCATATGGTTGAAATAGCTTTTATAGCATATTGTAATATTATATTTTGCGTGAAATTGCTGTCATTTATGGTCGACTGGATAAATCAAATGAAATATAGGAAATAACGTGGATTGTAATAACTATGTATCTACAGTGTAGTTCATATGCAATTGTGTTTGAAATATAAAATTGTTATTCAGAATTTTTCGATACTGTGTGTTTCAAAATTAACGCCCAATAAACCTTATTTTTAAAAACATATTTAAATTTTAAATGGAAATAATTGTAACTTAATTTAAATTACATTCTCTTCTTATTTGCAAGAAATGTATTCATCAGCTAATAGCAACATTGTAGCAAAAATGTATACTACTGTAGTAAGAAATTACAAGAAAGATTACTTGCGACACAAATCATAACCCACGTAATCTTATATATCAAATATATGGGAAATAAAACAAAAATGTATGCTACCCAGAACAAGTAGAAAATATGTGGATTATATCAGAGCTTAAGTAACAAGTTCTTGAAGGGTAAGCTTAGATATTATATTCTGCTTAATAATTGATGTCCAGTCCAATATATAAAACTTTTTTTTTTTTTTTTTTTAATAGAAAATATTGCCCATTTATCTATACTCAGGAAAATTATATAAAATATTAAAATATATTTAAATAAGTTAGTCATTTAATGCTGTCTTAAATTTTATATGTTCGCATATTTATGTTCAATTAATTAAACTTAATTTTAAAACTATTTTTATGTGTCTATAAATATTTTAATACAGAAGTTTTTTATTAACAAACTTATACAAAACTTTGAGTAAATATATTTTTTCCAAGTATTTAATATGCATACATAAAATTTTTAGTTGTTGTTTCATTTTAAACGCAAACAGTTTATGTGTAATTTATATATTTTTAATGGGTGAAATACACGAATTATAAATATGTAGATATTTATTTTTATATTCCTTTTCTAAAATTAAAATGAACTTTAATTAGGCTTGTTATTAAAAAAAAATCAAGTGGCGTTTTATATTAACTATTTTTTAAGTAATATGTGTAAAAGGTGATTGATACACATTGATCATTAATAAGTAAAACACTTTGAATAAACATCATTTATTCAAATTTGTTTACTTATTACTTATAAATGATAGTATTCTGGTGCATTTTTATTATATCATTGATCATTACTATACTTAATTTATTCATAAACTTTTTAAATATTGGAAAATTGAAAACCTCTAACTATTAAATTATTTTACGCAGGTGAGGGACGGGGGATGGGGTGAGGGTTAATCTTTAAACTTATCGAAGTCAAAGTTCAACGAATAACGTAATTTTTATATAGAGAAATGATTCTTTTATATGTATATAAATCCCGATTTTCTACTGTGTTGTATTTATAAATCGTAGTTTTGTCCCTCTAACGAATAAATATTTCTACTTTGCATATTAATTTGTAATTAAATATTTTTTCAGAATTAATAATTTCCTTTAAGTTTTAAAAATATATTTTTTAAATAAATACACACACACACACACACACACACACACACATATATATATATATACATATATATATAAATGATTCTTTTTTCAATCGTTATAGATAAATTAATAAATTATTGAAAAATAAATTAATTGTAAAAAGAAAAATATCACAGTTGAAAAAGTACGGTCTTTGTCCGGCTCAGGAATTGAATGCTTCCTATGCTTTGTATAAAAAAGTAAAAATTAATTTCTATTTAATCTATTCGTAGATGTTTGAACTACTTTTACAATGCTACTTAAAACTATTTCGAAAAGTTTTTATTTACCACCTACTCAATGGCGGCTTTACAGAGTTGGAGTTATTTTAGAGGGTGAGAGGTGGGGGTTAACAGATGTAATTAAAACTCCAAGACTCTTAAAATTTTAAGTATTTTTTTTACATAAATCATGTAAAAAAATTAAAGTCATTGAAAAATTTCAATGGAATTATCACCCCTTTCTTCCCGTTGCTTGTTGGAAAAGTCTTTGCTTCCCATGCATAAAAAACAATAATAATAATAATTATAAACGTCTAAGTTATCTAATTATAAACGTCTCTATTTCCAAGTAAGGCAAATAATTAATTAAACTAATGTATAACCTTTACACACTAAAATTAAGAGTAAAAGGTAATTGCTCTTTAGTTTTTTTTAAAAGCTTTTCCCCTAATATCTTTTATATCTAAACATTTTAAATTTATATTTCATCAGATTTTAGGGTAACGCTTTTCCCTCATTTTCACCACATTAGTGAAAGCACTAAAAGCATATCATCCAGCCTGGATGTAAATATTGCACTGTAAATGGAAATGCATTAAACGTTTTAATGTTTTTCTCCCTTTCTCCCTTAGATTATTCAAAGTAAATCGAAATTAAATAGATTTACATTTTTAAGGCGCCGAAAAACAATACTTAAAAAAGAAAAGTACAGAAAAAGTTTTTTTTTTTTATCCTTGAAAGAATTTTAAGTAATAATTTTAAGTTTTCTGCTTTTAAAGTTTGTCTAAGAAAAAAAAAAATGAAAATTGTAAGTTTTTACAACTTTAAATTAATAATTTTAGATATAACTATTGGTTCGTGATTAAAAATATTTCCATTTAACAATTACAGTTTTTTTAAAGGTAAATGTTAAAATATATATATATGTTATAAAAACTAGGAAAAAATATTAGTGAAACTTTGTACATGATCCTTAATAAATTAAGAGTGTGGGGTGAACGTTGTATTATTTATTCATTTATTCATTTTTGTAAATTACTGAAAGTTACTAAAATCTGCATACATATGCTTTGATTGAAGTATTTTATGCATATAAAGTCAAACTACTCAAAAGTTTCAAACTACTGAGAAGAGACAGTATTATTAATTTCGAGAAGTGAGTGATGGTCTAGAAATAAAAAAATAACTATAATGATTTTAAATGATAATTTCTTTCGTAATTCAAAATGTTTTTACTTTTATTTTCCAAATAAAAAACTGTTTTGAGGGTGGAAATAGTTCTCATAACTCACATTTCTGCGAATTTTTCTCCTATTTTCCTCCGTTAAGAATATAATAAATTACGAATAATTTACAAAGTTCTCAAATTAAAATATTGAAAATAAATAGGATTCTTGCTAGAATCATAAGTGATATTTTAAAATTATTTTGCTATGATTCGTTATTGAAGCATTGTAAACGCAGACTATCATACTAAACGAACTAACTAACTGACTAACTTACAGACGGAGAACCCCAATCTATTTTGTCATTTTGGAATGGATGGTTGGGTTTTTACGTCGACACTAGTGCTGCGCAGATGGGCAATTGGCGACGGTCTGGGATACAACCCTAGAGGTGGTCCGGAGACATGCCATCACAATTTTGATCCTCCACGGAAGAGATTTGTCATTTTGGGATTTCTCATACTTCAAAACGTGTCAAAAAACAGAGATCGACAAATTATACAAATACCTAGGTTTCCAATACATACGGTATAATGGGAACTAAAAAATCCTTCAATTTGCTATTTAAAAATTTTTAATAAATAAAAATAATTACTGAAAATAATATTTGTGTACATGTTTCCATTTTAACGAGCAAAAACTACTATCAGGTTGATTAAACAGGGAAAAAAAATCGTAAAATTCAACAAAAATCGAAAGTTTGAAGACTTTTTAAAATACTAACAGAATAATTAATTTTTTTATTGTATTTTTGAATCTTCCATAAAGAAAATTGATTATAATAAATACTAATAAAAAATAATTATATCTTCTATAAAACTTTTTATTATAAAAACTGCATAATTTAGGAAGCACAATTATAATAATAGTAAAAAAAAAAAAAAAAAGAAAAAAAAAAGAAAGAGAAAAAAGTGCTGAGAGACTGCATACTGATGCAAAAGCATTACAGGCACTCGAAGTAAAATATAGAGATCACCTTCCTCACCTTCCCTTCATCACATAACTGTGTCGGCAAAAACATTAAAATAAATTATGAGAGCGAACATGTGGAATTTAACAAAGAAAGAAATAAAAATAATAAAACTACTTTTTTGCATTTTAAATAAATACTTACTTTTCTTTTAAATAAAAAAAATATAAAAATACTATAAATTGGAAAAATTAAAATCATTATTTGCAATGGAGAAATTGAAATATTTCTCAAAAAAGAAAAACAAAATATTTACAGTTGAATAAATATTTACAGTATGGAATAAATTTAATACCGTTATGCATCTCACATCCATCCAATATACACATAATTTCGATAGTAAATTAGAAGTCTCGAATAATTAAAAAATATTTTAAAACAAAAAAGATTTGGCGTAGATTTTTAAGTATATTTTTATAAATTTTAAAGGATTTATACATTTTTTCCCGAGTGAAATCTAGAGATTAATTCAATAGGCAGAAGTCATAGAAAAACATTACAGGGATTGGAAACTATTATAATGACATATAAATTATTTTAAACCAAACATTCAAAACCACCATTTTTTTAGTGGTTTTCTAAATGTGATGATTGCGCAAAAGAAAATTGTTTTATTTTATTTTAGCGAGGTTAACCGCAAAATTAGTTCTTTGAATTAAGTTGTAATTTTTACGCAGATTCTTTCAGAAGATAATTTAGAGAAATATCCAAGAAAATATCATCGAAGCATGTTACTGCTATAATCGCACCATTATAAATTAAAAAAAATATTTTTTTTTCTTTTCAGTCGCACTTGTAAACATTTGGAGCATTTTACATCCGCTGTGTTATTTATTTACTTATTTATTTTTCTCAATTCGTTGAATAGTCTTTTAAAATTACATGAACAAATTATTTGTACATAATGCATTAAAATATTTTTTTTTTCAAATTATACATTGAATGTAAGAAATTCTTAAATAGCTTTTCAATTTCTATTTTCGTTTACTTTCGCTTCAGACATTTTAAATGTAAAAAAGCTTTTATATCAGTGTATTAGTATGTGCAGCGTTTACCTACGAGTCGGTATAAATATATAAATAAATAAATAAAAGATTGCTACTGTATAATAAATTTGTTTTGGATTAAAAAATAAAATAAAATTTATAGAAATAATAATGCCCGCCAGGACACCTGTAAAAAGCTATTTATTTCCAAGAGAAAGAAAGAGGCGGGGGGGGGGCGCATAAACTTATTCTTTAACGGATTTATAACGTTTAAAAAAGTTATTGCTTACATGTTACACAAAACAACCATGCGTAATTCATCGTATGCCTTAAAATATATTATAACCCATTAACGGCCTTCTTCACTTACCGTCGCGGGAAGCCCGAGCCAATGTTATTCTATGGGAAATTTTCTTTACTTATAACTTATTAACTAATACATATTTTTAAATACTGTTTTCACACTGAGAAAATTCCCAACTGTTAAATTGACGCACCTTTTTTAAAAACGTATTTTTTAAATTTTATTATTTTATTTATAAATTACAAAATGAAAAATTTCACATATTGAAAATTGTGAGGGGCTTCAAAATTTAGTACATAAAGTTAAATGTTAAAAATAAAGTTTGACTCGGAAATTTTATGCAAATTTACAAAATTTCAGTAGTGTTTGACCCTCCCCCTTCCTTGGCTGCGGCCTTGCCTTAAATAATAATTTATAAAAGTTATCATCAATACAGATGATGAAAAATTAGTAAGATTTCAGGGCGAAAAAAACACGCACAGTGACAATGGCGGATCCAGAACTTAACTTTTTTTTTTTTTTTTTTTGGGGGGGGGGGGGGGCTAAGATTTTTCAAGATGTAATTCCAGATCATTGAAAAGTTTGCAAATGTACTATTCAATTGGGAATGTCAGTACTTTCGGGGGTGGGGTGGGGGGTCCGCCACTGCACAGTGAGTAATCAGAAAATCTGTCTCTCACACCTCTAAAAGTGCCGATGACATATTTCCGGTTGCATATAGTAAAACTCCCAGTCCAGTTATAATTTACTATTCTTCGCCCATTAGCTAAGAATAAAAACATTAAAGAAAAACTCTTAAAAAAAAAAAAAAAAAAATTGGTTTAAGTAACCGACCCCTCCCACTCCTCTTTATTTAACACAGTAAAAATGATGTCAACGAGACTGATACATAATTACTTTTTTTAGTGTCTTTTGTCTGTAGAATACTTCTATATATACAATGTTTGTCTGTTACATTACTTAGGTTTCAAAAACATGTTAAATACTAATATATTAATACATATTTTCTAAACTTGCTTTGAATTCGGGAAAAAAAAAAGCCAAGTAAAAGATAAAGATCATAACATTAAATAACCTCTATGCGTCAACAACGGAACTTTTCTTCCGCAATTATGGTCCCTGTTTAGACAGCCCAAATGTTTACAGCCACTTCAAATGCTTTTGTTTTTCTATTAGTTATATACATGTATAATGAAACTATTATCCCCCGCCTTGTTTTAAACAGTTATCCTTCAATCAGAAAACAGCATAAGCTTTTTTAAAAATAAGATCGACATAATATTTTGTAAAGTAAAGCATGGAATAGTAAAATAATTTTTGATCATAACAATTAAATAAAACTAGTATGTTGTGGCCACCCCATGACTTTTTTCTGCATTTTCCTGTACAAGTTCACCCAGTAAAAATAACTTATTAAACTTATTACTCATTAAAATTATCTTCCATGATGACTACATACGACTTTCATTCTAAAGAAGTAGTGACACTAAATATCCAAAGAAAGTCAATTTTATTTTCTATATGACATTTTAAATATTATATATATATATATATATAACTTTTATTTTTTTAACTAATTATTTTTTTAATGAAAAATAATAAAATATATTTATAACTTTATTTTAAATTATCGCAGATCGATAGTTCAACCATTTGTTTTAAAGTATTGACGAGGTCTTTTGAAAGATGCCCATAATGAAAATCTGGCCTTTACGGGAGGAGGGAGACTTTCCCTAGGAGAGAAAGCGATGCTCCTACATATACAAATTTTTTTCCAAGTTGACTATCACTATTTTAAATAATTCTTTTTAATTTCATAACGCTTATTAAAATACAATTCTCTTTATGTACATTTATACGAAATTCTGTCCATTTATATTATTTTTGTCTATTTATACGAAATTTTATACGAAAAATTAGAAAAAGCGGGATGGCAAAGCCACCTGTTGGACGACATTCACCAAAAGTTCATAGGCACTAATTTAAGTTAAGGTGCAACTGCATATCAAATTTAATAAAATTCAGAGCAGTAGTTCCCGAGATACAGTTATCGCAAAATTTTGTCGTGCACACACACAAACAGAGACAGATTTCCTAAAATAATCAATTCGTGTTCTAGTCCCCTGAAAACATGTAGTAAATCCAATGAAAAGCCGAGGTCGAAAACTTTTACAAATCCAATACTTTCTTCTATTGAATATGGAAAAAAGTAAAAATGACTTTGCAAAATAATGCATTTAAAATGATGCATAATCACTTTTTTTCTTCCGTAACACTACATCACCACTCTGTAAAAAAAGCTACACATACATACATATATATTTCGATCTTTTTATTTCATGATACCCAAGTTTAAATGTAGTTAAACCTCTCCAAGAGGGCCATCTGCAGTGCCTTAGAAAATTGTCCCTTTCAAGAGATGGACTTTTTAATAGAGAACATACAGAAAATCATTATTAAGGCAACAAATTTTATAAATTTTGTGTTCTTCATAATTCAAATTTACATTATTTGCCTTCACAGATTTTTAAAAATCATTAATATTAGTCTGTTTAATTTTTTAAGTTTTTTAGTCGTAATTTTGTTTTCCAATGATTATTTTATATATCTGGTCAAATTGTTCAACCTAGCATCATTGCTCAGTTGAAAAGAATTATCTGTTAATTTAACAATTTCCATTAAAGTTTTCTGGGAGGAAATACTAATTTCAGCTTTTAATTTTTTAGCTTACCTAAGTTTAATACTTTTATTATACCATTTAAACTCAACATTATTTATTCTGAAGCTATTTATTGCATTTGAATTTATCTGATAAATAACGGTATGACAAAGTTCACTTTCCAAGCTCAAATTTAGCATGCACATTAAAAAAATATATAAAGCCTTACCACTCACTTCTCTATACATATATTATTACATGTCTCAAGATTAGCCTCAGTTAAATATAAGAAAATAGTCAGTTTAACTAAAAAAAAAAAAAAAAAAAAAAAAAAAAAAAATCATCTGCTATTGCAAAATATGTTCCCTAAGAGAGGTAAGCAATTTAACATGGGCTTTTAGTGGAGGTAAATTAGTAGGGAAAATTAATAGAGTTATGGGAGAAAAAAATTGGGACTGAAAAAATCTGGCCTTAAAAGGAGGTAGCCGTTGAAAAGAGTTGAGCTTTTAGAGAGGTTTCATTGTAATTTGAAACCTATTTCACTATTAATTCTTAAATAAAATTAAAACGTATTTAATTTAAAGTTATCGACAATATAACAAGGCTAGATATCATCCATCTAGATTTGTTTTACTTTGTATAGAGAAATAACTCTTTGATACCTAATCCAAATAAGTTTATAAACAAAAATGTTTTATTTATTTATTTACTTTTTGTGCGTCTTTACATTAGAATAAAAAATATATTCCCACTTGATATTCCTTTCACGCTACACTTTTAGAAATGAAGGAGAAAACTGGTTGCTGACGTTTTCTTTCGATTGTTTGCAAAAAGGAAAGAAAAGGAAAGAAACCGAGTTCTATATCAAACGATTTTCTTTCTTTGCATTTTGCGGTTTTGAGGCAGGTTATGTAGAAAGATATGAATGAATTGGAGAGGAAGGAGACAGAGGAAATGGCATAGCAATGATACTTAAAACCACAAACTGCTAATTTTATGATCACAAACATCGAGTTCACTTCACCATTAAAAGAAAAAAAAAAGTGATATTCATATTGTGGTTAACAGGTCGATAAATATCTGCGGTTTCAATTCATATCATCACCTTCTCGGGAAAAAAACTAATCTTTCAAAGAAGTATTTGAATGTATATTATTATTATTATTATTATTTAATTATTTACACTTGCTTTGATTGATATATAAAAGTATGTTTTGTAAATGCCTTATGGAATGCTTTCAGCAACCGCTATCCCCCGTAAAATATACTGTTAACCAATAAGGGAATTTGAAAATAAAATATTACTTATTATTAAATGCATTTTTAAAAAAATTGTGTCGGCCATTAAGAAAAATAACATTTGATGTTAGTAATATATCAAAAACGTTTTTGAAAAAAGATTTTTTAAATTTGATGTATTTTTATTTTTATTTTTATTTTTATTATTTTTTAATAACAATAATTTTTGAAAAAAAAAAAAAAAAAAAAAAAAAAAAATCTGTAAAGTTTTAATATTTTTATGCATAATTTTTAATGCAAATTTTTAACATTTAAGAACATTTAAATTTAGTTTAAATAAATTTAAATAAAAAATAAATTTAAAAAAAAATATTTTACTTAACATTTTCATATTTCAGTTTTTTATAATTCTAAATTATAAAGATTTACATACATATTCTGAAGTAATTCATATATATATATTTGTAAATTACCATCTTCTTAATGAGTTAATAATATTGTACTGTATTTTTTTTTTTTTTTTTAATTTATAGCAGAAGATGCAGATGCCCATTTTGATTATAACATTTTTTTTTAAATAAAAATTACAGCCCTTTTGGAGCATAACTTGGTATATACGTTTATTTTACTAATGTACTCTTTCTAGCATCAAGAAACAATCAAAGCAGAAATTAATAATATTTTGATTAATGTTATTATTTTCAGGAACGTTTATGTATTAGACAAGATATCAAGTAATTAGAAAATTAATTATTTTGTTTAAATATTTTATGACACACGATAATTTTTAATGTAAAACGTCACTTACGCAGTTTTCTTTCTTTCTTTTTTTACTTTCATTACACGATGGCCTTACTGTATTAAGTCAAAAATTTGATATTGAGTTTTCATTTCAACTGCGTGTTGAGAATCTTCTTGCTATCATAAATAATAATAATAATAATAAAAAATAAATAAATAAAAAGATAGATCGCCGAAACTTTAGAATAAGAACAGGTCTAGTGCACAGATGATTTTGCCAACTTTTGGTGAAAAGTGGAAAACCGGAAGTGGGACAGTAAATCTGTATCTCAAAAACAGCTCTAGATTTCTATATAAATACCTTTTTAGATGTCTTTTCGTATGTATTAGTTGGTTATTTCTGGAAAATTGTTAGGCGCCATATATAAGTAGGTCAGTTTTATTTCTTGGAAGTGCATACCTTTGAAAATGTTTATACGGATTTTCTTCAAACTCGCCCTATTAAATCCCCTCCTTTTAGACATACTTTCGTATATAGTTGTTGGTTTTCTGTGAACAGATAAATTGGTCAAGTTTTGTTGAGCATGAGAAGTGAGATCAAAGTCGGTATTACACAAAAGGCTCTAACGATTTTCTTCAAATGTGCTACATAAACCTCCTTTTAAATGTACTTTCGTGTGCATTACTTGGTTATTGCAGGAAATATGACAGGCAACAGAAAAAACGATTAGGTAGATCAGTTTTAGAGATCTCTGAAATAGGTGTTTAAAAAAACGGCTCTACAGATTTTTTTTTTTTTTTTTTTTTTAAACACGCTATGTACACTTCGTTTTATATATCTTTACGATGTATTATTAGTTTGATCTTACAGAAAAATTGTTAGGTGCTTGATTTATTAAATTAGTTATGTCTTCTGGCCATACTATCTGCCAAAAGAGCAGTACTTTATAACGGAAGTCGTGCAGTTGTTACACATCAATTCCCCTCCCCCCCCTCTCGAGGGACAGAAGAAAACGAATAAGAAACAAAGACTTTATTTAGAAAATTTTTTAATTATTGTAAAATCTCATTCAGAGTATTACGATCTAACGTTTTTCAAACATCAATGTCCTGAAAAATCGTTTGTCCCGCATAACAACCTAATTTTATTATTGAGAGAAACAAATTTTCCTTTGTATTATGGTTTATTATTTGCGGTAGTTCACTCACAAATAAAAATAATAATAAAATAATAATAATAATAATATATATGTATATATACTGTAGTAGCAGTAATAATAATAATAATAATAATAATAATAGAATATAAATAAATTAACCCAAACATTTTAATGGTATTTTCTGTAGAAGTGTAACACATTTTAAACTTTTAAATAGAAGCCTGACATCTATACAGTCCAATTAAGGAAGATAATGTTTCTATTTATATTAAATGCGCTGCTAGAAGTAAAAGGAAACTTAAAATCCACAAATCAGCTTTCTTCACTTATTATTGTTATCACTTATTATTGTTGATTGTTTATCACTTGTTATTGTTAATATGATGATAAGAGATAATTGAGATAATCTTACGAAATTCTTCCAAACTTTTTAGCTAATAACATTGTTTCGAAATTTTTCCTAGATCATTTGCATTTTCCTTAGTAATGATTAAATATACAACACTCTGTGCTGTTGTTATTAAATCGTAATAAAGAACAACGATCTCTCTTTCTCTCTCTCTCTCTCTCTCTCTCTCTCTCTTTTTTTTTTTTTTTTTTTAAACTGTTTTATTGGAGACACTCATAAATCAAGAAAAAAATCTTAGAACCAGCTGACAAACTGATGCGTCTATGCTTGATAAATCAAGTCGTAAAGATTCTTTGATCTTTCATAAAGAAAAAAATGTTGTGTTGAAGCAACAAAAAATTTTGTTAAATCAACCAAATATTTTTGTTGATGTAGCTTCAACATTTATTTATTTATTTATTTATTTTTTATTTATTACATCCTGAATTATTTTGCCGAAGAGTTTTGTTGATTCAACCAATATTTGTTTAAATCAACAAAATTAATTTTTCGATTCAACGAATATTTGATTAAATAAACAAAATCATTTTGTTGATTGAATCAATATTTGATTAAATAAACAAAAATATTTTATTGATTCAACCAATATTCGTTTAAATAAACAAAATTATTTTGTTGATTCAAGCAATATTCGATTAAATAGGCGAAACTATTTTGTTGATTCAACCAATATTCGATTAAATAGAAAAAAATATTTTGTTGATTCAACCAACATGTGATTAAACAGACAAAATTATTTTGTTGATTCAACCTATATTTGATTAAACTGACAAAATTATTTTGTTGATTCAACCAACATTTATTAAAATTGACCAAATTATTTTGTAATCAACAAAATAATTTTGTTTTCTTATTTTGTTGATTCAAAAAACAATTTTGTCTATTCAGTACATTGCATCTATGATATAAATTATCGAACTATCAGTGACAGTTATACTTCTTTCAACCATATTCGTTTGGCTAATAGAAAGAAATTGTTTTGATTAACTGAACAAAATTATTATTTATTCAAATGATAAAAATAAATTTAAAAACCAGTCAACAAAATAAATTTAGTTTTTTCAACGAAACATATTTTCAGTACTTCACAGAGCGAAATCTTTAACTAAATTTCTTCATAACCTTATAGTACCAATATCTAGATATTTCCTTTATTGAGTATAAGATAGTAAATCGGATGAGATTAAATCAGTTCCTTTAAAAGAGTTTTAGAATTTAAAATAATATCTCAAATGTGTGTTATGTTGTTGAACCGGTCTATATTTGACTATTACTCTCCAGCATTTTATTAATAAGTTTTCTTAATATTATTAATAACGATATACATAGTTCAAACAATTTTAATTATAATGAGATTATAGTTGCAGTATCTACATATGAAAATTTAAGAAATTAAATTTTTTTTTTACAAAATTATTATTATTGTTATTGTTACAGTTGTTTTTAGTTTTATTAAATTATTACCCAAACAGCAAAAAAACTTTTAATTTAACGAGTGAAAAAGTAACTTTTGTCAGTACTAATTATTTACTGATTTTTATCCTTTCAGCTTGATTTGACATTTGTTTTAATATATATTTTGAAATATTATTTCGTAATTACTTTTTTAAATGTTTTTTAAGTTGTAAATTCATTGTCATGAACTAAAGACGATTCTTCTATAGCAATTTTAATCAAGGTATTCTTTTTATAAAATATCTTATAAAGGAATAGGCCTTATTTTTTTCTTTTAGTCTACCTTTTGTATGATGTTTATGCTTTTATAAACCTGACATTATTTACAAATATCATATTACTTTAACCATTGCTTTAAAAAATTAGGAAAGTTTGGAGAGAAACAAATTTCTAACTAAAAATAAAATATATAATTTAATATTAACATACAAACATTCGCAAATACAAGTATTAAGTTATACAGTTTCAGATGACTAGACATTAAGACCAATAATGGTTTTAAAATTCAAAAACAAATAAAACTTGTAATCAACTATATATAAGAGATAGGAAATGGGTTATAAAAATGTAATTATACCCATAGAGTTTACTTCTAGTTAATACCAAGTAATAGAACATTTAATAAATGGATAACTTTCAGAGCTAGTATATTTACAAACTATATCCGTAACTGAAAATGATATGACTTTCTTTATCCTATTATGAAAATCGTACTATACATAGGGTAAGAATCGGGATAAAAGAATGAATTGAAATTTTGTAACTGTAACTATATATTATTATTATTATTATTATACACTGCTCAAGAATGATTAGGAGAGCACATGGTTTTAAAGAAATCATGCAGATACTTATACCAATAACTAATCTTGTCAAATAAAACATCCATATTTTCAAACGTGACAGAAAGAAGATGAAAACCTCAACAACAAATATGCAAATCAACGTTCAGGACGTTTCTCAACTATTTCACTTTACTTCACGCATGTAACGATTTCTTCTTTTTTTGCTTGTTCTCCGAATTTTTTTCAGCAGTGTATTTATAAGAGTAGTAAATTACCCAAAATAACAGGTAAACTGTTAGTTTAACAAATGAAAAGTTATTTTTTGCCTATGTTTATTAGCTCTTGAATTTGTCCTTTTGTGCCAGATTTGACATTATTTCACAGTAGAAATACTATTTCCTTATTTATTAAAAAAAAAAAAAAAAAGATTTTGTGATTTTCCTGTTAAAACTAAAGACAATTTTCTTTTCAGCGGTATGAGAGGTAATGATTATTCTAAATCATAACCCTATAGTAATTTTAAGAGCTTTCGTAACCAAGGTATTTATAAAATATTTTATAAAGGGATAGACCCTATTTATTATTTATTTATTTTTACTTTGCTTTTTGTATAAAGTTTATGTTTTAAGAAGGCTGTCATAATTTACAAATATCACATTACTTTAATCATTGTTTAGAAAAATTGGGAAAATAGGGGAAATAAAGAAATTTTTTATTAAAAAAAAAAAAAAAAGAATAGTGAAAAACTTAAACGTTTATAAGTATGTTACGTTATACAGTTTTAGACGACTACATAATTAGCTTAATATTTATTTTTAATTTAAAAACATATTAAACTTGCAAGGAATTATATAAATGGTTTGGAATGTGTTAAATTATGTGATACCCGTAAAATTTACTGAATTTATATAAAGTACTAAAACATTTAAAGAAAATAATTTTTAAAATTAATATTTTAAATAATGTTTTGAATAGAATTAGTGTTTTTACATTTTAATGAATTTCAAAATTATATGAACTCCTTTACCATTGTGTACGAATCGAATTATACGAAAAGCGTGAACTGGGCTAAAATATATATATATATAAATAAATAAATAAAAAATAAACAAAAAAATAAAATAAAATTTTGTAAGTACACCTATATAGTTTATATAAAACAATGTAACATTTAATTATTATTATTATTATTATTATTATTATTTTATAACTAATATTTATAAACAACATTCTAGAGAACCTCAAAGAAATTAATGTAAATTCTTTTTATCTTGTTATACAAACCAGAAACTAAAAACAATCCAAAAAGTAAGGAAATATAATTCAATTGAATTTAAAAAAACGATGAAAGAAAGTTAAATCTTTATTTCCCCCAGGAATTGCTTGAAAAAGAAAGGGAAAACATCAAAGATATAGGAAGATATCAAAGATATAGGGAGATTACAAAGTTTGATATGTGTGGAAAACAACTAGGGATTTGAATTTATAAACAAATAGAATTGAATCAATTAAATAGGAGGTGCGAACTGGGCTTAAAATAAGTGAAAATTGTCTAATTGTACCAAAATAGTTTATTTTTATTTTATATAAGTGAAAGTAATATTTAACATTATTTAAAAAGTTAATATTTACAAAAGACATTCTGAATAAGCTCAAAATTACATAAATTCATTTATCCTATTACACGAATCATAAATTATAAATAACCTAATAAATGATAGAATATGATTCTATTCAGTAAAGAAAAAAAAAAAAAAAAATCAGATGAAAGAAGTTCAATCCTTATTTCCCCCAGGAATTGGTAAACAAAGAAAGAAAGAAAGAAAGAAAAGAAAGGGAAAACATCGACGAAAAGGAAGATTTAAAAGTTTGATCTACGCAGAAAACAATGAAAGGGAGTGCGTTGTATGAATTATGACTTTTTACTTCTTTCCAGCCTAACTTTTGAGACGAATGAAGTACGAGAAAAACGCATAAAAATAAATAAATACAGTAAGAAACATTATGGTTTAAAAATTCATCATTGAAATGAAAAATACAGCTTTGTAAATTTATCGTAAAAGAATTGAAATTTTTGCAGACATTTTTCTTTTCTTTTTTCTTTTAATCAGAAAGTGATTTAACAATTTTTAGAGTGCAGTTAAATTACAATAGGTTATTTAAAGGAATACAGAAAGCATGTATTGAATATTATTTATTTAAAGTTACTCAGTGCAATCTAATTATTTTTATAAATAATTTATGATAAACAATAATATAAAACAATATTTAAACTAAATGAAGCAGGAAGATTTAAAAATTTGATTTGTGCTGAAAATATACGCTGAATGAATGTAATATGATTTTCTTTCTTTTTTCTCTCTTCATTTTTGAAATAAATAAAATACCAGTGAAACGCATAAAAAAAAAAAAAAAAAAAAAAAAAAAAAAGAAAAAAAGAAAGAAAACGTATTTTTAAGTATTATATTGTATGGTTTCAAAATTCATCAATATGATAATAAATCATGGTTTTAAAAATTTATCATAAAATAATGTATAATTTAAATTTTGTAAACATTTTTTTTCTGCACGAGAAAAGGATTTTAAATCTTTTAGAGTGCAGTCATATTTTAATATGTTACTTAAAATAATAATAATAATAATGATAACAGAAAATAGAAATCTGATGAATATTACTTATTTTTAATCATTTAGTTAATCTATATATTTTTATAATTAATAATAATATATATATATATATACATATATATACACTTAAACACGACGAAACAAATATATTTAAATGGTTGATCTGGGCAGGGAAACCATTGCTGAACGAACGTGGTATGATGTGACTTTTCTCCTTTCTCTCCATCTTTTTGGGACAAATTAAAATGCAAGAAAAATCATTAAAAAATATTATATAATCCTCATCACGATTTAAAAATTAATCATCGTGATTAAAAAAAGAAAAAAAATCGTTAAATGCATAATTTAAATTCGTGCAAGCATTTTTTTCTGTATCAGAAAATGCTTTTGAAGTTTTTTAGAGTGATAGTAAAATCATAACATGTTTCTTAAAGGAATATGGGAAAATGTCACAAAAGTTATTTATTTAAAATTACTCAGGGAAATCTAATAATTTAAAATTTTAATTTGTAATAGTATTTGATCATATTGAATTTTTTAATATCACATATAAAAAATATTATTATTGTTATAATATTAATTATTATTTTTTAAATTTTATTATTGGGAATTTATTTCTAAAATAACAATTTTTAAAGTGATTTCCATTAGCGTACTTGCATTTCTCTAGCGAAGTAATTTAATTATTATTGATCAGGGTTATAAAAAAGATAACCTAACTGAGATTTAAATGTTATCGATCTATTTTTTTTATTATTTTATCCATATTACTTAGAAACATGGATAAAAATGTAACCTTTAACGTATAATGAACTTTTCAGCTATTAAAGATATATATTATTTGTTTTCTTAATCTTAATTTGCTATACATTTATTTGCCAGTTGTAATATGAGTATTTTAGACTAACTGTTGTTAATTTACTAAAACTAAATTCTTGCAAGAATAATAAACAAGAGTAACATGTATATCGATAATTATAATCAGGGATTAATTTCTAACAACAACAACAACAAAAAGTATCGGAACGCTAATATTCTTCAAAACTTATTTTCGTACGCGTCTTTCATTTTAAAAGTCTAACAGTGAATTTTGAAGAATTTTACTCTAAATTTCGAAGTCGTCAATCAAATCTTACAAAAATCAGCAAAGAACACAGTCTCGTTTTTCATTTGAAATGTCCAGCTAAACAGGTTGTTTTCTTCTTTGGGGAAAAAAAAAAAAAAAAAAAAACTGTTTACTTCTCTGCTTTTGATATTTCAATTAGTACATATATAACTTTAAAAATTATGGTTGGAATTTGATGTTCAATAAAAGATAAACGCATAAACTGTTTTTCATTTATGGTTTGTTTCTAACAAGTTTTGGCCGCTGTGTGAAAAGTAAGAGACAAAAAAATATCTAGGCTATCGCTAGAAAAAGTAGGTAGAAGAAAAGGGTTGTGTGCCGAGTTACATTACAGATATAGGTGTTTTTCATTAAAAAAAAAAAAAAAAAAAAAAAAGAAAGAAAGGTAAGAATTGTTGGGGAGGAAAAAAAAAAAATCCGGAATTTTGATTTTTCAGAATTGATAAAGTAGTGAACTACAGTACGCAATACTCCTGAGTTCTTATACGTTCCGTCTAATATATCACAGAAAAAAAAAATGAAACAACAAAATTTTTATTGAGGTTATCTCTCTCTCTCTCACACACACACACATACACACACACAAAAAAAGATTTAACAAAATGTTTTTTGCTTCAAGGAAACAATTTGTTAAATCAATCCCCCCCCCCTTTTTTTTATTGCTATAGTCTCAACAAAAATTTTGTTGTTAAAAAAAAAAAAAAAAAAAAACATTTTTTTTTTTGTGTATAAAAATTCACTGAAATGAAAGAATTACAAGAGCTAAACTCCCGTGCATTCCCATGCAAATTATGTCCTGATCATGATGTCATAACTAATGTTTCAGACAAATAAAAGAAGTTATAGTAAGTAAATCACAGCTGTAAAAGTTAGATATATAAACAGATTGAAGCATTGATAAGAGTAATAAATATCTAGACCTTTCTCTTTAAAAGGATGAGTAATACGAATATAATAACTGAAAATGACTAGGTAAGGAAATACTCAAAAGTTTACTGAGAGATGGTGAATAATACTGGAATTGATCGATCAGAGGTCATGAAAGTACCTACTACCATTACTATTAAAAGCAAAGCCGACACTGGAACCCCCCGAGGAAATAGAAGATCAAATAGGGTAGGGGAGGTAAATGCTTTGTTAGAGAACCTCATGGATAAAATGATAAACCAGATTTCTCTCGTATTTTATTATTATTATTTTTTTTTTATCCTACTCTGACTTTCCTGAAAGCTCGGGCAAAAAGTCTCATACGAATTATATGATGAGTTATTGAATGTGACGAAACTCTGTTTTTTTTTTTTTTTTAAATAAATTTTAACTTAAAAGCCCTACCAAAAAAAAAAAAAAAAAAAAAAAAGAAAGAAAGAAAGAAAAGAAAAAGAATATATGGTTATTTAGTACAAATTAAATAAAAGGAATGATCCATGATTTACCATGAAATAAATATTGAAAATAATCATAAAATTAAAGAATAATAGCTTTCTGTTATAACTTTTTATTCTATTTTTCCTATCGTAATTTTCTTCAAGGTTATGACGGAACAATTTCCTGCAAATTGTAGGATGTTGATGAATTATGAAGAAACTATATTTTAAAATTTTAACTTAAAAGCATTATTTAAAAAAAAAAAAAAAAAAAAAAAGTACTTGGGAGTAAATGTTTTTTCAAATAAAATTGTAGCGAATTAAAATTGTAGAGAACTGTATTATTTACTATAAAATAAGCACTGAAAATAATAACGAAAGTTAAACTATAATAAAATCTAGTAAAGTACAATATTTTCTCGCACTTTTTTATTTAAATTTTTTCCTACACTGAAAAAACTTTCTGTGACAAATACTTAGAAACTAAACTGTGGCTCTAGTAAAAATAATTCCATGTCATCATTATAAATTCTAATTCCCTTTGATAGCGATTTCTAAAAACCCTCATTATAATTCTAGAACGTTTTCCTATATTATCATGGGATCTATTTAAAAATCTATGCAAATAAATGCGAACTCAAGAGGTGAGTTTTAGTAACTATAATCTTGATTTATGTCCCAATTTTATGAAATCAAGCGGGAATTTCTCGCAATGCAAAGGATTCATAATATTCATATTATTGTTTCATCATCTAGAAAAGTATAGAATAGAAATTATCGATCATTTCGTCTATTCAGGTTTGTTTACCTTATACACATAACTCATAAATCGGTAGTTCTAGTTTAAGGATTCAGAAAATGACTTTTTATTCGTTCTAGATGGAGGCGGTATATTATTTTCCGCAATGTACCATGGTTTTGTTCAAAGCTCTAGCAAATTAGTTTCATACGATTAACGAATTGTATGATAAATTGTAAAACATGATGAAAGTTTATTCTAATTTCAAACGTTAGTATTGGCAAAATTACATATGGAAATATATAGTTATTAAAAATGAATTTAAAAAAAAAAAAAAAAAAAAAAAAAATAGAAATAAAGAAAAAAAAGATACTTTTTTTTTTTTTTTTTGTATGTCTATATTCAAAATAATGATAAAAAAAGAAAAAAAAAAGATGGAGAATAAAATAACAAGGAGAAAGAAAGGCAGAAATAATGTAATGGAACGTACAAAGCTGAACACAAATTCCAATGTTATTTAACAAAGCAATTGAATGAAAAGGTTATGAGACATGACCGAATCCTCTGAGGTAAGAAATTGATAATAATAGTTACAATCATAAAAGAACAAAACAAAAACAAAAACAAAAAAAACAATGAATACGAATTACAAAGAAATGAGGCATTATTTACCATAAGAGAAAAAAAAAAAGTTTACATTTACGACTTCAAGATTGGGATAAAGAAAAGGTAATGAAAGCTACAAGAATATAGCCCCATTCTAATTTTACTTCACAGATGAAGTCGATGAAAATATGAAAAATAACTGATTTATCTGCTCTATGGTAGTGGTAACAAAAGCAATTTAATAATAATAAGTATATTAATTATTTGCAGTTTTCAAAAAACGGAAGTAAAATTCTGAGACTAAAATATTAATAATTCATAGTTGTTTCTGAATTAATATTATGTTTCTGGATTTAAATGAAACAGAATAATGATTTTTTCCTTCTGTATGTAGTCTTATTAGACGTACTTTTATTTCTTCGGTACGTACCGAATAATTTTTATTTAGATGTAATCTTTTCTTTTTCTTTCTTAATTTGTTCTAGAGAAGTTTTTTTTTTTTATTTTTTTATTTTTTTTTCCCGGACCCCACGACTGTCTTCTTTGGATGTTTCGGAGCCAATGAATCTATTTATCTATTATTTAAGGGATTTTTCGTATAAATAATATTAGAATTTTCGATAAAATTAGTACCATATTAATTATTTTAATGGTAAACAAAGCTTGTCAGTAAAATTCTTTGATTTATTTTTGTGTATTTAAAAAATTTTAGTGTTTTTGAATATAAAATATTTATTATCACGAAATGTATTTCGTATGCTACCCATTTTCACCAAAACGGTTGAGAGAAATTCGTGAAAACAAATTCAATTTCAAAATCTCGCGCGCCAGAGAGAAGTGATAATGAAAACAAAACCACACTCACCCCTTCCACTGCGGCCGACGAATCTGAGATCGTTGAATTTGGCCACCTGATTCTTTATCACCGCCGTGGCGTTTCTCATCTCTCCACAAAAGTTTTCGTCGTTGCCCGCTCTCACGGTCACTGCAGTTCCGTCGGCCACTTCTCCTAATACCACCACCCTGAAAGCTACAGGTAAGGTTTTGTTTGACCGCCAGTGGCCAGGTAGGGCCGTGCACAGGATGGCCGGACTCCCTGTCTGGACCAATTCCCCCGGACGTTCCGCGAGCAGGTCGCAGAGCTCGCGGCCGGCCAACTGCGTCATATCCGCGGCTGCAGCGCGCGGCTCTGTCGCGCGCGGCACGTGCATGCGGGAAGAATGTGTAGCCCAAGCATGGTGATAGTGGGGAAGGCGCGAGGGGTTGCCGCGGCAGGCGGGCGGAGAGATTTTTTTTTTGGCGTTGTGTTTTGGCTGAGATGTCGCCAAGGCGGGCAGATTGAGGCGTTTTGTCAGTGGGGAAAGATGATCACCAAGAGATGTGACAAGGAGAGGAGATAAACTAGAGTGAGGTGTTCATTCATCCTGCCGTGAAGTTGCGCCAGGAGGGGATTGGGAGAAACTGCTATTATTAAGGTCGTCCTCTTTCACTGTAATTGCCCTTGCACACGTTTCAGACACGGCCGTGTTATTCTAGAATTGTCGTCAGTCATATCGTTCCGAATTATCAGGTGTTTAAATGTTACAACTTGAGATTTAGGTTTCATTAATTTTTTTTTCATTTTTTTTTTTTTTTTTTTTTAATTTGTTAAAAAATATCAAAAGATAATTATTAAGATAGTTATTAGTTGAGACTTTTTTGATCCATCGGTTATGTTTTATACGTTGATAGTTTTTAATTATTATTATTATTTTTGGTTTTATAAATATAGGAAAATTTTCGTTTTATGAATTTTTAATATTAATTAATGTTCAAGGGAAAAATAAATAAAATAAAAACTGAGGAACATAATTTTAAATCGTATTTTAGCACTATTTAAAAAATGCTTTAATATTTTTCGATTAAGTTTCAAAATTATTAATAATAATTTATTAAAAAATGTTTTAAGCAAAAATATAATCAGTAAAAATTTAATTTCAATACATAGCCTTTTCTTGATTAAAAAAAAAAAAAAAAAAAAAAAAAAAATGAAATTTAAAATTCGTTTTAAGATTATTAACATTTGTTAATGCACAACAAAATTAGTCCATCTGATAAATAAACAATTGAGACTTTCAAGATATTGTTAAATTTACTAACGATCTTTCTATAAAAGGAAAATAAAGTTTTTATAGTAATGCCATGGTAAAAGAAATAAATATTTGCTATTGTGTAGAAATGTATTTTACAGTTATTATGAATTAAGCTTTGAATATAAAATTATTATAAATTTGATTGGATTTTATTTAAGTACTCAACTATATAGCACGATATTTCGCAATCATTGAATAATGAAGACATGATTATTACGGGTATCGAGAACTGAAGTATTTATTTTACTTTTATATATACTTCCTAGTATAAATTATTAAAATTATTAATAAAATGAGAAAACATTACTTTGGGGGGTGGGGGAAAGGGTTGAGTGAACGAATTTTAAGTCGCACTAGTGTTACGCTATGAACAATTGGCGACGATCTGTGGCAAACCCCTAAGAGTTGGTTCAGAGACATGCGGTCACAATTTTGTTCATCTACTAAACATTCTTCGTACAATTTTACAAATCAAAATAAAAAATTACATATTAATTAAAAACATATCGTTAGGCTAATTTTATCTCATCATTTTATTTCATATTTATAAAATGTTTTAAAATGGTATATTTACATTTTTTTTTTACTACATCTGTATTTTTAAATTTATCAAGGTATAGAAAAACTTCATTAGTTTAAGGAAAATCGTTTTTACTTCACTACTAATTAATTGGCCTCTTTATAATTCAGTATTTGCGATAGATATCTAGTATTTTTCTTATTATTTATATCTGAATTACGGAACATGAATTCCAGTTTATTACAAAGTATGTAATTTATATTATTATTATTTCTTTGTACAAAAAATTTAAAAATTTTACTAGAAGCAGCTTTTTTTTTTTTTTTTCTTTTTACAATAGTTTAGAATAGCTCATATCTGTTCAAATGTACAACTTACAAATTAATAAGCATTTAAAATTTCGTCGATACAGTACCTATAAATAATAGTTTTTCCTAACTTAGTTACGCTAAATAAAGGTTATATTGAGCTTACATGAGGTTACATTGAGCTTTTCTTTTTAAAAATACACGAAATAAGTAAAAAAGTATTTTGTAAAGAAGATTGGGAAAACGGAGATTTTTAATGTTTTACTGTAGAATAATGTTCTTGGCAGTGAAACAGATGTACAGGAAAAGGAAGCTTTCATTAAAAATACTGTTGTAATTCGAAAAGTTTTCTTTTGTTTCTTTTTTGTAAGTAATGCATTGGAAAATTAAATTTGTTGTTTAAATTTAATATAAGTAAAGGAAATGGCTGAAAGGGTTATGCTAAATAAAGACTAAATTGAGCTTAAAGCATACTTTTGGAAAAAAAAAAAAGATAGAAACGTAATTTGGAAAAGAGATTGAATGAAATGGAAATTTTAATATTTTCCTGTACAGTAACTTTCTTTGCAGTAAAACAGATGTACAGGCAAAAGAAATATTAAATAAACTGCTGTAAATTTGAAAAAAGTTTCATTTAATCCTTTCTTTTTTTCTTTTTCTTCCCAAGAGTAATAAATTTGATATTTAAACTTATGGGTGAAATCTTATTTAACCTTGATCTAAAAGAAAGAAAAAAAAAAATGAAAGGAAAGAGAACAATTTGAAATAGAAATCACGCGTAATTTTATGTATTTTAATAATTATACTTCTAATTGCATTAAAAATAATTAAATTTATTTTTTAAATTATCCTATTAAGTTTTTTTTTTTCTATAAATTAAATTATTTTATTTATTTAGTTACTTATTTATTTACTTTCTTACTTATTTATTTATTTTTTGTATTTAAAAAATTACTAAAACTCGTTAATATTCTCTGAAAAGATACAAATTTTCTCTAAAATACTATTTTTTTTCTCTAAGTTATGTTAAATCTTAAAACATAATATTGCTTAAAAAAAAAAAAAAAGCGTAATTTGAAAAATAAATTGAATGAAACGGAAATTTTAATATTTTCCTGTACAGTAACTTTCTTTGCAGTAAAAGAGATGTACAGGCAAAAGAAATATCTTGCATTAAGTAAACTGCTGTAATTTGAAAAAAGTTTCCTTTGATCCTTTCTTTCTTTCTTTTTTCCTAAGTAATAAATTTTATATTTAAATTTATGGGGGAAATTTCATTTAACATTAATCAAAAAAAAAAAAAAAAAAAAAAAAAAAAAGAAAGAAAAAGAAAAAGAAGAAGAAGAAGAAGGAAATAGAACAATTTGACATAGAAATTACATGTAATTTTATGTATTTTAACAATTATACTTCTAATTGCATTAAAAATAATTAAATTTCTTTTTTAAATCATCCTATTAAGTTTTTTTTCTATAAAATAAATTATTTATTTATTTATTTTGTATTTAAAAAAATTACTAAAACACGTTAATATTACTTGAAAATATATGAAAATTTCTCTAAAATACTATTTTTTTTCTCTCTAAGTTATTTTAAATCTAAAAACATAATTTTGTAAAAAAAAAAAATAAAAAAAAAAAAATAAAAAAAATAATAATAAAGCGTAATTTGAAAAAGAAATTGAATGAAACGGAAATTTTAATATTTTCCTGTACACTAACTTTCTTTACAGTAAAACAGATGTACAGGCAAAAGAAATATCTTGCATTAAACAAACTGCTGTACTTCGAAAAGGTGGTTTCATTTAATCCTCTCTTTCTTTTTCTTTCTTTCTTTCTTTCTTTTTTTTCCCAATTAATACATTGGAAGATTAAATTCGATATTTAAATTTAATACAAGTATAGTAAAATGGGTGAAATTTCATTCAACTTCGATCTAAATTCGATAAAAAAAAAAAAAAAAAAAGGAAAAATAACAATTTGAAATAGAAATCATACGTAATTTTATGCGTTTTAACAATTAAATTCTAATTGGATCAAAAATAATGAAATTTATTCTTAAAATCACTCTGCTGAGTTTTTTTTTTTTTTTTTTTTTTTTTTCCCTATAAAATAAATAATTTTTTTTTCTTTTTTCTTTCTTTTTTTTTTCTTTTAAATTTAACAAATTACTAAAATACGTATAATTACTGTATAATGAAATAATTTTGTTATAATAATTTTGCATTTAACAAATTACTAAAATACGATAAATTACACTAAAACACTTTTCAATATTCCGTGAAAAGGTATCAAAATTTCTGCAAAATACTTTCTTTTTCTCTATGTTATGTTAAATAAAGATTAAGTTGAGCTTAAAATATACTTTTTGCTTAAAAAAAAAAAAAAAGGAGAGAAAAAAAAAAAAAAAAAAAAAAAAAAAAAAAAGCATAATTTGAAAAAGAGATTGAATGGTAAGGAGATTTTAATATTTTCCTGTACAGTAACTTTCTTTGCTGTAAAACAGATGTACAGGCAAAAGAAATATCTAGCATTATATAAACTGCTTTAATTCAAAAAGGTTTTATTTATTTATTTCTTTTATTTTTTTCCCAAGTAATGCATGGGGAAAATAAAATTTGATATTTAAATTTAATATAAATACAGTAAAATGGGTGAAATTTCATTTAACTTCGATCTAAATTCAAAAAAGAAAAAAAAAAAGTTAGGAAAGCAATTTGAAATAGAAATTACGTGTAATTATATCAGTTTTAACAATTATACTTCTAATTACCTCAAAAATAATTAAATTGATTCTTAAAATTATCCTATTTTTTTTTTTAATAAGATAAATTAAGATTTTTATTTATTTATGTATTTATTTTGTATTTAAAAAAATTACTAAAATACGTTAATGTTCCCTGAAATTTCTGAAAATTGCTATTTTTTTTCTCTATGAAGATAGTAAGTTAAATTACTTATTTTAAAAAAATGTACTTTTTTAGTTATTTTCCGAATTAAACTACATAGATAAAACTGAAGAATATTCTAATGACATATTTGTAGAAGATATGCATAGGTTAGACTTCCTTTTTCATTCACAATTTGTTTTACTTTGAGAAATTTGTCTTATTTCTGTTAATAATTATGAAAATCCATTATATTTGATGTTGTTAAAACACAAATACACAATTTTTAGGATGGAGTTTTCTTAAATAAAAGCTGTTTTATGAGTAATTCAGAATGAAGAACCAACGTAATTTAACCAACGTAATGGATTAAAATAAATAAATAAATAAATAATGTGCAGATATTTCTGCGGATCACCGAAATTTTCTCGTGAACGACTAGGAGTCCACGGACCATCGGTTGGCAACCGCTGAATTAGTAGAAAACACACTAATAGAATATTATGATATATTGCAATGAAGAAAGATAACGAAAATAACACAGACATTGGTTTAATAAACGTAAAATGATGCCCAATGTATAATTCAAGCAAAAAATGTTGAATTTCTTCTCATTCTTACATGTGTTAAAAGAATGTTTAGTAGCGTAGAGTGTGTTGTAGTGTGGTACATTTAATATTAGTAAGATATGTGATTATTTTGCAAGTTTTGTAAAAGAAAACCTATTTGCCAAATCATATCCGAGAAGTGTAATTAATTTGATGTGCTAACTTCTTCATTTTACTTCATAATGCAAGACTGAAAATAATAAATTGATTGGAATAATACAACTTAGTAAGAAAAATGTTTTTCATTCATAAAAATGCTTTGTACACATCTTGAGTATAATTAGTGGAGGTAATTCGCACCGGATTTACAATTTAGATTACTGTATAAGTAAGTGGTCCTTTCAGGGAGAAAAAAAAAATCTCTCTTCGCAGTCACACATCACTTTTCAAACATTAAAATGATTGGTGTAAAGTATTTTTTTTTTCGGTTTTATCCAATAAATACATACTATGAAAAGTTTAACTATACTGCAATAATTTTTATATGTTTATGGGAAAACATGTGACCTAGTTGACTGAGGAAAAGGAAATTAATTTTTAAAGTTTGATTTCATAGTATTCGAAAGTCATTTAAAATTTTATATTGATTTAATATTAATACAGAAATTTGTTAAAAAATAATACTGAAATTGTTAATGGCGATGCTCATATTAATACAGATCTTTTATACAAATTGTTATGAGAAATAAATAATAAACTATTTGAAATGGAAGAAGAGATACAATATTAAGTTTCAGACAAAGGGATTTGAATTAATAATTTAAGCAGTTTATATCATAATATATATAATAAAGTTTAAAAAAGTACAAGTTGTCGTAGTTTTATCCATAGTCATTAAGTTTTTTTTTTTTTTTTTTAAATGTCGTAACGGTGCGAAAATATCTTAGATTTTTATTTATTTATTTATTTATTTTTTGAGGGGGGGGAATCACATGATAGCATCAAATTGCTTCACTTAATTGGTAGCGCAACAGATCAGGTTCTTACGGACACTAGTTCAACAGTATTAACAATTAATGATCGATCGTTGGAAGTAGACCAGAAGTAAGGGAGTTATCCTCTTCGTATAGGATCAAAATTGGGATGATATGCTTTTGATCATCCCTAAAGATCATTCCTAGGGATGGTAATTCATAGATGGGATTTATCATCTATAAATCCCATTCCATGAAACCCTGAGATCCCAATCATGGACAGGATTCATTCTAGGGATGGGATCACCTACAGTCGGCAGCAAAATTATTAAAACGCTAGCAAAAATTCCTATATAAAAAAAGTAGAGTTAATACTGTTTTGTTAAATAAATCCTTGTCAAAATGTATTTTGTTAAATAAATCCTTTATTAGACTGACTAAGACCATGATTCGCCATGGATTTATTTAACAAAACAGTACTAAATGTATTTTTTTAAATAGGAATTTTTGCTATCGCTCGAATAATTTTATTGCCGACTGCGTATTGCCCACTGCATAGCTGTAGTGCAACGTTAATCCTATTCAACCTTAAAGTATCGATTCTCCACTCACCACATGGCGACTAAACAAAAATGTGTGGTTTATAAAATTTAACTCGTCACTTTAATCTCTCGTGATCTTCATAAGTTTCATTGATTAACCATGTTAAAATTGCGTATTTCGTAATTTAAAAATCAAATCGTGACGAAATGATCACGCGTTTTCGGAACCAACTACAAAATTATAGCATATTCCGGAAATTAAAAAGCAAAAACTCGAATTTTGTTAATTTGAGGGGAACCAATCACATATTTCTGGAATTAGTTTTTCAATAAAAACGCGAGTTTTGTCTATTAGGGAAGAAATATTTGCGTATTCCTAATATTGATGGAGAAAAAATAAAATATCTGTTTCCTTAGTTAACTGAATGTAAATAAAGTCAAGCATCCTCAAAATTAAATTATCCCGCATTTCCTAAATAGGCAGAAAAAAAAAAGGAGGGGGAAGGCTTGTACCTATCACATAAGTCTATGACCTTAAAATGACCCTTAACAAAAAATCGCGAATTTAAAACTGACACGCCACAAAAACTGTCTAACTTAAAATGGATCCTTCACAAAAATAGGATGATAAAAAAAAAAAAAAAAAAAGAAAAAAAATCTTCGAAAAAGTCGGCAGAAAAAATTATTTACTTCAGGAATCAGTTGAAAAGTTTGTAATAAACTTAAAGGATCTACCGGCCACTGGCGAGTAAATTACGATTTCAATTTTCAGGCTTAGTAAATATTGATGAAAATTGAATCCATGTATGGCAGAATGTTTAAATGGAGAGAAAGATTGGTTTGATTTTGAAATAAGCCTCATTTAATTAAATTGATGAAGAATTGAGCCCATCCCCCCCCCTTTTTTTTCTTTTTTTTTTACAAAAAAGGAGTTTTCCTTTTCGTGGAGCAAGGGGAATCAACTTCTAAGACTATCAATGAATAAAAAAACGGAAGAGTAAAATCTGGGAGGAAGAATTTGTAAATCCGGTATAAAAATACCTGCTCTTATTCCCTTTACGAATTTTTCATTAAATCCAATGCTATTATGATCATATATGATTGTATTGTTGTTTATTTTGTACTTGTATCACCTTTCACTTTTTCATTGCTATAGGTAGAATTAATTCTATACTCATGTTGAAATTAAAAAACTAAAAATCTCAAAGATGCTTAGTTTTTTAATTGAATGACATTATGTTCGATCCTTACAACTAATTTCTTATTGATTTGTCATTATTTTTGTGACAAATATCACTCAGTACGTGAAGAGGTTCATCGAATTGGAGTGAAGAGAAGGTAGGTTCACCATTTTTAAACCGACTTTCAAGGCTGTTTGAACCTGCTGGACATTAGAAAATTCTGGTGCCGGGCATCAGAATTTTAGAAGAATTAAAATTTCATTATGTATATTTATTTAATTATTTACTTATTATTAGTAATTTTTCAATGTGAAAATTACTGTAGATTTGCAATCTTGCAATTTATTTTTCTGATTTTATAGGTGGGCTAAGGAAAGGAGGGGAAAACAAAATTTCATTAGAACTCAGGCATCACACTGGCCTCATCGGGATCTGCTGATCTTATTTGGTAACTTGAAATTTTGTTTGATAGAGTTATTTGACGTAGTTGAAAATATTTTTCAAGCAGTTATTTTCATCCCACCCTAGCAAGAGAAACATTTTCACACAACAGGATGTCACTGCCTCTTAACGATATGGTATGGGCAATTAAATATTTTATTATAATAAAAAATTTCTTACTTCCATTTGGGCTTTTCTAGCATACCATCTAATTTTGAAGCAATATGTTGATAATTTATACTATGGCCACACTTTATAGTTCTTTACTCTGAATCTATTTATTTGTCCGATCCTGTACCTATTAAATATCTAATGAATATTTTAGTGCTGTTTTAACTACTTTTGAACAGAAAAATCCCTAGATATTTCATTAAATAAGCTCATCATGAAAATCGTAAGTTATCAGTTACCAACAGGTGGTACAAAATATCGAAGATGTAATGCAACAAATGAAAAAGTATTTAATGAAAACGAACACAGAATAACATCACTGGTTTGCTTTAATCGAATAAATAATGCTATTCAGTTTTATTCACGAAAAGTCATTCGCGTTTATGAATTTAAAGTACAATGATTAAAAGAAGAAATTAGTCATTTTATCTGACGTTCTTGCCAAAAGTGTTAGCCCATGAGGAAAATTTTTGAAAAACTATATTAGGAAATATGTTAAGCGTAATTTAATAGGAACAGAACTTTTAATACCTAGATTTTTAAAATTATTTATTACCTTTAGTTTTAAACATGAGTTGAAGTTAAAAGAAAGAACAAATTATGAACAATGTAACATTTAAAGTGTACGTATTACATAATTCAGGGATTTTTAAATTGAAACCATTTCCTAATTTATTACCAATATATATAATTTAAACATGTTTAGTCTAATTTAAAAGCAAATCTTCCCTATAAAATAGAAACAATACTGGAAAACATCAAGGAGTTTTAAAATGCTAGATAATCAAAAATCTCTTTCGTTGCAAGTAATAAATAAAAGGATAAAGAAATTGGATAAAAGCATAAGCAGAAGGGATAAGTTAATAATATGACTCGAGGCTTTATATGAAACATTTTAGCAATAAACAAACAAACAAACAAGCAAATAATTAAATAAATAACGCGAAAGAAATAATAGTATCTGAAAATTATTTTCGATATTTGTTAATATTGCTTTACATATACTGCGTAAGTTTTAACATTTAGTATTAAATTTTTAACATTTAGTATTTAACATATAGTAATTTTTGTGATTCAGGTAGTTGATATAATAAAAATTGCTAATGGAATTTTTTTACTTTCATAAAGACTAGATAAAATTTCAAAATATACGCAGGCTATATATATGCTATATATATATATATATATATTCCCTTTTAATTACACAATGAAAATAAAAATATTAATTAATGATTAAATACATTTCATGAAAATATATGTTCATCATGGTTGTAAGTAAAAAATTTATAGAAGTTTCGCAAGTATTCTACATTTTATATGAAATGAGAACTACTTCTAAAGCAGTTTTCTCCGTCGAAATGAACTTCCTTTTATCCTTCTGTAAACTCTTTAAATACACAATAATATTCCACTAATATTGTATTTCTAATGATTATCTTTTTGTAATTTTATGTATATATATCGAAGTAACCTTAAACACTTTTTACTGAAAACGCGAATGCATTTATGCATCAGTTAATAAATACAGCGATGCCTTTTAAACCTGGCAAAAAGTTCTCCCAACTTTATTTTCCTTCTCTATTACGTCATATGGGTGACGTCAGCCACATTTCTTTCCGCGCCATAGCTCGCCAAATGCGGCAGCCCTCCGTCCACGCGGCGACCGCCCAGGTGTGGTTGCGGCGATAGATGCGGCACCCGCTCTGCCATACGACGGCCTTCGCGCGCCGCTTGTCTCCGCCCGCCGTGGGGGCGGGTTCGCGCAACGCGGCCAAGTCGTACCGCGGCGGCCAGCCCTCCGCTTAGGAGGCGGTTTATTTCTTTTCGGTCCTGGGAAAAAGTTAGATGAAAAGAGCGTCTGGAAGCTTTTCTGGGGACCCGCTTGAGTGATGGGTTGATTTAAAACAGTTTTTTCCTTCTTAGAAAACAGGAATGCGAAGCTGAATTTCTATTCCTCGCTTCGTGGAATTTTAAGGTTGAATTTCAGGCAACAGGCTGAGTTATTGTTTGTTAGCATTTGAGAGTGAGGTTGAAAATCTTTTTTGTTTTTGTTCTAAATTAACTTTTTCTTTCAAGGTAAGTACTGATATTACCCGAACAGATGCAAAATAAATTAAAAATTTGTCGGCTGGTTAGGATTTTTGATTTTGTAAATTAGATTTTGAAGCAGCTGATTCCCACTTTCTTTCTTACATTCCGCCACCCCCCCCCTTTTTTTTTTCTTTCTTCATATTGATTTTTAATCATATTTATAATCAGAGAAAGCAACTTACCATTTACGTTGACTTTTATTATCTCTCTCTCTCTCTCTCTCAAAAAAAAAAAAATAAATAAATAAAAAATAAATAAATAAATAAATAAATAAATAAATAAAATAAAATAAAATAAAATAAATAAAAAAATGTAACAGTTGAAAATATGGGATGGGTTGATTGATGGAATAGAGTTGAACAATGAAATTACGAATAATGAATCTTACTTCAGTTCCTTTCCCGCCCTCTAACATTTTCCATTATTGCCCTACTTCTCTTTTTCTTTTCTATTTCCCTGTTTAGTAAATTTCATTTTAAGGGTGATAGAGCAATCAAAAATTTGCTTGGTGGTAATGATAAAAGATGTGTTTCAGTATTTTAACAAAAAGACTGTAATCAGAAAAAAAAAAAAAATGGAGATTTTAAAAATGTTTAAAGAGTTGATTTACAATGGGGAGCTTCACATTATTATTATTAGTCCATTCATTCTATCGGCGATTGCATTTTTAATTTTCAATGAAATTTGCTTAGAATTTTCATATAAATAACACAATACATTTTGCTAAAAAAATATCCAAAAGAAATTTTATTAGCGCTTACGCATGCGCAGTTAAGAACTACTTAGTAAAAATGTTTATATTTCAATAATTTATTTATAAACTGATTACACTGCTACAATTAAAGGAAAAAAAGGGCAATTTTATTTCGAAAATGTTTAAAGAAACATTCATACTCCCTTAAATATAAGTGCTATTCAGATATAAAGAAACAGAGATAATTAAAAAAGGCCTCATAATCACGTGTTACAGCTTTTACTAATTTCAGGCTTTTTTTTTTTTAATAGGTTGACCCAAAGCATTCAATTCAGCTTTCTGAACATACATTATGTGAAGAATTTATTATAATAAGGAAAAATTCGAAAATATTTGAAGTTTCTGTATGTTTTGAGTTCTCCTGAAAATTCTTTTTCGTATTATATATTCAGAAATCCTAAAAAGTACCATGAATATTAAACTATTAATTAATTTCTAATCATTTTTGCCATAATACGAATTATGACCAATGTTATATTGAGCTTTGCTATCGATTTTGAGTCGATATATATCCGATTATGGGATTCTATGGATTATTAACGTGTTACAATATCGTATATTAAAAACGCCCCCCCCCCCCCTTCCAGCATGAAATCAAGTTTGAAGTCAAGATGGTTTCCCACCTGAAAGTCGACTAGAAAAGGGAAAACAGTTTTACAGGCAAATGCCGAAATTTCTCCGAGATACCAAGTAAGCGACTCTTTTTGCTTTCCGAACACACAGTATGTAAGGAAAGTATTGTAATTATGGAAAAATTCGACTATCATATTTTTGTGTATCTATATGTTTTGAGGTCTCCTTAATTCATTTTTGCTATTTTTAAGGTGATGTATGTATGTATGTGTATGAGTGAACACGGTAATGTTTAAACGCTTTGTTCCATTGAGATGAAAGTTGTTGCGAAAGTTATAGACCATAAGAACTGCACAGATTTTGATGAGTGAATGATTTACAGTTTTTTTACATAGTTGTGTAGACAAAAATTCTTTTTCATTATAGCCTGTGGACTCAAAATATTTGAAGTGCAATAGCCTCTAAACACCTTATTCGATTGAGCTAAAAATTGGTAGGTACGCTATAGATCACCTCGCAAAAGCTATATAGATTTTAATGAATGCACGACTTATAGTTTTTTTTTTTTTTTTTTTTTTTTTTACAGGTGCGCAAAGAAAACAATATTTAACATGATGGCCAACGGACTGAAATTATTTGAAATTCGAAACAGTGTAAACGGATTATCCGATTTAGTTAAAAGTTTTTAAGCATGTTATTATCTTGTGAACACACAAATTGTGTAGATTTTACTGAGTGTAGGAATTATAATTCTTTTGCAAGGGGACACACACACACACACACACACAAAAAAAAAAAAAAAAAAAAAAAAAAAAAAAATCTTTTATACAGTGGATTATAGGCTTGAATAGTTTGAAGTGTGCTAGTCTAAATTCCACTTTCGATTAATATATAAATTGGTAAGCATGTTATATACAGATTACCACCATAACGGCTGTTCAGATTTATATGAGTTATGAACTTATAGTACTTTTTTTTCTTATCGGGATACAAAGTAGAATTTTTATCATCGAGATCTACAGACTCAAACTATTTAAAATTCGCATTAGTAGTGCTTGTAGAGGAGATTTCCAGTACAGGTATAGCAATTTTTCTTTTGACAGTTCGGATTATACTTTTTACGTCACCATATTTCCATATAAGTGAAAAGTTTCCTTTTTCTTGCGCTGTTGCCGCTAGACATCTGATTCACTTCTCTTCCATTAAAGTACCCAAGATTCTACCCAGAGGTGTTAAAAAAGCAACTACTACAAATCGATAAGATCGACACAAAAATCTGTACAAATGTTTTTTTTTTTTTTTTTTCTTTTTTTTTTCTTAAATAGAAATTTCTGCATAAAATAAGAAGGGAAGGTGCCCCTAACATATAAATTTTTTAAAGCCTACATTAGTAGGTGTTCTAAACAGGAGCGATCACAAAAGCATGATCAAGTTCAAGTCAAATTCAAATTATCATTACATATTGGCATTTAATTTTTTTGCCAACAAGAACACATAAAAATAATGGGTTTTAAGATACGTTATACTCTAATCAAGCTAATTATTTTTGAATACACAAGCAGAATTACCATATTTATTACCCTTCAATTTCGCCAAACTTTAGTCATGAGAAATGAGAAACCACAACGATAGATGCTTAAAAAAGAGAGATAATTTAATTCTGTTCAAGGATAATTTTGACTAACTGAATAAAATTACGTTAGCGATTAGGCTATGATTTAGGAGGAACATAAAAATTAACTAAACCAGGTGTTATTTTTTATAAGACGAAATGATATCATGAGATTTTGTTTGCAGAGCGATTTTTTTTACACTTATTTTTTTTTTTTATTTTATTGATGGAGAAAGAATTCGACGGTTACTAAAGATTAATATTGAGTGCACGGGATAATTTTTATATATAGCGTTAAAATTGATTTGAATTAAAGTTAAATAGAAAAATTTATGTGTTTTCTACATCACAATGTTGAATTGTTTAAAACACACACATATATATATAGATAGATATCAGAGCTGCCAACATTTTAAACTTTTAAATCAGAATTGACACCAGTATTTTTAAATGGAATATGTTATATATATTTTCGACGATTAATATTGTGGAAAACAGCTATAAAGTTTTTCCGGTTTAAAGTCTCCCTTGAAAAACGGAAGACTTGGCACCTATGAGAAAAAAGAAAGATAAAGAAAAAGCAGATAAATATTTAATATTGCGAATTCATCATTTACAGCTCTTTTAGGAAGGCGCAAAAGAATTTAGTTGCGTTACGGTTCTATAAACAATATACAATTTAGGGAGAAATATTCAAACGCCTATTACGAATTTTTCCCTTCCGTTTATTCGACGTCATGTCTCATTTAAATTTATTTAAACAACCGTTAATTACTAAATGTTCGAAAATTCAAGCCGTTTTATTCCAGTTTTTTTTTAACCTTCGGTATAAAACTTTTGCTAAATTATGTGGTATATAACACGTTGCTTACTCACCCGAAATTTGACGATGTTCATCAAGAACTTTTTTAGATATTTGCAAAACATCTAAAATTTAAAGTGCCCGGTGGTTTATGATAAGACAGTGCGGTATTGAAAGAGCAGCGGTTGCCAAACTTTTCGACTTCACGGCAGGGTTGCCAAATTTGGCCTTTTTTTTTATTCAATAGTCACCAATAATTTTTATTTGTAACGTTTGACTAATTACTTCGAAGATTGATAGTGTATTACGTATATCAAATGTCAATTCTCAAAATTATTGGTGACTATTGAATAAAAAAAAGGCCAAATTTGGCAACCCTGCTTCACGGACCACTAAATTCCCATTTTAAAATTTCACGAACCATTAAATTTACAATTTAAAATCCTACGGATCAATAACATAGTTGATTAAGTATCATAAATGTTTTTTAAAAAATAATAATGAAAGAACATCCCATGTATGAAATAAACCCATTTAATACAAAACATTACAAATAGCTTGTATTATATATAGGAGGCTTTTAAATTCTTGTTGACATTTTAGCAATGAGTTAAAATGTCTATCGCAGTTTGTGTAAGTAAAGGTCCTGGTGAGAAACGTCTAAGCTACTTTGGTGAAAAATTCCAAATTTCACCAAGGGGTTGAATACTGAAACTGTACAATTTCTTCAGAACGATTTTTTCTGAATTTTATTTTAATTATATTAAAAAAAAAAAAAAAAAAAAAAACTTATTTATTCATTTATTTGTGGCTCATAAATAATAAAATCTTTCAATACATAGTTTTTATATTTTTAATAAATTTTCAATAGTCAAATTTATAACACAAAAATTGCTTACTTTCAAAAATTCCCATTTCGTTTATTAAATTTAGCCTTTTCCATTTATTTTAACTTATTAGCAATTACCATCGTTATCTTAGAAACTTTAATTTTATTACCAATAATTTTTAAAATATTAATTATAAATATTTTTAAATAAATTTCTTAGTTAATTAATGATATCATATCCTTCTAAAATCATAATTAATGCATGCAAATTAACGTTTCTTGTAATTTTTTTTCAACATGTATAAATAATAATAATAATAATAATGCATTGTACACATCGTTCTATACTGAAACTGTTCCATTTCTTTAGCACGATTATTCTAAATTTTATTTTAATTGTAAAAAAAAAAAAAAAAAAAAAAAAATGTTTTCACGTTTTTTTTTTTTTTTTTCGGTATAAAAAGAAATATAAAATTCAAGGTATGATACTACAAACGGCGACACCACAAAATTGCATATTATTAATAATAATAATAATAATAATAATAATAATAATAATAATAATAATAAAAAACGTAAATACATATTTTATAAAAGACTAGCGAGCTTCGCCCGCTAGCGGGTCAGTATTTTCAAATGAATCACTAAAACTAATGAATCACTAACAGTAACTTTTAGTGTTAAGAAAAGAAATTAAAAAAATATATCATTTCTGATTGGGTAAAAAGTCGGCCCGTGTCCCCACTGCCTTCGGCAGCGCAGTCCCTTGCGCGCTGCGAGCGCACAACTTAAGGGATACACGCGCTGCGCGCGCGTATTCCTTCCCTGACCCTTTGTGCCCCCTAAAAAAAAAGCGCACAACTTAAAAGATACACGCGCTGCGCGCGCGTATTCCTTCCCTGACCCTACGTGTTATAGGAAAATTACATGAACACTTTTTCACTGTTTCCATGTTATAAGAAACATAGATGAAAGATACATATTTGCTTCTCTATATATAAAACTATATTCGCTAAATCGAATAACATGCACATTGTTGGATTATTAACATCTAAAGAGAAATTATAGTTTTTACATGCATTTGAAACCTTTAATAATTTGAATAACATGATAAATTTAAAATATATTTCTCTTATCTATTGCAGATCAGAAATTCAAAGCGATACTCTGGATGATATTTATAATTCTAACTTTCATCATACAAGCTTAAAAAATATTCCACTTATCGTCTCCCTCATCCAGAAAATTCTGCAGTTTAAAGTTGTGAGTAGGAGTAATTCTCGAAATCCGAAATGTAAAATTAACATCAATGTAATAAAACATTAAAAATTCAAATAATATTCAATTTTTTTTTTCTGCGAACTACCAAACTTTTCTTGTTGACCACTGGTTGGAGACCGCAGGAATAGAGGATCCAGTAAGACTAGAATTTGCCATTTTTATTAAAATGTCTCAGCTTTGTTATCATATTGTTTTGTTCATCATCTCTTATATGAAATTTAGAAGATAAATAACGTTGTTGAAAAGAGTTATGAAAGCTTAACACACAATTAAAAATGCAATACGAGTAATATCCGATGGTAGTCCAAAATGTATCTGAATATGTTTTATGTGGCCCTGTAAATTTCAATGCTATTCATACAATATTCTATGAAGAAATTTTTTTGTGCATGTGAATAAGTGTGTCCAGTTTACTCGAGTCGTGCAGAAGTCTACCTTGTACACAACCAATCCACAAAGCACCCAAATATGTTTAGAATATATTATAATGTCGTATGATGCATTTTAAAAAATTACAATGAATAAATAAAAATTTTGAATCTTATTTTTTTTTAAAGTTTTTAAGAAATTTTAATATACTTAAAATTAAAATATATTAAAATATAATTAAGGAAATGAAATGAAATTAAAATTTAGAAATTAAACTAATTTTAATAAATGAAAGTTAGTATACATATAAGCCTTAAAATGTATCGATATTAATACTTTCAATGCTTATGTGCGCTTTTAAAACTGAAGGTGACAAACCGGTGCCATTTGAGAGCTTGAGGTGGATAGGCGGGGTCATTTAGTACCTTAGGGTGTCATAGAGGCTTTGAAGCATGCTAACTTTTCCAACTCTAACACAATAATTTAAAAGAACGATTTTCAGCAATTACCATCCCCATAAAAAGCAGATATTTGTCAAAACAGTTGTAGCAGGCGTTCTAATTAGAATATGTTATGGAATTTCGCCAGGATATACTTAAATGTATGAGGAATTATTTTAGTTTCAAAAATCTTAAATTCAGCATTTTGTCATATTTGAAATTTCAGCGGTGCTGTGTTATTTAAGAAATTTTATTTTTTAAATTTACAACTAGCACCAGTTTTAACTGGTGATTTTTTGTTTGTTTAGTTATGAAATTTAATTTTCCATTATAAATAAAATGGTAAAAGTTTATTACAATCTTTATTTATTAATTTTTTATATGTATAGTTATCATATACTGAAATTATTGTATTGTTCTTTTTCTTAAAAAGGAATTGGTATTCACAAAATGCGTTTTTTTTTTTTTTTTTTTTTTTGACATGATACTACGATGCTACAGGGTTTCAAGGAAAAATTCCAGCTTTCTCGGGCAGACAACTGATCTTTACAGAAGTACAGGAGGAATACAAATTAATGGATATTCTTAAAGAAAAATATTTTCTTTAATTTTATCAGAACAGCATATGATCATTGGTAGGAATAACAATTGTCCTATATTTTCTTAAAAATAAAACAATTTAAAAAATATTCACATCTTGCTTTTTAGAGAACCGTTTGTAAGATAAAGATCGATGTAAGACTTAGAGAACGTAAATAATAAAAAATAATCTGATGTGTCACGCACACGACTTTCTCTTACCCTGAAATTTAATACTATAAACACAGGTTGCAGATTAATAGGTAAGATAACGAGTAATGTAAACCTGTGTTAAACAATTCAAATTAAGCTTCGGAAGAGTTTTATATGATAATTAGTTCTGTGTGAGGGGGGCTACTCCCCTCCCCCCTCCTCAGTCGCCCGTTTCATTAATGCACCTACATTTATATAGAATTTAATTCGGCTATTAAAAAATAATTCTGTTTTAAAAAAATAATTTAATAAAATTATTATTTAAAAAAATTATCTTTTATGATAATGCAGACAATTTCCATATTAGAGAAGTAGTATAACACTAAATATCCAAAAAAAGTCCATTTTATTCTCAATATATATATATATATATATATATATATATATATATATATATATATATATATATATATATATATATATATATATATAATACGATTTTTTTTCTAAGTTTTTTTCGTTAAAAGTAAAAAATAAATCAATAATTTTGTTTTAAATTATCGCAGATCGATGGTTCAATCATTCGTTTCAAAGGTATTGGCGAGCTCTTTTGAAAGATACCCATCATGAGAATTTACTCCCCTCGAGGGGGGACTTCCCCCCCACGGGGGGAGGCGAGGCTCCTACATACACAATTTTTTTCCCTGTTGACTATCTCTATTACAAAAAATATACATTCGTTTCATTTGGTTTAGTGCAGTCTATAGTTGTTAAACTCTACTTACCTGCAATTTCCCCCATAGACGTAATGTATTTGAATACTTTTGAGTGTCCCTGTATACGAACCATTTGCTTGATCTTAACGAAAAGTTTAGTGTAGCATCCTTATATGATACACATTTAGAATACCAAGTTTGAACTTTCTGCCATAGTTTGTTTTTGAGATATGTTGATAACAGACAGACACACACACAGACACACAGACCAGCCGCTAAAAACATGATTTTTAAATGCAGTGGACCTCAAAACGTGTAAATATAACAAAACACAATTTTGTAAATTTGACCCAAAAGACACACACACAGACACACAAACATAACTACAGACCATTTGCTAAAAACATGATTTTCGTATTCAGGGGACCTCAGAACATGTAAATATAACAAAAACTCGTGTTCGAAAATTTGACCCTAAAACAATACTTCTCTACCTTATGGGTAAGAGAAAGTAAATAATCTGGTGTGTCACTCACACGACTTTCTCTTACCCTGAAATTTAATCCTATAAATACAGGTTGAAGATTAAGAGGTAAGATAACGATGTTATGTAAACCTATGTTAAACAATTCAAATTAGGCTTCGGGAGAGTTTTATATGATAATTAGCTCTGTGTGAGGGGGGCTACCGCCCCCCTCAACCCCCCGTTTCATTAATGCACCCAACATTATACATAATTTAATTTGGTTTTTAAAAAATAATTCTGTTTTTAAAAAATAATTTACTAAAATTATTATTTTAAAATATTATCTTTTATGATAATGCAGACGATTTCCATATTAGAGAAGCAGTATAATACTAAATATCCAAAAAAAGTCCATTTTATTCTCAATATTAAAAAAAAATACGATTAAAAAAAAATACGATAAAAAATACCCCATAGACGTAATGTATTAGAATTCTCTTGATTGTCCCTGTACACGAACCATTTGCTTGATTTTAACGAAAAGCTTACTGTAGCATCCCTATATGATACACTTTTAGAATACCAAGTTTGGAATGTCTGCTACTATTTGTTCTTGAGATATGCTAATAACAGACAGACACACAGACACACACACAGACACACACAAAGACACACACAAAGGCACATACACACAGACCATTTGCTAAAAACATGATTTTCGTATTAAGGGGACCTCAGAACATGTAAATATAACAAAAACTCGCGTTCGGAAACTTGACCCAAAAACAATACTTTCTCTACCTTATGGGTAAGAGAAAGTAAAAAGAGTTTTAATAAAGAAGGGTAAAGAAGGGGTATTGATAATTTCATTAGATATAAATTAATTTTTAAATTCAAATTCGGTGTAATAGCTGCGAACTAAAATTGTCAAAACTTGAATGACTTTAAGTTTATTTATACAGGATAAATATGTTCCAATTAATGTGGGTAGTAATACAGACATCAGAAACATATGTAATGTTAATATTGGGTTTGTGGCTCCGCCCCTTCTTTTGGTAAAGTAGAACCCATTTGCTAGTTTAGAAAATTAAAGAATTATTTATTTGAAGTATACCATATGCTATTGAAAGCATACCATTTGCAGCTACAACTTTTGCCGATCTATCAGGCAATTGACTGATTTCCTTTCTGAAGAAATCATGGTCTTTGGAGGCGATTCAATCATTAAAAGAATTTTCGATTTTTGCGCGAGAACTAAACCGCTGTTCAGAAAGAGACCACTGGATTGACTGGAATAAGTGGTAATCTGAAAGTTTTCTATCTGGTGAATACGGCGCGGTTGGAGTAGAACTTCCAAATATTTTCCTTTTAAATAATTTTTCACACTTACAGCATAAGGTTTTGCATTGTCATGCTAAAAGGTAATTTCTTTTTGTGTCTATTCGCCGATTATGGTCGTTTTTTCCCCTACAGATGGCTTCAAACGTAATAGTTATCATCGATAGACGTCTCTATTGATAGTTTAACCCGATTTCAGCAGTTCATAATATACCAAACTTTTCTGATCTCACCAGATGTAGAGCATAACCATATTGCAATGAAGATCTCGCTCTGGTTGCGAGAGGTACACCGGGCTTCACCCAAGATTTTTTACTTTTGGGATTCTCATAAGAAATCAATTTTCCATCTGCAATAATTATTCTATACAAAACATCATTTTCCAGTGATTTTTCGACAATTTTCTTGGCAATTAAATAATAAACTGCCAAAACAAAAAACAAAATTAATAAACAAAATTAATAAACTGCCTGAAATACGTTTATTTGGAATAAATTTCGATATTTTCAAGCTGACATCAAGTACTATCGAATACAAATATCGCCATTTTATAGAACACGCATGCAGTGCTACTAACGGCACCTATTGGAAAGGTTGGAATCATATTCACGCACTTAATATTTAAATCGACAAAATATGATATTTTCCAAAAATATGAAAATAAAATAAACATTCCCTTTTCAAACTGCTATGAAGTCTTCTTTTCCTTTTTTCTTGCTCCTCCAGAAACTGAGAAGTTTTGTTATCAAAGATGGTAGTAGGAAAGTGCCGGGTTCGAACTGCAGTTGAATTTGTTGACCTAGTCCTTAGGAGTTTTCTATATTTTCTCTAAAACTCGTGTGAATATCGGCAAGGACACCTTAGAAAGACTACCATAGCTCCCAAAGTTTACGCTTTTTGGATACCAGAAAAAAGTAATAAATTATTTTTTTTATATATTTCTAAAACAGTTTTCACTGAGTAAGTAAAATGAAATTTACCACTAAAATTTTTCGGTAACTAAAAAGCGTAAAAGTTGGCAACTGTAAATTATCCAGCCCTACGATCCCTAAGAGTGTCAGTAGACCTTATCATCAATAAATACCTTTCTTTCTTTTTAAAACTTTCCAGCTAAGTTGAAAATCGTTTATGATTTCAGTTTATCTGTCTGTATGACCGTCTGTCTGTTCGTATATCTATCCGTCTATTTAAATGTCTGCGCTCTAACTCCCGTAAATATTAATTTAATTTTTTGAAAATGATATGTTATTCAAGTTCAGTATCGGATGTTCCCTATAGAAAATGGAGTAAATACAACCACTAGTTTATGTACAGAGACATCTGAAAGTATTCAAAAGCATTACGTTCTGTGAGAGGTATTTCTGTAAACCATATTTTAATAACTTTACTTTGCACAAACCTTAATGAAATTGAAATATGTTATTTATATGTACAAAAGAATGCTTTCAATAGAATATAGTATTACTAGCCTTAAGATTTACAGAACCACTCAAAAATAATCAGTTACATTAAGGACCATAATTGGAAATTTTTTGGGATTGCATCATCACTTACATTCAGGGAGTTCAATACTTTCTAACAATTTTTAAAAGTTAATATGATTTGAATTAATCTATCTGTCTGTCTGAATGTCCGGCTGTCCATCTGTTCGTCTGTCCGCACCCAACGCCTGTAAATATTCACAGAATTTCTTAAAAAACTATACATGTTATTCAAGTTCACTGCGGAATATTCCCTATTTAAAAATGCATGAATAGGCCCTGTACAACTGGTTTGTATACAGACACACCGGAAAAATAATCTCATTGCTTTGTGTTTAAGAGAGATAATTTTATGAATCACATTTAAAAAACATTCTACTGCAAAAATCATAATGAAATTGACATTTATTGTTAATATTCTAAAATAACATTCTATATAGAATATGATATGCTTAGTCTTTATATTTATAGGGCTGCACTAAAATATTGAGATACATTCAGGATTACAATTGGAAATTGATAAAATTGCGTTTCCGCTTGTGTTAAGCATTTTTAACATTTTCTAGCAAAGAGTAATTATGAATTGAATTAATCTATGTGTCTGCCTTTCTGCATCTTTGTTTGTTCATTGTGTGATAACGTAGGCTAAGAACATTGAAGTTTAAACGATACAGCCAGTACCTACAGTTGGAAAGAGTTTAATAATCAATGCGGATTGCATGATTTTTCCTTCTTGTTTTCTTTCATTTGTGTTGTGTGTACATAAAATTTGAGCAGTTAAGAAAGCGAAATCTGTTAGGTTTTCCATGAAACTAACTAAGAAAAGATTTATTACATTTATTCAAAATTGGTACACTATTCTAAACTTGGATATTTCGATCGTACCATAATATTTTCTCCCTGAATTTTATAGATTTACGTATTCCACAAAAATGTATTCTAACTATGCATAATCATGCCTTAGTCTCACACTAAGTAACTCAGTAATCTGCAAGAGGGATGATTAATAAATTCATACGAGGCAGCTTCGCTGCGTGTTTCTAATTAATCATCTCCGTGGCGTCCAGTTCTTGTTTTACATTCTAGTTTCTGTTCAAGAACTGTGTAGTTAATTAAACTCCTTGGCCTCGATCGGCTTCTTAAAATGTTAGTAGGTTAAAACCATCACTATTTCCAAAAGCTAAAGTTTTAGATAATCTCCAGTAAGGTTTATAATAACTTTGGACCAACAGATTTTATAATTCTTTTGCGCATTAAAGATAGTTTTAGAAATGTATTAAGGGGACTTGACCCCTTTGACGGCACCGCTAAAGTACGTTTCTTATAAAAGCTTATATTTCCGTTTAATATTTCTAAATTGAAATATATTAGTTTTAGTCAATAAAATATATATTCAGGCAACAGTCTTTATGGTTTTTTATATATTTTTGTTTTTGCAGATTTGAAATCTTTAAATTGTGTTTTCTCACTTTCCCACTTTTCCTGAACTTATGTTCTTCAAAATGCTAAAACTTCTTTTTTTTTTTTTTTTTTTTTTGGAAGTTTAATAGAACCTACTTAGAAGAATTAGCAATGGGTTTCGAAATATGCATGTCTATGTAAAAAAAAAAAAAAAAAAAAAAAAAAAAAAAAACATGATTTTTATTATATTTTATTTTAAGATATTGCAAAATCCATCCCTAATTCTTTTAGGTAAGTTTTATTGAACATAAAAAAAAAAAAAAAAAAAAAAAAAAAAGTATATTTTCTTAAATATCTGTAGAAGTTTCAAAATTTCGAATATCATAAACTCATGAAAATATGCAAACTGAGAAATCGCAACTTAAAGATTTTCAGATCTGTAAAAAATATACCAAAAACCATAAGAAATTGTTGCCTGAATGTATATTTTATTGAACAAACCTAAGATCGTTGAATGTATAAATATTTAGAAAAATAAACTTTTATATGAAACGCAATTCAGCGGTGGTGTCAAAAGTGCCATGCCCCCTTAAAACACTTTATATATATAATTTTTTTTTTCGTAAAAAGAAAAAAAAAAAAACTTTTATTTTAAAATATTATAAAATTTCTCTTTTGAAATTAAAGTAAATTAAAGCAATTTAAGCAATGGTATTTGGATAAAAAATTAGACAAAGAAACATTATACTGCATAATTTTTTACTGTTATTTGAATATAGTTTTCCACAAACTGGATCTGGAGGAAAAAAAAAAAAATTAGCATTTTGTGGCTATCACTAAACTTTATTCTATATTTTCCTATATGAATTCACGTAGAGGAAATTATTTATTAAAATTATTTTCCATAATGAATTCAGTCGATTTTCTTTCCAAAAAATATAATACAAAATGTCGAAAGAAAATCAATTTTGTACCCTATCAATGCCACTTTAAGAAATGCTTTATTTCTCCCTGAGATGTGCTTTTATTAAAAATGAAACCAATCGATAACTATGTTTTAATCTATCACATATCTACGGTTCAACCATTCTTGCTAAAGTTCTTTTGGACAAAAAAAAAAAAAAAAAAGAAATTTACATCTTTTAGTGTGGCTTCCCCCGCAGGAGGCAGCAATGCTCCTGCATGTACAGTTTTTTCCCCCGTAGTTCACTATTACTAATATGAACAACTAATTAATTAAAAAATTACACTTTAAAAACACGTATACATTTTCTTTAAAAAGATATATTTAATTAAAATCCTTTAAAATTACATAGAACATTTCGTCAAAGCTTTTTGCCCACCTTATCTGGGCATCATCAGGACAAATTAAAACATAGTTAGATTTGACATTTGACATTTATTATCTTTGAGACCCACAGTTACAAGGACTTTCGTCTCGATTGATCCATATTACAGAAACTGACAGAGACAAGTGCACAATAATTTGAAGACATAGGACATCACAAACATCCATGTCCGCACCAGGATTCGAACCTGAGACCTGAAAGTCTTAGAAGGCAGACCGAACAACCAGGCCGGCACATAGATAACAAGTGCAGCGCGACACGTACATTATATGTCACAATAAAGATACATGACAGTTACAGTTAAACTTGATGAGCCATTCCGTAAATCATAAGTTGTAGAAATTTAAGTTAGAGCTTTTTCTGGGTCACCATGGAGCAACTTGGCCTAGAAACTTGTGTTTGGTTGGAGCTTTACAAGGATAGTAAGGAGTAACTTGGGTCACCATGGAGCAACTTGAAGTCTGGAGAAGCCTAGGAACTTGCGTTTAGTTGGAGCTTTACAAAGATAGTAAGAAACAACTTGAAACCATAATTGCGGAGGATCTTGTATGGAATATCGTTGGGTAGGGCCAGGAGAGGCATAGTAGCAATAGTAGGACAGATGACGGAGGGCAAGAAGTCTGCTCGGAGCTGCAATTCTGAAGTTAGTTGGGGCTTTTTTAAGGTACTCTGGAAAATTAGAATGACTAAATAAAGTTCATATAGAAGGAGCAACTTGCCCAGCGAAATCATCCACGATATTTGCATGATAAAGTCACTGTCCAACTTTCGTATGAACTAATTCAATATTTCAAAATATATCGTGATAAGAAAATTTAAAGTGGCCACCACTTTGAAACAAAAGGGCAGAGTAAGAGGATCAGCGAACTTATCTAAGATATTTGAATTATAAGTCCACTGCCCAAATTTGATTCGAATTGTTTTAGTATTACAAAAGGTATCGTAACGACAAATTTTCAAGTGGCTGCCACTTTAGAAATAAAATGACGGAGTAAGTTGCCTAATGAACTTATCTAACATATTTGAACCGCAAGTTCACTATCCAACTTTGTTTTGAATCAGTTTAGTATTTTAAAAGTTATCGTGATGGCACATTTTGAAGTGGCAGCCTGATTTCAAGTGGTCACAACTTGGAAACGAAATGTCGGAACAAGTTCCCCAGTGAACTCATTCAAGGTATTTGTATGATAAGTTCACTGTCTAAATTTGTTTCGAGCTGATTCAGTATTTCAACAGTTATCACGATGATAAATTTTCAAGTAGTAGCCTGATTTTAAGTGGCCCGATTAATTTAAGATATCCGCCACTTTGTCAAAAATGGGGGATAAAGTTCATCAATACACTTAATTCAGACCCTTATATGGTCTAAGTATACACCAAAATTAAAAAAAACCTGGTCTTAAATACGCTTTTACAATGTGAATTTGAAATTTCCAAGTGGCTTCCAATTGAAACCAAAATGGTGGAGCAACTTGGTTAACGAACGCATCTAAGATATTTATGAGATAAGTTCGCTGTCCAGATGTGGTTCGATTTGGAGTATTATTTTGGAAGTTATCGATATGATAAAATTTTCATTATATATATATATATACATATATATTTATATATATATAAAGGTAGACAGATAGATAGATAAACGAAGTGATTGCATAATAGATCGATTTCTGAAGAAATTAACCTAAAAAGTGGATGGAGAGGCCTTCGAAAGAACAGTGTTATTCTAAAGAGCAATATGACTTTTTGCGTGGAATGCATTTTATCCCTAGCCAAATAGTGTATATAATATGAACAGCACAATAAACTATTTAAAGATGTGTGCTAGATATTAAAAATAGACACAGAATAAAGACAACTTTGGATAATAAGTTAGACGAAAAAATATAATTTCAGCGAGGGAATCAATAGTTAAATAGACATTAGAAGCAGCAAGTATTGCAAGTATACTTAATTCTGGTGTCGCAAGAATATCAAAAGACAAAAAAAAAAAAAAAAAAGTAAGATGCATCGATGAAATCAGAAGAATGACTGAAATAAGCTTCAGAAACTCTGAAGACGAAGCAGTGGAAAAACGTACATCCAGCAGTGAGATGAAATCATCTGATAATAGGGGAAAGTTGTCCAAAATGGGGACGTTAACATATCTCTGTCCGCAAAAAAATATCTATAAATAAGAAAAATTCGGCAAAGCATTTCCTGATTAGAACATGTCTTGGACTATCAGATGGCAAAGTTATTTTTAAAAAAATATCATTAGTATAGGCAGAAAAAACATTTTTCTGAAAAATGTGCAAAGTCCCCGTTTTGGACAACCGGTTGGGTAAAATGGGGTACTTATAAGAAATAACGTAAATTCAAGTCCTAATGCGAAGTTTTATTAGAAAAACTTGGATTACAAAGAAAATGTGAAGTTAATGTAAAATAAAGCTGCAGATAAAGTATTTTGTTATCTTTTTCAACAATTACTAGAATGACACAAACAATAATTAAACACAGACGTCACATATGAAATTGACATTGCTTTTTTCAACACTTGAACAGACTTTATGTGCCCAACTTCGACAGCTGCGCTACATTGAATCTACCCCTCTTTGTCTTTCGAGTCAATCTAAAGTTCATTTCAGAAAATACAAGTGTGTTCCTCATCAGATGATAATACAGGGTCTTGAAATTTTTTTTTCTTCTCTTTTTTAGCTGTTGGATACCTAGGATTAGGTTCGGTGGATTTCTTGACCAATTTCCTTTTCTGTTTATTCTACTTTGCATTTTTCTCCTGTTCTACAGCTTTCAATTCTGCTTTGTAAGGTGATGTAGTGAGTATGACAGTTTTACCTCTCCCCATGTAATTCACTTTTTTTTTGCAAACGTTCAGTTTCTTGTGGTAGAGGCATTATTAGGTGTTAAAAGCTGCACATTTCTGGTGTTCTATATCTGGAGATATTCCAAATGATGAAGTGGCAGGTTGAGGTGTGAATTTTTCACACCTTGATGCTAACTGAGGCTCTAAAGAGTTGTAAGCAGGTTTTTCAGTTGTTTCTGAAGGCGCAAATAAATGTTCAGGGAACACATCTCTGTTAAAGAAATATATGCCTGTTTTTTTTTTTTAAATCTATTCATAGCATTTTGCACTGTAGCTGCTCATGAAAATGCAGTTCCGAAAAGTTTTCCGACCTTGTAAATTGTCATATAGCGTCCAGGGTGATGTATGAGCCCTTTTCTTGTCTCTTATTCGCCCTCTCCACATATGTATTACACACATAAATAAGCACTTGTACTCTTTTAAAACACTTTAAAAACGAAATAACAATTACAAATTTAATCTATTCCATGGCGTCCAAAATGGGGACGACCCCGTTTTGGGCTACCGTCAATGTCCCCGTTTGAGCCGACAATGACTTATGCTAAAAACGTGGCGTCCCTTCACATACGCGTCAGAAAAATCTAAAACAATATGTGAAAATGTAAATAATATCTAGACGAATTCATAACATACTTACCAAAATCGAACGTTCTACGGTCACTTGATAAGATCCAATACAGTGTACGGCCACAATCGAAATGAAAATCGCAAAAAATTGAAAACTTTGTAGAAAATAACAGGACCGGCTAAATATGTCATCAACTAGATTCAAACTTGCATATAGCCGAATTAGAATTGTCATAGACTATTGGATTCAAAGAAGGCAGCACTAATCAATGAGAAACTGAACGTCCCCATTTGACCCGCCGTCCCCGTTTTAGACAACTCTCCCCTAATGAATAAGATTTAAATTTTTTTTGAAAGAATAATTAAAAAAAAAAAAAAAAAAAAAACTTTATATACGCCTTTATATATGTTTTCAAACTTCTATATAACGGCAAGAAAAGTGACACGAATAAAAAAATATCAATTTTGAATTTTTGTCATTGAAAAATGTGTATAAAATGCCTCAACGTGCACGAAAAGCATCGCATCTCTATCCCGCAATTTATCCACTTGAGAGGCAGTTGTGTCAGTTTTACTGTAGGCTATTCAATACTTTATCGCTACTTTTAAGTGGATTATTTACATGTACTGCTTTTTTGAGCTGTGTCACTCTTATTGCCATGCGTACTGTTTTTTGGCAGATGATGAAAAGTTCAGATGTGAAACTAGGCTCTAATGATTAGGACTGGGCGATACATCGCGAAACATCGATTTAAAGCATGCAATTTGAATCCGATAACGAAATCTTTCAGTTGGCGATATATCGCAAGCGCCACGATTATCAGGAACTCAGCTGTGAACGTACTGTTAGAGACCACATCAGTTTCCGTAAGCCCAACTTTTCATCTCGTGATAGCCGGTAATCGTTGATACGAAGGAGAGTGGATGATACACGTATAACGCATGCGCGATATTAGACATTGGTTTCATCTAAAATCGCTACTCACAGCTGCGATCTGAATATTCGTTATCGCCTTTTATGATCATGATCTCGCTTCATTGGGAATTGTTTATCAGCTGAACAATAACGCATGCGTGATATCAGACTCTGATATGACTAAGACACTGAGTGATAATCATCCGATCTCTTTATTCGCTGCTACGATATGAATATTCATTGTCGCCATAACAGCATTAATACAAAACTATTATTGCCCATAAATACAATTAACAATAGTTGATGTAATTAATTTTATTGAATAATTTCGTTATTTATTTACATCCATATTTGTTTAAAAAAATAAAAAAAGTTTTAATATTCTGTTATTATTATTATTATTATTATTTTTTAAAGATTTTAACTGTTTTGATTTAAATATTTTTTAAAAGCTTTTTCATCAATTTATACTGAATTTTTTAAAAAATATTTTAACAATTATTTTATTTCTTTCAAATATTTTATTATACCTGATCAATATAGCGAAATTTTGGTGTTATTTATTTTTATATTTTTATTTCGTTAAACAAACCAAAGCAACTTCTTAACCCAGGATACTGGATGTTTTCTACTGTGAATCTAATTTCAGAGACGGCAGGAAGGAAACGCCTTTATTTTAGAAATCTTAATATTCTAATAATACATATAAAAGAGCAAACTCACTGATTCACTGATCACTGACTAAACATAGCCGTGGCGATTCTATGGGAGATAAAGTTGCAAATTTTTGTGGGCACGTTAGTTTTAGGACCCTGACGCACACTAAGACGGGATTTTGCGAAATACTCTTCCCCGTTACCCCCCCCCCCCGGGGGGGGGCAGAAGGCAAAAACACCTTCATAAGCATAACTCGGCTCCAAATTGCTTCACGGTGAAAAAATTGCAGAGGGAGGTCACCGACAGAGAATGATATAATAATGTACACACGCACGCACAAAGAAAAGCACATGCGCATACACAAACGGGCCCTGATTAACTGCATGTTAGGCCCCGGGGAACACATGTTTTCGTGGGCCCGCTTCCCTCTCGCTCTGTGCACCAATCAGCACAATCAGCACATGTTTATAGGACTAATATGGCAGAAATTGCATTATATGACACCATTTTTTCCCATTTTTAGATATAAAAGGCAAAATGGTATTTTCAGGACCAGTTTTATGGCCTTCTGCTACTCAGGTCATCTCCCCGCATGCCTCTTGTTAATCGGCCCTTGCACGCAAATATTTCTTCTATATTTTTATATACAAATTCATTCAAAACAAATAACATTATTAAAACTTAAAAAAAAAAAAAAAGAAAAGAGAAAAAAATCGATAACTTTTATTTAAATTATCACAGATCAATAGTTCAATTATTCGTTTTAAAGATATTGACGAAATTTTTTAAAAGGTGCCCATATTGAAAATTTGCCCTCTCGGAGGGAACTTACCCCCAGGAGGAAAACGTTGCTCCTGTGTATCCAATTTTTTTTTTTCTACTTGATTATTACTATTATAAACAATTCTTTTTAATTTCATAATGATTTGTTAAAAATAATTCTCATTGTGTACGCTTATAAGAAATTTTGGTCTACACCACCAAGTTAAGAACTTAGAAAAATCCGGATGGCAACGCCACCTGTTGGATGATTTTCACCTAGAAGCAATAGGCAGTATTTTATGTCATGGTGCAACTGTACATGAATTTACATGTAATTCTGTGCAGTGTAATAGTTCCTGACATGCAATTGGAACAAAATTTTCCTCACACACAGATAGATATTTTCTAAAAATGGTTATTCGTGTTCTAGATGTCTCAAAACATGTAAATCCATCGAAAACTGGAAGTTGAAAATTTTTATGAATCTAATACTTTCTTCTGTTGAGTACAAAGGAAAGTAAAAAGATTGAACTCATGACGTAGGATAATACATTATAGCTATTGTACGAAGGTGGATAAAATTAAGCGAATAAATACTATAGCAAAATTAAGGAAGAACGCGTTTTACAACACTCTAGATCTTAAATATATATAATATATGTAAAAAAAAAAAAAAAAAAAAAAAAAAAAAAGGAAATAATGGGAAGATACCGTAAACTGAATTAATGAGTTTTATAAAATTATTTGAATGTGGGTTAGTATTTTTTAAACCTTTTTTAGGCAGCAATGCTTGCTTGATGCATGAGACTACACGAAAACAACCATTCATCATTTATTTCAGTGGGAGGGGGAGTGGACCCTCCCTTTGCCTATGGCCTCGCATATAACATCACATTAATACAAATCATTGCCATTTTTTTTTTTTTTTATGAAACTGAGTGACTACAAATAATTCTTTTCTTATTTTGTTTATCGTTTTGATTCCCTAAATTCTCTCGTGGTTAAAGTTTTAACGGATAAAATGGTATTTTGTTCTTGTTTGTTTACACTAGCGGCTTTGAACGAAAATTAATCTAATAATTCTCAGAAAATTTGAAAATAAATCCTAAATTAAAAGTATTCTCTAATATTAAACTTTAATATGATTTTATTATTTCTTACAGGTACTTTTATAGAACTTGGTTGATATAACATATTTTAAAGTTTTGAACTTTTTTGACATGAACTATTCAGCTTAAGCATGCTCAAAGCATAAATTTTGATGTAGTTTTATTGGAATAAATGGTATTTTTTCCATGTAAAAATGTAATGTGTGAGTTTAATTTCACTTTAAAATTTATAATATCGAGTTTCAAGTAGGTTATAAATAAACGAAAAATGGAAATTTCCGAAATTTGTAATTTAAATAGCGGATATTCATTATAAAAAAAAAAAAAAAAAAAAAAAAAAAAACTGGGTATATGTTATATACTATACAATAACCATAATACACACATACACGCGAACGAAACCTTATAAAAACAACTTTATCTAAATAAAATGCGCATGGCTGTTAGCGTTACCCGAGAAACACCACGTGGAGGTCGCCATGCATCGTTTCTCATGGGGAGTTTTGATAAGGCAGGCCCCCTTGCCTACTGCCAGCAAGCATCCTGAGGTAGTTTAGTCTTTTACACTATGAATGCAACAACAACAACATATTTTCAGAAAATTCCTCAATTTTCGGAATTTCTTTTTTTTATGATGTTGTGGAGAAACAGAAGCTGGTTGGTTTTCAATAACCGTTTCCACTGTCTGAGAAAGAACTGATTCCACTTCGATTTGAAACGGAGGTTCGTCAGTAGGATTATCAGACAGTGCAGTAGAAACTGTTTCTTTTTCATTGAGTGTGTCCACTACCTGAGACTGAACTGAGTCCACTTCGGTTGGGAACGGAGGTTCATCAGTAACAGTATCAGGCAGTGAAATAATATTATCAACTTTTGGCAGCTTTTTTGCCGAAACGTCAGTGGAGGCCCTCTGTTGAGACTCAAAACGGTTTTGGGCTGTGTCTGTCTGTCTGTCTGTCGCGCGACAGCGGCCGCCAAAAAAGCGCTATTTACTTGAAATTTGGTACACATGTTCATGAGCCCCACGAAATCAGCTGTATAGTTTTTGGTATGTATTCCATTTGTAGTTCGTATACAGGGACACGCCAAAGTTTTTCTTATCATTACGGCCTATGGGAGAAATATATATGTATCACGATAGCGGCCACAAAAATCACGCTATTGACTTACAATTTGGTACACGTGTTCATGTGCCCCGCGAAATCTGCTGTATAGTTTTGGGTGTGTATTCCATTTGTAATTTGTGTACAGGGACACGCCAAAGTTTTTCTTATCATTACGGCCTATGGGAGGAATTTGTATGTACCGCGATAGCGGCCACAAAAATCACGCTATTGACTTGCAATTTGGTACACGTGTTCATGAGCCCAACGGAATCAGCTGTATAGTTTTAGGTGTGTATTCCATTTGTAGTTCGTGTACAGGGACACGCCAAAGATTTTTTATGATTAGGGCCTATGGGAAGAATCTGTATGTACCGCGATAGCCACCGCAAAAATCAAGCTATTGACTTCCAATTTTTGCCGAAATGTGAATGGAGGCCCTCTGTTGAGACTCAAAAGGATTTTGGATTCCGTCTGTCTGTTTGTCTGTCATGCGATAGCGGCCGCAAAAAACACGCTATTCACTTGAAATTTTGTACACATGTTCATGATGCCCACGAAATTAGCTGTATAGTTTTCGGTGTGCGTTCCATTTGTAAGTTCGTGTACAGGGACACGCCAAAGTTTTTTTTACCATTATGGCCTATGGGAAGAATTTGTATGTACCGCGATAGCGGCCCCCAAAATAACGCTATTGACTTGCAATTTGGTACACATATTTATGAGCCCATTGAGCAAGCATTTGACGAAACTGATATAGATCTGAGACTGACCGCCTTGGCGAAAATAATGCTCCTTTTACACTTTTCTATCGAAAACAGACTGTTCTGGAAAATTCTCGTATCACATCAGCCAATGAGATTAGAGCTTCCATATTTGGTATATCCCTAATAAGGATTTTCTCGCCAAGATCGCCAAAAAAATCGCCAAGGAGGGAAATAGTCGCCAAATTTGGCGCCAAATTTATTTCTTCCCTTAAAGGAGCTTTTTAATGCGTTTTTAAAGGAAAATTTGGCTATTTTAACGCTAAAACGACTATAAAGGCACAAAATTAGCATTTTATCAACTTACTAAACCTCTTTGAAAGAATTTATACAAAAATAAATGCAATTATTTACAATTTCTTAACACTTTATATCATATACAAATAGGTATACAAAGAGAGATACAACGGGGGGTTGAGGGGGGCTGCCGCCCCCCTCACGAATGTATTTGATTTTGGTAATAAGTCGATCGAATCAATATATACTATTATATAATAAGGAATAAATAAAAATGACCTATTGAATAATGTCTGATGCAAATAGGACGTTGAGGCTCCTGATCTGCAGATCCACTAGTTATATCCAACTTTGGATGCTTGTGAACACGAGCTTCATATAAAGCTGGGTTATAAAGATTTTGACTATCATTATAAGTTAACAAATAACGTCCAGCAAAGATGGGAGTCACTGGACACGCATACCTTTCCCGAGCATCCTCCATAGGATGATGCTCGAAAAGTTTAAAAACAAACCACACGAGGAACTTTTTTAAAAAGTAGCTCACGAAGAAAACACCTAAGAACGAAAGATACATCGTTCTCAGATAAGGGTCAGTAATTAGAGTGAAGAAAATTGTTAAAAACGGAAGCTTTTCATTGTTGTAAAAAAAAAAAAAATATATATATATATATAAGCATTGTTGTTTATCAAACAATTACTTTTTTATTAAATAGTTGTTGCAATTCTTCATTCAATTGTTGAACTGAAATATTGGATACATTGTTTAAAAAACAAATGATGGCAAAAATTTGTATAACACGAAAATTAATTTTGTATTCCATGTCACGTGAAAATGTCGATCAAATTAAAATATGTCTTTAATATAACGATAAAGTTAACAGATAATGATATCATGTCAAATAGAGAAATCATTCTATAAACTGGATTGCAGCAAGTATTAAAACTCCTGATATTTTTTATTATATGGTGTTGAAAATCTGTTGCCAAATGGTATGAAATTTTGAAACTTCATCAGTTGCAACTATATCACGATGAAAAATCTCTCACGATAACTAAATTTCAGGACGCCCATAATGCACAAAAATGTGTCAAAATATTTAACAGTCTTATGGCAGTGTCTACTATAGTCTCTAAATTTATGTGCTGCGCTGTGTTGTGTTGTAGATTTTAAAGCCGACTACAGCGCGATTGGCTTAAGTCTGAGTGAAGTACCCTTCGTGGAGATCTTTCTAAGCAGTTTTATCTATACACCTTGGGGGTGGGGGGAGGGACAATAAACCCGTTTCCAAGAATAACTTTGCTTCAAATTATCTCAGCAAGATTAATTTTTATGTGTGGGTTGTTTATGCCTTCCCAACACGCACTGTAAGATTTCGTCCTATCACCCCTCCTTGGGAGTGGGGGTGGGGGGCAAAAAACATGTTTCTAAGCATAACTTTGCTTCAAATTACCCCAGTAAGATTAATTATTACGTGTGGATTGTTTATGAGTTCCGAACACGCAATACAAAAGGATTTTACGAAATTTCCTCCTCCCCCCTTTAAGGGCGGGGAGGGAGGGGAAGTGCTTTTAAGAGTAACTCTGCTCCAAATTATCTCAGAATAGCGATGTTTTGATACGTTAATTGGTTATGCGTACTCAAGACGCACACTACAAAGGGATTTTGTAAAATTTCACATTATCCCCCTTGGGGGGGGGGGAGGAAAAAATCATGTTTCCATGCGCAACTCTGCTCCGAACTATCTTAGGTGATTTTTTATGTACTGGCTGGTTATGCGTTCCCAACGCGCATTATAAAGGGATTTTGTGAAATTTTCCCTTTTCCCCTTTTAAGAGCGGAAAGGGGTGTGTGTGCAAAAACACGTTTTAAACAGTAACTCTGCTCCAAATTATCTCAGGAAAGCGATTTTTTGATATGTTGATTGATTATGCGTACTCAACACACACAAACTACAAAGTGATTATTTGAAATTCTGTGCTATCCCCCCCCCCTTGTGGGTGGGGGTGGGGGTAAAAAACGTGTTTCCATGCGTAACTCTGTTCCAAATTACCTTAAAATGGCAATTTTTGATGTGTGGTCTGCTTATGCGTATTCAGCACACATTACAGAGTGATTTTGCGAAATTCCTCCTACCGCCCCTTTGGAGGCGGGGGAATAAACGTATTCATGCGTAACTCTGCAGTAAATTATCTTAGGAGGGAGATTTTCGATGTGTGGGTCAGTTATATGTATCTAACTCATAATATAGAGATATTTTGCGAAATTCCATCCTCCTTCTTACCTTTAAGAGCAGGGCGAGGGGTGGGGGCTAAAAAACACGTTTTGAAACATAACTGTGCTTCTAATAATCTGAGGATCCCGATTTTCTAATGTGTCGGCACAGTATGTGTATGCAACATGCATAATACAGGGGTTTTGTGAAGTGTGGCGAGTAGGAAAACCGCTACCGAAGGTAGCAAGAAATTTAACTTAGATTTTGTCTGATTTCAATGACTTATTATTAATATTATTAATTATATGGTATTTTGAGAATTCATTTCAATATAATGACTAGCGAAGCGGGCAAACCTGCTAGTGTATAATAGAAGAATTTATGTCGTTATTTTTATATGATTATTCAATTATTTACTTATTTTGTATATGTTTGAATTTAAGTTTCATGTTCTTATTAATGTCTTCTGTTTACAAAAGGCGAAAATGTTGGGTTCATGAGAATTTTCGATTACCAGTTTTCAATAAATATTTATGCATTTTCAGGTGTCTTTACACAGGATTCGACCATTTTGTAGAAAACGTCTGTTGTGCGATAACTCAATTTTGTAGATACTGTATCTCATTAACAAAAGGACGGAATTCAACAAAACTTTATACTTGGTTCAACTTTTACTTAAATTGGTGCTGATTAGATTTTGAAATATACCGCCCGAAAACATTATATGCAATTTCCGTCATGTAAGATAAGGCTATATTGCAGTTTCTATAGCTTATCAATGCACGAAACTTGATAGGAATAAGAGTCGTGACGGAAATCTGTGTTTATTCAAATAGTGTGCATATTGGCTGAGAAATAAGGCTGCTATGATGCAATGTAATCCATTTTACGGGAAAACAGTATATCAACTTGTATTATATATAAATGCACCAAACTTAGAATGTAAAATCGATATTTTGAAAAACTATGCTATGACAATTTTGCAATTTACAGTGGTGGCCGAGAAAGAAAATCGGTATATCAGTAATTGATGGTCCTTACATAGAATTACACCTATTCATTTAAATTGTCCTTTATTTTCGATTTATTTGTTTCCTATGGCAGGTAAAATTTATTTTTTCTCAATACATTGTGTCAATTTTGACGTCAATTGTTTTCTGATGAATTATTTTTTTCAGTTATTTTATTCATCCTCCAAAACACGGAAAAAATTTTATTTTCTTTATTCTTGTAGCTATGACATTTGTTTCAGCATTATCTCGGGCAAACTAGGGCTTTTTGTTTGCTTAAGAAGATATTGTAAAACTTTTTTTGCCTTAATTACGTATTTTACAAACATTTTTCAAGTGAAATTCTGAGACGGTTGAATGTGTTTAAATGATATAATACTGCTACATGACAACACAGAAATGTATGAATTAAATTTGTGCATAAATGTATTTCCATTATTTGTTTTTCTATATTGATGTTGATATATTGTTGTATTAATAAGAAGTTGTACATATAAAAGAAGTTAGTGTATTCTACCTATTTTATGATATAATGAGCCTGTCATATTCAATTCGAGCTTATATATATATATATATATATATATATATCTAAAATTGACATTTAAATTAGCATTATCAAAGGGAATATTTAAGTCCAATATCGTGAAACATCGTGATATCGCGATATTTCGTGGTACTGAAATAGTGACATCACCCACTCCTACTAATGATTCGAATTAAAAAAAAAAAAAAAAAAAAAAAAAAAAATTAGATTTAAAAAAAAAAATTAAAATGTATTTTTATAAGGCTATTTGGTATTGCTATTGAATAAAAGCCATATTTTGCTGAATTGTTATGTCTTACAGTAGTTAGATAATAATAAACAATCTGGTGTGTCACTCACACGACTTTCTCTTACCCTGAAATTTAATATTAAAAGTACGGATAGGAGATTAAGGGTTAAGATAATGAGTACTGTTATGTAAACCAATGTTAAAACAACTCAACTTAGGCTTCGGAGCAACTTTATTTAACAAATAATTCTATGTGAGGGGAGCTACCTCCCCCCTCAACCCCCCGTTTCATTCTTGTATCTAAATTTATAGGGAATTCAAATCTGTTATTAAGTTCAAAAGTTCACTTAAAATTATTCAGAAAACATTCTCACGCATCATTTTTTGAAACTTATCAATCTTGAATAAATTTTTCTAGTAACAAACGTATTCGCATCTAAATACATCATTTGGATCGCCTGAAATTATTTGTTTTTAATTTGACACAGGGAAAGAGTTTGACTTCGGTATTCAGGAAGCCGTGTAAATATACGTGTAAATATACAAGAAACCAATCGATGAATATTTAGCTTAAAAAAATACATTATTTACCGTATGGCTTTGAGAAATTAATTTCAATTCCTGAGAAGCTTTCCTGGACATGGTAAAATATTATATAATATAGTACATTATAGTAAAGCACTTCCACTAACAAATAAAAAAGAATGTTATGGCTTAAATATTGGCAGCCCTGTATATCTTCTGAAAGTTATGTACACATCACATGGGGCACATAAATATAATCCTACATTAATAACACACGGAACAACCTGAAATACACCCATCAATTTTCAAGTATTGTCGCATTATTATCTAGTTCTTTTGTGTTACCCTGTAAACGAACAGTGAAGGATTTTTATACCATATTCTACATGAAACATATTTATACGCATATAAAAAATATATTTTCGTTTCATTTGGTTTAGTGCAATCTATAGATGTTAAACTCTACTTACCTGCAATTTCCCCCATGGACGTAATGTATTTGAATTCTCTTGGGTGTCCCTGTACACGACCCATTTGCTTTATCTCAACGAAAAGCTTAGTGTAGCATCCCTATATGATACACATTTAGAATACCAAGTTTGAACTTTCTGCTATAATTTGGTTTTGAGATATGCTGATAATAGACAGACACACAGACCAATCGCTAAAAATATGATTTTTAGATTCAGGGGACCTCAAAACGTGTAAAAATAACAAAAACTCAGTTTCGAGAAGGTAAAAAGAAAGAAAAAAAAAGGGGGGGGGGTATTTTTTAGAATCTAGATTTTTCTTTCCTTCTTTCTTTATTTAAAATGTTCACAAAATTGGGCAAATGAATCCTTATTTAATTTATTAGAAATTGTTGAAAATTTGAACTAAATCGGACCATAAACAATATCCATATTTTTATTTTGTTGGACATTTTGATTTTTTGAATGACGAAATTATCAAGTACAACTGACTAAAAACGAGCGATTTTCGAATATTTAAAACGAGTTAATTTTATTTCTTTTCAAAAAATTTTTAGACTTTTTAAAAGTGAATTTTAATTAAATCAAAGGTTCATTTATATATTTTTAATATATTAATATTTATTTTCAGGGTAATGTAAATATGGATTACCCCGTACATGGATTACAATGTAAATATGGATCGCCGAAACAATGATTTCTGATGGCCGAAGCATGCAGGGACCTCGAAGAGAGTTGCACTGATCTCTGAATTTTTTAACCTGGAAAAAAATTTGAACTTTGAATCGATTAACAATTTATTAAATTAAAGCCTATGGAATTCAGTTTATAATGAGAGCTGCTTATACATTTCTAAATATTGAGTTATCTAGAACCAAACCTTTTCTTTAAATCTGTTTTCTCAAGAAATAGAAAATATTGATCGTTGAAAGCGGCTAATAAATATAAATGTATTATTTATAATTTTACGTAAATGCTTGCTCTTATATCAGAAATGAATTCAAAATTTAAATATACGTTTAGCAACACGTAATAGCAATATAATTTAATAGTTTACCAAATTAAATGATCTTTCTTATAAATTATATACAATAAAAGTTTACTTTAGCAAATTATTCTACAAGCAATTGTTAAACTTAAAAAAAATAAAAATAAAAATAAATAAAATAAAAATAAAAATAAATAAATAAAATAAAATAAAATAAAATAAAATAAATAAATAAATAAGAAGTCTATATATATATATATATATATATATACATTTTTTTTTTTTTTTTTTTTTTTTGTTAAGTTTATTCAGCGTTCCCTGAAATAAATAAAACTCTGCAGCAAAAAGAGTTAATTGTATTATTGAAAATTTGGAATAATAAACTAGGAGTACAGTGTTAGTTCTAAAATACATCTGAATTTTTTAATTTCCAGTGTTTTGTCTTTATAATTTCTAGGATAATGTAGTGATTCATAGGTATAAAATCTTAGTCTATATTTTATATAATATACTAAAATATACTTACCAATTTTTTAAAATCGTTACTTGCTTACTTCATTATTCTTCTATTTCTTGTCATATGTTTACTTTTTTTTTTTTTTTTAATTTAAGGATCGTAATTTTTATTTCACATCCCCTTGTACAGCACTTCGTGCAAAAAGGACATCATAAGTATAATGAATTCAATTAAGTCGTAGAAAAGCAGTTTCATCAAGGAATTAGCTGCGTGAAATGCATCAAGAACTCGCGATAATTCAATTTAAAAACATCATCAACACATATTAGTTTTCATTCTTTCTTCGTGAAAGACAAATCTAACAAACGGCGGTAAGTTATTCTGCTGCCAACATCAAAGCAGTAAAAAGAGCTAAGGCGAAAATCTGTTTTGTGAAGAGAAACCGATTAAAATTTCATTACCCGATCAATAATTTTCATCAAAGAGAATTTGATTGAAAGCAAAAATTTAAAAGCTATAATGCATTTATCGTACAAGAAAATGTGTTTTATGTGCAGTCTATGAGGTCCTTTTTTTCAGCTTTTAAAAAGTATCTGAACGCACTTTGATTCTTTTTTATTTTATGATATTAGTCTTATGTTTTATATGAATACTTTTATGTTTTCTTATTCCGCTGAATTCGATAAAATTCTAAAACATTTTGAAGAGATTCATTTATTATAATTGTTCTTTTATTTGATTATAAAGACGATCATTTTAATAACGAACTAGGACATTATTAATATTATTTTTTTTATAAATTAAGAAAATATGAAAGAGCATCATGAACAATTACACAGGTCTGCTAAATCGGACTTTTTATATTTTTTGATGTACTGCGCTGGGTGTCTCTAATATGTTTTGATGTTCTGAATTTAGAAATAATTGTCTTTTATTCCTATCACGTAAATTTTTTTCACAAAGTAAAGATAAAGATAGGGAGAATTCCCACAGAAGCTACAACAAATTCGAAATTATTTATGTATAAAATACGTTAAAATAGGCTACTATTTACACATTATCTTTTAAAATGTGTTTTTTCGTATCGAAGCTCCCTTGAGAGCTTTTTCTCTTGTGCATCGCTTGAGGGTCTTAAAAGGGGGGGGGGGTGATTCTTTATGGAGCATCAAAAAATAATCCACTCCATCGTTCCTGATGCCTCCTATACATTTCTTTGATGCTTTAAGAGCGGACAATACCTAATCTCGCTGGCAGCCTTGGCCCAAGTTATTCTATGGGAAAATTTGATTACATAATTACCCATTACCTAATGAATATTTTTAAATTTTGTTTTCACATTTAGAAAATTCATAAGCATTAAATTAGTACTTGTTTTCCAAAAATTGATTTTTAAAAATTTTAGTATTTCATTTTGCGACTAGAAAATGAAAAAAATGCATTTTGTGAAAAATCGCATTTTTGAACTCAAAATTAAAATATAAAATTAAAAAAAAAAAAAAAAAAAAATGAATTTTTCAAAAATGAGTACTCATTTAACGGTTATGAATTTTCTGACTGAGAAAACAGAATTAAAAAATATACATTAGGTAATGTGTAATTGTCGCAACAAATTTTCCCATAGAATAACATTGGACACGGCTGTCCACGGGATTAGGTATTGTCCCCTCTTATTCTTTGTTCTTCACTCACATCATCCAGATTTTCTGAGAAATAACTTAGATAAGAGTTGAAAAAGAAGAGCTTTTAGCTCAAAGTCCCATTACTTGTCAAAACTGATGGAAAGTTTTGAATAGATTTTTCAAATCAGCATAAAAAAAAAAAAAAAAAAAAAAAAAAAAAAGAAAGAAAGAAAGAAAGAAATCCAGGAAGCCATATTGTTTTGAAGAAAAAATTTCATCACAGGCTTGTGTTATTCTTAAATTGAAATCTATAAAAATAAACAAATAAATAAATAAATAAATAAAATAAATTACTATTTTTTGTTATTATTATTTTTATAAAAATGCAATATTATACTTGAAAGTTATTTGCAAAGAAAATACATAAAAGGTAAATAATTCGAATTTTATTTATTAATCAAAGAAATTTTTAGGCATTTTTTACTTTCAAAAACATTCAAAAAAATATCCTGTAGGTAAAAAGTGTTTATTTTATTCATCAAAGTTACTGTTTTAAAAATTATATATGTATATATAATTTCCTCCAATAATATGTTTGGAAAGGTTTTTATATATATTTATATGTTTATGAAAACTTTCTGCAAAACTAGAGGAAATATTCAAATGGTATCCAGTACTGTTTTTTGTATTGGGAAAAATAACATTATTTGCTCAAATATTCTACTGTACGCTACATACTACAATAAAAATGAACACGATTTATTTATTTTTGTGTTGAATTACTGCAGTTTTTATTCAACTGCTTAGTTAATTCAGTAAAAAAAAAATTGTGAAAATAGTTCCGTACGAAGAAAAGTAAAAACTTCGCAGAAAAATGCCGTAAGATACACAAACAAAAACTTTTGGGCTGTTTGTTATCAAAATTCTTATCACATTAATCTTTATAGTAATTTATTTTAAAGAACTAGAGAAAATATAAATAACTTACATTTAATTTATTCTTTAAAAAACTTCTATATATTTTTGTTTTCATTTACGAAATATTTAGGCTTTGAAAATATTCCATTTAGACTAATAAAAATTGTACTTCCTGAGACTAAAATATATCGAAAACAACTGAATCGGTCATTTGAGAAACACCTCATATCCAAAAAAGTAAACTTTCGGGAAATCAAAAAAAACTCAGCTGATCCATAATTTAACATCACATATTTTTTGAATTTTTTTACATGTTTCTACAGGGGTTTGGTAAGCTAATTCTACCAAAATAAAATTTTATTATTTTTATTTTGATATTTAAAAAAATTATAAACGTTGTTGGAGATGTGTTGTTTCTCAAATGACTGACTAAACGATACGTTATCAGGTATGAAATAAAAGGTAAAACAATTCAAATTATTAATAAAAATCAGTATTTTATTTTTCAAATAATAAATACACATTTTCCAAACATTGTTTCTTAAAACAGTTCAATGTCATCCATATTGATAGTTGGCCAGTCATAAATTTTTGAATGAAATTCACCAACAATGTCTGCAGGTATATAGGCTTCGACTTTCTTGAGGTCATTGATTTTGTTGATATTGATAGGTACCACATTTTTGCGGGTAAGCATTGATTTTTGGAAGCTCTGGTAAATCAGTTCCCGGTTTTTTCAAGTCAAAAGTTTGTTCATTGAGTCCACCAATAAAGTTTTTTACTTTAACTTGGCCTACAAGTTTATTAGAGTAATGAAACTCCATAAAAGTTAAAATGTTGAATTTTTTTTTTGTTTTCCTTTGGGATGTTCCTTGCTTGAGTCTCCGTAGATATTACATTTTTTTTATAAAATTGACCACACCATGATTTAAAATCCTTTACTTTTCCACTTTCTACTATTTCCACCAGGAACTTGTCCTGAATAGCAGCAGAGTGCAACATAAGTTCAGGATACTGTTTTACTGTGTAAATCCTGTCCGTTGTTTTAATTTTTCGTTTGATTACACTAAAGTCGCGGTCACACGGAAGGAGATGAGGTGTTTCGCAAAGGAATGGATATTTTCAAAGGATATTCCACCATGGTTACTAAGTGGAGATGAGTTGTTTTATGCGTATTGGATTTGTCTAGCCTTCCCCAACAATTTAATATGTCTAACTCAATTTTGGCCAAAAGTGGACATGAGGTGTTTCTCAAATGACTGATTCAACTATATAAATAAATAACAAAATAAATTTCTACATGCTTATTAAAACTTGAACCTACATTTAAATAAGATTATTTAATGACATTTTTTTTTTCGTATTGTGAAAAATAATATCGTCAGAGTACCTGTTTTATGCAAGGTACTACAATAAAAATCGACACATGAATATTGCTGCTTTTATTCAACTTCTCAAGTACTTCTTTCTTTATTTGTAAAACTAACTTGACTAGTGAATCTACAGATGAGGAACCTCTATGACTTATTTGTATTAATCATTACTAATCAGTTAATTGTTATACAATCTATTTTATGCATAGGGTTAACTCATTTAATAATCACCTATATTATTGTATGAGAAGGTTCTCTACCCTTGAACTCACCATTAAATACTTTGTTTTCTTTACAAAAAAAAAAAAAAAAAAAAAAAAGCTGTAAAAACACACATGGCATAATAAATTCTTACCACGCATAATGAATTCTTATATCGGAATTCTTTTGCGTTTTCTTTTTGCTATTAAACTAATTATTAATTCTATGTAAAACATTTTCTATAGAAACCATGATTTTAGATATATAAATAATGTATGTTAATTTCATTTTGTTGAATGCAGCGTAAAACGCATTAAATGTATTTAACACACACACACACTTATAATATATATATATATATATATTGAAAACCTTTTCAAACATTGTATTAGATGAATCCAAGAAAATATATATCAGAATTTTTTTGTGTAACTATTCAATTTTTAATGTAGTGTAACCATGTTAAAATTTATTTAAAAGAAAAGCCGTTCATAGATCCTAATGTATCGAAATTATTTTTTGTGCCCAGTGCACGAACACGTGTTTGCACGAACCGCAAACACAAAAACTTTGCAACTAATTTTTATGTTATTCATAAATATTTATACCAACATGTTGAGGTAATTGGATGACTTTTGTAACCGCTAACGTGGTACAGCCTAGAGTTATGGGACCAGTAAACCTGACCCACACCGACCCATGACCCAAAATAAAACATTGTTAAATTTATGTTATATTAGAAATTAAATTAGAATTCTATTTTACGGAATATATTATATTGAACATATTCATATTGAAAATATTATATTCAGAGAATAAAATATATCATAAAAACTTACTAGTATATATGTTTTATTATGAACAAAATTGAGTGTACAATATATATATATATATATATATATAATAAAAATAAATAAAAAAATAAAATAAATAAATAAAATAAATAAATAAATAAAAATAAATAAATAAATAAATGTATTAGAAATTATTTAAAAAAAAAAAAAAAAAAAAAAAAAAAAAAAAAAAAACACTGCTCTAAATATCTTCACAGTATGTAAAAAAACTAAAATAAGGAAACAAATATGTATTGGAAGGAAAATAATTATCTCATGTAAAGATTATAACTTTAAATATTAATATATATGTAATTCTAATTTATATCACGATACGAGTCATGTACTTTAAATTACTATAGAGGAAGAGAACGCCACCCAGTCTTTGTATTTAAAAGAATAAGATTCGCATAAAAGAAAACAGCATAAAAGTTTCATCAAAGAATAATATTTTAGAGCAGACTCACGAGTCAAAAATTAATGCAAACCCGACTCATAAGGCGGTAACCTCCGGGTAGCCATGGATATCCGACCTGATGCTGTAGTCTAGTACTGACATACTGACATTTCAGATACCAAAAGCTTTTTATTGTTTCAACAGGCAGGCCTCAAGGCTTCAATGACGTTTCTGCAATCACGTAAGAGCAGTAAACCATACAAAGAAAGTTGTGTCGAATGAAGGAAAATGACAATTTTGTAAAATGCCTAAAATGTAACAGACAGGCAATTTTTTTTTATTGTGTCTTTTTAAAGAGATTTTATTCTTCTGAATTACATAAGTTATAATAAGGTCTTTAATTAAAATAGGTCTTCAATTTATCATTATCTTTAAGGTCTTTAATTTATCGTTAAATAGGTCTTTAATTTATCTCAAGAAAAAATGCAAACGTAAGTATTTATTTTTGTTTCGGTTTTAAAGAAATTGTCAAATAGATAGACGTATTCTATCGCTCCTATGATAAACAGACGTAACTCAAAATTAATAACTTTTCAGGAGGGCTAAAATAAAAAGTGCGCCAGAGGAAAAAAATACTGTAATACAAAACATAAACTATAAATCCCTTATAACTAGGCAACCAATAAAAATAGAGTTACGTCACTTTGACAGGTCATAGACACCACGTTGGGTTTTTCAAAAAACTGATTAACTCCAAATGGTGATTTTTTGACTTTTCAAGAGGGCCAAAACAAAACATGAGCTAGGGGAGAAGTATACTGTAATACAAACCATAAATCCCTTATAACTAGGCAACCATTAGGATTTGAATTATACCATTCTGACAGGTCATTCATACCAACTTGGAGTTTCAAAAAACAGCTTAACTCAAAATGGCAATTTTTTGAGTTATGCCTCTGGCTCATGAGAGCGACAATTGATAGATATATAGAAAAATAAGTACATATTAATCCATATACTATTACAGTGGTTTTCAAACTTTTTAAGTTGGGGTACATTTAAAAGTGTAGGTGCAGTATACACAAATTTCTGAGAAATATTTTAATAAAGCTAAATGTTTGAAAGGTGAACTCAGATTTCTTTGTTGATACGTCAATACACAGAACAGTAATTTCATTTTTACTTAATCGTAGTGATTGTAGAAAATAATGAGATTGAATATAATATATCTCTGAATCAGCTACGGTATTGTTTTCTTATTGGGGCTTAACTTTTAAGAACTTTTAGAATAAGATTGTTCAAATACCTTTACATTTTAAGATATGTATGCATCTTATTTGCGCGTATTCATTTAAGAATAAGTATTATGCACATGGTATCCATTTTTAAAATTTTCAATATAAATAATGTACACAGCAAAAACCAATTGCTGTTTTTTGTCAGGAAAAGTCCTGTCAATGGGCTCTTCCCACCTGACATCAGAGGTCACATGATAGAGGAAAAACAAATAGCAGACGAAGTCTTGTTTATCTAGAGCGAATGCTGAAATAACATATTTTCTATTCTTATTTTTGATCAATCGTATTTAATCTGTGTTATTTTTTTATACATCATCATTCCATTTTATATCATTATTCATCATCTTTTGTTTGCTGTATACATTTACAATCATCATTTAGTTTATATTTGTTATTGATGTTCATGAAGAACATCTTAAATACTGTGATTTTTGGTACTTAAATCAGTGACAGTGCAGTATCGTACTACGTAAATCCATTTAGACCAGTAACTAAGTTAATTAACTTGTTGTAACACCTTTATGCAATTAAGTTAAATGAAAACATTTTAAAATTTCAAATTATAATCCATAAACATTCCACAAGAACAAGCTATTATTTATTGCTAGATCAGTTAATGTAACAGGTAACAGTTACACAAAAACATACAAAAATCGATTCTTACAGGTGAAAATAAATAACACATAAAGTGTTTTTTAAATATTATTAAATTTACAAATACAATTATTCTACTGTTTACAAATGCACAATATTACTTTTATTTTATTTTATATTAAATTAATTTAATATATTTATTTTATATTAAATTAAATAAAATATAATTATTAATTAAGTAATATTATTCAATATTACTTTTATTATCTTAAAATTAAATAAGAACAAAAGTGTTCTTAAGAACAATATTTAATTGAATTCGATTATTCGTTTTCCTCTATCACGTGATTGAGCAGACGACGGTGGGAAGAGCCCATTAAATTAATATATAATGATCGGTTGACAAAAAGACCAGTAATCTGTAATGAAATAAAACAGAGTGACTATATTTATTTTTACTTTCTTGTATATTCGATAGAGGAAAGTATTAGTTTGTTAAAAATTTTCGACTTCAAGTTTTCGATGAATTTACACATTTTGAAATGTCTAGAAAACGATTTGATCATATTTTCTAAAAGTTCTCAAATCGTGTTCCAGATCTTTCAAAACAAACATTTTGTGGCAGTTATATCTCAGGAACTGCTGCACAGAATTTCATACACATTCATCATATGTAGTTGCATCTTGACATAAATTAGTGCATATTAACTTTTGGTGAAAATCGTTTGACAAATGGCCTTACCATCCCTCTTTTTCCAAATTTTTAACATGGTAGTATACGACAAAATTTCCTATAAATGTGCACAATTACAATTATTTTTAACGAACTATTATGAAATCAAAACAATTTTTAGTAATAGTCAACTAGGAAACAATTACTAAATTGAGAACCAAACCTTCCCCCCCTGGGGAGAAAGTCTCCGCTACTGAAAGGGAGAAAAATTTAATATGGCTACCTTTCAAAAGAACTCTTAAATATTTTTAAAACGGAATGGTTGAACCATCGATCTGTGATAATTTAAAACAAGTTATCGATTTTTTTTTCAAAAAAAGAAAAAAAAAAAAAAAAAAAAAAAAAAAGAACTTACTTTTTTGCATCTTTTAAAGATATCGTTTGTGAATCACAAAATCGACTTTCTTTCACCATTCAGTGTTCTATGTCTCTGAGATGAAAATCGTATACGTTCATCATGAAAAATAATTTTAATAAACTATTTGTGCTGAGGGAATTCACATAGAAAATATAGAAGAAAGTTTTGTATTGGCAACATATAATAGATTTTATCTGGACATTTTTCTGGAATGCTACAGTGCACCAGTGGGCCTTGGAACAACCTTTAAGACCCACCGTACAGAATAACCTTTGTAAACCATTATACTATTTAGATATGGACACTTGTAAATTAAAGTACGCAGAATAAACATAATTTATAGGTTTCCATTGAATTAAATTAATACTCTGTATTTTGTTGATAAATTTTGAACGTTTATTTTAAAACATATACTAATTAAAAAAAAAAAAAAAAAAAAAAAAAGGATAATAAGTTAAAAAAATCTGGAGTAACTCCACTCGACTTTTCAAACATTATCATTTAACGGTTGTATAAATAAATAAAAGTAAGAGAAGTCGTTAAATAAACAAACATGAAAAAAATAGAGTGTTTGAGTATTTTTCTCCACACATTATATTGTTTAATTTAACGTCATTGCCCTTCAAATAATTTCACCCCATAGATCATAATGATAAAAAAAAATTTTCTTTGTGTCCCTGTAAAAGTGCTCTATTCACCAAAATCTATACAGTTTGTGTGACGGTAATCTATAAAGTGTATATAAGTTTGCAGCTAAATCGAATAAGGCATTGAGTTGCTACTTTAAATAATTTCCTCTCATAAGCCATTATGATAAGGAATTTTTCGATGCGTTCCAGTAAAAAAAACATTAAGTGCTAGATTCACCGAAATATATACAGTTCGTTCTAAGATTATAACATATATAAAAATTTTCAGTTCGTTGGAATGCTATGTTTAGACGCTATCCCACTTTAAATAATTTGAGCCATTAGGGCAGGCCATAATGATAAAGAATTTTATTGTGTAAAAAGCATAAGTTATAGATTCACCAAAATCTATACAGTTTGTGCGACGGTGACCTATAACATGTGTATAAATTTTGAGCTCAATCGAATAAGGCGTTTACACTCTATCGCACTTTAAAAAAATTTGGGCCCATAAGTCATAATGATGAAGAATTTTTATTTGTGCTCTTGTTAAAAAAAAAACTACAAATGCTAGATTTACCAAAATACATACTATTCGTGCGACGGTGATCTGTAACACGTGTACAAATTTTCTGCTCAATCGTATAAGGCGTTTAGATGCTATTACTCTTTAAATTTTGATCCATAGACCATAATGATAAGGGATATTTTTTGTGTCTCAGTAAAAATACTGTAAGTTCTACATTTACAAAACCAATAGGGTTCATGCTACGATGACCGACAACATACGTACAGACTTTCATCTCATTCAAACAAAGCGTTTAGACACTATGGTGTTCAATCACGTACATATACATACAGATATAGACACATACATGCATACATACATTCGTACATCACTTTAAAAATAGAAAAAATGAACACAGCGAACCTCAGAATGTGTAGAAACACCAAAATCTCAAAGTCGGATTTTTGACATGATTACAGTACTTTCCTTACATATGTATGTTCGGAAAGTAAAAATAAAAGGCATATTGTTTCATTTGTATATAGAAATATTCTTAAAGCGCATTTTAATTCGATCTTTTTTTTTTTTTTTTTTTTTTTTTTTTTTTATTTATTTAAAAAAAAAAAAAAATTGGATACTTGAAATACCAGGAAAAAAAGTACGAACTGAACGCTTCAACAAATACTTTATAACTTTCTTCTTTTTTACTGCTACTTATTTGTTACCGAAGTTATAAACTCTTTATGTCTTTGATCTGAACTAACATGGAAATAAGCCTGAAACCCATTTCGTTGCTGAAACTTCATCTCATTTCGACCTGATTTTTCCCCAGGAACACCATCAAAAGATACTATTATCCGGGTAGAAAACAAGAACTTTCACAAAAGAGAGAAAGAGAGAGAGCTGCATAGAATTACTTCTTCTTCCCAACGATGCAACATAAACCTATCGCGTTAAATTAACCAATCGTCACCCTCTTACGATCCAGAGTGGTGCTCCCAAGCTTGCAGGGATGCTAAAAATCGGCCCGTTTGTTTTTACGGCTCGGGCCAGCTGTGACCCGCAGACCGTTTTTACTATCGGATGTCTTTCCGCAAAGGGAATCGGCAGTAAACTTAGAGCCAGTTGTCCTGAGGCACGTCACAGCTGTAAGTGACGGGATTTAGTTTTTCTACATAAGTTGGGGATGTTTGGTGTCAAATGCGTATTTGTCAAAGATGTAAAGATAGAAATTGAGAGCTAGTTTGTATCATTCATAAAAGTTAGATAACCTTTTAGAAAATAAATAAATAAAAAAATATCTTAAAACATTATGTCAATAAATGACCGCTGCTTAATATATTCTTTTTTATTTGCCTCTATTATAAGAAACTTTGAGATAAATATATATTTAGATTACTAACATACTTAAAAAAATGTATTTAAGTACGAAAAAAAAAAAAAAAAAAACTACTATTATATAAGTAATCTTGGAATTTACATACAACAGCAATTAGTATTTTATAGATAAATGTATCTGACTGTAAGGCAGGCATTTTTTTTTTTTTTTTTTTGGTGTGTGTGTGGGGGGGGGGGGGGGCGCTTATGATTTCGTATTTTTAACGATTTCTAGTACAGGATGATATGAGAACAAATTTACTTCAACACATTTTTTTTTTTTTTTTTTTTTTTTTTTTTAAATCATAGAAATCGTTCTTTTAAAATTCTCATAAATATTTCGCTTCTCTTAACCAATTTCTAATAAACTCTGCAGAATCTAGCGCTTATAACAAAACTTAGATTTAAAGAGAGTATTTAACATTTCTTTCAATGAGTATTGTGTCTTTCTCCCTCTTTTTTGCGGACACATACATTTCATTACTGATATTTCGGTAAACACACTTTTTTAAAAATTATTTTGAAATTAATTAGAATTCTTAAAATGTAAATAAGAAAATTACATTAACTAATAAATCTACATGGATGATTGGAGCTTTTGTTAATTTATAATATTCTAAGTATTATATATGTTTCTAGTATGTGTTTGCAGAATTTTATAATTTATAACCTGTGTATAGTGAAGTTGGCATAAAATGGATAATTAGTTACGTTGGGAAAGGTTAAAAGTAATAAAGGAATTTTCAAAAAGGTTCAATGTTCCTATAACTATTAGTAATAATTATTTATAAACTTCAATCAGGTATAAAAAGGTGTTTAACTTATTCAGATGCTTGCGAAATTTTTATGATGAAAATAACATATATTATAATGCAGCTATGAACTCATCCCAAAGCAAGATTTTGTCTAATAGTTTGCAAGCAGATATTTGAATATTTAAAGATTTACTACGGATTAATCTGTCGCTCATGTAAAATGCTAAGAGAAACAGAATTTTCTAATATTGTTCTTCCATTATTTCTTTCTTAAATCAACAAAATTATACAAAATCAAGAAATGTTATTTCATATTTACGATAGTCTCCGAATTTAACCGAAACACCAGTTTATTATTTAGGAAGTTTTCGTTCGAATTTTATTATTATTATTATTATTTTAATTAAAAAACTCGTCTTTGAACCCTCTTTTTTTTTCTTCCCTCAGTTGTGTAAATATTTTTATTTCCATGGGATTTGAATTTCTAGATATTCTTTTTAAAACATCGAGGAAATATACATTTTTTATGTTAAAGTTTTCGGTATGGTTAGGCATTCCTCTTTTAATGTCAATTAGTTATTTTTAATCTGTTTCTTCTAAGCGAATATTAGTATTTTTGGCTTGTTATTAGCGTGAACACAGATTTCATACTGGAGAAAAATTTTAAACGACTGTTCTACAGATAAGAGTTCTGTTCAATTTCTATATTTTATTCCCAAATGCCTAACTTAGAAATAATTGCATACTGATAATGTCTGTAACTTTTTTTTTTTTTTCAAAACGTTCATTTATAAAATAAATTTTAATTATTTTTACTTAAAATTAGAAAATAAAACAAGGCTTACTTAATAAAATGATCCGGTGGGCCACTCACACGACTTTCTCTTACCCTGAAATTTAATACTATAAATATAGATTGGAGATTAAGGAGTAAGATAACGAGTACTGGTATGAAAACTTACGTTAAAACAATGCAATTAGGTTTTAGAACAGCTTTATTTGAAACATAATTCTGTGTGAGGAGGGCTACCGCCCCCCTCGAACCCTCTGTTTCATTATTGTACCTACATTTATATAGAATACAAATCTGTGATTAAATTCAAAAGTTTATTTAAAATTATTCAGACAACTTTCACACGCAGCATTCCTTGAAACTTATAAATCTTGATCGAACTTTTCTAGTAACAAGCGTATTAACTTCAAAATGCATTATTTCGATAGCCTGAAATTATTTGTTTTTAATTTACTGTAAGACATACAGACAAAGGTCAAACATTAAAAATCTGACTTCGGTATTCAGGAAGCTTCAAAACGTGTAAATATACAAAAAACACAAGGATGAATATTTAGCTTAAAAAATACATTATTTATCATATGACTATGAGGAATTAATTTCAATACCTGAGCAGCTTTCCTGGACATGGTAAAATATTATATTAGGGATACATAATACATATAAGTTTCAGCCGTTTTCGATCAAAAATTAGGAATTTATTGTGAAAGAATGGTACATTGCACTTTGCTCAAAGTATTCACCATCGCTAGCCACTACTTTTTAAAATCTTTTTGGCATCATTCGGATACCACATCGGAAGAACTCTTCATACTTTGAGGCTATCCATGAATCGACCTAATTTTTGAAATCTTCATATGATGTAAAGTGTTGCTTATATAGATCATGTTTCATCGACCGGAACAAGTGAAAATCAGAAAGGGCAGAAAGGGTGGTGGGCGTTAAAATTACCTCGGAAAACGGTGTTGGCATCATAGCGTAGAAGATTTGGCATCATACCGTAGAAGAGTTCTGAGATCTACGGTAATGTCACTCGTGCTTTCGTTACAAATATAATCCGCTATCATAAATAGGCATAGTCTGGTGAATACAGCGGGTGGAGTAGGATCTCCCGCTTAAGTGTTTCCAAATAGGTTTTCACCGGCGCCGCAACATGCGGACTTGGCTTCAGTTTATATGGAACCCAATTTCCTTGTTTTTGAATCATTCCCAACAATTTTAAACGACGTGAAATTGCTTGTTGAGTCACTTCTAATGTACGTGCAAGTTCTTTTTGTATTTGGAACGAATCTTCCTCCAATAATACTTCTAATTCTCTGTCTTTTCGTACACTTTCAGCCTTACACTGCGTTCTTTGTCTTCCACGTCAAACTCGCCATTTTAAAACTTTTTAAACCACTTATGACAACTTCTCTCACATAAAGCAACCTCACAATATGCATCTATAAGCAGTCGATGCGCATCAGCTGTAGATTTCTTCAAATTAAAGAGGTAAATCAGAAGTTCCCACAAATGACGCTTATTCGGCACAAAACTTGACATTTTCGCACGACAAAAAAAAAAAAAAAAAAAAAGAAAAAAAAAGAAAAAAAGTGATGCTAATACGGTGTTACTATACTTCAAGGTTATGTTGATAAAATATGATGAAACTTACGATATTACGTTTTACATCTGACAATTTCAACATAACCTTCTAGTTCTGCCATCTTTTGTCAAACGGCAGAAACTTATTTGTACTCCTAATAGTAAAGCACTTTCAATAACAATAAAAAAGAATGTTATGGTTTAAATATTGGCAGCCATGTATATCTTCTAAAGGTTATGTACAAACTACATAGCGCACATAAATATAATCCTATATTAATAGCACACGGCACAACCTGAAATACACTTTCATCAATTTTCAAGCATTGTCGCATTATAATCTAGTTCTTTTGTGTAGTCCTGTAAACGAATAGTAAATGATTTCAATACCATATTCTACATGAAACATGTTTTTACGCATATAAAAAATATATATGCGCTTCATTTGGTTTAGTGCAGTCTATAGATGTTGAACTTTACTTATCTGCAATTGTATTTGAATTCTGTTGGGTGTCCCCTGTACACGGACCATTTGCTTGGTCTCAACGAAAAGTTTAGTGTAACATCCATATATTATACACATTTATCAAAATGCGTGACACAGACAGACACACACACACAGAGAGACACAAACAGACAGACACACACAGAGACCAACCGTTAAAAACATGAATTTCGGATTAAGGGGGCATGTAATTATAACAAAAACTCTATTTCGAAAATTTGACCCCAAAAAATACTTTCTCTACCATATATATGGTAAGAGAAAGTAAAAATTGATTATTAATTCTTCTTCATGAAATAATTAATAAACAACAAAGAACACTGTTAAAAATGGTTTCCCAAAAATGAGCAAAATTGTCTCAAAATAGCTCTGAAACAATATATACTTAAATCTGAAAATCCCATGTACTCATTTTTGAGTATATTGACATACTCAAAAATGGGGTTGATCACTAAGAATCACAATATCCCCACTTTTGAGCAAGTCAATACACTCAAAAATAAGTATATGGGTTTTCAAATTTAAGTATATATTGTTTCGGAGCTATTTTGAGACAATTCTGCTCATTTTTGAGAAACCATTTTTAACAGTGAAAATATACGTTTCTTGGTATATATTCTGCCACCATAAACGTAATAAAATTTACTTAATTTATAGCGAGGGCTCTCAGCATCTTAAGTTGTCCTCAAAATACTAAATGTTGTTACTCCTGTATAATTTAGTATATATTAATAAAGTGAGGAAATGTTGACTGGAACAGATTTCCACTACAAATCGATTTTGTGTCATTTCAAGGAATTGTCTTGGAAATCTAAATATTATCGTGAGATTTTTTTTTTTTTTTTTTTTTTTAATGACTCAGAATATAAGCTGTTAGAATTTCTAACAAAGCTTGATATTTATAGACCATTAATTTCATCAACCATAGTAACAAAATCAATCTATTGATTTTTGAAGAGTATCAAATTTATACATCAATTATCTGTTTTAAACTATGAAAGAAATCGGACATGTTCATTATAATCTTCTAAATTAATATCCAAGACAATGAAGAAAAAAAAAAAAAAAACTTATTTTACATCAAATGTTCAATTGAAATGGAAGATTATTTACTGTAATTTGTATATGTTTTCAAGGTATGATTTATATAATAATAGTGTTTTTTATCCCTCATTATGGTCGATGGCCATGTTTTTATGTTGTCTTCCGCCTTATAGCGATTATTTATTAAAAAATATATACCATTTTAAAACACTTGATATATAAATGTTTCTATTCACTTCTATTCTTTTTTTTTTTAATAAGGGTTTAAAGTTTTATTTAAAAAGTTGTGTTATTGAATTAATTTTCAATATGGATAAGCCCCACCATTGATCCAGAGGTTTTGCTTTTCAAACTGAAGGCGCCAGGTTCGAACCAAGTCACGTTCGTTGGCCTAGGTTTATAGCCGTTCGGCTTTTTCCGTTACTTTTTTCTAGACATTGCGTGAATACGAGTTATGACCCTTTAGAAACATTCCCACGGTGGGTATCTCACTTAGGCTTAGGATTCTCGAGTAATCAATCAACCCTAACCCCTACACCAGCACTATTACGTGCAATATTTTTAACTTGCGCCCAACCTTCCAAGATTTACAGCAAAACATATCTTACATGACCACATGGACATATCACTGCTTAAAAAAAATTTCCTTAAATATTTTTATGAAAGCTTAAAAATTTTTATGAACTTTATAAAAAATTTATAAAAATTAAGTTCATAAAATTATGTATATTATTCTTAAAATTAAATGTCTTATATTCATAATTGAGTGTATTAGCTTATGTATCTTCTGTTCTCTTCAAATACCAAGGAATTTATGAGTGATTGTGGTATCTGAAATTAGAAAAATGTATAATGCCAATAGTTTCTTTATTTTTCTATAGCAATATATAACATTGTATTTAAACAACTGTGTTACTAATTTCCTTTTAAATTTGTATATGAGTGTCTGCATTTTGATTTCATATCTTACTCTTCAGTACGACGCTGTAAATTAAATAAAGGCCTTAAATAACGAAAATAAAAGTGCATTATATTTTTAACGATTATTATTATTTTTTTAACCATTCAAATTCAGACTCAGATTTTTAATGTATGCTAATAAAACATAGAAAAATAGGAAAGTGTTTTATTCAGCTTGCTTACAACCTACTGAAATAATTCAGTAAAACTAATCTTCCCAACTTTTCCGTGTTCCCAAAACTATGTAGGAAAACAAAAATCCTCCACTTTCATCAGGTTTTGTTGAAGTACAGTAATTACGATGTCCGCCTGTAATAAGATGTCCAAACACCCGCTCCTTATTGGGAAGACCTTAATACGATGGTGCTCTGGTAGTAAAAGTTGGCGCACGCCAAAAATCTCTTGAAGCGGTCAGTCACGAACTTTTCTTACAACAAGGAAAGAAAGAAAATATAAATAACCGTTCGACGCGTTTTATGTGTATTTGTTGTCTGAAGGTTTTTGGTTTCTTCATTTATCTAGCTATTGGAAATGTGCTGTCAGAGCCGGATTTGGGATGTTGGTAAAGATGTTAGGTTTTAGGGTTTCGCAAAGAACAGTCGTTAACTGGATTGAAAAGTGCGTTATTGGCTGTAAATGTTTGACGGTGTTTCCGAAAGAAGATTACTAAGAGAAATATATTTTTTTTTCTTCTCGGGACAGAGAACAATGCAGATTTACTTTTATATTTAACTCAGTCGATAAATACGCATTTCGACTAATATTAAAACATAATAATGACAAATTGCCCTTGTTATTAAAAGTAAAACAATAGTATAGTTTTATATACATATTTTTATTTTTATAGAAATAAACTGTTAATATTAATACAAAAAACCAATAACGGATAAAATTTTTTGACGCAGCACTATACTTTATGGCTATAAGAATTTGAAATATTGGTCTTAAAAAAATGATATCAAATTTTGAGTGACGCTTTGCTATTAATTAATATATATATATATATATATATATATATATATATATATATATATATTCTTTTCTTTTTTATTTGACCATTTGCTATTTTCTTCAATTTATATTCACAGTGTAAACACTATTTTCAACATAAAAAAAAATATATATATTTAACATTTACCCACTGATATTTTTCATTCACATTTCATATAATATGAGAATGTGTGTTTTAAAAGAAATGATATCGAAATTCTAGTAACGAAATCCAGTAACATTAAATAATTTGTTTTTTAATTCCATTGCAATTATTCTGTTTTGTGTAATAAAGTATATTTATAAACTGAAACATTGCTTTTAATTTTCAAATACGGTGTCAAATATATCACTTCCAATTCCTCGTTTCGCAAAAATAAAATAAAATAAAATAAAAATAACAATAATTGATAAATAAGGCTGTCATTAAATAAATAAAAAAAATATTCTAAATAATTCAGACAACATTCACTTAAACTACTCTTTCAAACTTTAGAATCTTGGTCAAACTTTTCATGTAGTAAACCCATGGTCTTCAACATGTCAAATGTGAACTGTGTCGACTCTCATTTGCCCATCAACTCAGTTTCCCGACACAATTTGCCCGACAGATATATTTGTCCGATGTACTTTTGCCTGACAACTCTTTTCTCACTTTTATTTTAATTTAATAAAATAAAATACTCCAGATTAATATATATATATATATATATATAATAAAACGCATACAAAATTCTATTTAAGTACTGTAAAAATTAATTTTAAAATAAATCTAAAAAATCTTTTATCTTTAAAGAAAATACTAAGAATAATTAGTATAGTATTTTTAAAGTAAAAACTGATTATCATAAAAACAATATTTAATTTATGCACACAGTACATGCACCTCATGAACTATAAAAATCAGAATAATACAGGATGTTCAAAAAAATTTTACCGCTGATTTAATTCCTCAATAATAATTATTATATATTTTACTTTAGTATATACATTTTTATTTATTATGTACTTTTAATATCTTTTTTTTTTATGCATTTTATATACACTAAATTATATTTCCTAATAAATTATGTTGTATCAAACTTTAACTACAGTTTGTGGATCCCGCTAGATAATGCATTGCATTTCAATTCCAGCTGCATGAATGTCTAGTCGGAAATGTTCCACATACAGTTTGAATTTCTAAGGGAATTCAGTGTGATAGTCAAATGGATTCACGTGAACTGGGGATAGTATAGTTTAGAATAAACCTGTATTCGGGTTAATTAATAATAATCCCTGCATCACAATGAATACAAAGTTGACGTAGGTTTAGCTGCGTTCGAAGGATCTAAGCAATTTGTCATTTACGAAATAGATAATGTTATGGTTATGTTAGAGTAAGTTTATCAAATGTTAACACAATATAGTGGGGATATTATTCCAATAAGCCAACAACTTTCAACAAACATACAGTTATAAGAAGTGTAAAGCTAGCTTAAGAAAACCCGGCTTTTAACTTAATAAAAAATTATTAATAATATATTTTTTTTTTTTTTATAAAAACTGAAATTTTCAGCAGAATTTAGAGATTTTTGGACTGTGAACCCATAATACTACTTAAGCTAATTTTTAATTTTTGATAAAATCTAACACACAATAAAAAAGTTTTTTTTTTTTTTTTTTTTTTTTTTTTTTTTTAATATTCTGATTAAAAAAAGTGACATAATATCAAAGATGTGTTGAAAGTTGAAAGATTGGTAGCTTTCAAATTTTAATATATCAGTACAAAATGGTTAGATTAAAATAAAGTAAAATGAAATCTATGTATTAAAATGGTCTGATAAAAATAAAATAAAATAAAATCTATGTATCAAACAAAGCTGAAATAACCCAATTAAATCAGTGTTCTTAAAAAAAAAAAAAAAATCGGTCCATTTATTTGAGAGTTATAAGACAGACTCACCATATAAACATACAGAGGCAAACAAAGGCTTCAAACTTATAACGCTTCTCCCTTTTTAGTCGATTCTCTCTCTCTCTCTCTCTCTCTTTTTTTTTCCAAAGAATTTTTTATTTTTATTTTAAAAATGTTTCCTTTTTTTAAAAAAAGGATCACACAAAAATGATACCTCTGTAAATAGATTATAAACAGTTTTTCTAAAACGATTATCGTTTTTAAAGTATTTATAAATGATTACGAATAGATTGTAAATAACTGTCTGTTATGAGATTCATGAACTAATCTTTAGGTGACTTCTACATGTTTAAATGTGAAAACTTTTAAATTTACAACTGCAACACATAATTCTGATAAGATATTTGGCAGTACTTACAAATTTATAGCCAGGATAAAGTTCACGTCATTAGAATAAAAATTTTTTGAATTAAAATTAATCGAAGTTTATTATACCTTAAAGTTAAATTACATATAACACAATTTTGTTTATGTAGGGAGAGCTAAAATTTCTTGATACGTCTCAATCTTCAATATGAAATCAAATAATTGACGTATGAGAGTATAGGCTGTATTACAAAACTTCTTACAATAAAAAACTTTGTTCATGCAAATAAAAAAATAACTGAAAAAAAAAAAAAAAAAAAAAAAAAAAAAAAAAAAAAAAAATCAAAATTTTGCTCATAGATGACGATATACCTTAAAAACAGCCACAAAATCATTTAAAACACAAGGAAAGCAGTGTTAGAAGCATTTATTTTGTGAAACTCGCTACAATATTTTAATATATGCGCCTTTTATAAATCAAACCTTCTCGAAACGGTAGTCTGGTTCAATTCGTGTTTTGCTAGCGTTGATTATGGAAGAGATGTGTTATCACATTTTATTTCTATGTTAGTCTCACAAGAAATTAAAAGGAGTTAAAGAAAAACTACAAAGAAAGCTACCTATTTATCATTCCCTATTATGGTCCTCAAACTTTTTAAAATTGGGGCGCATTTAAAATCCTAAAAATAAATATATTCACACTATATATATATTTTTCTGAAAAGTATGTTATAATAATTAATTTAAATATTTGAAAGGCAAACTTTCATTTCCTCGTCAGTTCATCAATATTCTTACACTTATTTTCTCTCTTACATTTGTAAGGCCTAGTTTACGGCCTCTCGATTATCTCTTATATTAACAAATAGAAAATATCTGTATTACTAACTTCAATGAAGACAACTTTAGTGAAAACTTAACATCTGTTTATTAAGAACTTTAAGTGAATAGAGCGTAGTGGACATTAACACAAGTATTTAATTATACTTAAAACACATCTTAAATCTTAAGAAACTATAAATTTACTGATTCACCAAACTTGAATTAAATCTTATATCATCAGACTCTTGATTTAACTTGAGAAGGTAAGTCGTGCTATTTCATATTAGGAAATGATTAACTCCAAAATTCCATCTAAAATGCACACTTCTCTAATTCAGAAGTTTCATTTTAAAGAAATAAACTGAAGAAATGATTTGCTTCATTTTCCCTAAAATATTCATCCTAAAAATACCGATATCCAACTGAACGCAAAAAACTTCTCAACTTCCCTCTAACACTTTTTAAATCTCAACTGGAATTAAACTCCATGTTAAATTCAACTAACTGGCAACTTTCTTTTACACTAAGTCAACTCTTCCAAGTACAACCTTATGCTTTCATCCAGACCATCGCCAGCTAACTCTAGATCCAATTAGTACCTTTATATGTTCTAACCTAATGTGCCAAGGACAACTCAGCGTGATTTCGAACACTTGAAACTGAGAGTGCGGCGCACTGTAAAACATTTTGTGTAAGAATACATAACATTATTAATTGAGCTTATTTTCCTTAACCATGGTGAGACATGTTATCAGCTATAGCTGTGTAACATTTCTCAACATGGTTGAGGAAAATAAGTTCAATCAATAATGTTCTGCATTTTTACACAAAATTTTTTACAGTTCGTGAAGCCTCACACCTTACACAGTTAACCTAAATCACCCAAACGTGACACTGAAAATAACTTTCATTATATATCTGAGTAGCCGACAATTTGCTTTCTTACCGACACTTAACTGTTGTTCACTTCCATAAAAAGATTCGTGAATATAATGCTTTATTTTGAAAAATCTATGTATTTTATTTGGGTATATATTTCTAAAAAAATGTAATATACACACAGCATACACTCCAAAAAAATTCAAAATAAGTAGGATACACAATAAAAATAAATAGCTGTCTTTTCGCAAGAAAAACCGCTCTAGTTAATGCAGTAATTGTGTGCTGACAAAAAAGAGCGGTATATCTGTAATGAAATGATACAATAGAGTAATTAATTATATTTATTTGCATATCGGGGTACATATCTCTGGAGCACAAGAGGGTACACCCATAAATCTACTAAGGCTAGGGGGCATTTTTCCCTCCATAGAATGCATGATAATAACAACAACAACAACAACAACAAAAAACATAAAAAAAAAAAAACAACAACTAGATTCTTAGAAGATAGACACTTCGAAAATAAAGGAAGCTTTACTCCTACTGTTATTTTCTTTTTTACATATTTATTCATTTTTGTCCTTTATTATACATAATTTAGATTTACAGTGCGACGCAAAAGTTCATGCACAAGCTAAATGTTTTAATAAAATGAAAAATATATACCGAAATGCTTTGAAATTTTTACTGTATCTAAACAATTGGATTGCGGATTCATGTTTCGAATTTGGAAACAATTAATTTAAAGGAAAATAATAAATTAAAAAAAAAAATGTAATGGCTCAAAAAGTTTATATACAAAACCAAAATATTTACATTTCACAAAACACAAAAGTCCTTTAGCAGTCTACAGTGCTTCCATTGCGCCTGATGAGATCAAATACGTGATTTTCCATTAATAACGCGAGCTTTTGGAAGGTTTTGGAGTTCTTGCACTGAGTAATACTGCTTCCGATTCTTGTAGGCGTCACGTGAGAGGATTTTCCCGATATTCTCTATCGGATTGATATTTGAGCTGAGTGCTAGCCAGTTCATCACATTGATATTCTGAGATCTAAGCCATTATTTTGTACATTGGGAAGAGTATATCGATGCGTTTTTCTGCTGAAAGTTCTAGTTGGGACCATCTAGGAAATCACCTAAAGGTAACAAATGTTCACTCAGAGTTTCCTTATACTTCTTTGAATTTTGTCTGCCATTTAGGAGGCAAAGTTTGTCCAATGTAGCGAAAAGCGCCCTATATCATTAACGAGCCACCACTTTGTTGCCTGGTGAATATGTTCTTCAGATCTTTCCTCAAGTCACGCCAAGAGAATGAGAACCCATCTGGACCATCCAAATTCCATTTTTTCTTCATCAGAGAAAATAACACTAATCCATTCGTCACGATAATACATGTGCTGTTTTACCCATTGAGGCCTTGTTTGTTTGCGACACTGTTTCAAAAAAAACTTACCAGCTATTTTCTGTTTTTCGATGAATCCTGATTCGGTTATTCATCTCGTGATATTTTTTTTTATCCAAGTCGATTTTTTATCTGATTAAGAAACAAATTGTCAGTTAGAGCCATTGTGTTAATTCTTCTATCCTCAAGAAATGTGATTTTTCTCAGCTTTCCTGAGCGATAAGCAATTTTGAAATGTTTCCACGTTGCGAAACACTACAAATACCGCGTTTGGACCGATTTAAAATAAGTGATATTTGCAAAACGCATTTACCTTCCACTTTCAGCTTCTGTACTTTCGCTACTTCTTCAGGCGACAACTGCAGTGATTTCAGCATTTTGATAACTCATACAGCGATCGCTACAATTTATAATCTGGGAGATAAGACTCACTATTCCTCCACCAATCACGTTTAAGGGGACTTGGCGCCTTTGACTTGGCAGTACTGAAGGTTTCATATAAAAGCTTATATTTCCATTTAATATTTATAAATTGAACTATGTTACCTTTTTTAGTTCCCCATCATACTATAGGTATGGGGAACATAGATAATCGTGAAAATTTTCGACCTCGGTTTTTTGACTTTTTTACACGTTTTCAGGTGTGAGGAATCCGAAAATGACAAAACTTGTATGGTGTCTGTCTGTAGGGTGTCTGTTAGTGTGTTAGTGTGTTAGTCTGTGTACACGATATCTCACGAACAAATTGTCGCAGAGAGGTCAGATCAGTTTTAAAATATTACTTTCGACACTGGCAAGAACCCTATTCATTTGCAACATTCGAATTAAAAAACTTCGTAAGTTATTAGAAATTTACGATTTTCTTAACATGGGAGAATAGGACAAAAATTCACTTAAACGTACATTAAATGGAAACTTTTTACTGTAAAAATGTCAGATCAGTTTTAAAATATCAGTTTTGTTGCCGGAATGAACATCGGTAACTATAAATATGCTACTTTGAAAATTTCGCAAGTTATTGGAAATTTACGAATTTCTTAACATGGCAGTATAGGGCAAAATTTCACATAAACGTCAATTTTGAGAGATATTTTCATCGTAAAGACGTCAGACTACTTTTGGAATATTATTTAAGACACTGGCATGAATATTAATGACTATAAATTTTCCAATATAAAAATTTCGTAAGTTATTGGAAATTTACGTATTTCTTAACATGGCAGAATAGAGCAAAATTTCACATAAACGTCAATCTTGGGGGATGTTTTCATCGTAAAGATGTCAAACCACTTTCAAAATATTATTTAGGATACTGGCATGAATATCATAGACTATGGTTTTTCCAATTTAAAAAATTCGTAAGTTATTTAGAATTTACGATTTACTTAACATGTCAGAATAAGGAAAAATTGAGCATAAACTTCCATTTTGAGGATCATAAATACATTAGACAACTTCAAAATTACATTTATGACATTTGTTTGAACATGACTGAATACAAATATTATAATAGGAAAATTTCGTAAATTATTCGTAATTTACGATTTTATCAACATAGCGAAATTGTAAATTTTTCATATAAATATGAATTTTGAGGATTATTGCATTGGAAATAGTAGCATGAAAACTAAACAACGGAATTGACCCTGATAAAATAAATTAATAAGTTAGAATAAAATAAATATATCGAAGTGAACGATGGATAGCCTATTAGGCGGGGATTTCATTCTGTCACTGTATCAAGCTTTGGTCAAATTCATTTCTTTTAACATGATTATAATATGTCTCGCACTAGAAATTTACGAGAACATAAATATGATGGGGAACTGAGCAGAGTCCACCTATGACAACTAGCTTTGGTAACTATTATTAAATCAGTTCATCAACATTCTGATAGGAAAATTCTGATAGGAAAATTTCGTAAATTATTCGTAATTTACGATTTTATCAACATAGCGAAATTGTAAATTTTTCATATAAATATGAATTTTGAGGAATATTGCATTGGAAATAGTAGCATGAAAACTAAACAACGGAATTGAATTCACCCCGATAAAATAAATTAATAGATTAGAATAAGATAAATATATCGAAGTGAACGGTGGATAGCCTATTAGGCGGGGATTTCATTCTGTCACTGTATCAAGCTTTGGTGTAATTCATTTCTTTTAACATGTATATAATATGTCCTGTACAAGAAATTTATGAAAACATACATATGATGGGGAACTGAGCAGAGTACACCTATGCCAACTAGTTTTCAATACAATGTATAATCAGGCAACAATTCTGATGGCTTTTGTTATTTTTTTCAGATTTAAAATATTTAAAATTCCTTCTCTCAGTTTGTATATTTTCATAAATTCATGATCTTCATCAATGCTAAAATTTCTACAGATATGTTTTTGAATGTTTAATAGAAAGTACTTTACAGAATTAAGATGATTCGATATGATTTTTTAATTTTCATTTATTTTAAAATTTTAAAATTTATTAACTATTAGGGACACAAATACGCTTCCGCTGTTTTCTATCAAAAATTAGGAATTTTTTGTGAAAGAATGGTACATTACATTTTACTCAAAGTATTGGCCATCGCTAGCCCCTAATTTTTTCCATCTTTCTGGCAGCATTCGGATACCACGTCTGAAGAACTCTTCATCTTTTGAGTCTATCCATGAATCGACCCAATTTTTGGAATCTTCATATGATGTAAAGCGCTGCTGAGACAGATCATGGGCCATCGACCGGAACAAGTGATAATCAGAAGGGGCCATGTCTGGTGAATACAGCGGGTGGGGTAGGACTTCCCAGTTAAGTGTTTCCAAATAGATTTTGACCGCCGTCGCAACATGCGGACTTGGCTTCAGTTCATATGTAACCCAATTTCCTTGTTTTTAAATCTTTCCCAATAATTTTAAGCGATGGGAAATTGCTTGCTGAGTCACTTCTAATATCCGTGGAAGACCAATTTTGCATTTGGGATGAATCTTCCTCCAATAATACTTCCAGTTCTGTGTCTTCGTACACTTTCGGCCTTCTACTGCTTTCTCTGTCTTCCACGTCAAACTCGGCATTTTTAAACTTTCTAAACCACTCACGACAACTTCTCTCACATAAAGCAGCTTCACCATATGCTTCTACAAGCGATCGATGCGCCTAAGCTGAAGGTTTTTTCAAATCAAAGAAGTAAATCAAAAGTTTCCGCAAATAACGTTTGTTCGGCACAAAACTCGACAGTTTCGCACGAAAAAAATATGTAATGCTGATACGGAGCCACTAATACTTCAAGGTTATGTTGTTACCAGATGACGAAACTTACGATATTACGTTTTACATCTGACAATTTCAACATAGCCTTCTGGTTCTGCCATCTTTTGTCAAACGGCGGATACTTATTTGTACTCCTAATAGTTTTTTAGAAAAAATAAATAAATAAAAAGATAAATAAAAAGTGCATGTCTGTGTAAAAGTTTGCAAAAATTCACGATTTTTGTCATATATTTATTGTTAATACACTTCAAAATTCATCCCTAATTCTTTTAAATAGATTCCATTAAACATTCGAAAAAGTATTAAATCTTTTCTTAAATACCTGTAGAAGTTTTAGCATTTTAAAGATCACGAATTCATAAGAGAATGCTGACTGAGAAAACGTAATTTAAAGATTTCAAATACGTAAATAATGTATCAAAACCATAATATATGTTGCTTGAATATATATCTTATTACGCAAACCTAATATAGTTCAATTTACAGATATTAAATGGAAATATAAGCTTCTATATGAAGTGGTGCCAGTCAAAAGTGCCCTTAAAGATATATTTCCATAAAACCTCATTTGTGCTAAAACTTTTGCGACATCACAATTTTGATTTTTTTTTTTTAAATAATTTACTATTTTTCTTTAAATTAATTATTTTCGAATTCGAAACATGAGTTTATAATCCAATTCTTTACAGTAAAACTTCCGAAGCATGCAGGTGTATATTTTTCATCTCATTAAAAAAATTAGTTTGTGCATATACTTTTGCGCCACATTGTAATAAAATTTATGCTTAAAAGGGGACAGCCTACTTTTTAAAAAGGAAAAAAATGAAGAAATTTTCGATCAACTTTTAGAATTTTAATAAAAAGAAAGAATGCATGTACAAACATTTTTTTTTTTTTTTTTTGTGTGTGTGTTAACTAGTATGACATTACTCTGTTGATTAAAAAAAATATTTTGGTTTACTTTAAAATAAAAAATTTCTAAACCTATAATTTCGATAAATTGAAACAAAATCAAATTTATATGCTCAAAGTAAAAAACAAAAACAAAAGTATGCTTAAAAAATTCTCAAACATTTAAATTACCTTAGCCAAATTAAAACCTTTACATGTTTAAAAAAGATTTTAATTTATCTTTTGTAGAGGTAAGTGCATATATTTTCATATTTACATTTCTAAAGTTTTCCTATACATTTATCTATCATGAGCCTTATTAAAACATATTTTGGGTTTATCATTTTAAATACTATGCAATAATTTCTTTAAATAGTAAATGTTCTTATAGAAAGTATGCTTTTAACATTTAAAAAATGGAATTTATGTTGTATAAATAAAATTTGAACTTTAACTGGCATTTTCTCAAAAAGCTGTTTTTCAAGTTTGGGCGCATGTTATTTCAAAAAGTATTTGAGATATGAACTTAAAAATTTTCTCAGCCATGCACTGTGACATAAGGAATAAAATGAACCAAAAATAAGAAGTTCTGTTCAATAGAAAAAAAAATTATGATTGTGGAAATGTAAAAATTTTAATGGGAATTTCATATTTCAAATTTAATTATCAATCAAACTCCATATTATTAAAATAATTAAAACTTTTTAGTTGAGATTCTGATTTGAATGTTTTGTTTCAATTAATGTAAAAATTATAAGGGTAAAGGAAATTGTAATTGAGATATTATAGGCGGAGTGAAAAGCACTCTTAATTAAAAGAAAAAAAAACTGCAATAAAATAATATTTAAAATTTTTTTATTTTAAAGTAAACCAAAATAATATTTTTAATCTATAGAAAAATGCCATACTAGTTAACACAAAAAAAAAAAATTTACCTGTACATGCATTCATTCTTTTTTTTTTTAATTTTAAAAGTCGATTGAAAATTTCTTCAATTCCCATTTTTAAAAGTAGCTGTCCCCTTAAAGGGAATTTACAGTTAACTCTATTATCGTCATTCTATATTCTCATTTAATTTATAAAATGGCTGAACATTATACACTTTTATATTCACTCATATATATCTCATTTAAAGAAGGCAAAAACATTTTTCCAGTACTTTTATTTAAAGTTGGTACCAGGCAAATTTTTTATACTCATGAAAGGTAAAGTCAAAATATTTAAAAATTTGATTGGTGCTCCCACAGTGCGGAATAGATGGACTGCAAATAGTTCAAGCCAAATAAACGACTACGAACCATATAGATGATTACCGAAAACAAATATGTATTTTCTCTCACTCGAGAACAGACATATAATAACCACAAGCGAATATGTATTTCCATTGCGTCAATCTCATAAAATACGAAGTTATAACGTTTTCGAATCCATAGACAGACGTTAACTACATTGTAAAAGATTTTCCACTTTTAAAACGTGGAATGTAGCCGTGACCATTATGAGCTTTGTTGTCTCAACAAAATGTGTTATGTTGTGCAAAAAACGCTCCACAGGATATCCCCAACACATCCAGAGATGCATTATATAATATTCATACGCTTATGTATTATTGACATTTAATAGAAGAGATAAAATTTAAATATCTCTATAAATTTGTTTCCAATTTGTCGCCTTCAACGACCAACTGGTTCAAAAACTGTAAAAATTCTGACTGTAGCAAACTCTCACTCCATTGTCCATATTCTTTACAATTGCACTTATTATGGCAATCATCACTTTATTACAATTTTAACTTTTTTTTTTTTTTTGAAAATTTATGGATTAGCAGAAAAGGAACACGATGTTGCTCTTCTTGAAGATCAAGATAAATTCGACGATGTAGAAGAATTTGTGACTATTGAACTTTAAACTTAAACGAACAACCATGGGAATCTTAAGAGTTTCTAATGAGTGAATGTCATATATAGTCATTCAGCTCTATATACAGGATGCCCACAAAAGTCTGTTCCCAACCTCTTAACTGCTAAACGGTTACAGCTATAGATATAAAAGGCAGCTATAGATATGTTGTTTAGTTATAATAAACTGGCTAATGTACTACTAGATGCAATAGAGACCCTATATTATGTAGAGACTGGACATTGACGGAAAGTTGGCCATTTTAGTGCCAAATTGGAGCGATCCCCGTAGAACGTAATGCTGTTTTCTTCGCGATTGACACTTTACTATACGACATAAATGGAAGCAAATTGTATTAAATTTGTTCAGAAAGCAATGCAGAATATATATATGAGACTTTTTTTCGTCTTAGAAAAAAAAAAAAAAAAAAAAGAATTTTATTTTAACCTTTGATAAGATATGGTTACTTATTCAACTCCGAAAGTAATTCATGAATAAATGTAAAACTACTGCAGAAGAAAGGAAATTATTTTTTATTATTTTATAAAAATATTTATGTAATATATTTACAAGCTAAAAGTACGTATATTATTTATTTCAATTTCACGTTATTATTAATAATGACGTAATTATTTATTTTTGTAAAAATATTAACCAATAATTAAAAATTAAAATTTGATTAATAAAAATTTGTAAAAATATTAACTAATATTTTTAGAAATTAAAAAATATGTTTTTATTTATATTATTCACATTTGCTTATTTCATTGATTTTTTTCATTTTTTAGTTTTTAGAAATATTGTGTAAATAAAAGTAATAACTTACTTAAATATTATTTATAAAATTTATTATGACAAATATTATTTAAAAGAAATTTATATTTCATATCCTAGTAAATAATATACACCTTATTTTCTCTATTTTTATCAATTTATTTTAAGAAAATGGATACATTTTGCGTAATAGTAAATAATAAAAAAAATATTTTTTTTAATATAGTTATTTTAAATATGTGTTTTAAAATATATTCGAAAAATACATTCAAATCTACCATATTAAATATATCGTAAAACAGAACTTAAAAACTAATAGCTAGCAAATAAATGATGTAATTATCTCATACGTTACGAAATAAATTAGTAAAACAGCATGCAATAAGAGAATTCACTGTATTTAAAACATGATATAAAATAAATAATAATTCATTTTTATCTTTTAAAAATGTTTCAAAATTAAAGTAATTTATTTCCCAACAAAGTAAAATTAATGGTAAGCATTACAGAATCTGATACTAAAATGGAGAGTTTCGTCAAAAAGCTAGTGCGCCAATGTCCAGTCTCTCTCTATCGAGGGTCCCTAAGATGCAAAGGTTTACAGCTCCATCTGGTGATAAACGACGGAGTTAACGTTCCTATCTTGAAAATGATACGAGATAAGGGAAAAAAGTGAATAACAAAGTTGTAAAGCATCATTGATTTAGCACGAAAAGACACCTTGTAGACATGAATGCTAAAAACAGAACGCTTACAAGATGCATTTTTCAATTTGGAATTTCCTACACAATGACATGCTGAAATGATGTTAGAAAGTAAAAGACAACTATTCATCAGCAGAAACCTTTATATTCGATGTTCAAACATCTATCTGTCAGCTGCAATCTAAATTTTGACACTTGTCTGAACTTTGCATTGAATACATTGTAGCGTAGCGGATGACACGTATATTGTAAAGTTCAAACAAGTGGTCACAGTGTAGGGAATCGTGAACAAACAAATGCTCATTTTAAGCGTTCTGGTTTTAGTTTTTATGTCTACAAGTTGTCTTTTAGTATTAAATCGATGATGCACCACAATTTTGTAATTGCCTTTCTTCTCTATCGCGTATCGTTTTAGAGATAGGAAGAATAAACCCGATATTTTCCACGAGGTGTCGCTGTAAGCAGTCGCCTGTAGTAGCGCATAGTCACTTTAGGAAACCTAGATATCGCTTTTCTGATTACAAGTGCAACCGTTCAGCAATTAAAAGGGTGGGAACAGGCTTTAGTGGCCATCATGTATATTTGACAATGAACAATTAGTATACTCTGTATCTGGGGATGAACAAGGATGGTTAAAACAATCAAGTAGAAAAAACGGTTAATTATTTCGATAATTTTCTTAATTATCTGAAAAAGAAAACTTTATCGAATGACTGTTAAAGCCTGTAAGTAGAAGGTTGTACATTAACTATTCCATAAGCTATCGCAAAAGCAGGAATGTATTGGAATTCCGGTTAGAATTTTTGTCCGAGAGTCAATAGAGCTAATTAAATGTAAAGGTGATTTGTTCTTATTGCTTAATTTGTATAATTTAAACTGACAAACAATCAGTATCTCTAAATTCAAGATAATATCTCCGGAGAATGAATTATCATTTGTATCTTTCAGGAGATCCACTTCGTCTGTCCTTTGCGATAACCATCAACAAATTTCAGAAACAGACTTTCAACGATGTCGGGGTTCATCTTAAACGTTCTCATTTTGAATGTTTTATGGAATATTCCATATAGAATTTTCAAAAATCACTATGAAAGAGAATTTAATATAAAAATGCAATTTCTTTTAAGATAAGATCTTGAAATATTTAATATGTTTTTCTGTTTATATTTCAGCTGGTAATATCGAGGAATTGCAGCTTTTAAAAATACTACTCTAAGTAAGTCCTAAAATCCTTATTTAATTTGATTTTGTGATTATTGTGTTTCCACAAAAGTCCAATAGCACAGTTGCCAACTTTTATGCTTTTTGGCTACCGGAAAAATGTAATAGAAATTTTTTATATATTTTTCCAACAGTTGTCACTGACTACATAAAATAAAAATTTCTTTAAAATTTTTCCGGTAGCCAAAAAACGTAAAAGTTGGCAACTATGTAATAGGTTTTCCCAGAAGTTTAACTTGTTACAGATCTAATTCATACAATAGTCATATAATTATCATTCATTAGACAAATCAATACTGTTCTCTTTATACCATACAAAATAACAAGTTCAAAAGAAATAACAATTGGATCACGATACCTCCCCCCCTCCCCCATTCCCGTCTGATGACTTAAGGGAAGACCTAGATGCATGGAACTAAAAAATAAATTTTTTCTATAAACAATTTTATTATTAGGTAATCTTAATAACCCCATATGGGACTATCCTAGAGACGATGAACGGTGTCACATTCTACTTGATGAGATCATGAGCTTAAACCTAATCATCCTATGCCAAGTTCTATCCTTACCAACCTTTGAGTGTGAAGACAAGCAGGAGTGGCCAGATATCTCCTTGGCATGACTAGATCTGTTAGAATATGTGCAGAGTTCTGAACGACCTCCAGTTTGCAAACCACAAACCTATTAAAATGGCAATAGATGAAATAATAAAAGAAGCATTTCGCAGAAGAAATCGTTCAAAAAACATACCAATAATTAAATTTATTTATTAAATTGAGACAGATATTTAAAGAAGCTTATCAAAATTTCAAGACCTAAAATGTAATAAACAATTTCATGAAGTTTACCAAGTTTTCTGTGATGTAATAATTAAAAGTTTTTAGAAATTTTTATAAACAAGAAAAAGCTTCCATACCGCAAAGTTAACTTGATGGTCTCCATGCTTGAGAGAAGAACCGAACGTGCACTTTACAACAAAAAATCAAAATCAGAAACAGCAAAGGACGCGGACAAAATAAATTACAAAAAAGAGTGGGAGCTAAGTACAAGCGCGAGATTAAGAGCATGAAGAGAGGGGGCTGGACACATCTATGCTGATCCGACCCTTCTAAGAAGATAAAAAACCTAGCTTTTAATAATTTCATAGATCGGACACTAATCGCCATCTTCAGTTCTAATGCTAATTTATTAAATTCTCTGACAAATCTCATAATTCTTAAAGATATTCCATCTGAAATATTTGGTCCCGCCACATCTCCGATATTAAAAATATCTAAATCAATTCGTCAAACGTGATCAAAAACTAATCTCAATAAAAGAACTAAAAAAAGTTATTTTTAACTTCAATAGTGATAAGTCCTTGGTCCCAACAATATGGATCACTACAAAATACGTATTTTATTTAATTATCAACCAAACATTATTTAGATACTTTTCACAACCAAATTCTCAATTTAATTCTCAACCATACATTATTTCCTTTTTAACATGTTTGATACTTCATTAAAATAAATTACTTTCTAACAGACTGAAAGATTGGTGACTCGATGCATTTTAACAAAGCAGGAAACCTTTGGGTTTATACCCAATTTCTATCGTCTAATAAAATTCATATTAAAAATAATATCCCCCACTTACATTGGAACAAACGATTAACGAACATATGACACGGATATGCAGAAAGTAAATCGACAGAGGCAGTTCTGCAAATAACAGTAACCTACATAAAATTAAAGAAACAAAAAAGAACTGTACATCATTAATTGAAAGAGATTTTCAAAGTGCGTTTGACGATCTGCAATGAAAAATTTCACTTAACACAGTACAAGACCTGTACATACTACAACAATACATAGACATTATAAAATCCTTTCAGGCGGAATGGAAGGCTCAGTATGACTAGTCGATTCCACCTGACGTTTATAATCCTTTTAGAGGTTACCCGAAAGGTTGCTGTCTGGGTTCATTTCTGGTGTTGGCGCTTCTTGAAGACTTGCTTCGAAAATTTCTTGGTGACAACTTTAACTTAATTTCATATGCAGATTACCTCATGCTTATCGTCATGCTCATTGTCTGTCATAATAATGTTTTGAAATATGCTACGGTTTGCGATATTCTTCCACCTTTCAGATGAGGAAGAGGGCTGAATATGAAATAATTTATAGTTGAGGCAAAGACCGAATTAAATTTTAAAAGAACGAAAATTAGAAAGATATAATTCTAGCATATGTGTTTCGATTTAATCTGTCAATGTTGTATTAATTGAGCTAATCCGTTTGACATCTGGCCGTCACTAATCCATTAGTACCGGTCAGATATCGACTGGATTTAATGGATTTGTTTGTCTATGCATTCTAAAAATGATGGAATGAAATGTTGGTAGTTTAAGGTATTAATCGCAGACCGTTGTAAAAGTAACTCTGAATGCCACATAAACGACTTAGAAAGCTTTTTTATTAAGTTAAATAAAAGCGTCCATGACTGATATCGTGTCAGTCACTGGTACACCTAAACTATTTCTCTTACCTTTCTTGTATTTCAAGCATTTATAATATTAACGTTTGAAAGCTGCCTGAAATCGAATATACATTTGGCATTAACATGAATAACATTTAAAGTGCATGCTATTTGCCGGAAAAACAATAGGTATCCTTTCCAATCATGTATAATTTAAGCAGAGTAAAATAACTTATTATCTCATCTAAAACAAGCGGCTTTTTGCTCCAATTTGTTATAATCACCCGGTAATTAATTTATTAGATTTTAATTCTCTTTTTGCATGGAGCTTTTTTTTTTTTACTTTGTTCAATGTTCAGTTTAATAGTTTTTTAAATTTTGGTATACATTGGTCTGTAAAATTAAGATCAAGCAGAGAAATAAACATAAAAGTGGAACGAAGCAATCGATTTGTCGTCAGTTAGGAGACAGACAGGGTCTAGTGTAGTGGACCATATACATGTATTGCTTATGGTGTAGCGGTAGAAATGTCGAAAGAATATGGCGGTATGCACTCAGCAGTTTTGTGAAAGCAAGTAGTAATAAAGCAGAAAAAGTAATTTCAACGATGTTCTACTGCTGATAGTGCAATAAGCGATTATGCACGTATTTACACTTAACTGGAGAAGGGAATAACCAATAAATTCTCCTACATCATCCGAAGGAGCCGTGAAGGTGTTCTTGTAAGGGGGCGCTATTATGCTTGGTAGCTATAGTCACCTTCACATCCTTTAAATATGTTCATTTATTAAATTATTATTTTTCTATGATTTTCGTGCCTCCTGTGCATCGCTTTAGAGATGCTGTGGGTCCATAGGTGCTATTTGGGGAATGATATGCTACTCTTTATCATACAGTGACAGTTGTAGAACTCTAGAATGAAAATATTAAACGAATGGATTGGCATGCAAGCATTCCAGAACTAAATTCTATGAAACACACTTACCTTATCTGGAGACGTTTGGAAGCACATTATTAACCGTCAATAATGTTTTCAGAGATGCTGTAGATGTTTCAAGAGGAACTGTCAGGAATGACACAATAGCACTTTGAAACCTCGTCCGCAACAAATATAGGAACTGTAAATCCTGAATTGTACTCGGGGTGATGATATCCTCTTATAAACACTAAATTTCTTTACACAGGTATTTGTATCATGGACGTTTCTGTCTTCTGACTACTTGTACTCTATATTACTTTTTTAATAAAGGACTTTTCTACCATTATGATTCCATATTTAGATAATTTTACTCACTTATTTCCCTCTTGCGGATTTAATTTTATAATTTGGATCGATATCTAATTCTTCTGAACGACACTATATTAAAAAAACTGTCTCATCTTTAATTTTTACACATGTATATTTTTTTTACACATATATTTTTTTTACACATATATTTTATTTACACATGTATACACAGTGTATATTTTTCTTAACATTTGAACTTAACACTGCACATCAGTGAAATCTCCAAAATCCCATTTTCTTGTTAATCATATAGGAACAAAGTACCTCTAATTTTATAAAAATATCTCAAAAAGAAATTGCGATTTTCGAATTTGGATTTTTGCATGAAATTTTTGAAGATCTTTAAATTTTAGCTTAATGGGCAATTTCTTTCTTTTTAAGTTAATAATAATATTTAATTTAATTTAAAAACTCAAACATTATCATGAAACTCAAACATTTTAGCTGATATTATCATTAAGTCTCTTTAGCTTATATTTTTAGTTATAATATAATATTTTATTATTTTGCTTTCTTATAAATCTAATTGGATTAAGTATTTCATAAGTAGTTCTTTACTGTACCTTCAGTAACAAAATGCTTTACACAATGCAAATTTTCTAAATATTTAGTTTTGAAGTAGGATTCTACAGTACGATTTCACATCATTTTTTTTTTTTTTTTTTTTTTTAGCATGTTATGGTTTTAGACGATTTTTAGTTTCTTTATCTTAATTACATTGATTTTTAGTTTCTTTATCTTAATTACAAGAAAAGCTGTGGTGCAAATATAATGCAAATTATTAATCTATTAAATACCAAATTCTTTGCCAATGGCTTTATAAAATGAGAGCACAGTTATAGTTGCAATACCTGATAAAAACTATCTCCTTTTTAAAAATTTATTAAATTTATTTCACCAATAAAAGTCACTAGCATATTTATTATAATTTATTCCGGAGTATGATTAGTACCGCCTACTTTTCATGCAACCTTTAATGAACTAGTTGGCATAGGTGGACTCTGCTCAGTTCCCCATCATATTTATGTTCTAAGAAATTTCTAGTGCGAGACATATTACAATCATGTTAAAAGAAATGAATTTGACCAAAGCTTGATACAGTGACAGAATGAAATCCCCGCCTAATATACTATCCACCGTTCACTTCGATATATTTATCTTATTCTAATCTATTAATTTATTTTATCGGGGTCAATTCCGTTGTTTAGTTTTCATGCTACTATTTCCAATGCAATAATCCTCAAAATTCATATTTATATGAAAAATTTAAAATTTCGCTATGTTGATAAAATCGTAAATTACGAATAATTTACGAAATTTTCCTATCAGAATTTTCCTATCAGAATGTTGATGAACTGATTTAATAATAGTTACCAAAGCTAGTTGGCATAGGTGGACTCTGCTCAGTTCCCCATCATATTTATGTTCTCGTAAATTTCTAGTGCGAGACATATTATAATCATGTTAAAAGAAATGAATTTGACCAAAGCTTGATACAGTGACAGAATGAAATCCCCGCCTAATAGGCTATCCACCGTTCACTTCGATATATTTATTTTATTCTAATCAATTAATTTATTTTATCAGGGTCAATTCCGTTGTTTAGTTTTCATGCTACTATTTCCAATGCAATAATCCTCAAAATTCATATTTATACGAAAAATTTACAATTTCGCTATATTGATAAAATCGTAAATTACGAATAATTTACGAAATTTTCCTATTAGAATATTTGTATTCAATCATGTTCAAACAAATATCATAAATGTAATTTTGAAGTTGTCTAATGTATTTATGATCCTCAAAATGGAAGTTTATGCTCAATTTTGCCTTATTCTGACATGTTAAGTAAATCGTAAATTCCAAATAACTTACGAATTTTTTAAATTGAAAAAAATCATAGTCTATGAAATTCATGCCAATATCATAAATAATATTTCGAAAGTGGTTTGACATCTTTACGATGAAAACATCCCTCAAGATTGACGTTTATGTGAAATTTTGCTCTATTCTGCCATGTTAAGAAATTCGTAAATTTCCAATAACTTACGAAATTTTTATATTGGAAAATTCATAGTCATAAATATTCATGCCAGTGTCCTATATAATATTTCAAAAGTAGTCTGACATCTTTACGATGAAAATATCTCACAAAATTGACGTTTATGCGAAATTTCGCCCTATTCTGCCATGGTAAGAAATTCGTAAATTTCCAATAACTTGCGAAATTTTCAAAGTAGCATATTTATAGTTACCGATGTTCATTCCGGCAACAAAACTGATATTTTAAATCTGGTCTGACATTTTTACAATAAAAAGTTTCTATTTAATGCACGTTTAAGTGAATTTTTGTCCTATTCTCCCATGTTAAGAAAATCTTAAATTTCTAATAACTTACGAAGTTTTTTAATTCGAATATTGCAAATGAATAGGGTTCTTGCCAGTGTCGAAAGTAATATTTTAAAACTGATCTGACCTCTCTGCGACAATTTGTTCGTGAGATATCGTGTACACAGACTAACAAACTAACGGACTAACACACTAACGGACTAACACACTAACAGACACCCTACAGACAGACACCATACAAATTTTGTCATTTTCGGATTCCTCACACCTGAAAACGTGTAAAAATGTCAAAAAACCGAGGTCGAAAATTTTCACGATTACCTAAGTTCCCCATACCTATAGTATGATGGGGAACTAAAAACCGTCTTCAGTTCCCCATCGGATGGCATGAATATCGGGTGAAAAATGGTAGTACTAACAAGGATCTGGAATAAATTATAAAAGTTGGCAATTCTGGAATAATGCCCTAAATTAAATTTTTGCGCTAAATTTGTCCTGGAAAATCTATGGGAGCTGCGGTCACGAATTTTGGTGCTTGGATTGTTTATATGTATCTGACACCTAAAGTAACGGGATTTATCAAAATTACCACTGTTCCCCCTCTTGGGTGTACAGAAGACAAAAATATCTTTGTAAGCATAATTCGGCACCAAATTACTTCACAGTGGAGAAATTGCACGTGGGAAGACTACACATGAGTACAAATGAAAAATTATGTGCGATTTAGGAAATTTCTAATTTTAAGGAGAGGGAGGGGAAAAATAGATTTTTGGCTGGAAATTTCGCAGATTTCGAATTTTTGAGTAGACCTCTACCAAAAAATGGAACAAAGATATTGAAAACTGCCATGCGTCTTCTTTAAGATATCTCCAAAACACGTTTATTTATTTATTTATTTATTTTTGTGTGTGTGTGTGGGGGGGGGGGGAGGGATGGGATATGTGTTATGAAGGGCAAATTCGAAATGCCCCTTTTAGCGCTAAATTTGTTCTGAGAAATTTATGATAGCTGCGGTCACAAAGTTTGGTACTTGGATTGTTTATATGTATCCGATAACTAAAGTAACAGGATTTGTCGAAATATCCCCCCTTTCCCCCTGGGGGCAGGAAGCAAAAAAATTTGTAAGCATAACTCGGCCCCAAATTACTTCATAGTGAAGAAATTGCACATGAAGAGAATAGACTTTGGTATAAATAAAACATATACGATTTTAGAATTCTTGATTCTTAAAGGAGGGAGGGGGAAAATCGTTTTTCGGGGAGAAATTTCAAAAATTCCGGATTTTTTTCTCCTTTTTAGCGCTAAATCTGTCTTGGGAAATTTATGGGATCTGCAGTCATGAAATTTGGTGCCACTTTGGTTAGGGATTGCAATAAGCACGTTTAAAAACACGTTTTCCCGTTTAAATTCGCCTTAAATTATCTCAGAATGGCGAATTTTGTTGTGTGGATGTTGATTAAGTGCACACATTATGTACTTTGGTGGGATTTTACAAAACTTCGAACTTCACGCTGGGGAAGGGGGAGTAAGAAGCGGGTAGGTTGCTGTCGAAGGTAGTGAGGATCCGGACTCCTCACGTTGCGAACGAGAAAAACCTCTACCGAACACAGCGGGAACTTAGGCTATTAATAATGATATGGGATTTTGACAACTCATTTAAGTATAGTGTCCAGCGAAGCGAGCAATGCCTGCTAGTACAGTAATACTATAAAAGAGGTTCTGTCAAAGAGGTATATTAAAAAAATTTTAAAGAAAAATGTGTAATAAAACAAATCTTTATATCATATTCTAAAAATAAATAACTTGCAACTCATAAACTCACTATTATTCTGATCACTGAGGACAGATAAAGGTTCGTTGGACTTGCAAAAACTGCATATAAAAGTTAGAAATAATGTAAATTTAAAATATGCAAAACTTTCATATATTCGCTGAGTTTGCTGATAATATTAATATAAAAAAGTTTATAAGTTATTCTTAAAGCAATTTGTTTTACATTTGAAAGTTTCTATCAGTATTTGTCGCATTTCAAAGTTAGGCTAAAATATATTATTATATGTTGGTTTAATTTGTAATGTACGCGGGTTCATAGAATTGACTAACTGGATACAGTAGAGGAAGTTATCATTAATTATTTAATCCCTCGATTATCCTCGTCATTAATTTCACATAGCTAAGCTAGTGACAATCCTGCTTACACTGGTGAGTCAGTAGCTGTTCTCATAAAGTGTACTATATATTGAACGGTTTACAATATCTTTCCGAAGTCGGTTATCCAATGACTATATTAATATATCTCCTGATTTTAACAATAAATTATGCATAGCTTTTGCAAAATTTGCATAAAATAAGAATTTAGAAAATTATTACGCTTTTATTTTCAAAATTGTTTTTTTTTATGTTTAAATTATCAAAATGCTATAATATATATATATATTTCACAGATTTTAAGTTAAATATTGCGCATAAAAAACCTATATATAAATTAATAATAATAATAATAATGATAAAAAGAATTTGTAAATACAAAAATAAGTGCATTCAGTTTTTTTTTTCTTTTTTGTTTAGTTGCTATTAATGAACGTAAAGTAAAATCAATGTAATTAAGAATATAAACAACTTACTGAAAAGTGCTATAGTAGTATAATTGAATACTAGAAGGAATGCTAACAGAGTCCTAAAATTTTTTAAAAATATTTGTAAAACTAATTTTAAGTTGGATAAATGATATCCAAATGCATGTTTACAAATTTAAAATATCTTAACAGCTCTTTCCCTTTAAAATAAGTTAATACATAATAAGCATTCAGTACTTAATGCGAAAATTCATTGCGTAATCATATAGGATTTTTTTCTTGATTTTGTATGCTTTTTTATAAGAATAACACAGTTATTCAGACAGATATATAACTTCTCTATAAAGATTTTTAATTTACTTTTTCTGCAATTTTTATCAGATCAAAGTGTTTCAAATAAATTCTATAAAACATGCAGAAGAATTGATAAAACGTTAGAGAAAAATTATAAGCTGAAACAATGTTTATTCCAGCTTAAAATTTAAAATATAATTTTACATTAAAACATTTTAGTTGCTGAAACCTGCCTCTTGTATTCTCATTTATTCTCTAGAATTCTAATAGGGTTTCTAGAACTCGCTTGCAAAGGGGACTAGAATTTATAAGGATGACATGGAACTATTTTTTCTAGAGCCACAATTTAGATTCTAGATGCCAGTTACAGAAGTTTTTCTCAGTGTGAACAACACTTTACCCATTCTCGTTTTGAAATTATAAATTACACATTGCTTCATCTACACTATTTAAAGAAAATAATGGGAAAAGAGTTATGCAAATTATTTAATGAGCATGTTTTACTTTTGTCAATTAAAAAATATATTTTTTTCCAATATATAACTCAATATTTACAAATATGTAACTCTTTATGCATAAGTAAGAAATATATTTTATAACTCTGCGTGATGTATTTATCATCAAAATTGAAAGTCCAAGTCAATATCTGCACTTACCTCATATATCGTTCGTAAAAATACCCATCCGCACTAACAGGCACTAAAATGTCATACATGTACTACTTAAACAGTGGTAGAGCTCGCAGCATTTCTAAAATTTTGCCTGCTTTTTATTATATTGTCACCATTATCGTCAAAAAGAAATTTTTTTTGAATATTTTGATGCTGAAATATTATTTAAAAAATGAGTGTTCTAAAATTGTGATGTGAAATGCTGCTAATAGAATGTGCTGCCAGTGTAGTAAAATGAGCGTAAAACTTTAGGAATTCTGCAGGGGTAATTGCATGGAAATATTAGTTAAGAATCAATTTCAACATAATAAAATTTCAGAACAATTAAGTATTTATTAATTTTTGCCTCCCCATTACATGCATAAATCTAACAACAAAGTTTTTTCCTTTTTTGTTTCACACAAATTTTGTTGTACTTCGAATTTTTTTTTTTTAAACGTTTATTATATTCAATGCGTTTTTTCCATGTGTACACTAATCATTTCAAATTATTTTTTCACACCACTTTCTTTGTACAGAAATTTTCTCCAATGTGTAATTACGGTTAATAAGAGGAATATTACTCTTGTAAAATGGTAGCGTGAGAATAAGGCAGGTATTATTAATACTACGGATTACATTAAAAATTTGCAATTCTGCGTATATAAAAAAATTCAGCTTATTTGAAAAACTCTATTAATGGGTTCTAGTTTTTGAAATTTGTAAATAGTTTAAAAGACAATTTAAAAAAGGAGACTTAATTTTGAGTGGTATGTTGATAGAACATTTCAAGACCAGATCATGCATGTAACAGTTTATATATAAGCAATTATGAAATGTACTAAAAACATGCATATTAGATAAAGATTATTATTTAAGTAAAATTAAAATATTAAATAGCGATGTTTCTTATTTAAATATCACTCCTATTTGCTAAATGCTTGCTCTCCGACACGACCTAACTAATAGCCAAATTACCGAAACCTATTTCTTTCGTTTAACGTTCCATTTATATCGAACGTCTCACATCGTCTCGTAATTAACTCGACGCAATAACGCATCACTTATTCTTTTTCTCTCAAGAAACGAAGGGAAAAAAGGAAGTAATGAAATACTTAAAAATAAAAGTTCCCCACCACTCAAAATGAAATCTTGGAAACTTGTTAAGTCAGGAGGAAGCCATATGTTTTAATCTTTAGCCTCGAGTCCCTTTCCTAACTTCTCAATCTTCGCTTAGTACTATTAATCATACAGATCGGGCTAAATGAGAGAGCTTGCGCTCACTCACACACACGCATACTCGCACACACACATCCACACACGGCGTTTAAAACGGGCGAAAGGAAAGAAAATGAAAAAGAGAAAAGAGAAAAAAATAAATGGAGAAAAGGGGGGGGGGGGAGGAAATTTATTTGGGTCTGCACAGTCGAGAAATTTAAGCTTTTCTACTAAGTCCTTGTGTGTAATAATGGGCCCATGTTAGAAGCCTCAAATAGTCATCACCTTAGAAGAGAAAAATGCGCAGCGGAGAGGCCATTTGGATGCTAATTATCTAAGGTGATAGATGGTAAGTACTGGGCTGCTGCGGTCTAATAGGGTACTATTTTTGGCGTGTGCATTTCAATTTTGGCGAAGGTTAAGGATTAAATTTTCATTCATGGTTAAATACTAATTTAATAAAGGTTTCTTTTTTAATGCTAATGCATACTATTTTGTAAAAATAATTAATGAAAACTTGCAGTGTATTAATACCCCAAAAAATATTTATCGTTACATTTTTTTTTTTTTTTGCGTGTGTTATACATAATATATTAAATCACTTGCTTGTGCATACATTTTTTGTGGACACATTACCACCTATGAAGAAATAACAATCTTTATAATGGCAACTAGATAGACTTCTTATTTCATGACTCTCTTTACTTTTTATTTCCCATTATATGGTAAATAGGAAAGTACTGTTTTAGGGTAGAAATTTCGAAACTAAATTAATGTTACATTTGAACGTTTTGAGGTCTTTTGAAGACGAAAATAACGCTTTAAGCTGGTGTTCTGCGTGTCTATGCGTCTATTGTCAGCATAATTCGAAAACATATATCAGCAGAAAGACCAAATTCGGTATTCTAATTTTGTATCATACAGGGATTTTGCTTAAATTTTCTTTATAGAGATTGAAGGAATAGCTTTTGTACACGGTCATCTATACATACACATTAAAAAAAAAAAAAAAAAAAAAAAGATATTATTATGTTTATGGGCAAAATTTTTCGTTGGTGCATTTTAACACTTTTAGACTTCAATACACAAAATGAAATTAACACATATTTTTTTATATACACAAAGACATATTTCACGTAAATTATGGTATTAAAAGCATTCATCCATCATTTATAGGACTACATAAAAGACTTCGGTTATATGAGGGTTATACAAGTTGTGTTAAGATTTTTTTTTCTGTACTTAATGCATTTACATCTACACTATTTGGTGTGTATACAATTTATTGATAATATACAGGATTACACAAAATTAGTCGAACACATTTTAATAATGTGAGTAAAAATTCTTTGAATAATTAAAAATAATTTTTTTAATTTAATACAGCCTAGTTAGCACTATGAAACGCTTTATGAACCCAACTAAAATATTCAAGCGAGGTGTTGAGCAGGACAGTAGTCCCCCCTCACACTGTAAAAATTGTTTTAATTAAAAAAAAAAGTATACCTAATAAAATTATTTTTAAAACAATTTTCGACTATTCTTATTGTACTTCGGAAATGTTTAAATACAGTACTTTCTATTGTATATTGTATAATGTAAAAAATATGTCTTTAATTTAGGGCAACTAATATAGTAATTTAGGGTAATAAAAAAAAAGTGTGAGTGAAACATCAGATTATCTATGTTACTTTTATAGAGTAACATTTATGCATAGAGTTTATACATTTAACAGAGTTTAGAGAGTTTATACATTTACTTGATATGCATTCTAACGGCAGACGTAATAACATGCAGCAGCTGATGCATGATGTATTCATGTGTTTGATTTATCAGTTAGATTTTGGGATTAATCTTTCATTTATTGTTAAATTCTAATTTTATATTGGTAAAAGGAATTTTGAGGTATTTAAATCCTTTTATTTTGAGATATTTAAAAATGCTTTTATTTTTTTGTATATAAATATGCACGGTTATTTGTACTATAAATAACCGTTCATATTTATAAGAATGGCTTATAAATAGTTTTTATGATAATGTTGATCTTTGTCAGAACAAAGATCAGCTGGTTTAAAAACTCTCGACCAAAATTACCATTATTAAGATAACTTAGAATCCTTAGAATCTTAATAACTTACAATCCTATTAGTCCTTTAAAGGTGCTTTGCTAACACATATGAAAAGCTGCTGATAATTTCTCCAATTTCTTAAATTTTGTATATTAATACAGAGCTATCGCTGTACAGATAAACAGAATGATGTAAAAACTAACAGGTGTTTAAAGTTAATATGTAATAGTATAGCCAATGTTCTGCTTTTAGATTTAGACCAAGATATACATGATTGTTATAAGAATATAAAACTTAGTTTCTTAAGTCGCCTCTTGACCTTTGAGATTAAAAAATATGTTACATACATTTAAATGTGAGAATTTATTTTGTAAACTTGGCAACACAAAATTTAGTTATGCACTTTAGCAAGATTCACTTGTTGACTACCATGCACAGATTAGCAAAATTTGCCCTTTTGCTATTTATAGTAAACATACCAAAAAATGCATAATATGACAACTGGTTTTAAAAATAAAATTTAACCATTTTTATATTTTATTGAACTATTTGTCTCTAGTGGAGAAAATTTAATACCCCTTAGATTTTAAAATACGAAAGGAAAAATACTTTTCTTTACATATATATATAAACACACAGGACGTACAGAATGTGTTAGAGAAATGTTCTTGATCAACAAGAATCAAAGAAATTTAGGAAAATTAGAAACCTCTAATAATCGAATCCAAATACGTCAGGGAGTACTTCAGATATTTCATGCTGGACCCAAGCAATCTATTTTGGAAAGAACAATTTAGCACGAGCTGCATGAATTAGAAATTTCCAATCGATTACCGCCTAAAATATCCGCAATTGACACATATAAATCGAAAGATTAAACATCTATAATGAGCGAAACAGCATCGATATTATACTGTTAACTAATGCCGACTGTAATTTTAACATGGTACAACGAATCGAAATTTTGTTTGTATTCCATTGATGATCCTTAAAGAGTGAATAAGAAAGATGGAGAAACCTTATGAATGTGTAACCAGATATGAATGTGTCCAAAAAGCTATACAGAGAGGAGGTGGGAGCATTATGTTTTAGCTTATTTCAAATGTTTGGGTCAAATATTTAGTTGTGGTGTTCAAATGTATGTAAGCTATTGACTATTTGTACTTGTTGGACCGTGAGCTGTTGCCATATTTTCAGGTTTTGAAAGACAAAGTTGTAACCAACGAGATAAATAAAGTAGAGGGATAAATACAATAGTAGACGGATAAAGTAGAGGGATTGGTAACCCTGACATGGTCCAACATAAGTCATGTGACATGAACCCTCTATGCGTTGGTTCATTTGGTAGCAGCTTATTTTCAATAAATTTTTATGGCAATGGTTTGGAGATTGATCTTGGCAAAAGTCATAACCGCCAATGTTTTTGTTTACTTATGTAGTTTAATATTCTTTTGTTCTAAATCATTTTGATTTTGATTTTACTTCTTTTTTATTTCGTGTAGTCGAAATTTAACCGACAAAATGCTTAAAAATAGCTGAAAAAATATTATTTGTTGTTAAATTTAGCTTTTTAAAAGTTTAATTTTTCTTTTATAAACATTTTTAAATTTTGTTGGGAAACGATGAAAAAAAAAGGGTATTTTATTATTTATTAAAATGTGAAATACCTGAAAAATTATTTTAAAAACAATTTATTTCGGTCATAGGACTGTTATGTTACCTAATAAGAATGATAATTTGCTGAACTGAAATTTTAAATGCCAAAATAGCAATAAAGGGCCAAACATAGCAACCTATTGGTTCATGTCACGTGAATCGTCTTGAACCACGGAAAGCTAATCCTTCATTCGTTGAATCAGCACACTAATTTATTTATTTCGTTGGCTGTAACCACTGATCTTCTGTTTCAGAATGGTAACTGTACAAACCATCGCGCTAAAAATTTTTCTTAGTTGGTTTGAGGAGTCTAAGACTGACGTTTTGCATCTCACGTGGTTCAGAAAGTCACACGATCTCAATGTTATTGATAAATTTTTATTCATGCAGGAACGAGCGGTAAAATAGAAAAATAAACGTTATCTAATTTGACCTCACTGCAAGATCAACCGATCATAGAGTAAACTAAACTTAATATGAATTACAACTGGAGTTCCATTCATAGCTTGTCTGAAAGAATAGAGGCAGTTATTAAAGAAAGTGCTGATAAAACATCATATTTATGAATAAAATTTGCATTTCATATATATATTCTTTGTCCGGCAAGTTTCGTAACGGTACGTACATAAAAATAAGCTTGTCAACAACTATGAACACAATTTTATATGAAGATTTATAACTTCGATCAAATATAAATGGCCTATTTTAGGAAAAAATCCTGAATTACATAGGCCAAAAGAGATCATTTCAGAGATCAAACGTTAAACGTAAGTTTGTTGACATGACCCAGTACAGTTTGCTCAGTTGGCAGAGCAATAACGCGTACTAAACGACCAGGCATTTTAGGGATTTTCTTCCTGGCAGAATTAACTAGGCTATTGTTTCTGAAATTGGTAATTTCATTATATTCCATTTTATATACAGTGAGTATTAAAATTATTAGATTAAAAAAAAAAAAAAAAAAAAAAATGTACTTTTTCGATTTTCTAAAAAAGAAAAAAAAAAGTACTGGAAGAAATATCTTGGAACTCCAGACATGCAAAAAACATTTAAAAACTCACATTTTCCGCTATCGATTTAGTCCAGAGTGCATTTAGGGGTTAGACCACAGATTGAAGAAAAATGCAAATAGTTTGGATCACCCTGTATCATACAAAGCTACGAATGACTAGTAACTTTAATACGTTATTGCACATACTATTTACTTTTTTTTGGGGGGGGGGATTGTATACTTATTTAGTCAAATATAAATTATTTTTCAAAAATTATTAATTTTTATAACAAGTTTCTTGCCGATAACTAGAACGGACTTCCATAAAAATTTTACAAAACTTCTAGAAAAATTAACAAATCATTAGAAACATCATTCTGAAACATAAAATTGACACGTGTGATATTCGTTGAGATATGAGCATTTATTGTAAATATTTTTTTTTTTTTTCTGTGCATGCGCGAAAGATAGAAAAGTTTTTATTACATAGGTTGAAAGTTAGATATATTGGACAACTTTTGTTAAAAGTTCATTTAAATAGAGTAAAAATTAAGCAAATTGTTGGCAAAAGAACGAGCTATATTTTAGGTATTTTCGCAGAGTTGAAATTTCATAAGGGGTTTTTCGTATGCCGAGTATTTAATTTGAAGATCCAATAATGTGAACCATGTTGCAAAAGTTCTTTTTTGTGAAAAACCTCCTATGAACTCACAAATCTTAGTAAATAGGTAAAAGTTACAAGCCTATAAGGAGTTTTTTACAAAAAAGAACTTTTGCAACGTGGTTGAAATAATTGGATCTTCAAATTAAATATGCAGCAGGTGAAAAACACCTTATAAAAGTTCAACTCTAGAAAATAACTAAAATATAGCTCGTTCTTTTGCCAACAATTTGCTTAATTTTTAGTCTATTCAAATGAACTTTTGACAAAAGTTTCCCAATATATCTAACTTTCAACCAATGTAATAAAAACTTTTCCATCTTTTACGCATGCACAGTAAAAAAATATTTACTATAGATGCTCATATCTCAGCGAATATTATACGTGTGAATCTTATGTTTCAGAATGATGTTTCTCTAATGATTTGTCAATTTTTCTACAAGTGTTGTAAAATTTTATGGAAGTTCGTTCTAGTTATCAGCAAAAAACTTGTTGAAAAAACTAATAATTTTTTAAAAATAATTTATATCTGGCTAAATAATTATGCAATTCCTACAAAAAAAAAAAAAAAAAAAAAAAAAAAAAAAAAAAAAAAGTGTACATAGTATGTGCAACGATGCGTTAAAGTTACAAGTCATTTGTAGCTTTTTATGATATAGGGTGATCCAAAGTATTTGCGCTTTTCTTCAAATTGTGGTTGGCCCCCTAATTGCACTCTAGACAAAATCAATAATGGAGAATGTGAGATTTTAAATGTTCTTTTCATGTCTGAAGTTTCAGGCCATTTCGTCCAGCATTTGGTTAGAAAACTGAAACAATGTCAAAAAAAAAAAAAAAAAAAAAAATCCAATAACACTGCGCTACAAAAAAAAAAAAAAAAAATCGAGCTCTGATACCATTTTTGCTGATCTTTATGTAAAATGACGTCCTGAATTCAAATATGACCCCCATTTTGCTTAATCAACCACCATTTTTGCGGACGCTACCCCCTCCCGCAATTTTTATCACTTTTTTGTAATTTTGTAGCAATGAATATGATTTGGAGGGTAGAAAAGGATTATTTTAACTCTTAAAAACAAAAGAATAAAAGGTATAATAAATAATAATAATAATAGATTAATAAAATAAAATAAATGTAAATTTCTATTTTCAGTGGTGAATCCCCCCCCCCCTTAAATTTCCCCCTTGCTACAAGTGTTCATGTTTTAGAATTTTCCACTTCTGTAGCTCCTCAGAAGATATTTGAAAGTTAAAATAATCCTTTCCCCTACTCCAAAACCAATTCATAGGCATAGAATTAACGAACAGTGATAGAAATAGGAGGGCGTCCTCCAAAAAACAATGGGTGATGGGGCAAAATGGGCGTCATATTCGGATTCAGGAATCAGGATGTTATTTTACATAACAATGTGCATGAATGGTATTGGGGCCAATTTTCATGCAGAGCAGTGTAATTTGATCACCCACTGTATTATAGATTTCAAGATTTTGTAATAAACGTACAAGTACATTTAAAAAAATATTATTCTAATATAATTTGAAAATTAAATATTGTACAAATCGACTTTTGTGCACGACATCATATTCAAGATAAATCGATTCAGATACCCTGTGTATGAATACATAGGGTGTCTTAAAACTATACAGACACACTGTAATTGTTTATTGGAGATAAATGTTCAATGTACATAATCAAAAGTGTTCAAAATCAGGTAGAAAAGTTGGTTATGTTAAGTAGTATATGCATGGTCATACAGACATACTCTTTATTGGCTGATCTGGCTATGCTGTATATCCTGGTTATGCTGGCTATGCTGGACGTGCTGGAAAGTCTAGATGTGTTAGCTATGCTAGCTGAGCAGGCTATGCTGGTTGAGCTGGCTATGCTGGTTGTGTTGGCATGTCTGGTTGTACTGGCTATGCTGTTTGCGTTGGCATGTCTTTCTATGTTGGATATGCTGGTTGTATTGGCATATCTGGTTGTGTTAGCTATTTCTGTTATGCTTGCTGTACTGGATGTGTTGGCATGTCTGGTTGTGTTGAATTATATGGACGACTTGTATGATCTGTTAGTGGTATTTGTGATTGACGTTTTCGATAATATAAAACAACTAGGAACTAAATAACAATAACACTAATTAAATTTATTTTTAATTAGTGAAATATAGAGGTTACTTAATTTCTTTTATTTATTTATTTATTTATTTGTAATTCTACTGTAACGCTTTTACGGACTGTAGAAAATAAATATATAAAAAGAAGTCATAGAGATAAATGATTACTTATTTTTGTGTTTTGGAATGTAATTTGAATTAAAACGTCCAAGTACTTGCCTTGTTGTGGGACCGACTGAAGTCGGCAAAAAATGCCTTGTTCTTCAAATAGTAAGATAAAATGTTTAAGGAAATAAAATAAAACTCATTAAATGGTGTTACTTGTATCCACCTAATAGATGCATGAAGAACCATAATCATAGAATTTATTCCTGGTCTGCCAAAAACTTTCCAAAACGACGACTTGATAATACTCAACGACCATATGTACCGTTAAACAACAACAACAAAAAAAAAAAAAAAAAAAAAATCTGGTGTGTCACTCACACGACTTTCTCTTACCCTGAAATCTGATACTATAAATTTAGATTGGAGATTAAGGGGTAAGATAGCGCGTTCTGTAATGTAAACCTATGTTAAAACAATTGAAATGAGGTTTCGGAACAGTTTTATTTGACAAATAATTCTATGTGAGGAGGGATACCGCTCCCTTCAACCCCCTGTTTCATTATTGTACCTACATTTATATAGAATTCAAATACGTTAATAAATTCAAAAGTTCATTTAAAATTATTCAGACAACTTTCACACGCAACATTCCTTAAGCTTATCAATCTTGATCAAACTTTTCTAGTAACAAACGTATTAACTTCAAAGTACAACATTTGGATCGCCTGAAATTATTTGTTTTTACTTTATTCTAAGAGACACAGACAAAGATCAAACGTTAAAAACGTGGCTTCGGTATTTAGGAAACCTCAAATCGTGTAAATATTTAAAAAGCCAAGCGATGAATATTTAACTTAAAAAATACATTACAGTCATTTGAAAAAGTTTAAGACCAGTAGCCAATTTCCAGTATTTTAACACATTGCATCATTTGCGCAAATTATTGCATCATCTCATGTACTAATTGCATCAGACACATTCTATACTATATATAAAGGTGCCCGGTATGTGTATCGGCAATTGTTTACTGGATTTTGTCGTAGACAGTGCTGTTGTGTAATTATTGTAATGGGTAAAAAACCTTCACTTACTGTTACAAAAAGGTGAAAAATATTGACCCTGCATAAAACTGGATTTTCTGAACGTCAAATAAGTTTGGGGGTAAATGTGAGCAAGAGAGCTGTGCATCAAGCTATTAGTAAATTTAAAAATTTGGGAAAATTTGTGGACCTTAAGAAAAGCGGTTGCCCTAGAAAAACGAGCGCAAGTGATGATCATGTGATAAGGATGGTCGTATGAGATCCAAGAACCTCCTGCAATACATCCTACAATTCTCTGGCTGCAAAAGACACCAACGTCAGTTTGAGTACTATTTCAAACGTTTGGACAAAGATTTTGGTTTATCATCACATAAACCTGCAAGGAAATCTCAACTTACTACAAGTATGAAAAAAAACGGCACTTAAGGTTCACAAATTTTCCCGAAATTTTAAATTTACTAATAGCTTGTGCTCAGCTGTCTTGCTCACATTTACCCTCGAACTTATTTGACGTTCAGAAAATCCAGTTTTATGAAGGGTCAGTATTTCTGACCTTTTTGTAACAGTAAGGGAATGTTTTTTACCTATTACAATAATTACACAACAGCACTATCTACGACAAAATCCAATAAACAACCGGCGATAAACATGCTAGGCACCTTTATTTATAGCAGTAAAATGCGTCTTATGCAATCAGCCCATGAGATAACGCAATAATCTGCGCAAATGATGCAATGTGTTAAAATACTGAAGATCGGCTACTGGTCTTAAACTTTTGCAAATGACTGTATTTACTATATGGCTATGAGGACGATGCTATGGCTCAATTTCTGAGCAGCTTTCCTGGACATGGTAAACTATTATAATAAAGCATTTCCACTAACATTAAAAAGAATTTTATGACTTAAATACTGGCAATCATGTATATCTTCTAAAGGTTATGTACACACCACATGGTGCAAATAAATATAATCCTATATTAACACACGGCAAAACCTGAAATACACTTCCATCAAGTTTCAAGTATTGTCGCACTATAATCTAGTTCTTTTGTGTAGTCCTGTAAAAGAACAGTGAATGAGTTCCGCACCATATTGTAAATGAAACATGTTTTTACGCATGTAAAAAGTATATATGCGTTTCATTTGATTTAGTGCAGTCTATAGATGTTTAAATTCTACTTACCTGCAATTTCCCCCCTAGACGTAATGTGTTTGAATTATCTTGGGTGTACTTGTAGATATACATTTATTACACATTTATTATACATTTATTACTCTGTTTTGCTTCTTCGCTGTTTTTGCTCCAATCATAATTAATGTTCTTGTTTCTCTATTATAAATTTCTTGTTAGTTATGCAATCATTACTGAGTGTATCAATACATACAGAAAAAAAAAAAACTTAATTAAGGTAAGTGTATAGCTGGTAGATACTGCACAAGCAGTATACACATTTAAATTTAAATGTAAAGATTAGTTTTCTAAGTCGAGAATATGTTCGTACCGAATTTGGAGTTTGTGTTACAGCACAAAGATTTTAAGGCATCAGTTATTAAATGAGTGAGATTAAATTAACTCGAATAATTTGAATTTATTTCCCTCTTGTCTTTGTTTAAATTAGTTTTGAATAAAAAACAATAAAATATATTTTGTTTTGGAAGTGCTTATTTTGAGCTTATTACTTTTATCTTCAATATTCATATGATTTAAATAAATACACATAGCTCATTTATTTTGCTAATATTTTTAATTTTGTATTAACATATAACACTTTTATGAGTGTCAACTGATAGTATATCACTGATAGGAATGTCATTATGACCAGTATTTGACAACCATGAATAGTACACTATATCATTTGATTTTAAGTGTTTAAAACCAGTTATGGTCACAGACCCGTATTATTCCACATTTGCAATGAGTAGCGGAATAGGAGTTCATTTTACTGAAAATGAGATCGAAATATCTCGATTTATTTATAGTACCTAAATGGTCGAGTTTCACTCAGGTTCATTGTGAAATCATTCGTACGGCAAATATAACGACTTTTTTTTTTTTTTTTTTTTTTTTTTTTTTTTTTCCGGAAATATATTTCGGATTTGTTTGCCTCTGGTGGAGTGTGTATCAATAGTAAACGTTAAATTTCCGGAAATGAATTCAAAATTCATGTAGAATTGTCATCTCAAAGAAAAAAAAAACTTAAATCTAAATTTTTATCAAAATCGTTAAAGAATTTTCATAGAAAACCAGGGCTCTGTTATATTTTGCTTCAGGTGGAGCACGGATTAACAGCGTCAGCTAATTTTTTTTTAAAAAAAAAGTAAGTCAGATTATTATTATTATTACTTTTTTAAATTTCAAAAACTTTTAATTTTTTTTTTTTTTTAATCGTTCCGACAGTTTTCAAGAAAGCCAAGTTCCTGTCGTATATTTTCCTAGGCAGAGTGCGAGTTACGCTAATTATTATAAAGATGGGTGTATTTCGGATCTAATTATATTCTCAAAAACAACGCCAATTCTAAATTTTTATCAAAATCATTAGAGTACTCGCAAAGAAAAGGAAGTTCGTGTCACATTTAAATGGACAAAGCGCGGGTTTCCTTTGAACGCTAATTTTCCTCAAGATAAGGGCAATTTAAATTGGATTGTAAATTCGAAAAGCTTCTAATTCTAAATTTCTATCAAAATTGTTCAAGTAATTTGAAAGAAAACCAAGTCTCATTTTTCCGTGACGTAATGAGGGTCAATACAACTGTGAACGCTAATTTTAACCCTAAGTTTTAATCAAAATCCTTAGAGCTATTTCACAGAAAACCAAGTTTCTGCCGTATTTTCCAAAGTCCGGAGTGAATATTATCAGTGAACGCTGATTTTCCTGAAAATGGAGACAAATCAGTGGGTTTGTAATCTTAAGAAACGCTTAGTATTTAAGAAAATCATTTGATAAATTTCTAAGAAAACCAAGTTTTTGTCATATTTTGGAACAGACAGAGTGATGGTTAACAGTGAACGCTGATTTTCTTAAAGGATGAGGATACTTGCAATCGATTTTTGACTTTAAAAAGACCCTTAATCCAAAGCTTGAAAACGTTTATATCTATTTACGAGTCAACACAATTTTTACCGTATTTTTCAATCGGGGGATAAAGGGATAACAGCAGACGTGAATTTTCCTAAAGATGAGGATAAATGCAATCTATTTTTCACTCACAAATCTCTTAACCCCTAAACTTTCACCAAATGTGTTTGTCCTCTCATAAACCTCTAAGCGCTACGTTTCATCACAATTGTAGGATTTATTTCGTTGTAAATAAAATTTCTGCTATATTTTGCTATCTTTCGGACTAAGGGTTAAGAGCGAACGCAAATTTTCTGAAGCTAAGGATAAATCAGATCGGTTGCCTTGAAAGCCTTAACCTCAAACCTTTATCAAAATCGTTAGAGTCGTTACCGATAAACCCAACACACACACACACGCTCACGCACTTACCTATGTATATATAACGAATCACGTGATTTATTCGTTTAATATAAAGAGATGGTAAGTACCCCCCCCCCCCCGTCTCAAGCTGCTCTGTCGCTTTATCAATTTTAACCAATTGTTTAAGCTTTGTTGTGGTTTCTTTTTAAGGTGATAATAACTGGCCAAGGGACACTCCAGGACATTGTGTAGGGAGGGTGGACAGTTGTCCCCATATACATTGTGGTGAGTTTCTTTTTTCCTACTTTATATAAATACTAGCAAACCCGTGCGAAACTTTCGCATTTTATTTCTTTTCTTATTTATCTTTAAAATTTGAAACTCATAAAAATTTTAAATTTTAATTCATCAGAAGTCAAATTATTATTAGAAACGAATTAATATTGTGGGATGAAATGCTAATGATAATCAAACCAATATCATTCACGAATGGTTTAAAAATAAAATTCATATTTGACGACCTAATTTTCATACTTCGAGAGGCAGGACAGATTTAGTATAGGACCCCCATGTCGATTTTTAAATTTTTGTCACCATGTTGGCGACACATTTTTATTAATTAATTAATTTATTTTGGAATAATTTTGTGTTAAAAAAACTTAGTACCTATTTTGATTATACTTTCTATTACTGTGTTTTTTAGTCAATTTATGACAAAAGTTCATATGGGGCTTATATCATCAACATATTGCTAGATGCTTGCATAAGATTGTAAAAATACAATTTTTAAAAGTACATTTTTCTATAAAATGATCTCATCAGATAAATGTCGTAATTTCCTTATTATTATTATTATTATTATATCACTTAACTGAGTCCACGTTCTTAAATATTGCTTATGTATTATTTTTTATCCTCGCGTATTTTATTAAGTCAGTATCGTATCGTTTCTAAAAAAAAAATAATCGTAACTGGACCACGTTAGAAAAATATTATATAGCTTCTGAAATGGGTCGGGGTTGATGATGGTGGACACATAGAATATGATTTATATGCCTTTAAACATGTGCATGTAAATTGATAGTTTTTCAAGGAAATGTGGGATTTGCTCACGTACTATCTACAAAAACCTCTATCGAGAAATTTTTTAAGTATTATTTTTTTCTTTGCCCCCCCCCCCCCAAAAAAAAAAAAAAAAAAAACTCTTTACGAGAATAACATTTTTGCAAACCACGTTCAAATCTACCAGTACCTTTTTTTTTTTTTTTTTTTTTTATGATTTTTTTAAAATGTCTACAGATTTAATGGGACAGGGACACCGGTATATTTACATATTTATATACATAAATAATAGCCGTGGAAAATATGGAGAAAGTAAGAGCAGAAATTGTAAAGAAGAAGATAGAAAGATAAAAACAAGAAATAAGTTGCAATAGAGAGAAAGAGAAAAAAAGAAATAAAATAGAAATAGTCCAAACAAGATGCAAAGAAAAAGCTTTAGCAAAACGGCATAAAGTAAAAGAGAAAAGAAAATTCTGTTAGTTCGATAATATTTAAATAAATATTAAATTTATGAAACTGGATATATATATTTTGTAATATACTTTTTTAATCTGTTCTCTTCCTATTTATTTATTTTTTTCTGTCAAAATTTAATGTTGTTCACTAATGGAAGCAAAAGATGTATTTACTACTAACGGATTTTAAGTGCTACTCCGCAAAAAATATTTTTTAAGCAGAAAAAAAAAAAAGACAACGGTTATTGTTAGAGTCTATAAAATTAAAGAAATGTTTCTAAAATGTCCACTAAAAGGATAGTTATCTTAAATACTACTTTGGTAAACACGAGCAAATATAAACAAATAAACGCAGATGCTTCCGTCAAATTTCAATTTAATTATGCATTTAATTTAATTATCTAATATATTAAAAATCAAACTCTTTTCTTTTCCTTTCTCTCATTTTTTCTTATTTTTTATTTATCTTCTTAAAGTTTTAAATTCAATATACATCATTAAAAATCTAATAAAACAGCTTGTTTTTAGAAAGAAACACTTTTCTCGAAATTCAATTACGAATTGCATTTTTTCCCCAGATAGTTTATTTTGTATTACCTCTACAAAATTTTTTTTTTTATTTGCAATGAGTAATATGCGAGTAAAAAAATTTATATTTTTTTCAAGCCCGTTGAATAAAATATAGCTTTGCATGAAGTTATAAATATTTATTATTGCTATTATACTATAAATGTCGATTGCACTTGGTTTTTTAAAGGAAATCAGTGACAGGACAATTACGAATAAGATATTTTTTATAAGAAATTGCTACATTTTTTATAAATTTAACTAATCTTCTCTTTCATAAATCTTAGTTGAAATATTATTTTAATAAGAGGCATTATAATAACTTCTTAAAACTTACTTATTCATAATTGAGTAACTGGTTTTAAATCGTGGGTTTAGATAAACTTTCAGAACTCATTCAAATGGTGTTAATAGAATTTTAAATACTATATTGACATTTCATTCAAGAGAAATACATCTATTATATGAGGTAAGGGGGGGAGTATTTTTGTGTTTGAAAGAATGCAAGGGAATTTTAATTCTTCTAAAAACCATACGAATATTTTAAATACGTTTATTTGGTTTTTGTTTAAGCAGTTAATTCCCAATTAAGCTGTTTAATTATTCTTTAGGCAAAGTATTTCTTACCTGACTGAAAACGCTTTACATTTTTCAATTATTTTCAGTAAAATAAATCTTTAATTATTAAAAAGTGATTACCATTTGTAATTTGTAAAATTAGCTAATTATGAGATTATTACTAATATATGGAACTTGAAGTAATTTGCATCTGTGCATCATTTCTGATAATCTAAAACTGAATAACAAACTTTCAAACTAATTTTAAATTCCAATTTTATTCTTTTTCGAACACTATATATATGCAGTACAGTCATAACACAAAGATAAAAAATCTGGTGTGAAACAACCACACGACTTCCATTACCCACTTTTACACATATTATATGCATTTTTTGGAGATAATGTGATCAGAAGATATGAAAGCGACCTAAAGAAGTAGATACCTAACATTTTTGTGGTAAGATAAACTTTATACACATGTAAAGACATATGAAACGAAGCTTACATATAGCAAAGTAAAAAAAAAAAAAAAAAAAAAAAAGTGGTAGAGTTATTTTTTGAAACACCAATTTTCGAGTTCTACCTAAACTTCTGACCTACCTAAACAGGGTAGCTGTTAATTTTCATCTAATAACTGCGTGATACATAAGAAAGAAATTGATTTATATAACAATTTTCAAGAAAATCGTTAGAGCCGTTTTTGAGATATCAACTTTTACCAAAACTCAATTATTGACAGAAAACAATAATTACGTACAAAAGCATATTTAAAAGTGAGTTAAAATGGCGAGTTTGAAAAAAATCCGTACAACCGTTTTTAAAGGAACGCCTTTGCGAGGCCTGAAATTGAGCTATTTATACAGGAAGCCTATCAATTTTCCTGAACTAACCAACTATATCATTCTAAAGAACATCTAATAGAGTGTTCATATAGCAAGTTTGAAGAAAATCGATAGAGCCGTTTTTGAGATACGGACTTACGGTCCCACTTCCAGTTTCCGATGTCCCACTTCCGATTTTTCAATTTTCACCAAAATTTGGAAATTTCATCTGTGCACCAGACGTATTTCAATTCTAAAGTTTCGTAGCTCTATCTTTATTAGTTTCTGAGCTATAATAGCCAGAAGATTCTCCACATACATACATACACACACACACATACATACATACATTTACACTGACCAATTGCCAAAAACCACTTTTTTGGACTCAGGGGACCTTAAAACATGTAAATCAGGTGAAAACCCGATATCGAATTTTCAGACCGAATACAATACTTCCATTACCTACGGTAGTAGGTAATGGAAGTAAAAATGAAAAAAAAAAAAAACTTAGCGTTAAATCTACCGAATAATACACAGATATGCTCAACTTATATTTTAAAATTATAATAAGGTAAAATCTTTCGACAAAAAAAAATAGTTAGCAGGAAGCACTTAAAATATATTCAAAGCATTTAAAATTTGTATCTTTATTTTGTTAAATTTAAATAGTTTTTGAGAAATTTTAATACATTTAATATTGTTATATGTCGATGTTATTTTTCTGGTTTTCACAACTCTAAAACAGTATTTTAAAAAATAAAAAAAGATTTATAACATCTACGATCCATTTAAGGCTTTATATGGTATACAAAAAAAAAAAAAAAAAAAAAAAAAAAAAAAAAAAAAAACCCACCTGTATCAGATAATAGTATTTGAAGCTAAGTGAATTCAAATGCTGTCCTAAATGGTAAAAACTGCCTTACTTAAATTTATTCAGAATGCGGAAAGTTTCAACGCAGCATTGTAAATACGTGTATCTTTTTTTGCATAGTATGCGACATGGTAAAGAGCTTCGCTCATAGACCAAAAATAATGAAAATTTTGCAGCTACAATTTTTTTGGCACGTTCAAAAAGTTGTCGCTTTTAAGAACAGGCTTATGTTAACCACGCAGCAAATAGACGGCGCAGTCCATGTCGTTGGTTTCTTGTCTTCTTTTAATAATTTCAGGGGCAAGAAATTTCTTTCATTTAAAATAAACTACCACCAGAATTTATGAACAAGTATATAAAAGAAATAAATGAAGTTTTTCCTGTCATTATTAATTAAAGTAAAACTTTGTAAAAAATTCCGGGGTGAGTTTTTCAGTTGTGAATTAAATTTATGTGAGATATAATATATCCCGTGCCCCTGAAAGGGTTAATATTGAGAGTATATTTTTACACTAAAGAAAGAAAATATTAATTGTGTTTAACAGTTATTAACCCTTTCGAGGGAGCTGTTTGCATAGCGCAAACGCAAATTTTAACTCAAAATTGCAAAAACTGCCCCCGGAAATTTTTTATATATTTTTTTTTTTTTTTTTTAAATAAATTAGACGGATAACTTCATTTATTTCTTCTCTTTTAATATTGTTGGCTATTTCTGGTGGCTGTTGATTTTAAACAAAAGAATCTTTCTTGCCCCTGAAAAAGTAAAAAAAAAAGGGGGAAAATTGGCCAAAATTGGTACATGTTTTTCTTATATGATTTTGATTTTGATTTTGTGTTTATTATTATCATTAATATCGCTCAAAATATTTTTATGCAGTTAAAGAGCAAAAAAAATGATAAATTTTTCCTTTCTTCAAGAAAAACATGATTTTCAACTTTCCAAATAGATTTCTTAAATTTCACTTTGGCGGATTTGGCTTGATTTGGCGTTCATTTATTCTTATAAAAGTTGTTTTGTATTATTACCGAAAGCTGCTAAAGTGCCGATTTTAAGTCATGGGGGAAGAGGGAGTGGAAGAGAAAAGAGTTAATAATGTCATTAAAAACAAAAGCATCCCCCCTTCTTTAGAACTAAGGCACCTCTTAAGCACTTAACGCAGCTATTTGAGGTTAAAGACTGGGGTGGAAAAAGTCCGGAAAGAATCAAACTGAGAAAAGTGACGGAAAAAAAATCTCCAAGTCATGAGTTGATGAGGAGTTTTGATTTGAATCGCTGGAAGTGCGAGTTTGGTGTGGCTGATGAGTTGCTATCAGAGGGAAAAGGGGAGGTCTGGGAAATGACGAAAAGGGAAATTAACGTTTGAAAAAGAGGTGCCCAGAGATTGAGTAAAGACGTATTTCTAGCTATCGGATCGCAATTATGTATGTGAGTAATTGCTAAAGATTGAAGTGATAGTTTTTCAGCAGCAGCGAAACGCAATGATATAGAAGTGGCGATTGCGATAGATAGCGCCAGAAAAGATCTGATTTAATCACAATTTTTCTTTCTTTCTTTCTGTTTTCTTTTCTTTTTTTTTTTTTTTTTTTTGTTATGCCAAGTATTTTTTTCTTTTTTTCTTTTTTTTTTTTTTACTTTATTAAATGGAAAATAAAAATAAAAAATTTAGTTTTAAATACAATGAATTTTTAAGTTTGTAATTTCTTTTTCTTTTTTTAGATATTATTTAAGACGAAAGCTAATTAAATTTAGAAAGATTTCTTTCTTTCTTATTTTTTTTATTAATAGTTTAACTGAGAAAATAATGTTAATTTTTTATCATTTACTCAGTTTTATTTATTCTACAGTCAGCAGCAAAAGTATCTGAGCACTAGCAATAATCCCTGTCTAAAAAAAGTACACTTAATGCTGCTTTGTTAAATAAATCCTTGTCGAGTCATGTTCTTAGTCTAAGAACATGATTCGACAAGGATTTATTTAACAAAACAGTATTAAGTGTACTTTTTTGACATCCGAATTATTGGCAAGTGCTGGGATACTTTTGCTGCCGACTGAACGTCGTTCTGTAAAACAGCGCTGCTCACCGGTCAGTATGCACAAAGATTAAATAAACATAGTATACCGCAATAAAGATTTTCATGCAGATTGGTGCAATTTTAATCAATAGATTCTTAAGTACAGACAATGTGAAAAATCGTAGGTTGCATATCAGAATCACTTTTGTCCAATATATGCACGAGCGGTAAGTGACTTTCATGTTTGAATCAATATAGAGTAAAACCTCTCTAAGTTGGACACCTACGGTTCCAAGAAAAAGTGTCCAACTTAGAGCAACTTATAGGGGTTAGACATAATGTTAATGGATACATTCCGTTCCGAGAAAAAGCGTCCAACTTAGAGGGGTGTCCAACTTGAGAGGTTTCACTGTATATATATATTTAAATATAATATCTGTCTCGCATATTTGGTGCATTTACATATCATGAAAGCAGAGGCATAGCCTTTCCGTAAACGAACGCAGTTACAACACATCAACGACACACCTGTGATGTCACACCTGTGTGACCGATTCGCCCTAAGGCTCCTATATATACGAGCTGGCGCATCAAGCATTTTGTTGCCTTAGGGTTGCCAGATATACCCAGCGCGTTTCTCTGATAAACAAACGACAAACATTTTTTTTTTTTTTCTGTTTTTTTTATCGTCTTACGCTACTTTAGAGTAACTTGTTTTTTAATATTTCATAATTTTAGCTAAGTAAACTATGATATGGAAGTTTGTTTAGCGATAAACTGCTATAATCATTCAAGAAGTGAATATAAAGTGTTCACAGACCTTCTATTACTGTGTATTTGAGTTTTGGCGACATTTTGTAAAAGAAACAGAAACCGCCCTAACAACACATCTTACCCCAGTACATCCATAGGATATCCTCAGAATAAAATGACATCCTGAGAATGTACTGTGAAAAAAATGTGTTTTTAGGAATATTATTGTTGCTTATTGCTCTTATCTTGACCGGATTAGCTTCAGATCAAGATTTCTTAAAATCATTAGGGAAGCGATAAGGACGCCAAGCGGGAAAGCTGTCCTCTTCGGAGGCAAAAAAATGGCGGTGATGCGCCGGCCTATTATTTTATTTAGGGGTTCTAATTTGCCCAGATTAGCTCACCATTTTTTTTTTCCCATAATGAATGACCATCTCACATATCAAGTTCGGTTCAGTTATAAACTTTAGAAGCTGGGGACTTTAGAAGCCTCTTCGTAAATGAGGGAAATTGCACCACACTAACGCCAATTGTTTAGCAGTATGAACTAAGAGTTGATAGACGCCAAATTATATGGCAATGTGCAATCAAACATAAATTTTTATGAAATTCTGTGCATTAGTTCGTGATTTATAGAACTGCCACAAAATTTTTGTCACAGACACACAGACAGACATTATTACAAAAATGGTTAAAGAGCATTTTATAAAACAATTAAAAACCGGAATTCAAAAATTTTTAAGAATTTAATACTTTCTTATGAATGTAAAAAAAAAAAAAGTAAAACAGAAGTTTTAAATATTTTCTTAACCAAACAAAAATGCATATCCTTGTTACATAATATATTTCATTCCTTTTAGATAATGTATTCCTTTTTTAACATAAGTTTAATTTTGATGAAATCTACAACAGAATATGGCTAAATATTCTCTAGCAAGCACTTTCATATTATACATTTAATTTGTAAATACTTTAATAAATTAAGGATAGAAGGTTCAATCAGAATATATTATTCCTGATTAAAAATTATATATAAAACAACACGATCAATTAAAATTACAACCAAGATTTGAAATTGAGATTTAAAATAAATATCATTTATTAAGTCTTATACTAGGTATATACCGTCCAGACGGTGTAGTGGTTAGCATTCCTGACTCCTACATGGTTGAGCCTGTGTTCGAATCCCGGAGAAGGCTTGGATGTGCTGTCCCTGTTAGGGGTTTCGATGACCGCCATTGGGTACCCCTTCACAAATGGTCATCAATTCGGCGCCCCCCCCCCCGGCCAATGCTTGTGGCATGTGTGCCGCGCCATTTACGAAAAAAAAAAAAAAAAAAAAAAAAAAATTCTGGAGTGACACCACTCGACTTTCCGAACATTGATTAATTAACAGTTTTGTAGATAAAGTAAAGAAAGAGGAGTTGTTAAACAAACAAAAGAGAGAAAACCATAATAGAGTGTTTGAGTATTTTCCTCCATATATTACACGATGTTTTATTTACGCTACTGAACTTTGAGCCCATAGATCATAATGATAAAGAATTTTTCGTCGTGTCCCTGTAAAAACCTACAAATGCTAGATTAACCGAAATGCTTATAGTTAGTGCAACAGTGATTTATAATATTTATATAAATTTTCAGCTCAATTGAATAAGGCGTTTAGATGCATGCTATCGCACTTTTAAAAATTTGGTCTCATAGGGCATAATGATAAAGAGTTTTTTTTGTGTCCCTGTAAAAAAACTGTAAGTGCTAGATTCACCAAAATCTATACAGTTTCTGCAACTGTGACCTATAACATGTGTACAATTTTTTTGCTCAGATTAATAATGCGTTTAGACGCTATCACACTTTTAAAAATTTGGCCCCATAGGCCATAATGATAAAGAATTTTTCTTTGTGTCCCTGTAAAAAAACTGTAAGTGCTAGATTCACCAAAATCTATAGGGTTCGTACTATGGTGACTTACAATATGCGTACCAACTTTCAGCTTATTCAAACAAAGCGTTTAGACGCTAGCGTGTTCACTCACAGACATAGACACATACATACACACATACATACACGCATGCATACACATGCACATACTTACATCATCACAAAAATTGTGTAAACGGACTCAGGGGACCTCGAAAGGTATAGAAACATCAAAATCTCAAATTCGGATTTTTGGCATGATTACAATACTTTCCTCACTATGGTGTTCGGAAAGTAAAAAAAAAACTATGTATATATATATATATATATATATATATATATATGTATAACATATATCTGTAGCTCGGAGGTAAAGGACACCATAACATTAAAGCACTACAGAACTGGCGTTTTAAAGTAATAATTACAAAACTTTGAACAAACACCATAAAATGCAATAAACTCGAAACAATTGTTTCGGGTCGTAAGAACACACGACCCTTCATCAGACGAACAAAGTAAGTACGAGTGCTGCATTCAAAGCGGCAACTTACGACCCGAAACAATTGTTGCAAGCTTATTGCATTGTATGGTGTTTATTCAAAGTTTTGTAAATATTACTTTAAAACACCAGTTCTGTGGTGCTTTCTTGTTATTGTTGTATTACATAGATATATAGTTGTATTACATAGAAGATATTACATAGATATGTGTAGTGCATCTGAGAGTGTTTCGGAAATAAGTGATACTTATGAAAGTTCGGATAGAGCATCTGAGAACAGTGTATTATACATATAGTGTAGTATTATAATATATATATATATATATATATATATATATATAAATCTTTTATAAAATTCTCCTTTAATGTTCAAAACACACATCTTTTATTTTTTGTACTTACTGGAAAACCAACATTCAATCACAATAACCCTGATTGTTGGTTTTTCTAGAAAATTAAATTTTCTTGATTTCAAGCTAAAATAATTCCAAAAATTTAAGATGAATACTGTATATTGTTCATACACTTTATTTTCTTGAATAAAAAAATAGGCACTTTTTTTTATTTTAGCGTTTTCTTGAAAATAACGAGAGTGTAAGGGGTTAATTAAAAATATTCCAAATGTCAAAATGATGAAATAAAAATGCCTCACTTAATTTAAACAAACACCGTAAATACTCAGAACTTATAAGTACATTTTTGTAATTTAGTACAATTCAAGAAAACTACCGTACTTGGTTTTAAATATTGTCTCGTGAAAATACGTTGAAATTATAAATGCTTTCGCAGAAATGAATTTCTGTATTGATCTGGAAATCACCTAAAATTTATATGCTAATTAATGCAATATTCAAAAAATATCTTTTCTTTATGAATTATCTAGGTGATTTTCTATAACTATTCTATGACAATAATTTTCAAAGTATGTAATCGCATAAAACTAATACTAGAAACTTATATTAAAAATTAGTAACGGTAAACTATATTTAGAAAATTGAAATGTTGGCAGCTGTGCGAAAGATACAGGAAACAAACCACTGAACTTATGAGATCTGAGATTTTAAATAAAGATTTAGTTTTCTGATATTATTTAGTTTTCTTCTTTTTGGGGTTGTCCACTCTGCCTGTCAACCATTACCCACTGCACGCACAAATAGGCCGACCAAGAAGTTAGGTCCGGTGAAATTAATGATATCGAATCATCCAAATTAGTGAATGCGTTGATTACATGTCCGTTCGAGTGTCAGAGGTTTCAAAGTCTCTGCCCACCTCTTCATTAATTGTTTAATCCATTTAATAGCCTTTGCCATTAATACTCTACGCCAGACCTCGTGAAGCTCACGAATATATTCTATCTATTCTGTAGCGTCTATTCACTAAGGAATTTCAGTAATACTGTACAATATTTATATATTTAGCATTGTACTAATTCATAAAAGTGTATCGGGAAGTACATGTAGTATATATATTTTTTTTAAATAATATTCATGAATATATAAATTACTTGTGAAATATTGTACATATAAAATTTACAATGATTACAATAGATCGCTTTAAAAAATTTTATGTTTTCCCTATCTATATATGTGAAGATGAAAAACTGAAATCCAATAGCCTGAAAACTAATGATTATAACTTCCCTCTATGTGCATAAAAGTATTGTATTAATGAAAATTTTGATCGGTTTTTAATAAATTTACCTGTTTTGAGATATCTTGAATACGATTTAATCATTTTTAGAAAGTGTCTATCAGTGTGCATATCCGAAATCTGCGTGAGCGTGTGTTTTACTAAAATTTTGTGGGCGCTGTATCTCACGATGTACTGGACAGAATTCTACAGATTCTGTAGTAAATAAGTGCATCAAACTTGATATGTGAAATGAGAATTATGAAAATCTAGGTTAATTTATTCTGGGTGTATATCGGCTGACAAGTGGCTCTGCTTTTACTCGCTTTTTTGAAATTTTCCGGATGACAATATCTCAGCTTCTGTTGTATAAATTTACTCTAAACTGTATATGTAAAATCTTTATTATGAAACGCTAAGTTGAGGAAATTTTAGTCTATATTAATCAATAGCTTACGCTGTTATGTAGAATGCCATAAAAAGAGAAGAACATTTTTTGATAAACACAGTGTACTACATTCTAAAAAAAAAAAAAAAAAAAAAAAAAAAAGAAGCACAAACTTAAAAATATATATTAAAAATCTTTTATTTTTTTTATTTCTTTATAAAGTGAACTGTATAAATATTAAATTAAAGAATAATGTGTGCTATAATTTGCAAATTCTTTAGAGTGAATCGGTATTTTATCATAAGTTTTAAGGAATATAATTTTAACAAATAAAGAAATTAATTATTCCTTAAGAGATCTAAGGAGTCTTACCTGACTGTCTATGATACAATTGCACTATAATACAAATTGCTTTATTTCTCCTTAAGTATAATTAATATTATTTTGAAACTTTTATTACTGACAGTTTGATTTCATATATATACATTACAAATTTTTTTTAATTTTACCAGATAAATTTTATTATTTAAAACATTAAATCAGTTTGCTGAAAAATTCAAAAGCAACAATTGACACGTGATCACTGCATGCAAGATTAGGGCAAAAATAGGGTGTCCAGAAGCAAAAATATAACTGATAATTAAGCAAAAGGTTGTTTCTTGGTCATATAATAGTTGAATAGCCTTATAGATTATTTAATATAAATGTATTCATTCACCTGGTGTATTTGTAAAATCCTTACGTTCATTGGAGACAAAATCTTACGTGGAAAATACCTGTCCTCTCAAGAGACAATTTGCCGTATATCTAGGCCTAAACATATCTCTATATATTCAAAAAAAGTTACTGTCACTGGCGTCAAATTTTTTTTTGTTTGCGACAGCATCTTCTAACGGAGGGCAAGGTCCTTCGCGTCATGAGAGGTATCAATGTGTTCCGAATACTCCACGGAAGACATTTCAGGTGCTTAGAAATTTCTATCATTTTAATTAAAGAAGTTATTAACTAAAAACGACAAGTTTATGAAGATACTCTATTTGCCATTTTGAAGAAAGTTTCTCCCCAGTGACGTTGTCCTTCTGTCATGAAGTCATTTTACACGGTAAAATTAAAATACGATCCGTGGTTCTACGTAGGTAGGTAGGTAGGTTCGATTTAACGTCGCACCAGTACTGCGCTATGGGTAATTGGCGACTGTCTGGGGCGCACCCCTAGAGATGTTTCGGTCACATGCCATCACAATTTTGATATTTCCCGGAAGGGATCCCCTCCCCCTGCTTTGGCGATCCCCAGAGGTGTAGTGTGGGTGGAAGTATGGAGGACTTTGCGGTCACGACAGATTTTATGTGCACCAGCCACGATTAGTGTACACGACGGTCTTTGGCCGGCTCAAGTATCGAATCGGCAATCTTCCAATTACGTGCTCGGCGCTTTACAGACTAGGGTACCGCCGCCCGAAACCATGGATGTAAAAAAGAAAGAAAATAAATATCAACTATTTTCTCTACTTTTAGAAAATTAATTTATCTTACACGGAAAAATTAAAATATTATCCATGGTTGTAGGTAGGTAGATAATTAGGTAGGTTGTGTTTGACGTCGAACCATTACTGCGCTATGGATAATTGGCGACGGTCTGGGACGCACACCTACGGATGTTCCGGAGACATGCCACCACAATTTTGGTCCTACACGAAGGGGATGGTCTCCCACTTCAGTGGCCCCCAGAGGTATAATTTTGATGGGAACATGGAGGATATTGCGGCCACGACATATTTTACGTGCACCAGCCACCAATAGTGTACACGACGGTCTTTGGCCGGCTCGAGAACCGAACCTGCAATCTTCCAATAACGAAGGGGTACCGTGGTCCGGATCTAAGGTTGTAAAAAATAAATAAAAGGGGTCATATACTAAATCTGTAATGCAAAATGATCTAGATATTAGGAATTTCTTTCTATTAAAAATATATAAAATATAAATATATATAAATATTATATATTTCAATTTTACATTGAATATAAGGATTTCCATAATAATTTTCTGCTTTTGTCTTGTAATATGCACTATTAATATTCCTTTTCAATGAAAGAAAACAGCGAATAGGCGGGAAGAGCTTTGCATGTGTTAATAAGTAAAGTGAGTCGGGGGTTGGTCAGCGGAGCGAGCAGGGGGCAGAGCCCCCTAGTAAATATAAAGAAAAATAATTTGAATGATTATTGCATTCTTGTTTTAATATAAAATAACACGTTTTCAATGCAAGAAAAGTTGAAAAGCTATATGTCGATGCAGAGGGAAGAATGGGATAAGCTTGTCCAGCATTATAAAAATATTTGATTTTTTAAATGGAAGGATAATAAATTCCTGCCATTTTACTTTCTTTATTTGGTGGAAGTAAGACTGATTCAACCTGCAATAGATGTTTAAAGAAGAAAAGAAAGAAAAAAAATAATCAGTATGCCACAGTCTGCCATTGTGCACTCATACAATGAATGCAGGAGTGTTCTTTATATGCTATTTTATCGATATTTCTGTATTTATCTGCTGAATTCAAGGTAGGAATATCAAAAGTTAAATGGCAATCCGTAATGCATAAACAAAGTTATGACTTGCGTAGAGATACTCTTTTTATCTCCAAGTTTCCCTAATTTTACGGTGAAAATAATTTAAAGGATTTAATCATCAATTTTTTACTTTATCTTATCCATAAGGTAGAGAAAGTATTGTTTTAGGGTCAAATTTTCGAACCTGAGTTTTTGTTATATTTCCACGTCTTGAGGTCCCCTGAATACGAAAATCATGTTTTTAGGGAATGGTCTGTGTGTGTGTTTGTATGTCTGTCTGTGTGTCTGTATGTGTGTTATCAGCATATCTCAAGAACAAACAGTAGCAGAAATTCCTAACTCGATATTCTAAATGTGTATCATATAGGGATGCTACACTAAGCTTTTTGTTGAGATGAAACAAGTGGTTCGTGTACAGGGACACTCAAAAGTATTCAAATACATTACATCTATGGGGGAAATCGCAGGTAAGTAGAGTTTAACATGTATAGATTGCACTAAACCAAATGAAACGAATAAATATTTTTTATATGCGTAAAAACATGTCTCATGTTGAATATGGTAAGGAAATCATTGACTGTTCGTTTACTTGGCTACACAAAAGAACTAGATAAAAGTGCGACAATCGTTGCAAATTGGTGGAAGTATATTTCAGGCTGGGCCATGTATGATTACTATAGGATTATATTTAGATGCACCATGTGGTCTGTATAAAATCTTCGAAAGATATACAGGGCTGCAAATATTTAAGCGATAACATTATTTTTTGTTGTTAGTGGGTGTGCTTTACTAATAATATTTTACCATTTCCAGGAAAGCTGTTAGGGAATTGAAATAAATTCCTTAAAGAGATTATGGTAAATAAGGCATGTTTTAAGCTAAATATTCATCATTTGTTTTTGTTTTTGTATATCTACACGTTTTGAGGCTTCCTGATTGCCGTAGTCAAGTTTTTTATCGTTTGATCTTTGTCTGTGTCTCTTAGAGTAACTTAAAAACGAATAATTTTAGGAGATCCAAATGTTTTATTTTGAAGTTAATACAAGTTTGTTGCTGGAAAAGTTTGATCAAGATTGATAAGTTTCAAGGAATGTTGCGTGTGAAAATTGTCTGTATAATTTTAAGTAAACTTTGAATTTTAATAACAGAATTAAATTCTATATAAATGTAGGCGCATTATTGAAACGGGGAGTTGAGGGGGTGGTAGTCCCCCTCACACAGAACTAATTATCGTATAAAACTCTTCCGAAGCCTAATTTGAATTGTTTAACATAGGTTTACATAACAGTACTCGTTATCTTATTTCTTAATCTCCAACTTGTATTTATTGTATTAAATTTCAGGGTAAGAGAAAGTCGTGTGAGTGACACACCAGATTATTTTTATTGTATGTGAAATGGTAAAATTAATTATTCTCTGTGAAGAACACTGCATAGACCATTAAAAAATATTGAAATTTTATTAATCACTTTAAAATAATGTGAAAATTACCAATGGAAATAGATAACACAATATTTAAAAACAATTCAAATTTCAGCGAGATTTCACAATAATAGAATGTTTAGATTTTAAATAATTTTAGAGTTTAGAACAGCATAATCACTCCGAAAAGGAAACAATATTTATGAAACTTCAACATATGCTCAACGAATACACATGATTAAAAATGAAACATTTAATAAAAAGTAAAAATAAGCTATCGTAAAATTATCACTAACAGAAAAATCCGAAATAGCTTTTATCTTTTGAAAAATAATTTTTACTGATAACGTTCTCTTTTGATATAACATTCAACCAACAATTCAACAAAATTTATTTTTAAGGAGATATATTGCTAACTATATATTGTGATAAATATTTAAAAGATGAATTTGCAGTGTTACATATGTTTATAAAAATTGTATCGTCTTGACAAAAAAAAAAAAAAAAAAAAAAAGAATTTGGAATGTTTATTCACTTTGTAAATGTTAATTTTTTTACATTAATGGGTATTTTGGTTTATATTAATTGTTCGTCGTATAATATTTGGTTTGTATTTAAAATAAATAACTTTTCACATTAAAAATAATTAATACTTCTTATGAAAAGCAAAATTCAGGTTTTTTGTATTACACTTAAATTTGAGCATTATTATTATTATTATTATTTCTTTCTTTCTTTTTTTTTTTACATTAATTTCATCTGTAGCATATTGATATTTTTCTCTGTTATATATTTTCTTTATAGTTAACCAGGGAAAAAAAGTTATTGATCTCTCTTATTTTTTTAATTTTGTGTTCAGAAAGTAAAAAAGAAAATCCTTTTATTTATTTTTGAACACTTTCAATAATAAATAAACAAACAAATAAATAAAACTTGCAAATAGATTATTTATATTCATTTAAAAGAAATTCATTTCAGAGTAATATTAAATATGTAAAAAAGAGCAATTTTGACGATGCTTCCATTTAACAAAATATGCACTTAATGGCTACATTTAATACTGATATAAATATTAGTGTATTCTTTTACTTCAAAAATATTTAGTATATCTGATTCATATAGAGTATTTTAAATTTTTGAATATCTCTAAGTGAAACAATCAGTGCGCGATTTGTTAAGGAAAAAAAAAAAAAAAAAAATCTAAAACTTATAATATAAAGTTTTAAATAAAGATAAACGTAAATTTATTTTTTTAATTATTCATAAAAAATGTAAAAAATAGACTGCGAAAGAAAGAAAACAGTTTTTTATTAAATACAAATGTATATAAACAAATAAATGCTTTCAAAATTCCATAAAAATTAAAAGGAAGGCAGTGTCAAAATATTTATTTTACTTCAGTAATAGGAGTCTGCTAATAGAATATTACTTCTACTTTATTTGAATAAAAAGCAAGTCGTGAGTGTCCCCCTCCCCCCCCCCCCTTTTTTTTATTTTTATTTTTATTTTTATTTTTTTAAGATAATCTTTTTTTTTTTTTCCCCTACGTGTAATTTGTAAAAAGGAATTTTTAATTGGGTTTTAATTGTGGTAGACAGATTTTAATGCTTAGTAAAGCTATAAACTTCGATATTCTTCTAGATGCGATTTTTCAACAAAGAGTTATTTTTTGTTATATAGTTTATTTGCCTGAAAAAATAAATCATTTTGTATAACGTAAAATTTTCAAATAAAAATTATAATTTAACAATCTAAGGGCAAATTAATGAAAACAGAAAAACAGTAACAGATAAAAAGGTATTTACATTTAAGACATTTTATTTTTCAAGCTTTTTCTTTGAGAATTTTATGAATTTCACAAATATGAATGAAATATATATATATATATATATATATATATATATATATATTTCGTATTTTTTACTATTACATAAATTCATCCTTTCACATTGTGAAATGTTTTAAACAGATAATATTTGTATTTTATTTGTTTTAACTGCAATTTTAATTGTAAATTAAAATATATTTTTTTCTATACTTACTGCAATACACTGTAACAACACAGTTTTTCTAAAACGAGTATTTTGAGCATTAGACATCAATTTATCTCATTTCTGTGCAATTGAATGACATATTTATCTATTAGATAAATGGATTTGTTAAATGTACAAGTATTGCTACGAAAATGTCAGATTTTTTTGCATTAAGAATGTATTTCGTAAAGAAACAAGTAGGTTCTACTTGTTGAGTGCACCTTATTCAATGAACATTCTTGAAACAATTCAACAAAATTGTCAAATGAACGAAAAAAATCGAAAAAATTCAATAAAATAGTCAGTTTAAGAAATATTCTGGAAACATTCTGCTAAAAAAGTCAAAACAGATAAATAGATTTGCGAAATGTACTATAGTATTGTTACGAAAATGTCACTTTTTTTTTGCATTAAGAAAGTACTTCGTAAAGAAACAGGCTGTTTCTACTCGATGAATGCACTTTATTTAATATACATTTTCGAAACAATCCAACAAAATTGTCAATTGAACGAAAAGTTTCGAAAAAGTCCAATAAAATAATCAATTCACTGAATAGTCTGGAAACATTCTACTAAAATATTCATTTTTAACACAAAAGTGAAATAAATAATGTTAATTACACCAGAGAGCTGGAATTTTGCTAATTCAGTAAGGAAGATACACCTCTTGGTGCTCATCCTCTAATAGATGACCGTTCAGAACAACTGTGTGAATACAACTGATTCAACGAAAGTTAATCTGCTCTCGCTTTTTGTATTCTTGTTCGAAATTTAGGAAATATTCTTGCTAATCCTATGCTGAAATCCAATGGAAAATTTCAGAACTCGGACCCTGTTGATAATAGAGATTGAAAACTTCGGAAACGCTTGAAATATGGAATATCCTTGAGAAATTTATCGCCAAATCACCAAATTTGACTGCATATTGTTAAGTTCATCTCCAAGGCTGACTTTTAAGAAAGTGAATGAATTGTCATTTGTTTTCACTTTAACTGTAAATATACCTTCACTGCAACAAAATATTTGATGCAGGAAAGAGGTTTAACCCTTTGCAACAATACGGGGTACTGTTGAGTACAACATACATGGGCGGATATGGCCAACATCAATTTAGCACACATTCGGATGCTGATAAATATTTGAAATGCTGTTCGTGTCTTAACTGTAGCCTTTTACGTTCCAGTTTCAATGCATCTGTCAGTTGTGATTATCTTAAGGAGAGGATATTAAATTATAACTGATGCGTTCCTGTTACTGCAATGTCCTGTTACATGAAGATTTTCGGGATTATTTGTAATACTGTCAATCATCTGCCATTAAAAAGGAAAAAAAAAAAAATCATTTAAACACATGACAAAGATTCTAGGTGCTATTTGGCTAACTCTCTTCAAATGAAAGTGGATGTTAAAATGTTAACTTGGCCTTCTTCCAAATGAAACTATGTTCTACAAATCCGAAATGTCTAATTATAATGAAGAGAAATTATTAAAATTTTGATTTTATTTTTTAATTGTGTAAGGGTAGCTATTTTATAATTTTTGAATTATTAACTTAATTGACTAAATACTAAATGATGTTTTTTTTTTTTTTTTTTTTTTTTTTTTTTTTTTACGAAATATTTAAAATACTAATTAAAAAAAAAATAGTACGTATAATAATTATAAGTACAAAGAGTTGAATAAACACCATAAAATGTAAGAAATTTCAAAAATTGTTTCGCAACGAGTGCTTTGTTTACCTGACGAAAAGTCGTGTTTTCTTTCAATCCGAAACAATTGTTACGAATTCTTGCATTTTATGGTGTTTATTCAAAGTTTTATACTTATTTCTTATAAACGCCAGTTTTGTAGTTCTTTCTTAGAATTAAGAATAAAAATTAGCTTTGCGTTTTTAGTGTCTGTTTCATCTTGCTTTAAGAAGCACATAAACAAAATTCTTAAATATACAAGGTGGTTATAATTATTAAACTTCTGGTACAAACTGCATTCTAGAACTAAAATGAAAGAACTGGTTACTAACAAATTCAGGTAGGTAGTTGATTCATGAAATACGATCAAGGTATTAAAAATTTTTTTCATTCAAAAAATGGACAATTTTTGCTAAAAAAATGTTTACTTATGTTTCGTTTCATCTTTGCATGGTAAAAAAGGCTAATTTAACAACTGGAATGACTAGCACATAATCTCACACTTATTAATAAATGCTCATATTGTTTATTCATTTCCTGAGGGTCTTTTTATTTTTGGTTATATGTTCAATCTTTTCATACAAAGCGTTACCTAGGGTAATTATTTTAATCATTTTATTTCTTAACTTTATCAACGCATCTCATGAATGAATAGTCCACATACCAAATTTGGTACCAATCTGCTTGAAGTTTTGGTTTCAAGTATTTGCTGAGTTCATAAGGAAAGTTTAATGATAACAAACCTATATTTAAGATATAGGAAATTTACCAGAAATTATTAAATTGCAATATTTTCAATGGTATTATACCTCAGCGTCAGCATTGATAAATACATTCATTATAAAACAAAAACATAAATTTACTATACTGAAAGTATCAAATCATATATATATATATTAACGAAACACAAACATAATTTGCATAAATAATTCAGGAGGATCCAAATAACTTTTGCATACATTATTTTATCTCACAAAATTTGTGAAATTAGTATTATATTTCTAGTAAGCTACAATTATTAAATTATCTGTAAAATAAGTTTACAAACAATTTTCATTACAATTTATCAAATCATATACTTTTGAATACTCTATTATACAAATAAATTTTAGTACTCTGTTATAAAAATAAATTGACTCGAAATTTCATCTTCATTTTCATTTAATTAGAAATCTACCCCTTGGACATAACCAACAAGGAACATGCAAAATTCCACGATAAATATGCAGTCTAGAAATCGTCGGCTTCCTTTATGAGGGAGTAATCGCCAGGGGAGGTATAGAGCAATCAGGAAAGTTCGAACACAATTCAAGTGCACCGGATTTTAATGCAGAATACACGCACACAGGAAGGGTTTATTGGCTAGCCGGACTATTGACATAGTTGGTCGGTAAAAGCGACTTTAAAATTTCCACAGAGAGGGCAACTTTCTAAGAGGTCTGATGTATTCGGAGAGGATACTCATTAACAGTAAAGGGATAATCTAGTGTTTACACGAAAGCGCGCTAAAGCTTTCTTTATAGAAATAATGAATAAAATTACAAGCAATTTACATGAGTTTAATATGCGGCTTTAGATACTATTAAATTTAAACAATTTAAAAGGTAATGTGTCTTCTTTAGAATATATATATATATACAAAATTACTGGATATAGTAAATAATATCGTTCTTTTCTTTGCGATGTATAATAAGCTTAAAATGTTATATAAGGTAAAATTTAGAAGGATATTTATTAAACATTAAATAACGAATAAAGTTGCTTGATAACTGAATGAGTTTAAAAATAAAGGACTTTTAAGACTTTTCAACTGATAGAATGTGACTGATAGTACAGTACTCAAAATGCATATTTTTAAAAGTATTGGATATATATAAATCAACACTGTTCTACAATTTTTAACTAATACGGAATGAAACACGTTTCTATCAGGACTATTTTATTATGACATAAGAGATAATCATGAATAATAAAGAGTTTTTACATGAAAACGTTTTAAAATTTCGGAAGGAATGAATAAAATGGTAAGTAAAATTTGTTTAAAATCTTTTATTTTAAGTACTATTAAAGTAAAAGTACATGAATATATAGAGTTCTTTCTCATGAAAGTTTTTAACCTTGGTTCATCCTACGTTTTTACAAGTTTTGGGGTGTGAAGAATCCGAAAATGTGAAAACCAACGTGGTGTCCGACTGTAGGGTGTCAGAATGTAGTTTGTTATTCTGTGTACATGGCGATATCTTAAGAAGATTGTCCATAAAGGGGTTTGAAAATGTCGCTTATGACACTGTCATGAACTCTACTTGTTTTTAGCATTCTATTTGAAGTTTTTGAAAATTCACGATTTTCTAAACAAGGCAACATTGGGGAAAATTTCGCATAAACGTGTATTATGTAGATTAATTTCATGATAAAGGTACCTGACCAGTTTTAAAATATAATTTTTGATATGAAATTTCATGAACACCACAGATTATTCGCATTTTAATTTGGAAACTTCCTAAGTTATTCAATGTTTAATATATTATTCTTAACACGAGAGAATAAGGCAAAATTTCGCACAAATGTGCATTATACAGCTTATTTTCATCATGAAAATGTTGGGTTTGTTTTAAAATATCACTTATGAGACTGGAATGAATATAATTAGTCTATAGACATTCTTCTTTGAAAACTTCGTAAGTAATTCGAAATTTGCGATTTTCTTAACATGACAAAAAAAAGGGCAATATTTCCCTTAAACTTGTATTATGAGAACTATTTGATTGATAATACCATACAGCTGCATGGAAACTAAAATATGAAGTTAACCTTAAAAACATATCTAAGTGGAGGGAGGATAGCCTCGTGATTGGGGCATTTCATTTTGCGACGGAGCCAAGTGATTGGTACACTTAATTTCTTTCAACGTGAAAATAGCATGAGTCATACTCGAAATTTAAAAAACAAATATATGGTGGGGAACTGAGCAGAATGCAATCTAGTTTTAATTAGGTAAAATATAAAATTATTTAGTTTAAATTGCACATGAATTATTTTGAACGTTGAATGCTATCAAATTAATATTCATTAAAGCATGCTTAAGAAATAATGAATAAAATTACAGGAAATTTACATGAATTTCACAGACTATTAAATTAAAAAATAATGTAAGGCAGTTTCCTCAGTGTATCTTTATACATACAAAATTATTCAATACTGAAAGGAATATAATTTTTTTCTTCTAGATATACAATAAGAAGAAAATTCATTTAAAAAACCAAATCATTAGGAGGGATATATGAAATAATAATAGGATTTTAAAGCAAAAATACTTTGAAAATATTCTGTAGAAATAACAAATAAATTAATAGCAATTTGCAGAAGTTTAATAATTGGTTTCAGAGACTATTAGAATCTATTAAACACTGTTCTATATTCTTTCTGACGTGTACGGAAAAAAGTACATTTGAAAGAGGAATATGCTATTTTCAGAAATACCTATAACAGTAAAAGGACTGCATAATTTTACACGAAAAATCTTTGAAGCTACAATTTAAAAATAATAATTAAAATTCCAAGTTATATGATTGAATTAAATATCTGATTCTAGACTCTTTAAAAATAAAACTAATTAATTATATGGAGAACATTGTTAATAATGACATCTACTTCAGACGTTTTGTTAAATATTCAGAAAATACATAACAGTTTATTCTGAAACTTGAGATATGCAAAGAACACGTTATTCCTCATATATTTCGTATATTAATGGAGATTCAACAATTAAAAGAGTCCAAATTTTTAATTTTAACATGCAAGATATCAAACATAATTCTAGGACACTTTTAGAAAATTTGAAAAAATAAGTAACAATTTGAAAGCAAAAAGTGCTGTAATCAGAATACAGAAATATTAAATAGCCGATGAAATATGATTTTATTAAGTAATTTTTGACTGCGCATGTGCAAGGATTAAAAAAAGAATTGAAAAGTTATCCGCAAGAGGACGAACTGAATTTCAGCCCCCCTCTCCCCCCCCCAAAAAAAAACTATTAGGATTTTAACTTATTTATTTATTTATTTATTTTTTCTTTCAGTAAATAGTAATATCATGTACCTTTATTGTAAAAGAAAAATATGAGCCTATTGATCTTTCTCTCTCTCTCTTTTTTTTTGAGAGGAATGGAAATTCAGTTCAGTCTATCGGTGAAAACGTTTTTGAGTTTTCAGTATAAATGTACAATTTTCCTTGCTTGAAGCTTTCATATCAGTACCTCAATACCTGTTTTAATAAGTTATGCTAAATAAATTTTGTTAATACTTGCGCATGTGGGGTTGAAAAAATATTTAATAAAAATAATCATATTTCATGAAATATTTAATATTTTTCAATTCTCGTTAAACATGTGCTGTCTAATGTAGTATGTCACGTGTCCTAATCATGGCAATGCATTTGGACTGAATACTCTGCTCGTTATAATACAAAAAACAAGGAATATATACATATCTTTTTTTTTTTTTTTTAAGAAACCTATATATCTTCATGAATGTACGAGATATTCAAATACAAATGAATATAGATATTAAAAGAAACCTTATAATCATATACTAGAGCTATAACGTATTTGAAGCAATACTTTTTACAGGGTGATACCAAACATTCTGTTTTTATTTTTTTTTATTTTGTTGCTAGTTCCTTTTTGTCTTTGGGAAAAAACTTTCGTTAAAATGTATGAGGTTGACCATTTTATTTTCACACCCGAAGTTTCAAGATAATTCATCAAATATTTTTCTAAATATTTGACAAAACGTGGAAAATCGAAAGTGTCCGGTCATTTATGGAAAGGTAGTATGTATATATGATCAGTGGCGGCTCGTGCAAATTTTCACAGGTGTTCCCGATCCATCGTATGATGCGTAATTTAACTTTAATGCTATTCATTATTTAAACATGCAAACAAACATTAATAAAATGGGGTGTAAAACGAAATTTCGGATTTTTTTATTTTTATTTTATTTTTATTTTTATGATGGCGAATCTTAAGTACAACACTATGGAAAACATTGCATAAAATTATCTCAAAAATTAAAGTTTTATAAATACAATTACAAAATTCTGCAATGTTCTGATTAATGGAATATCAAAATTCAAGTATCTGGAAGCTAGTAGACGGAAATTGCCAAGTTCGATACCAGATCGTCAACATATACATTTGGAGTTTACTATGGTTTTCTCCAAAACTTGAATAAAAAGGGCTATGTACCACTTAGAAAGACTCTCTACAGAGAGTACACCACTCAGGTTTAGGACCCTCTTTTAGTCAACTGGCTTTAACCCTAACCCTACACACCATTAAAATTTAAATTCAAATGTCTCAGAGTGTAATATTATTTAGCTTATGCTAATTATATCCCTAAATCTTTTAATTATAGAATTTCAAGCGTTATTTTCATGTTTCTTATCTTAAAAAATAAATAAAATAAACCTTAACCAATCTGTAAGAAGTTATATTGAAATTTAGAAAGCCATGATTAATGTAATGTGGATACATAAAGAAAAAAAAAAAAAAAAAAAAAAAAAAAAAAAACACCGTGTTTCTCACTTTAAAAGCTTAATTTTAGATAATTTGAATTAACTTTTAATAAAGAAAGAAAGAAGACGGGTTATCTTAAAAAAAAAAAAAAAAAAAAAAAAAAAAAAAAAAGAAAAAAGAAAGAAAGAAAAGAAAAGAAAGAAACATTGCGGATGTTTCTATTAAATCGCATTTAAAAGAAAAATCATTTAATAATAATAATAAATCACAATTTTATGCTGATATTTAACCCATTTATCCATTTAAATCCATTAATTATTTATCTTAAAATTTTACAATTTATTTACATAAAAGTTTTAATACACTATTCTGAAGGGGGAAAAAAATCGCCTATTCTTTTTATTTATTTATTTTTTTCCCCCTCATTTAAATTCAAAATACTTTAGTTAAAGAGGTCTTAAATTCTTATACAGACTTTTATCTCAAAGGCTAGTCTAGAAAATATTTTTGACTATACTACCAGATTTCTTTCTTTAAACACTAAAATTTTAAACCGTCATATATAACTCTAAAAAATTCACCGAAAAAATCAATGAGGAAAAAAAAAAAAAAAAAAAAAAAAAAAACGTAATGCAGAAGTGGCCAATTTTTATCCGTGAATTGCATGGTTAACATTTTTTAAAGAAGGCAGTTTTTTCCCCCATAGCTTTGTTCCAAAGGGCCAGTCTCCGCTGGCCCATCGACGAGAAAATTACAGCGTGCTTACACTGATAAAGCAGTTCGTCGCCAAATGTGTTAACCCGCTGTTCTAGTAAAATAAACTGTACAAATAAACACGCCAATTTCGGGTCGATTGTAAACGGCCCCATTCTCTAAGATAAGGAAGGAAAGTAGCAGTGGGCCAGTCATTAGTGATATGTGACAGCTGAAAAAAATATATTGACAAATAAATTATAATGAAAGAAGATTAAGAAAAAAAGTTAGATAGACTTGTTATTTTGTATACATATTTTTGAACAGTTATAAAAAAACAAAATAATAATTATTATTTTAATCGAGAAAAAAATTAGGTGGGGCAGTGCCCCGCTGGCCCTCAATTACGAACCGCCACTGTATACGATATATATCCTTAAAAAAAAAAAAAAAAAAAAAAAAAGAATTATATATATATATATATATATATATATATATATATATAAACAGCAGCTGCTGATAACCATTTTAAAACTGAAATTTTTTTAAAGAGATATATATTTAAAAAATTTCTATTTTGTAAAAATACTCATTAATAATGAAAAAAAAATGGACTTTAATTAACTTTTATTTATGTATGCAATTAACAGTATAAATTCTAAGCATTTTACACTAAGTATTTAACATTAATGCACGCTAACACAATCATTTAATACTTTTTTTTTTCTTTCTGAAAAACAAATTAAACATTAATAATTTTGCAGATTGAGAAAATAAAAGAAAGAAGATACATAGAAAATACATAATATATTGAAATTTAATGGCAGCTGCAGTTTTGTAGAATGTATTTTTACTGTTATTTTTGACCAATATAAAATATGTTACCAGAAACTGCTTGCAATAAATAAATAAATATAAGGAATTTAAGGATAAATTCAATCAAAATGCGTTTCCATTTTTGGTTTGATTTGCTCTTTTTTTTTTTTTCTTTTTTTTACAATAGACTGTGGTTTATTTATTAGATTCCGAACCACTAAGAACATCTGTAGCTGAAACGGTACTAGAACCAGAAGTTATTACATAGTATATGTTCGGAGAGTAAAAATAAGATATCACTTCACTATAATGGAAACATGCTAAAAAACTGTTTATTAAAAAGTGAATTGAAATAACGAAAAAGATAAATCAAACCATCTATTAGAACACTAGATAAAGTTTTTTTTTTTTTATTTCTCTCCTTTCAAGTTGATAGAAAGAAATCATTGGGCAGAATAGTGAGCATCTCACTAACACTGAGTGAAGCGTTTGGGATAAAAGCTTTTCACAAAACTTTTTGAATTACTTCATAGAAAGAATGTAAAGTTAGAAAGTACCGCTCGAAATTTAAGCAGAAAGTTCTTAGTGAAAACTTTACAAAATATTTTTCTGCTGACTTACAGCTAAAATGAATTCTTTTCATTGCGTAGATAAATGAGGAGTTTGGTGAAAAGGAGTTAGTCCAGAAGCAGAAAAGGAACATCAATAGCTTGCCTATTAGAAGATTCAATCTGGCTAAATTTACTGCAAGAAGTTTACGAATAAAAACGTTTGAGTAACCCGCGCGTGTAACCCTCGATAAACCTGAGTTAAATAAGAGCACATAAAATGTTGTATTTTTCTCCTTCGTTAAATTCTAAAAAAAAATTCTAGGTAATAATTTCTAATCATAAAAACTTTACTAGGGATTTTAAATGAAACATTAATATTGTTTTCTAATCTTGCATTGAAGAAAATAATTTCTGCGATAAAGCATAATATTTTTTACTTTCTCTTACCCTTACGTTAGAGAAAGTAATGTTATAGGGTCAAATTTTCGAAAGCGAGTTTTTGTTATATTTACATGTTCTGAGGTCCACCGAATACGAAAATCATGTTTTTAGCGAATGGTCTCTGTGTGTGTCTGTGTGTGTTATCAGCATACCTCAAGAATAAATAGTAGCAGAAATTCCAAACTCGGTATTCTAAATATGTATCATATAGGGATGCTACACTAAGCTTTTAGTTGAGATAAAGCAAATGGTTCGTGTACAGGGACACTCAAAAGTATTCAAATATATTACGTCTATGGGGGAAATTGCTGGTAAATAGAGTTTAACATCTATAGACTGCACTAAACCAAATGAAACGAATATATATTTTTTGTAATAGAGATAGTCAACGGGGAAAAGATTTTTGTCCATGTAGGAGCCTCGGGGAGTAAATTTTCATGATGGGTATCTTTCAAAAGAGCTCGCCAATACCTTTAAAATGAATGGTTGAACCATCGATCTGCGATCACACAGATATAGTTATTATGTAAAATTCTCCCGAAGCCTAAATTGAATTGTTTAACACAAGTTTACAGTACTCGTTATATTACCTCTTAATCTCCAACCTGTATTTATAGTATTAAATTTCAGATTAAGAGAAAGTCGTCTGAGTGACACACCATATTATTTTTTTTTCAAGTCGTATAAATTATATTTCTTAAATTTTATGTTTCACAAGCATCTTTTGTGACATATTAAGAAATTGCCCTTGTTAGAACTTACGTGAATTTATATTTTTAAATATTTTATTTGTTTGATAAGTAAATAAATATAAAACAAATAAAAGAACTTTCTTTTGATTAAATGCTAGAGTTATAAATAAAAATATAATAAAAATTTGACGATTTTATATAGCAATATTAATTATTAATAGCTTGCGTAGGATAAATGAATACATCTGCGTGCACATTAGAAGACTTTTAGAGAAATGTTTTAATTATTATTGTTATCGTTATTATAATTTTTTTAAAAATTCAAATATAGAATTCTTTCGAAAGGGCAATGTCTACATCATGCGAATACAGCAAATTTATTGTTAACTCTTTAGTGTGCACATAGGGCATCGTTTTGCGCATATGTAAAGCAATATATCAATGTTAAATCTCCCACTTCATGTTGAAGCTCAAAGAAACAGTTTCGCACATTACTAAAGCAGTACTTTTCAATATATTAAATAATTTTCATATTAAATAATGTCACTGTAAAATTACGAAACTTGTTGTACAGACAGATTGTTAGATACGACCGTAAGCGTATTTGTGTTGATTAGTTTTGATTTTAAAGTTAAAAATAACTGTACATAAATTATGTACTAATATTTAAATAGAGTAATTTGGAGAGTCTGTTTAATGCTCAGTGCGTTTATCTTAACTGCCGATGTGAAATTACTAATGGCTGTATTCACCAATAACTTCAACTCCCAGTTGAACACGAAAACTTGAAAAGCGTATAAAGTCAGAGTTCAACTTTTTAGCAAAATTTGAAGCCTTGCATCTGCCATCTAGCGGAATTGTTATTTTAAGATTTTTTAGCTGAAAGTAATCAATGAAAAATTATATGAAAACTTTGACGCTAGATGGAAGAAGCAGCGTGCCAAATATTCTTCGAAAGCTTTATTCTGCCTTTAGATGCTTTTCAAGTTTTTCCGTTGAACCGGGAGTTAAAGTTAATGGTGAATAAGGCCATAAGTATTTGTATGACACTTGTACGAAAAATAAGTCTTTTAGCATTTTTTGTTAGCCTTAGGCTCATAAGCAATTACAAAATTTTTTTTGACATTTCAAGAAAAAGTGAGCACGATAAAGGATAAAAATTTTTGAACCTGATAACTGCGTATACGATGCTGTTATTTTCCGTACAAACTTGAATTTATTTTAATATAAATACACAGTTAAAAAAAAGAAAAGAAAAAAAAAAAAAAAAAAATAGGAACACGCCACACCGTGCGGGTAATAAAAATCTCCAACTCTTTGCGAGGTAAATTTCATGTGTGTTGCAAATAAAAGCATTATTGACTTTTTAAAGAGCACTGTAATCAGATGCAATTTTACACCATAAAGTTCTGTAATCTTCCTAAAAATTTGTTACACATAAGATAAAATGTTTGACCATCCGGGAATCAAACCAGGCCAGGGCCATTTGCATAAAAAGAGAGACAATCATCAATAGCTCGGTCATCCATATATCATATTGTTACTCTGTAATTCACATGCGTTCCTGAACATGTCAATTATTTTATCAAGAGAATTGTTAAAAATAAAAGTACAATACGTAGATTAGTGGTCTGTTGGTAACACTCTCTCTTCCTATGCTAACAATCCTGGTTGTATTTTTGGTTGATCAAACGCGATTTTTTTTTTTTTTAATTAATTAACATGTACGTTTTTTGAACGAATTTACTGCTGACAAATTTTTAAGTTTGAAATCATGATAATTGGTCATGAGCCTTCCAGCATACCTTTTTTTTTTTTTTTTTTTTTTTTGTGTGTGTGTGTGTGTGTGTGCGTGTAAGTGCGCATGCATAACTTTGACACTCTTTCGATCGATTCTATGAAGGATTCTTTTATTCTAATTGGTTATTAAATATTTTTAATCAAAGAGCTAAAAATAGGAATAGCCCAAAATAAATGTTACGTGTAAACCACACCAGTTAGTTTGACTTATTTTGATATATCGGGTCTGCAAGAAAGTAATTTCGGTTTTTTTTTTAGAGTAAAAAAGAAAAAAAAATCTGCAATTTTTTCTACCAAAAAATGAAATAGAATCAGTCAAATGGTTGTTGGATGACATTTTGCCATCTTTCTACTAATTTCACGAATCCGTGCTCATAGAACTTCATAGTCTTTACTAACAGATGAACCAACCAAATGCGGTTTGAGGCCATCGATATTACCGAATTACATCGCTATTACCGAATTACATGGTTATTACCGTCTAAAAAGTTTTGTAAACTTTAAAATAAATTATAATCCAACGATGAAAGGTCGGAGTTATATGGAGAATGTCACATCAGTTCTTAACTAAGCTTCAATAATTTTCTAAACTAACAAGGAAACATTCAAAAGGTGTCATCGTCAAAAAGTATTGAAAAAAATATATGTGATCCTACTCTTCATGAAACACCAGAAAATGAAAAAAAATATCGGCTGAAATTAATTACAGCGATCACAAAAAATTATCAAAATTAAGCATATTTGGCGATTTAGCGCTGTTAGGCGATACGTTTGCTAGCACTGAGATTGCCGTGTACGAACAGAACCGTGTTTTGCTTTTCCACCAAGCACTCAAAATCAATCGCTTAGCAGTGTGAAATCGCCAAATATGCTTAATTTTCATAATTTTTTGTGGTCGCTGTAATTAATTTCAGCCGATATTTTTTCCATTTTCTGGTGTTTTATGAAGAATAGAATCACATATATTTTTTTCAATAATTTTTGAAGATGACACCTTTTGAATGTTTCCTTGTAAGTTTCAATAATTTTTTATGTGTTCCTAAATAGTTCGTGTTGTCGAGGACACAGGATTTCTTTGCGATTTGACAATTCTAGCCCTTTCTCTTTGATTGCTTCCTCGATTTTCATGAGTTTTTGACGGTAAACATCAGAGTTAATTGTTTCTTTCCAGTTCAAAATACACAACATCTTTGTAACCATACCAAATTGACAGCGTCTTTCTTTTCATTATGTGATTTAAATTTTAATATGATTTGTGTTCTGGTTCATCATACTTGGACCATGATATTTTCAATTAATGTTATTGTAGACTATACATTTTTTTATCACCAATGATAACTTGTTTCAATAAAAGAGTCGATTGCATTACGTATGAAATACTATCATCAATTTTAATCCGCTGTGTTAGGTTCAGTTTCTTTCAATGCATGCGGAATTTAAGTTTCTTAATGAGTAAATGGCACCTTGTTGAATTTTCAGTTGTTGTGTGTGATGCATTTAACCTTTTTGCAATCCCCCACGCACACATAGAAAAAAAAACTGTTTCAGAAAAAATAGAAAAACTAACATAATGCTATCTGTTTGAGCAAACCGATGGTACTTTCTTGCCAGTCTAATAGGATAAATTAATACAGCAATTCTTGCGTTCAAAGGCTTATTGAGAAGAATTTTCTTGATATATTTTTTTATTTAAATTCCAACGTAAAAAATAATTTAAAGGTGGATATGTTATACGATAAATATGCCGAATTTATTGTCAAATTTTTAAATTATCATGGTTCATCGTGGAAAGTGTTAATCATATTTCCATCTTATAGAATAAGAAAGATTGGAATTCTTTTACCAAAAGTTATGTTGATGCTCATTCGAATCAATTCCCCTCTCTCTCTCTTTCTCTCTCACACACACACACACACACACAAAAAAAAAAAAAAAAAAAAAAAAAAAGAAAAAAAAAAGGAGAAAGATAGGGGATTTTATTAGTATTTATTTACCATCAGAGAACCCTGTATTACTATTGGGCATTGATTGAATCAAATTAAAAATCTGAGTAAAACTGCTTATAGTTCAGCTTTTATTTTGAGAGGAACTGAAATTCTATTTCTTCTATCTGTCATAACGTTTTGAATTTATACGATATATGTTTGGAGCTTTCATATAAGTAGCTCAATGTTTTTGGCTATTAAATTATGCAAATGAAATTTTTTAATAGCTTGCGCATGCGTAGTTAAAAATTATTTAGTAAAAATGCTCATATTTAATAAGATATTTAACAATTTTGCATTCTGGTTGTAATGAGTTGTATCTAATGTAATATGCCAAGTTTCCTGAAAAGGGCTTTGCACTGGGTCTAATACCCTACGTGTTATAACTAAAAAAGGGACTTTTTTTTAATGCAATTTTTTAAAGAAGCATTTTACAAACTTTTTTTTGCAAATGATATTTTCAATTTTAAAATAAATCACGGAAATCTACAATCTTTAGTTTTAACTTACTTTTCACATAAGCTGTAAGTTAAATAGTTAATATTTAATTTTATTGTAAGAGAAATATAAAATATTTTATTTACTATAAATATTCAATTTAACTAAGCATGTCACACAAACAATGAATGGTAGTGAATCATATATGGCGCAAATTCATGCTGTAGAGCCATAGACAACATTACATATTGCAGTAAGATTTTCTTTTTCTTTTTTTTTTTACTTTACTTTTTTTTTAATATACGTTATTAAATCACCGCATTTTCTGTTAATCAGTATCTTGTTTTAGAATAATTATAGCATAAAAAATTAAATATGTTTTCGTTGAAAAATGTTAATCAATCGCGTATATAAATAAAAACTGACTGAAAGTCATCCAAAAATGGAATTTAAAGTGAAACGAAATATGCTCTGTATCAAATTTTGATTACAATCTACACTGTAAAAAATAGGTTCTTAAGAATAAGTATATATTGTCTCAAAATAGCCCCGAAACATGGAGATATTGGGATTCTTATTGGTCAACCCCATTTTTGAGCATGTCAATGTACTGTTTCATGGGTTTTCAAATTTAAGTATATATTGTTTCGGGGCTATTTTGAGATATATACTTATTTTTAAGAACCTATTTTTTACAGTGTATCTGCACACAAAGTTTCAAAGTAAATTATTCAGACTTTATTTTAATTTATATATATATATATATATAATCTTCCTTATTTATAAATTACTAATAGCGATACTAACACAGATTTGTTTTGCGACCATAAGACACGCACTGGAGATATAATTTAACCCATTTCCTACCACGACCCTCGTTTGGGGATTGCCTACATATCTATACATTTTGACGTCATGCAGCACCTGAGTAGTCCCTTACGGGTGCCACGTATTTCTAAAGATTGCATTTAAGAGTAGTATTCTTAAACAAATACGTGGACTCAGTTTGTTGAGCACACGAGTGTATTTTCCTTACTCTCTCATTACATTTACAGAAAAATAATACGGTTGTTTTCAAAGCAAAAAAAGTTGCTTAGGAAAAAATGTTTTTGTTGCACCGAATTTATCTTGATCAATGGTTAGTTATTAATTTATTTATGTATTATTTTTCATCATACTGTAGTTTGAATGGATACAAAATGAACCTAGTTATATCTACTTATTCTTATTTGAATTCGGACTGAAATTATTATTATTATTATTATTTAATTTTTGAAGTATTTATGAAAAAAAATATGTTTTTCTTATTATTTAGATGTAAACTAACAGGAACAAAATAAAAATTTAGCAGTTAGGGTTAAATCTAACATAAAAACCGCTTTATTATTATTATTATTATTATTATTATTATTTTACTATTTTTATTAATCTTATTATTTGGCGATTTATGTTACTAAAGAAAAGAATGTATGATACTGTGATTAAATTTATAATTATTCTATAATTTCATAACATTACTTTTTCTTTTAACGTTTAACAAAATTTCCATATTTTTAAAACTTTCTAAATTGCTAAATTTCCTTTTATAATTCAAAAGGGTGGCTTTGTTATAAAAGTCGAATTTAGATAAATCTTTCGACGAGAATTTAATGTCTTATTTTAAACTTTCTACCGCACTTCCTATTAATTTTTCTTTTAAAAAGCAGCAGAATGAAATACATAGAGATTAAAAAAAAAAAAAAAAAAAAAAAAAATTCGTGCTCGCGGAGAGCACTACTAATTTTCTCTACTAAAAAAATCCCCTCCACATTAAAAAATCACATTTCTGATATATTTGAAATAAGATTTAATTATACCCTTTTTTATGCGAGCATCTTTTTAATTATACACTACAGTGAAAAATTGAAATTAATTGCATCTCGCCTGCAACAGTTTTATTTCAAGAAATTAAAAGTTTTCTAATGAGTTACATCATTTTAAACTACAAGTTTGCGTACTTCTTTTGAAAATTGCAAAAAAAAAAAAGTTATCTAGTTACAAACGTTGAAAAATGCAGAGGAATAGATTTGAGCAACAGCGAGAAAAAGTAATTTTTTAAAACAGCAATTATTAAGTATAAAAACTGAGTTCTTTATGTGAAATTTAACTGATGAAAAAAAAATAATATTTATTAATAAAACTACGATATTTTTAGACTTTATTAAAATTCAAATTTTACTCTATAATATCATTTCTATGTACACAAAGTTATCCTCTATCTAGGTTTTTAAGGCTATAATAAATCATATTCTTCTATAGAAATTTATTAAGTATTTATCAAGTGGTCCACGTAATAAGTTTACGAAATTTATTAGACATCATGCTCCTGCAGAAAACTATTAAATGTGATTGTTAAGTATAAAAATGAAGCTCTTACTGTAAATCTTCACTTGTGAGAAAATGAAGAAAAAAAAAATGTAATATTTAAGATTAAAATAAGAAAATTTTTTAGTATTTAGCAAATTATATTTTTGCTCTATAGTACTTTACCCGTATAGACAAACAGGACATTTAGCTTTATGAGTTTAGACTAATTCATATGCTTATACCAAAAACTTATTGAAACAAGCGGTATTACAGTAAAAAATTAAGTCTTCATTTTAATACTTTCATTCTTCATTGAGACGTTGTAGATTAAAATAATTTATAGGTATATTTTAATTAATTAGTTAATTTGATATTACTATTTTATCAGTATATAGGAAATTTTTAATACAAATTTCATTTATTACCTAGCATAAACATTTTTCTATTTTTAATTTTCCTTTAAAAATCTACACTTAGAACAAAAATATACAGTCTTCATCTAGAAAGAATAAGTAGTCATTTTCTGAATCTCTCAACTAGAAATAAAGATTTCTTATTTATGCATATAAGGTAAATTAATAAACTGAATAGATAATATGATCGCGAATTTCAAGCCTATAGTTTTCTAGATTGTAAAATGATACATTATATCTTGAATCGTTTGTATTGGTAGAAATTCTCGCTTTGATTTCTGGAATTGATTCATAAACTAGAATTATGGTTACTAAAATTCACCTCTTGTATTTGCATTTATTTTCAGTGATATTTAAATAAGTTTGACCATGAAAATATAGGATATCGCTCCAGAATTTCAATAGGGGTGTCTAGAACTCTCTAGCAAAGGGAAATAGAATTTGTCAGCATGGCATGGAACTATTTTTACTAGAATCACAATATATTTTCTAGATGTCAGTCGCGGAATTTTGTTTCAGTGTAAGATTTGAAATCTGAAACGTGTACAGGCATAATGTGTCATATTCATATAAACTTTAAAAGTAAAATGGGTTTTGTTATGGACTTTTAATACAAATTAATTATTCTGATTATCATCTTATAGACATATGAATATGCGTAGATAAATTGTGAATTTTTACGTGCAAATGCATACAATCATAGTTGCCAACTTTAGCACTTTTTGGCTGCTGGAAATTTTTAACAGAAAATTTATTAAATATTTCTCTGTACTAATTTTCACTGGTTAAATAAAAAAAAAAAAAAAAAAAAAAAAAATATTAAACTTTCCGGTCACTGTAAAAAATATGTCCTATTTGCTGCCAGAAATTCTCTGTAATTTGAGAAAATACGTTCTGATAACGTAATTTTTTCGTAAATTACGCGTATTTTCTCAAATTACAGAGAATGTTTGGCAGCAAATAGGACATATTTTTTACAGTGTATTTAAAAAAGCTGGCAATTATGGATGAAATTATTCAAGAAAGATAATGTGACTTATTTATGTAATTTATCTTTCATTCTCAAAAATAGTTTGGAGTTTTATTTTTTAATCAAAATTTAACGGTGTGTATGATTTTAGTTCATTTGTCTGTTTGCGTTTTCATCTCTATAAATATTTTTAAAATTTTATAAAACGGTATACGCCATTCATGATTTTCATACTTATTATAATTTCTCCCGTTAAATAATCTACACATATCAACACTGGTGTGCATACTAGGACTCATAAAATAATTCTGACATATTACGGTATAAGAGACGTATTTATTTTAAGCGCATTTCAAGATCTTTAGACTGTGATAAACATGCAAAATCAACATGCCTTTTTCAGATGCAAAAAATAATTTCTTAAAAAAAATTATGCGATTAACATTAATAATTCAATTACAGGGCCACAAAAAACATTTTTGATTTATGAAATATTTATGAAATTGAAAACGCAGGCAGACAGGTAAATGAACTCAAGAGCTGAAAACTTTAAATATTTATTGGAATAGGAAAAAAAAAATGTTTTCCAAACTATTGTTAAAAAACGAAAGATAAAGTATATCAAATGAAATTAGTTTTCTAGAACTATTGAACGCATTAAAAATAAACAAATAAACAAATTAAAAATAAAAATTCACAATTACAATAATATTTACATGCCTGTATTTTCTCTTAGCTTATTTTGTTGCTTTTTTAAAAATTCCATATGAGACTTTTTGAATAGTTAAGTTGATCTGCCGACTTTTGTTAATTAAAATATTATTTTAATATTACACTATCTACCAATAAGTACATGGACACTTTCGAATTTAGACGTTTTTTCAAATATCTTGAAATATTCTTTAGGAATCATCTTGAAACTTTAGGGGCACAAAGAACATGTTATACCTCATATATTTCAGCAAAAATTTTGTCATGAAGAGGAGAAGGGAACCAATAAATATTAAAAAAAAAAATCAAAATGTTTTGGATTATTTCCTTTAAAAAGTAATGTTTGAAATGCATTTTGGCTGTAGCATGCTATTATGAGAATACTTCTAATTATCTATATAAATTTTTATGAGGTTACCAGACATATTTATAGAAATATAACTTTTTTAATTATAAGACGTAGGGTATTACACCCAGTGCAAAGCAATTTTTATAAAACTTGGAAGACTACATTAGACACAACATACTGCAATCCAAATGCAAAAATGTTAAATATCTTAAGAAATATGAGCACTTTTACAAAAACATTTCTAATTGCGCATGCGCAAGCTTTTAAAAATTTCATTTGCATAATTTAATAGCCAAAAGTATTGTGCTACATATACAAAAACACCAAACAAATATCGTGTAAATTCAAAAAGTTATGAGAGATAAAATGAACATAATTTTTGTTACTCTCCAAATAAAAGCTAAACTATAAAAGATTCTACTCATATTTTTATTTTGATTCATTCAATGCCCAGTGGTAAGGCAGTGTTAGTTGATTGTAAATAAATATTGATAAAACCCCCTATCATTTTCTTTTTTTTCTTTCTTTCTTTCTTTCTTTTTTCTTTTCTTTTCTTTTCTTTTTTTTTTTTTTTTGATTGATTGAATGAGAATTAACGTAACTTTTGGTAAAAGAAATTCAATATTTCTTATTGTATAAGATGGATATGAGCTCAAGCTTTAAAAAAATTTCATATACATAATTTAATAGCCAAAAATATTGAGCTACTTATACAAAACCCCCGAAGAAATATCGTGTAAATTCAAAAAGTTATGAGAGATAGAATGAACAGAATTTCTGTCCCTCTCAAAAAAAAAAAAAAAAAAAAAAAAAAGAAAAGAAAAGAAAAGATGATGATGATAGGGGGGTTTATTAGTACTTATTTGCAATCGGCGAACAATGTACAGTTCCCGCTGCTTAACAAAATCACTGATTAATAAAATCGGCTGCTTAATCTGATCAAATTGTCAGGACCGGAATCGAATCAGGAGAAACTACTTTTAAAACCGCTGCTTAATACAATCAACATCGCCAGTTAATAAATTCATAAAAATTACACCAAAAGCAAAAACGCATATTTAGGGTTAGCTAGAAACAAATTTTAAATTCCACAGGATTTTTTTTTTTAAAGAAAATACAGCGAGTCATTACACGATCTCTCTTATAGAAAATTTTATATTTTGTTGCACAAATGTGTCTTATCACGTTTCCTAGTGACGAATTCGTGGAATGAATTTTTCAAAGTTCAATGTTAAGTTCAATGTTAACAAATATTCATTGATTGATCAGAAATAATATTTTTTTTTTCTCTTTAACTACTAAAAAAATCTTTCTAGTTCTCATATAATAACTAATAAACATAATGTATATTTGTAAAGATTTAAATTAGAAGAAAAAAGCTTGAAATTTTGTCAAATTACGATGGTTTTCTTCAAATGTAACCAAAGAGAGTCGGCTTTGAAAATTCGATGTTTTAAAATTTTTTATGCAGTTTTTTTAAAAATAATATTAGAGGAGTGGAGGGTATTATGGAATAGGCGGGAAATATGAAATACCAAGGTTTTGGCTCTGATTAGTGCTGCTATCTCTTCAAAAAACCATGAATTACTCAAGAAGGATTCCCATGAAGCAATACAGTAAGAAGCAACCGCTTGTTGTTGTCGTACCATTCTCTATAGAACAAAATATGTCTTGTGATTTTTAAAAGTTTTTACAGGTACGTTTTCAAACATTTAAACTTACTAGGACACATGTGATTTGAACATTGATGTTAAGCATAATGCATGCTCAAAGAATTATATTTTGTTATTCTTTGGTCGTTTTTTAGCTGAAAATATTTTGTACATCAATTTAAAAGTTCATTTTCCAAGACGGCGTGTCGGGTATTACGGAATACAAGGTATTTCACAGTATCATTTGAAATTGACTTCATGTGTTCAACAAAAGAACCAGAAAATAAAGACGCTGAATATATCTTCTGTAACGGATAATTCTCCGAAGATAAACGAGGAGAAATTTGGATTAAGTGTTTCAGCTGTTCTGTGTGGGCCAGGGACCGACTAAGGAATTTTTGTGCCCAGGGCACTTTCAATTTTTTCGTGCCCCCTTAGAATGGATGAAAGTGTAAAAACTATTTGGGGCATAGGATGGGTAGGAGCAAGAAGGTATACTGTACTTCTCCCCCCCCCCCCCCCCTCCACACATACACATAATCGGTTTCCATATTAACACAATTTTTAATAGGCAAATGGACTAACTAAAAAAAATTTGGATGAAAAATGACTCTTTCTCGGTTTTCATCCTCAATGATAGTTAAAATTACTCTTGTTAGTCAAACAACAAATTCTAACTTAAATTTTATTAACATATGTGATACACAGTTGAGTTAGAGGAAATCTATAGAATTTAATTCAAATACTCTTAACTTTTAATAAAAATTTGTGCCCCCTTAAAAATTTCGTGCCCAGGGCACGAGCCCCAAGTGCCCGTGCGATAATCAGGCCCTGGTGTGGGCTCACCTTGACAGTACCGGAGAAGAGGATGAAGATCATATATCTGTGACTTTTGTAAATAGACTCGAAGCAGAAATGGCTTTCACATAATCTTAAAAAAAATATTTTTTTTTTTAGTTAAAAATAACTATATTTTATGAAGTCTAATTTGTTTTTCTATGGTTTAAACCATAGAAATATTCCATATTACCCGACTATTTCATATTAACCTTCATTTGTAACTTTTTTTTAAAAATAAACTCTTTATAACAACAATTTTTTTTTCATTGACAATTCATCACAAATAATTACACTATGCACTCATCATGATTTGGAGATTTTTATTAAAAATAAGTAAAGTTATTTTAAGAAATGTAAATGGTATTCCATAATACCCTCCTCTCATCTACTGCACAAATTATAAAAATCAAAAATATAAAACGCAAGTAGAATCAAGTAGAAGACGCTGACCTCGTCAAGGCAGCACTTCTAAATTTGTTAAAATATGACAAGATAAAGAAAATTCTCAACTCTTGTGCAGATTTGTGCGAAAAAGCTGAAAAGTTCGCGTGAATGATGAATGTCGAGAACTTTACAACTTCTATAGATGGCTAGTTGATAAATTGGAAAGTGCGTTGACTCTATCACAGCTGCTTCCGTCCCAAAGCATTCAAAGCCAAAATACAAAAAAGTATTGTTTAGCACAAACTTCACGGTGCAAAGCAAGACGTGGGTTTTAACGCTACTCTGACAAAACCGACGTTTAGCGGGATTTGTTAACAAATTGATACAGTCCAGATTTCATACATTGATAAAACTGTACTGTTTTAATTGATTTTACCAAAACGTGCTGATATATTTAAATCGGAACAATGTTGGGTGCGAGAAATTTAAACAACGTAATAACCAATCTTCTGACTTGCAATATGACGGAGCTGTAAATAAAATACCCTTAGTTATTAGAGGAAGCAAGAAACATAGTTGCTTTAGAAGAAAGAATATGCTCGTGGATTAAAGTACTAATAAGAAATTGTGGATGATACCAGGAATCGCCTCTGATTTTTTAATGCAATGATACAAAATGCAAACTGAAAAGATTATTCTGGTTTAGAACAATTGCGCTGTTCAATAAGTTGTATATTTAATGTTGCAACACATAAAATTAGCATTTCTTCCCTTTAACTCCACCAGCATCATTCAACCACTTAATAGAGAAACAGGGCTTTTAAATGTTATTAGAAAATAATTAGCCAAAACATCTATATAACAGAAATAGATGTCTGTGATTAATCCGTGTCGTCTTCTGTAAACACCACAGCAAAATTTGTCGGTTTCTTGGATACAATGCATTACATAAAAATGTTTTGGGAGAGTACGATGGTACAGTGACAAAATGCTTCTCAAGAAAAAAAATGCTCCATATAAAATCGTTTATCCTGAGTGAGTGAGTGAGTGATTCATCATCGCTCAGCCCAAAACCCTAGACCTAGAAGCATGAAATTTTGTGACAATGTTCCTTCTATTACGTACACATCCACTAAGAAGCGATTTTACGAAATCCGCAGCCCCAAGGGGGGGGGGGGCAGGGAGGGCAAAACGTGATTTCACAAAATCCTTTATATCTCAAACAAAAAAAGAGATATCCGTAAAATTTTTGCTTTAAAATATAGCTAACACAAATATTTAAAAACCAATTTCTGGAATTTTAGAAATTCGGTCCCCAAAAGGGGGAAGGGGGCAAAACGTGATTTCACATAATCCTATATATCTCAAGCAAAAAAACAGAGAAATTTTTTACTCTAAAATATAGTTAATACAAACACCTAAAAACCAATTTTTGAAATTTTAGAAATTCAACCTCAAAAGGGAGGGGGGGGGGGGCAAAACGTGATTTCAAATAATCCTTTATATCGCAAATAAAAAAAAAAAAAAAAAAATAAATAAATAAAAAAATAAAGGAAAAAGTGAGATTTTTGCTTTAAAATATAGCTCACACAAATACCTAAAAACTAATTTCTGGGATTTTAGAAATCCTTCCCAGGTGGGGTGTGAAGGGAGGGGAGCTATGGGGCAAAAAGAAAATAGAAATACAGTTAGACCGTTCAAAATTGGTACAAATAGGTTTTAGAGGCCTGCAAGTTGAATAAAGATATTTTCGAAAGTGTAAAGTTATTAGGAGGGGTGGGAGGGGGGTGGAGAAGCAAAAAATAAATAAATAAATAAATATAGAGTTAGATCGTTCAAAATTGGTACATAGAGGTTTTTGATTCCTACAAATCGATTGTGTATATTTTCGAATTTAAAGTTATTAGGAAAGGCGAGAAGAGGGGACGGAGGGCAAAAAGATAAAAATAGAGTTAGATCGTTCAAAATTGTTATCTAGAGGTTTTTGATACCTACAAATCGATATTTTCGAATTTGTAAAATTATTAGGATAGACGGGGGGGGACGATGGAGCGAAATATAAAAACAAGAATTAGAACGTTGAAAATTAGTATTTTTATTTTAAGGCACAATAAATCGATTGCGGATATTTTCAAAAGAGTAGAATTATTACGAGGGTAGGGAAGGTGGGGGGGTACAGGGGCGGGGGCAAAAATAAAGAAATTCATATAGAACGTTGGAAATTAATATTATTAGGTTTAAAAGCCTGAGAAAAGGATTGCGGATATTTTTGAAAGTGTGAAAAAGTTAGGAGGGGCGGGAACGGTGGGGGAAGGAACACGCGCGCCGTGCCCCCGATTTTACGCTGCCGCAGTCAGTGGGAGCCCGGACCGATTATTCCACCAATGAGAGAAGAATTTTTTTGTATTTTAAATTTATGTTTTTTCTTTACGATAATATAGTGATTCTTTAGAGTGTCGAACATAAATGCGCGCGCGCAGCGCACAATGACCTGCGTTGCGGAAGGCAGTGGGGACACTGTGCGACATTTTTCCCGATCATAATTCTTTTCTCTTTTTTTTTTTTTTTCACATGATAAAATAATGCAATTTTGAGACTTCATTAATTATAGTGATTCATTTAAAAATAGTGACCAGCGAAGCTGGCGTAGCCTGCTAATTGAAGATAATGAACAGTTTGACAAGGATTTTTTTCAATGCGTTAAGACTAAGGAAAACCTTCTAATTTCAACCGATTTATCTAACACTAAAATCTTGGATTAGTTCTCATCTTCAAAAGTTTTATTAGAATGCCAAATAAAGACGAAAATTTAGATGCGATGAAGGATTCATTACAGTGCAAAGCCTGTCATACAGGTTTCGCACGAGTCGCTTTTTCCTCCTAAATCTTCCACCACTACTTACAAGTAATTAGCTTCTTAAATTTATAGGCTTAGTTTATAGTAAAAATTGTTATTTAAATTAGAGTGGAAGATTCAAGAAAAAAAATATAGACCATACGAACTTGTTCAATGTGCTCAGATAGATATTGAAAGAATCGGAGCGGACCTGGAAATGTTAGGCCAATGTTACTTTTTGGTAAAAATAGTAAACGCTCAATTAATCCGTCAAAAGACAAAAAAAAAAAAAAAAAAAAAAAAAAAAAAAAAAACACAACTGTTAATTTTTTTTCAAGAAGCCTAGAGCGATGAGCGTCTCCTTATCCCTGTAAATATGTAACTAATTCAGAAATATTAATTAATTATATGTGAAGTACGTGTTTCTGAATTTTATACGGGTTAAGTACGTATTAATTTTCAATTAATAATTAGTAAAATACATATTAAAGTTTAAATCATTATGTTTATTATTCCCATTAATCATTCCCATTAATTCTAAGTATGTGTTTTTAAATTTTATACGGATTAAGTATTTATTAATTTTCAATTAATAATTAGTAAAATACATATTAAAGTTTAAATCATTATGTTTATCATTCCCATTAATTCTATGTGTAGTATGTGTTTCTTAACTTTATACTGATTAAGTATTTATTAATTTTCAATTAATAATGAGTAAAATACATATTAAAGTTTAAATCACTATGTTAATTATTCCCATTAATCATTAGATTTTTGAAATTTCTTTCCGAATTAGTAGAAGAAATACTTTTTTCTACAGTTCTGGAATTTCGTCGAATAAACAACCAGCCGCCTTATAAAATCATTTTGGCTCAAAATGAATGCAATTGGGCATTTATTGAATAAAAATAAAAATGTGAGTAAAACTCTTATAGTTTAGCTTTTATTTTGAGAGAAACTGAAATTCTGTTTGTCCTTTTCATATAAGTAGTTCCATACTTAGACTATTAAATTATGAAGGCTACCATATTTAGGCTATTAAATTATGCAAATGGAATTTTTTTAAAAATCTGCGTATGCGTTGTTAAAAACTATTTAGTAAAAGTGCACATATTTCTTAGGATATTTAACATTTTTGCATTCTGCTTGTAGTATGCTGTGTCTAATGTAGTGTGCCGAAATTCATAAAATGCCTTTGCACTGGGTCTAATAATACTCTACGTGTTATAATTAAAAAAGTGGCAATTTTGTTTTTGAAATTTTTTAAAGAAACCCTTATATCTCCATGATTATATGCAGTTGCCTCATAAAAATTTATACAGATAATTCAAAGGACCCTCATAATCACACGCTACAGCCAAAATGCATTTCAGGAATTACTTTTTACTGTGTAATCCAAAATATTTAGATTTTTGTTTAACATTTTACTGGTCCTCTTTTCCTCTTCCGGACAAAACTTTTACTGAAATACACGTATTGTAATGTGTCCTGTGTACCCCAAAAGTTTCAAGATAAATCCTACAGAACTTTTTTAGTTATTTGACAAAGCGTCTAAATTTAAAAGTGTCCAAATTCTTGGTAGATAGGGTGCGAATGAATGTAGCGAAGAAACATGCAAGTAAAAAAAAAAAAAAAAAACTAGTATGTTGTAGTCACCACATTTTTTTTTCTATATTTTCCTATACAAATTCATTCAGGGCAATAATTTATCAAAACTTTTACCTATTAAAATGCTCTACTGTGATGAAAGCAGACGATTTTGATCTTAAAAAAAAAAAAAAAAAAAAAAAGCATTAAACATCCAAAGAAAGACAATTTTATTCTCTATAAATAACATCTTAAAAAATACGTTTTATGAATCGTTATCTCACATATCAAGTTTTGTTCAGTTATGTGCCATAGGAGTTGAGATACAGCCTTCCAATTCTCGAGAAAATAGGCAATACAGCGCCATCTATTGGCTGATATGCATCCTAATTTATCAGTATATAATATATCATAATGACCTTCTCACGTATCAAGTTTTGTTTGATTATACTTAATAGAACCTGAGATATAGCCTTAAACTTAAATTGCGGAAATAGCTGTCTAGCTGCTCCACCTGTTGAGCAATTGGCGCCAAAAGTTAATACTCACTAACTTAGGTCAAGGTGTATCTACACAAAAATGTATATGCAATTCTGTGCTGCTGTAGTTTGTGAGACATAGTCCTCCCATAAATTGTGGAAATAACTGTATAGCTGCGTCATCTGTGGAGCGATTGTCACTAATAGCTGATAGGCACTAATTTAGGTCAATGTGCATCTACCTATAAATTTATATGCAATTCTATGCAGTAGTTCTCGAGATACAGTTGCCACAAAACTTTTGTCACACACATACAGACATTTTCTAAAAATTGGTCAAATCGTGTTGAGTAAATCTATCGAAAGCCGGAAGTCGAAATTTTTTTATAAATCCAATATTTAATATAGAAGAAAGTAATAAATTATATAAATATGATTTATTACTCCAGTTGTTCTTTTTTAGAGAAAGTTTTTGAGAATACGAGAAAATATCATTATAATTATAAAAGGAAAAAAGAAATAAAATAATAATAATAAAAAAAAAACTTTTTACATTTAAAAAGTTAGATTTGTTTAGATATTTCAAATTTAGATGTTCAGATATAATTAAAGATATTTCAATAGTAAATCAAAATTTATATTATTTTTATTTTTATTAAAATTTTTAAAAAAATTGCAATACGGAATGAAATTTTTTTATCCCAGCCCATTAGAGATAATAAGCTCGACGCCTCTAAGCAAATATAAGTGCTATTAAATTAGCTATATCTTCTTTCCATTATAAATTGACTTCCTTGTATCAAACCACTTCTAAATCTTGTCTATTATGCATCGTAAACTTAAAATCAATTAGAAAAAAAAAAAAAAAAAAAACTTCATATACTTCAACTGGCAAAGTTTCTTACAAAATGTATAAATAATCTTAAAACCAAATATCGATAAAAAATAATGATCTAGTCAATCATTTCGTTCATCTTTTGGAAATTACCATTTTTAGAACGTGGAGAAGAAAAAAAATATTATCCTCGTTTCAAAAAACAGAAAAAAAAAATTACCCTTTTCTTACGCTTAAAAAGTTTCAGATTAATCAAGATGTTTGTAATTCAGATATTTCGAAACAATCGAAAGGAAAAAAAAAAGAAGTTTATCAACTGAAACTTCACGAAATAAGTAAAACGAAGTTTTGAGCATTTATTATTCTTCTAAACTTTCGTACGACTTTTTTTTTTTTTCAAGACATACAATGAAAATCTTCACCTCCCAAAAAACCATTAACAATAATAAGCTCCTAGCATTTTTCTACCTCCCCCAGAAGGTACAAGTGCTATCGAAATAGCAAGAAACAGCCTAAAATTCTCCGACATCTCCAGACTTACTTTTCCACGGCAACCAACTTGAGAAAATCATTTCCAATCTCCATCGAATACCTGCAGCCAATTAGCCGAAAAAAACTTTCTTCACTTCAGCCGACTTTTCCTGTATGCCGTCTTTCTTGTTGAGTCGGTAAACCTGAGAGGTAGACCTAGAGCGGGGAAGAGGGCACAAGTAGTAATGAAAAACCCGTCAAAACGGAGACAATTTTGAGTATCTTATTCCTTTGTTAAGGAAAGTACAGTCCTTTATTTTCAAGTTCTTCCTTGATAAATTTATATATGAGTAGGTCGTGATGAAGAACGTCTCATCATAATGCTTTTGTCGAAGTTGAATCCGAAACGAAATGCGTAGAGTAATTTTAAACGAATATGCGTCGCTGAGGGGAAAAAAAATGCATTATAATCGTGAAATTCAAAATTTATTTGTATTATTTCGCGCTTATTATAAATTATAACAATTCTACAAATTATCGAAAGTTTTTCGGTACAGAGAAGTACGTGCTTATTAACAGAATGAAACTATACTGAACAATAAAGACTCAAAACTATATCATGAAGGAAATGGAGAAGAATTTCATTCGGGTGAAAGAGATAAAAGAGCAATTATCTCAACAGCGGTACACATTTTAAAGTTGAGTATTATTACGCATTTCATTCATATTAAACAAAATACTTCAACTTTTCATTTAAGTTAATGTTTACTGAAATTTCACATTTAAAAAGATTTATCTAACACTATTTATAAAACATAAAAAAATGATTAAATGATTAAACAATAAATTCATAAAAATAAAAGACATATAATTTGTTTACTAACTTAATCGTTTTCATTATAAAAATTAAGGAAATGAATTGAGCCTTTAATTATTTAGTATAGTACATATTCAAACAATATATGTCTTTTTTTTCTAAACCACGTGACTTTTTTTTTTTCCTCCTGAAAAATAACGCATATAAGCACTTTTATGAAAAGTAAACAAATGCAAAAAATTTTCAAACAGATATCAATTTGTCTACATGATAAGTTAAATGATTTTTTTTTTTTTTTTTTTTAAATAAGTAGGGGATATTTAGAATTTTCTTTTGTCTAAGAAATTTCATTATTCTGTGTATCCGTACCTATACTTTATACAAATCTAACATATAAAAGTGAAGTCAAAAATGATATATTTGTAATATATTGCATTTAAGTTATTAAAAACTAGCATGTGAACCTCAAAAGTTAACAACTAAAGAAAAATTGTTTTTTTTTTTAATTGTCGCTTGTTTTGTTGTTGTTTCCCTGTCACTAACGGTCATTTAACTTAGGGCAGCGGTCGGCAAACTGAGGCTCGCGAGCCAAATACGGCTCTTTGATTTTTTAGCATAGGTTGGCTTAGGAATATCCTGATTTTGTTAATAACAATGAGCCTACCATATAAATCAAGTTAAAAAGTTTTGGCTGTCAAAAGAAATTTTAATCAGGGTACTGTTGACATTTGGTTATGTTCAATAATGAGTTTACCGACCACTTGACCTAGGGTAAAAATTTGAAAAAAAAAAAAAAAAAAAAAAAAAAAAAAAAAAAAAAACATTTAAATATTACTATTTTTCCTCTGAAAGGTGGTTGTATTGTATTTCGATAATCTTTCTAAGAAATTGAAACAAAAATTAGCAAAAAATTGTTTTAATGTAAAAAACTTAAAGATTAAATAAAATTTTTTTGGTATTTCAAAGGATAAAAATAGAGAAAAAAAAAAGTTTAGAGTAAAAATAATTCCGGTATTAAATATTTATTTCATTTTTCAATTTTTTTTTCAATTTTTACTCATTTTAAAAATTACAATTTTTGACTGGATTAAAATAGAGATCTACATCTTTCTTTTTTTCCTTAACAGTATACAAATGTAGAGAGAAATCATAAACAATTTCCACACACTTTGTTACCAACCTTGATACAGAAATCATACTAGAAACAACTGATTAAAAAAAGGTCTTTTATTTAGTGGTGCAGATTAATTAAGCTTTGAACATCTAAAAATATTGAATTGTTTTTTAAGTTTTCAAAAACTAGCCCCATTGTTAACCATGTGATCTATATTCATTTTATGTTTAAATTTATGCAGAAATATCGAAATTCAAATCGGATTTAAAATTTTTGTACTAAGATTATAAAATTTTTGATATTCTAATGCTAAATTACTTTTTGATATTTTCTAAAGTAATGATCAATTTAGGCTTAATTTTCGTATACGCACATTATTTCAAAAATTAAACATCCCAGCCTTTGTGATAGTCATAATTTTATGTATTTAAGGATAAATTACGAAGCAAAGAATTATTTATTAATTTTATCAAATTACGTCATTACTTGTTAAAAAAAGTATTATGTGTGATTCATAATTGAGCCTTATATGCACAAACAAAATTTAAACTTTTATTATTGGATTTCAGTTTTTTTTTTTTTTTTTTTTTTTTTTTTTCATATTGTAAAAAAAATTAAATTTAATGCTGAAATGGAACATAAGAAAAAGTTATAAGTGTTAAGTAAAACCCTATCTTATTATAAAACGATTGATATACGTTTCAATATTTTCCATTATTTATTTCGGTATTATAATTGGAATGCAATGAAACAAAATTGTATGCGGAAATAAAAATGACAATTATTTAGCTATATGATGTATGGCTTAAAAACTCATGCCGAATATTTGAAATTCATTTTTTAAGCTATTGTATAGCTTTTATCGCGGGCTTTGAGCGCGGCGACCGAATCAGAAAATTCCGTAACGAAAAAAAAACCTAACACAGTTCGGCAGTCTTCGGTAGACTTCGGCTGTACGAAGCTCGCACGAATCGAGACGAGCTGCTCCGAAATCGGACGAATACGTAAGCAGCTGTTTGTGAGAAAGTATATAGGTGTATAGGTATCTATCATTTATGTGCAACAGTGAATAGCTGTACGCGTACAATTTGTGTATAAAGTGTCTTTAATATGAATAAACAAAGTGCATTTATTTGTGTATAAAGTGTTTTTAATATGAATAAACAAAGTGCATTTATTAATGAAGAAAGTGATGAAAAAATAGTGAAAGAAAATGAGTGAGTACTCTATATACATACATTTTATTATTATCACAAATGCAGTATTTTTTAACACGCTTTTATTAGCTTCACCTGTATGTATGTATGTATGTATGTATGTTTGTTTGTAACTTCTCTGGGAGCAAACAAAAAAATTATATTGTGAAATAAAATCTTTTTGTAAAAAAATAGAACCGACTCCAAAAAGCAACTACTATTAAAAAAAAATTGTATGAAATGAAACTAAATTGCGCCAAAAAGTATAAAATAATTTCCTTCGCCAAACAACCTATAACACTACAATTAATCATAACTTTTGAAGTCGGCGCAAAATTAAATAAAATTTAATTAGTTTTTAAAGGTTTGTTTTTAGATCGGTAGCAACAAATGCTGTCGTCTCGAATGATCCATTTTCATGTTTCCTTTATTATTGTATTCACTGTATACAATTGGTCCATTGGTAGCATCTACACAGAACAGTGGACATTTTTCACAATGCAGAATTTATGTTTCTACGAAGTTAGAGTTTTCTTTGCAAATTTGGTATAACTTTGATAACTATCATCCTTGGTGGCTTTTGGATTTGGCGTTGAAAACGTATTGCAAAAATATACACGCAAGATGTATATTTTCATAATACATTTTGTACGAAGTATTGTTTCATATTCTTGATTACTCTCTTAATATACCTTATCAAATTAATCATGATATCCCAAAGAAATTAAATATGTTTGCCAGATAATTTTGCGATTTTTCTTTCACCAAGGACGTCAGATACCAGCATCTTCGCCAACTTTTGCTGCTTACAAAATCTTATTTGTTTTCTTGAATCAAAATAGTTTTCGGCTGCGTTTTGCAGGTGACAATGTGAGATGTGTAGTTTGAATAGGATTCGATTTTTGTATTGAATAAAGGTATCAATTTTTATTTAATTTTGCGCCGACTTCAAAAGTTATGATTAATTGTAGTGTTATAGGTTGTTTGGCGAAGGAAATTATTTTATACTTTTTGGCGCAATTTAGTTTCATTTCATACAATTTTTTGAAGTCGGTTAAAAAAAAATACTTCCCCTTCGTGAACGATATGGTGTAGAGGTAAGGCGCCGCGCTACGAACCTAAAGGTCCAGTGTTCGATCCCCGTCAGGGGAAATTTTTTAAAAATGGTTTTTAAGCTATTGCATAGCTTTTATCGCGGGCTTTGAGCGCGGCGACCGAATCAAGAAATTCCGTAACGAAAATAAACCTAACACAGTTCGGCAGACTTCGGCACGGTGTTTGTGTGAGTACGACTAGATGTATGCGTGTAGACTAGCTGCTAACTGCTCATAACTGATTCTATCTCTTTTAGACACAATGCTAGGTAAGACAGCGTGCTTTTTGGCCGCGTCCACGAGTGAGTTCGAGTCCGCGACTAGTTGAACCTTAACGTGTATGTATATGGTACGACTGTACGAAGCTCGCACGGATCGAGACGAGCTGCTCCGAAATCGAACGAATACGTAAGGAGCTGTTAGTGAGAAAGTATATAGGTGTATAGGTATCTATCATCTATGTACAACAGTGAATAGCTTTACGCGTAAAATTTGTGTATAAAGTGTTTTAAATATGAATAAACAAAGTGCATTTATTAAAATCCCCCCCAAGGCACAACTTTGACATGAGTCCCCCCCAAGACACAACTTTGATATGAGTCCCCTCCCCAAGGCACAACTTTGACATGAGTCCCCTCCCCAAGGCACAACTATGACATGAGTGCCCCCAAGGCACAACTTTGACATGAGTCCCCCCCAAGGTACAACTTTGACATGAGTCCCCCCAAGGCACAACTTTGACATGAGTTCCCCCCAAGGCGCAACTTTGACATGAGTCTCCCCAAGGAACAACTTTGACATGAGTCCCCCCAAAGGCACGACTTTGACATGAGTCCCCCCCCAAGGCACAACTTTGACATGAGTCCCCCCCAAGGCACAACTTTGACATGAGTCCCCCCCCCCAAGGCACAACTTTGACATGAGTCCTCCCCAAGGCACAACTTTGACATGAGTCTCCCAAAGGCACGACTTTGACATGAGTCCCCCCCCAAGGCACAACTTTGACATGAGTCCCCTCAAGGCACAACTTTGACATGAGTCCCCCCCCAAGGCACAACTTTGACATGAGTTCCCCCCCCCCCCAGAACTTGAATTAATATCAAAGAAAACAAAATACTGCATAAATAAAATAAATAAATAATTATAATTGCATAAGTTAATAAAAAATGCTATGCAACAGCTTTACCGCGGCAGTCCCCGAGTGCCACACGTTTTTTTTATTTTTAAGCTATTGTATAGCTTTTATCGCGGGCTTTGAGCGCGGCGACCGAATCGAAAAATTCCGTAACGAAAAAAAAACCTAACACAGTTCGGTAGACTTCGGCTGTACGAAGCTCGCACAGATCGAGACGAGTTTCCCCGAAATCGGACGAATACATAAGCAGCTGTTTGTGAGAAAGTATATAGGTGTATAGGTATCTATCATCTATGTACAACAGTGAATAGCTGTACGCGTAAAATTTGTGTATAAAGTAGATCAGATAAAACTTGAATATCTCCATTCGACTTGCAGGCCTTTAAAACCTATTAAATACCTTTTCTCTATTAAAATTTGTTTTCTTATCATTATTGTTATCTTATTCATTAATATCAAAGAAAAACCTTGAATATCCCCATTCGACTTGCAGGCATTTAAAACCTATTAAATACCTTTTCTCTATTAAAATTTATTTTATATCGGTCACCACGCTCAAAAAGTGTAACTTGAATTAATATCAAAGAAAAAACTTGAATATCCCCATTCGACTTGCAGGCCTTTAAAACCTATTAAATACTTTTTCTCTATTAAAATTTGTTTTCTTATCGGTCAACACGCTCAAAAAGTGTAACTTGAATTAATATCAAAGAAAAAACTTGAATATCCCCATTCGACTTGCAGGCCTTTAAAACCTATCAAAATACCTTTTCTCTATTAAAATTTCTTTTCTTATCATTATTGTTATCTTATCATTATTGTTATCTTATTCATTAATATCAAAGAAAAAACTTGAATATCCCCATTCGACTTGCAGGCCTTTAAAACCTATTAAATACCTTCTCTCTATTAAAATTTGTTTTCTTATCGGTCACCACGCTCAAAAAGTGTAACTTGAATTAATATCAAAGAAAAAACTTGAATACCCCCATTCGACTTGCAGGCCTTTAAAACCTATTAAATACCTTTTCTCTATTAAAATTCGTTTTCTTATCGGTCACCACGCTCAAAAAGTGTAACTTGAATATCCCCATTCGACTTGCAGGCCTTTAAAACCTATTAAAATACCTTTTCTCTATTAAAATTTGTTTTCTTATCATTATTGTTATCTTATCATTATTGTTATCGTATTCATTAATATCAAAGAAAAAACTTGAATATCCCCATTCGACTTGCAGGCCTTTAAAACCTATTAAATACGTTTTCTCTATTAAAATTTGTTTTCTTATCGGTCACCACGCTCAAAAAGTGTAACTTGAATTAGTATCAAAGAAAAAACTTTAATATCCCCATTCGACTTGCAGGCCTTTAAACCTATTAAATACCTTTTCTCTATTAAAATTTGTTTTCTTATCGGTCACCACGCTCAAAAAGTGTAACTTGAATTAATATCAAAGAAAAAAATTGAATATCCCCATTAGACTTGCAGGCCTTTAAAACCTATTAAAATACCTTTTCTCTATTAAAATTTGTTTTCTTATCATTATTGTTATCTTATCATTATTGTTATCTTATTCATTAATATCAAAGAAAAACCTTGAATATCCACATTCGACTTGCAGGCCTTTAAAACCTATTAAATACCTTTTCTCTATTAAAATTTGTTTTATATCGGTCACCACGCTCAAAAAGTGTAACTTGAATTAATATCAAAGAAAAAACTTGAATATCCCCATTCGACTTGCAGGCCTTTAAAACCTATTAAATACCTTTTCTCTATTAAAATTTGTTTTCTTATCGGTCACCACGCTCAAAAAGTTTAACTTGAATTAATATCAAAGAAAAAACTTGAATATCCCCATTCGACTTGCAGGCCTTTAAAACCTATTAAATACCTTTTCTCTATTAAAATTTGTTTTCTTATCGGTCACCACGCTCAAAAAGTGTAACTTGAATTAATATCAAAGAAAAAACTTGAATATCCCCATTCGACTTGCAGGCCTTTAAAACCTATCAAAATACCTTTTCTCTATTAAAATTTCTTTTCTTATCATTATTGTTATCTTATCATTATTGTTATCTTATTCATTAATATCAAAGAAAAAACTTGAATATCCCCATTCGACTTGCAGGCCTTTAAAACCTATTAAATACCTTCTCTCTATTAAAATTTGTTTTCTTATCGGTCACCACGCTCAAAAAGTGTAACTTGAATTAATATCAAAGAAAAAACTTGAATACCCCCATTCGACTTGCAGGCCTTTAAAACCTATTAAATACCTTTTCTCTATTAAAATTCGTTTTCTTATCGGTCACCACGCTCAAAAAGTGTAACTTGAATATCCCCATTCGACTTGCAGGCCTTTAAAACCTATTAAAATACTTTTTCTCTATTAAAATTTGTTTTCTTATCATTATTGTTATCTTATCATTATTGTTATCGTATTCATTAATATCAAAGAAAAAACTTGAATATCCCCATTCGACTTGCAGGCCTTTAAAACCTATTAAATACGTTTTCTCTATTAAAATTTGTTTTCTTATCGGTCACCACGCTCAAAAAGTGTAACTTGAATTAGTATCAAAGAAAAAACTTTAATATCCCCATTCGACTTGCAGGCCTTTAAACCTATTAAATACCTTTTCTCTATTAAAATTTGTTTTCTTATCGGTCACCACGCTCAAAAAGTGTAACTTGAATTAATATCAAAGAAAAAAATTGAATATCCCCATTAGACTTGCAGGCCTTTAAAACCTATTAAAATACCTTTTCTCTATTAAAATTTGTTTTCTTATCATTATTGTTATCTTATCATTATTGTTATCTTATTCATTAATATCAAAGAAAAACCTTGAATATCCACATTCGACTTGCAGGCCTTTAAAACCTATTAAATACCTTTTCTCTATTAAAATTTGTTTTATATCGGTCACCACGCTCAAAAAGTGTAACTTGAATTAATATCAAAGAAAAAACTTGAATATCCCCATTCGACTTGCAGGCCTTTAAAACCTATTAAATACCTTTTCTCTATTAAAATTTGTTTTCTTATCGGTCACCACGCTCAAAAAGTTTAACTTGAATTAATATCAAAGAAAAAACTGGAATATCCCCATTCGACTTGCAGGCCTTTAAAACCTATTAAAATACCTTTTCTGTATTAAAATTTGTTTTCTTATTATTGTTTTCTTATTCATTAATATCAAAGAAAAAACTTGAATATCCCCATTCGACTTGCAGGCCTTTAAAACCTATTAAATACCTTTTCTCTATTAAAATTTGTTTTCTTATCGGTCACCACGCTCAAAAAGTGTAACTTGAATTAATATCAAAGAAAAAACTTGAATATCCCCATTCGACTTGCAGGCCTTTAAAACCTATTAAATACCTTTTCTCTATTAAAATTTGTTTTCTTATCGGTCACCACGCTCAAAAAGTGTAACTTGAATTAATATCAAAGAAAAAACTTGAATATCCCCATTCGACTTGCAGGCCTTTAAAACCTATTAAATACCTTTTCTCTATTAAAATTTGTTTTCTTATCGGTCACCACGCTCAAAAAGTGTAACTTGAATTAATATCAAAGAAAAAACTTGAATATCCCCATTCGACTTGCAGGCCTTTAAAACCTATTAAATACTTTTTCTCTATTAAAATTTGTTTTCTTATCGGTCACCACGCTCAAAAAGTGTAACTTGAATTAATATCAAAGAAAAAACTTGAATATCCCCATTCGACTTGCAGGTCTTTTAAACCTATTAAAATATCTTTTCTCTATTAAAATTAGTTTTCTTATCATTATTGTTATCTTATTCATTAATATCAAAGGAAAAACTTGAATATCCCCATTCGACTTGCAGGCCTTTAAAACCTATTAAATACCTTTTCTCTATTAAAATTTGTTTTCTTATCGGTCACCACGCTCAAAAAGTGTAACTTGAAATTATATCAAAGAAAAAACTTGAATATCCCCATTCGACTTGCAGGCCTTTAAAAACCTATTAAAATACCTTTTCTCAAAAAATAGAGTTGGATCATTCAAATTTGGTACATCGAGGTTTTCGATACCTACAAATCGATTGCGGATATTTTTGATATATTCTCATTGCGGATATATTCTCATTTATTCAATAAAAGAAAAAAAATTGTTTTCTTATCGGTCACCACGCTCAAAAAGTGTAACTTGAATTAATATCAAAGAAAAAACTTGAATTAATATCAAAGAAAAAAAATACTGCATAAATAAAATAAATAAATAATTGTAATTGCATAAGTTGATAAAAAATGCTGCAATAGCTTTACCGCGGCAGTCCTCGAGTGCCACACGTATTTTTTTATTATTATTTATTTCACGCATGAAATTTATTGAAAAGGATTTTTCTTTGTTATTAAGAACAAATGTTGTGTAGACTTGATGAAATGTAACTTTAAAGTAATTAATATAAAAGGAAAGTAAGCAATAATCTTTCAATGCACAAAATTCTATCTTAATTAAGCGCTATTTTTCTAAAAAAATTATTGATTTTACATCATTAAACATGATATAAGTTTATTTTATTTTTCATTATTCTTACTTTACAAAAGTTTAAAAACTTATTTCTCAGGTGAACAAATTTCGTGAAAAATACAAATAATCTAAACAAATTTTTAAAGGAAAAATGTTAAATTGAGCCAGTTTTCAAGGAAAACAAACATTTGTTTTTGGAAAATTCAAAACATATCATCCTCATTTCTCTCAGAGAAACAAATTTCAGCGTCTAAAGCAATAAATTGTCATCTGACATTTCAGCTCTTTTAAAAGCGTCTCTCGGCGAATTACTCTTATTTTAAAATGCATTTAACGACTTCTCACTATATTCTTATCAAGTAAACATCAATAAATAAACACCATTAAACCAAAACGTTAAAAAGACGATGTAATAAAACCCTGTTCTCAGTACAAGATATAGTCTTTCGTAAAAGAATCTCTATGTCAAAAATTGCTGAAGTAATTGGCGAACAGCACGTTATAATGAAAAAAAAAAAAGATAGGATTTTCTACTTTGAAACATCCCTTAAGCTATGCCGTGTGAAGTTTCAATTATATTTAAGCTGTTGAGAAGTTTGAGTACTCCGAAAGATTCAAAATAATTGGAAGAAGCGGTGATACAGGAAATCTCTACGTAATCCCTAGTTTTTGAGTTGAAATTTTCGCCATGTTTGGGAACAGGAGTATTCGGGAGTATGATTTAATAATCTGGAGATACTTTCGTATTATATTACGGAAAACAAGGAAATGAAAGAATGCGATCGGGCAAGTGGAAATTTTTGTTCTAAACATAGTTTCTATTTGGTTTTCAGCGAAATACCGTAATCCTTGTGCGTGAAAAGGGTGTTATTGAACTTTAATTACAGTAGCATGTTTGAATGAAGCTCCAGTTTTCATTTAATTTGGGTAGTTGAAACACGAGGAAAGTATGATTTCTAAGGAAATTACAAAAGGATCTAATGTTTACCAGCGTCGTTTTAAAAAGTTGCAGGAAACTGTTTCAGTTAAAACGTATATTACCTAAACAAACAAAGTAACAATAAAAAAAAAAAAAAAAAAAAAAAAAAAAAAAGGAAGTTTAAAAACTTTCGTTTTTCTGCAGCAGATTATAGTTTGTTCACAATGGCAAATTTATTGTCAGAATAATAGTTAATACTTTCTTCCATATTTCATAAAAATGTTTTAGATTATTAAAATTTTTTGACTTTCAATTTTTGAAACATTTATACGTATTGAGATGTCTTGAACCTGATTTGACAATTTTTAGAAAATATCCCTCAATCTGGAGGCGACAAAAGGATTGTGACATCTTTAGTTCAAAAACTTCATATTGCATTATGTTATTCAAGGGTACAGAATTTCCGAAAAGTTATATTTATTTCAACCTTCATATAAATTGGTGTCAATGAACTTTTGCTCAAGAAATGGTGCTAACTTCTGGTTATTTTATAATTTTTAATATGGTAGTATAAGTAAAAATTTTGTATATGTACACAATTGGGATTACTTTAACCAATCATTAAGAAATTTTATTTATTTTTATTTTTTATTTTATTGATAACAGTTATATTCAATCAGGATAAATTGTTTGTGTATGTAGGAGCATCGTCCCCCGACCCTCCTCGGGATTATAAATTTCAATATGTATATTTTTGAAAAGAACTCATTGATACTTTAAAACATATAAATGGACCATGTATCTATGATAATTTGACACAAGTTTATAATTTTTCACATACACACACACACAAACACACACACACACAAACACACACACACACACACACAAAAAAAAAAAAAAAAAAAAAAAAAAAAAGGAAAAAAAAAATCCCTTGTCACGCAATTTTTGATTTTGATTTTTTCTCGTTTTTGCAATGTAAAATGCAGTGGCCACTGTTTTGGTATAAATTACCTGCATTTGTGCAAGAAAATATAGAAGAAAGTATTTTAATGGCCACAATTATTTAGTTATATATGTATAATCCTTTTTAAAATAACAATCCTTAAAACATCCACTGACGCATTTTAAATTTTTAGTACAACTATATCCTGTATTGCTGGAAAGTGTTTTACAGACTATGTCAGATGCATAATTTTTTTTCTATTATATGTCCAATGAAACCGATATTCAAAGATTCTTATCGTCAATTTTTAGTATTTACGTGTTTCATTTGAATGTAAATACACATATGATAGACATTATAATAACTTAATTATGTAAAGATTGTTAAACTTATAAAAATTATTGTAAATTTATATACATCATACTTTGTTTTGTTTAGTGGCATATGGCCAATACGAAATGTCATGCGGTTAATAAAAAAGTATCCTTTTATTTTTATTTTATTGACAATATTTAATTATTTTGCACTACTTACATATATATATATATATTTCTTCTTATGTTAATGGTCTAGTTTTAAAATAACAGGTGCCAGGTTTGAATCCTGGGTCAGACATGAATGTTCATAATGGGTTAGAATCTACTTTAAAAGCAGTAAGTAACAGCTTAGTGATCTCTAAGAAGTGTAAAGATGGTCGGCAAAATATATTAATCGATTGGTAAAATATTTTAATGATGTGTAGTTTAAAAACTTTATTAAAAATGTAAAAGTCATAGGTTTTTTTTTTCTGTTTTTGTCGATTTTAATTTTCTAAAATATTTTATTCCTTTTTAAGCTTAGATAAGGGCAAAAAATATTAATTGGTTGAAAAATATTTCTTTGAGTTATTGCGTAATTTTGAAACCCACCCTACCGCGTGTAAAATTCAGGAAACAATATTAAACAGAGATTGTAGCAAATGACTTTGAGGATGATTGCTTTTAGACAAAACAGTCTGACTGCAAAAACTTGTCAGTCTGGTAATTCTTTACTTCAGTGCATGTAGTAAAATTTTCAAAGTCAGGTCTAGACAAAAGAAAAAATAAAAGTTAGTTAAAATAAAGAGTGGTATAAATATAAATTAAAATTAATGTTTTTATTCATAAAACGTAAGTCATTTATTATATATATATTTATCCGATTATTACCTTGACCATCTATTTTATCTTGTTCTCCATACAAAGACAAAAAATTAAATATGTAGTTTTATTTATTCACTGATTCTGCATTACATAATACGATTTAGAACGTATAAAAAATCAACAAAATACCCGACTAAATGATTTTCTAGAAACATGTCGAAAAATCATTTTCACAGATACAGTAAAAAAGAATACTTGAATAATTAATAATTTGGAGAAAAAGATATCGTTGACATTACGATTGCTGCCTTTATCAGATATATAAAACTTCAATATTTAAATAAATTTTCTTCTATCTTCCTTGATAGATATGAACATGTGGATTGGCATGATGTAACTACGATTATTCTTTGTCTTATTTTTGCGCTGACACCACTATAGTTCGAGTAGTCTTTGTCTCTAAGCTAGTATACGGAGGTACCATTTTTGATCGTAGGTCGTGCTCGTCATCTTAGGCATTCAGAGTTTTCCTTGGTTTTCTCTGAAATTCATTTAAATATAGGTTAGTACTTCTTAGAAGGTCATCCTCCCACGGAGAACAATATGCTTAGGTTCCTAATCATCTACACCACCACCAGTACTCATTTCTCTGTTTGTTGTTTTTAAAAAACATAATAAATTACATTCAATTTTATATAACAACAGTCTAAAATATCAATTTTTATTCTAAGGAAACCTTTTGCATTGGATTGCTTAAAAAAGAAATATAGGCCGTTATTTTTCTTAGGTTTCCCGATGAAACCAAAAATTTGTCCAGAATTAAAAATGATAACTTTTTTTTAAAATATATATTTCTGGTCGTTGGGTTCTAATAGTTATTTTTAAAATTAAAGTAGCAATTTTCAAAAGAAAATGTGGATTGAACGTAAAAGGGTTAAACTGTGTATGTATGTCTATATTAATGTAAGATAAGAAAAATTAGTGTGATTGCCACACCAGTTATTCAGTTTATATAATGTTTGTGATGAAATATTTAATCTGTGATATATTTTTTGTTAATTAATATATATAATGACCCTCATCCTCATCTGTCATTCACGATTCCGGTTTGCACCGCTTCAAAACAGAGACTTTTGGCAGCCATTTTTTTTTCCCCAATTTCTTCAATTCAACTTACGAAAACATACATATCATTTTCATACATGTTTTGTATCGCACATATTGTTATTTATTCCGTCTAAAACCTTGAAAAACTATTCAATTGTAATGTTTAAATGTTTAATTAAATATAACGGATCACTGGCTATTATAAACATGAACCTATAAATATAATTATGTAACTTCATGATTATAAACAACGCAATGCCAAATAAAAACAAACATAATTTGTTGCCATTCAGAAAATACAAATTCCAAATGGACAACTCTTTAATTGCAAATGAACGACTCTTTGACTGTTTCATTAAAAAAAAAAAAAATGCTTAAAATATTTCTAAAACATATTAAAGCCTTAAAAATCTTAAAATATATTTGTAAAAACATATTAAAGTCTTTAAATATTTTTATCAAGCTTCATTATTTGTTTACATTGTATGGTATGATTGGCGTCGAGTTCAGTACGTAAATGTCGCCAGTTGATTTTAGTTTTGAAATTAATGTAAAGTTATAGTTGGGATAGAATGTTTGGTTGGGCAAGTAAAGGTCTCCAGTTGAAATGAGTATTGAAAGTAGGGTAGTCTAAGGTGATAATGTCGAGTCAAGATAAAATGTTCGGTTGAGAATGAGAAAGTCCCTAGCTGGATCCTGGATATTTTGGCGATGTTGTGGGTGAGATAGCTGGTTGGGAGTATAGAGTAGAGGTGAATTTGGGTTAGCATGGAGTGTCTGTAATTATTAGATAGTTAGTTAGAAAATACGCAAGCAAAGTGATGACGTCACTGGGCGTCAGTGGATGCAAGAAAAAGATTTCCTATGTTAATCGCCCATTGGATTTTTTGCAAAAAATTATTAAAAATTGAGGAAAATTATTTCCCGATTTTAATTCCCATATTTCGGTATAGATATGTATTAGTTATCGTGTGCATGCGTTAGATTACGTTGTTTTTGCTGTAACATTGATAAAATTTAAATTTTAAATTTCAAAACTTTAGAAAAATAAAATAGCAAACTTCCATATTTGATTGAAAACATAAACATTTCATTTCAAAGGATGATATTTACACAATAAATATCCAACTAATATACTAATTAAAAGGAAAATGATAAATATTCTATCATAATTTGAAGTCAAATTTGTTTTCAAATGTTTAAATAAAGTGTCTGATATAAGATACTCATATGTTGCAGCGGAATAGATTTAATATATCTGTCATCCTTGGCGGAAAAAATATATCGCCAAATTATTTGGTGAACATATTTCATTCCTTTCAAAAATCATGGTTATTTTAACTGAATTATATGAAACAATATATCGTACAATACGTATTACGAAAATAAACATCTGGCATGTATATTTTCGTAGTATGTTTTTAATCGCCAAATACAAAAAACGCCAAAGATGACACAGTTTTGAAATTTAAAATTTTGTCAATTTGACAGCAAAATAACTCAATCTAACACATGGATACGATATCATACCTATACCCAAATACGGGTATTAAAATCGGAAAATAATTTTCCTCGATATTTAATAATTTTTTACAAAATATACAATGGACGATTAACATATAGGGAATCATTTCTTGCATCCACGGACGGTCAGTGACGTCACATTTCGCTTACGTATTTGGAAACAGGATCTTCGATCTTCGATAGTCTTAAAGTATTTTGGTAAAATGAAGTGAATCGTTATTTACTTCCTCTTACCCATAGGGTCGAGAAAGTATTGTTTTAGGGTCAAATTTTCGAACGTGAGTTTTTGTTATTCTTACATGTTCTGAGGTCTCCTGAATACGAAAATCACGTTTTTAGCGAATGGTCTCTGTGTCTATCTGTGTGTCTGTTATCAGCATATCTCAAGAACGAATAGTAGCAGAAATTCCAAACTCGGTATTCTAAATGTGTATCATATAGGGATGCTACAGTAAGCTTTTCGTTAAGATGAAGCAAATGGTTCGTGTACAGGGACATTCAAAAGTATTCAAATACATTACGGCGGTCTATGGGGGAAATTGCAAGTAAGTAGAATTTAACATCTATAGACTGCACTAAACCAAATGAAACGAATACATATTTTTTGTAATAGAGATAGTCAATTGGGAAATTTTTTTTTGTGTATGTAGGAGCCTCCCCTTCCCCTCTGGGGTAGATGTCCTCCCTCGAGTGGAGTAAATTTTCATGATGGGTATCTTTCAAAAGAGCTCGCCAATACCTTTAAAACGAATGGTTGAACCATCGATCTATGGTAATTTAAAATAAAGTTATTGATTTCTTTCATTTTTAACATTTTTTTTTTTTTTTTTTTTACTTTAATATTGAGAATAAATTCAACTTTTTTTTTTATATTTAGTGTTATACTATTTCTCTAATATGGAAATCGTCTGTATTATCATACAAGATAACTTTTTTAAATAATAATATTAATAAATTATTTTTTTTAACTGGATTATTTTTTAATAACCGAGTTAAATTCTATATAAATGTTGGTGCATTAATGAAACGGGGGGTTGAGGGGGGCCAGAACTAATCTTCATATAAAACTCTTCCGAAGCCTAATTTGAATTGTTTAACATAGGTTTACATAACAGTACTCTTTATCTTACCTCTTAATCTCCAACCTGTACTTATAGCATTAAATTTCAGGGTAAGAGAAAGTCGTGTGAGTGACACACTAGATTATTCTTATTATGAGGACTTTAAATAGAGCACTTAACGGAACACTGGGATGTGTTGTTGCTGTTGTGTTTTCGGGCCTATATTTTTTGTCACCCAGCAGTTTTTTTGTCATTCATATTTATTGATCGGGTAGAATTTTTTTAATTTCAGAACGAAAATTAGAAAATATCGAAACACATTTGATTTCTAAACAAAAACTGAAAATACATTTGAATGATCACGTGGTAATCTTCATGATCTAAATATTGTTTTCAAGATTTATCGTTCACATTCCGTCATTTTTGACGGGGCTATATACTAGTATTATAATAATGAATCAAGTTTAACAATAACTAAATGTAGATTATAAAGAAAGTGTATTTTATGAAAATTTTCATTTATATATAATAACAGGCGTATTATTTAGCTGTTAATTACTGCACACGTAACACAATGGAGTAGGAACTAATAATAATTATTAAAAAATACAAGAAAAATTCCCTCCAATAATATTTTAAAATGAACGTAGCTGTGTTGTACGAAATTTATGCTTTTTTTTTTTTTTTTTTTCCCGTAAAGAGCTCTGTTATAGAATCAAGTTTAACAGTATGTTGAGGCGTAGGCTAAAATTCCTCTTTTGGTGAAAGGAGAAATGACAGTCCAATGAAGTGACGTAGATAATTTTGTAAATATACAAAGGGGTAATTTTTTTCTTCCTATACTGAATAATCGGACGTGTAATTAACACGATTTCCTCATACTATGCATCTGAATGCTATTTAGCTACTACACTCATATTTGTGAAATTTGTAACACCATGAAAGAATTTTCAGAAGTTAATGAAATTTATTCTACATATTACTGATAGTGGTACAAGTAAACGATCAAATGTGCAAGACAAAAAAATAAATAAAGAAAGAAAGAAATAAAGAAAGAACGCCTGAAATCAGTACTTTGTGTGCCCGCCACGCTGAGCGATGAGAGCCTGTACACGCCGTGGCATTGAATCATACAGGTTATGAATGTAATCCTGGGGAATGGCATTCCAGATGGCTTCGACTTGACGCCAAAGTTCAATCTACTGTGCGCCCTACTAGTTGTACAAGCGAGTCGCCGACCAATGAAATCCCAGACATGCTCGATGGGCGAAATATCCGGAAAATTAGTGGCCGTGGAAAAAGTGAAACCTGTTGTGCACTAAAGAAGGCTTGTGAAGTCTGAGAAACATGTGCACGGGCATTAGCCTGCTGAAATACAGCACCCGGAATGCGTCGAAGAATGGGAAGGACCTCTCTCTCCAAAATTTCCCTTATATAGCGATCACTGTTGAGGTTGCCCGCAATGTGCACTAGATGGGATCGACAATTATACCCAATAACTCCCCACACCATGATGCTAGGCGTTTGTGCAGTATGACGCTGGATAACACACTGTGGGCGCAGACGTTCCCCCCTGTAACGTCTGACGCGTACTCTTCCATCATTGTACTCCAAATTGTAACGAGATTCATTGTAGAAAACAATTTGCTGCCACTTGGCACGCCACGTACTGTGTTGCTGAGCCCATTGAAGTCAGAGGCGTCTGTGATTCAGCGAGAGGGGAATTCTGCGCAGAGGAACCCTTGCACGCGGTTCATGCTGCAGCAAACGGCGACGAACCGTGAAGCTAGACAGTAAAACATCTGTAGCCGTGCTCTAACGTTGCGCTAACACACGAAAGGACGCTGTCCGTCACAGCCATGCGGATGAGGTGTCTGTCGTCTCGTGCCGTTGTTCTATTGCGTGCCCCACTGCCAGATTTTCGGCTTGTTTGATACTCCTCTGTCCATTTCTTCCATACACGCATCAGGGTTGTGGCATTACACTGCGTGCGGGCTGTGATTTCTCGATACGAAAATCCACCCTCTCGCATACGCGGCCTCGTACGAACTCCGTTAGTTGTTGGTGTGGTACCTTCCGCTTTTGAAGAGGAATATTGACCACCAATGAAACGTTTACCGCAGACAGAAGACGATAAACATATTTCAACACGCCTTTACAGTCCTTTATATACCTAGAACAAGCCACTGATAATGAGTCGGTTCTTGTTCCGCGCATGTGCAATCACTTTGTAATTCTAATCATTTGCAGGCCTTACCTCACTTTATCTTTTCTCTAAGTTTGGTTCAATTTGCATAATCTCTTCATTGTGTTGCTTATTTCACAAACATGAGTGTATATAAGTGCTACTTAATATGTCAGCATTAATAGTTTTCGAAATCTTGCGATTTTTTTTTTTTTTTTCTCTGAAGAATTATACAGTTCTTGATGAGATAATTCTTCAATTTTCGTAAGTTTTTCAACATTTATTAACAATTATCACTGCTTCTTCATTGTTGTTGTAGTCGTTAGTGTCTCTGAATTTTACACGGTAGGGCCCGGGTTCAAATTCCGAACAGGGCATCGATGTTTCGCCTTGTATTTTCTTTGCTATTGATAGCAATGGCCGCCCATTGGGCAGTACTTTACAAATGACCATCAATTTCTCTTGGCCAAACACTTGTAGTAAAAAGTGTTGCACCATTAGAAAGAAAAAAACAATTCTTCGATGTTAAAATATTTTGTATGTATATTCGTTCGTATCTATTGTCAATGATTTACTTTTATTCAGTTCCTTATTAAAGAATAAGAGTATTTATCGTCCATTATAATATGAGTATTGTGGATTATTTCATACATTTCTTTAAACTATTCCTGAATTTATCTCTATTTTGGTTGTAGATAATTTTGGTATTTCATGAACTGTTTTTCTTGCATTCTATAATATTGAAACATTACACATACATACATATATTTCACATTTATTATTTGATGCTAAATGCGAAAATAATTTTTTTTTCTTTGTTCCCAAAATATTTCATACCAAATAAATTATTGAAACTATTGGATGTAAATTTACAAATGCAGCATATTGAAATATTTTTTACCACTGTTTTCTTCTTTTAGTTTTATTAGGTTAATCAAAAAAAGAAAAGAAAAGAAAGACAAATAAATAAATAAAAAGTCTAAAAAAATTAATATTTTATGTATATATTTTATAAAAGTTTTTCTTATAAATGTTTTTTATTAAAATTTTTGCACTTAAAAAAAAAAAAAAAAAAAAAAAAGATAAATAACTAAATTTGAATATCTAATTTATTTTATTTTTCTTTGCCAAATTATAGCTTTACTGTTCACTCTTTTAAAATAAAGAGTTTTAAATAAAACATATAATTTTATCCCCTGAAATTATTTATAATGTTTCATCTCTAATGTACTTAAAAGAAAGAAAAAAAAAAAGAATTATTTTTATTATTAAATCTTATTTATTGAAATAGCTATTACTTTACACAAACGTTGTAAATTAAGATTAAAAGCTAAATTACTAATTTAATTCAATTAAACTAGCTCTGTTTTTTCCTTTTTTTTTTCCCCCTTCAATTTTCATTCCCTTTCCTCCACTACTGAAATAACTGACTTAACTTCTGTCCCCCAAATGTTTCAAATGACTACTAAAAAATTACAAGGTAAAAAACTCACTCTGTAAAAGAAATCCTTGCTATTAAAAAATTAAAAAAAAAGGGGAGTACTCAGTGTGTAAATTACAGAGTTCTTAATACCCTCCACCGCAATTGCTCCCCATTAAAAAAGGTATTTTTTTACATAGACTGTGAGTAAACTACCTTCTAAAAAAACACTAAGTCTCTGTATTTAACACTCCGCACGTTTTCTTTTCTTTAATTTTTTAGAAATGTCTTTTATCTTCTATTAGCAGAATGTTTAATTACAGAGGGACGATGAGCAGATAATGGTTTTCTGTTTTTCTTTTTCGCCAGGGCTCCTGTTTTATTTTTTATCTAATTTAATTTGGCGCATTTTTTCTTTTCGCCGGTGTAGAAAAAAAAAAGTAATAATAAAAGTGCTTAGAAATTCACGCTTCGTATGGATTCAGATAATTTTATAATAAAACAAAATTTCTGAATATTTATCTCAGATATATTATTATTATTATTATTGTTGTTGTTGTTGTTGTGATATATTTTGCTTTATTTTTCAAAAAAATCATAAAATTGTTACGTAAATGCATAGTAAATACATTACGTGTATAGTAAACACATTACATGTAATACATTAAATGTATTAACCTGGATTGGTATCTTAAAAATTCTGAATTGACTTTTGAGAAAAAGAGAACATTGAGGAGGGGTTAAGTCGATAGGTACTCAAATCGTCAGATATTTGTATATTTATTAATGCTTACGTGTACATTTCTCATCAATCTCGGAAAAAAATAAAGATAATAAATAAAATAATAAATAAATAAATAAATAAACACTTTTTTTCCTTATCTTTTCTTTCTTTCCCTTTTTTTCTTTCTTTCTTTTCTTTTTTTTTTTCACGAAACGTTTCTGGGTCCTTCCTGTTGAGATTCGGAGCCTTCTCTATCTGCATGTATATCTGTGTGTATAGATCACATTAGCATCCCAAAGTATCTTATGATTTACTTGAAATGATGTTTCAATATTTATGAGTTACATGACAGAGTTTGGTATGTATAATGTTTGTGTCTCATGCACAAAGACGCATAAAAAGAATTTCGATACATCTATAATGTAATTTCTTTTAAATGCATTTTAACATCACTACTGCTTTCAATGTAATGAAATTAACAGATATTATTAGGATACTTAAAAACAGGTTTTAAGTTGAAAACGGTGTGCAGAGAATTAATAATTAATTTAAAGGGTTATACAAAAGAATTCCAATATGTTATGTGATAACTATTCAATGTATATTTTTAGTAGTGCTATATTTAATAAATTGTGGTTGAGAAGTATGATAGCCCCTTCATATAGGAATATATCATATTAGTAAACAAGTTAATTTTATATAGTTATACATAATGAAGAATATGTAAACATTAATTAGTAATGAAAAATACAAATAGGACGTTGAGGCTCCTGATCCGTATTAAGGGACACATTACTTGTCGTCACTAGCAGTCAAACCAAACCCTATGCAATTCTATAGGGAAATTTGTTATCAGATTTATTATGCAATTTGTTTTATAAATTCCATTTTCATATATAAAAAAAATTATAATTATTTAATTAAATCTTGTTTCCCAAAATATTAACATTTATATTTTTAATATTGCATTTTTAAGATATAAAATTCGAAAAAAAATGTCTTCAGTTCATGCTTTAGACACTACCAGTTTTATATCTAAGTAATTAATGTACTAAGTAATGAGTAATTGTAATATATATACATCCTTAGAATAATTAGGGGTATTGCTGGCAACGACGATAGGTTATACAACCTTTTGTGCTAAGTTAAAATAAGATTTTGAAAATGAAATGTACATAGATGCACTGACAGTTAAATAGAAAAATACTTCATTTATGCATTACAAAAATTCTTTTGAAAGTGCATTTAGGCACAAAAATAAATAAATGAATAAAATAAAAAGTAAAAAAAAATTGGGGGGGGGGGGGGGTAATGGTAAAAATAAATACGGAATAAATAGAAAGGGAATAAGCAAAACTAAACCTTTTCGACAAATATTTTGCATTTTATACACACAAGAGTATGTGACATTAGTATTTAGTTACATGAGCATTTTAAAAATTAACCCGATCAGGTTATCGCTTTTTTCGACACCTTGTCAGGTTGTCGTAGGTCGCTGAAGATCCGAAGAATGTTAGAACACATAACTTGCCATGAAAAATTATCTGATAAAATGTTTGAACATTCTTAAAGGGCAGACTTTAAGGGCAGACCAGGAATAATGGAAAAGAATTTAAACCAATATTTTATTTTTCGCCATAAACACACCAACCTCCCAAAAATGCAGGCATTTACTAAAAAAATCATAACTTTTGAACAAATTGAGATATTTGAAAAATTCAAGTTGCTTAATAAAGTTTAAGAATGGTATTTTTACGGAAAAAATCATGGATCTGAAGAAAGAAAAATAAATGCTTAAATTTGTGACATTTCTTCTATACGGGAATTCTGAGGAATGAGACAAAAGAAATAATCTGGTGTGTCACTCACACGACTTTCTCTTACCCTGAAATTTAATACAATAAATACAGGTTGCAGATTAATAGGTAAGATAACGAGTACTGTTATGTAAACCTATGTTAAACAATTCATATTAGGCTTCTGAAGAGTTTTATATGATAATTAGTTCTGTGTGAGGGGGGCTACCGCTCCCTCAACCCCCCGTTTCATTAATGCACCTACATTTATATAGAATTTAATTCGGTTATTAAAAAATAAGTCTCTTTTTAAAAAATAATTTATTAAAATTATTATTTAAAAAAATTATCTTTCATGATAATGCAGACGATTTCCATATTAGAGAAGTAGTATAACACCAAATATAAAAAAAAAAAAAAAATGTCCATTTTATTCTCAAAAAAAAAAAAAAAAATTAAAAAAAAGTACTATTTTTTTTCTAAGTTTTTTTTTTCGTTAAAAGTAAAAAAAAATCGATAACTTTGTTTTAAATTATCGCAGATCGATGGTTCAACCATTCGTTTTAAAGGTATTGGCGAGCTCTTTTGAAAGATACCCATTATGAAAATTTACTCCCCTCGAGGGTGACTTCCCCCCCCCAGGGGGGGAGGCGAGGCTCCTACATACACAAAAAAATTTTACCAGTTAACTATCTCTATTACAATATATATATATTCGTTTCATTTGGTTTAGTGCAGTCTATAGGCGTCAAACTCTACTTTCCTGCAATTTCCCCCATAGACGTAATGTATTAGAATTCTCTTGATTGTACCTGTACACAAACCATTAGCTTGATCTTAACGAAAAGCTTACTGTAGCATCCCTATATGATACACATTTAGAATACCAAGTTTGAACTTTCTGCCATAATTTGTTTTTGAGATATGCTGATAACAGAAGACACACAGACATACAGACAGACACACAGACAGACAGACACACAGACATACACACAGACCATTTGCTAAAAACATGATTTTCGTATTCAGGGGACCTTAAAACGTGTAAATATAACAAAATCTCGCGTTCGAAAATTTGACCCAAAAACAATACTTTCTCGACCTTATGGGTAAGAGAAAGTAAAAAGGGCTCGGGTCTCCAACGACCCACGATAATCTGATAGGGTTAAAAAATATATTTAACTATAATTTAAACTAACGATACAGACACATATGTATTTATTGTACTTTAAATAATGTGTCACCTTTAATTTGAATTAAAATATTCAAAAGAGTTTATATAAATACCACTTATGCACGGTGTCCTGCTTTTAGGACGATGGTGAAATATGAGTTAACCTGGTTTGTATCATTTATAACCGGAATTGAATTCGGACAACTCATATTAGCAATTAAAATTATAATTGTACCTTCTTCTACTTTAACTAATTCGCACATTGAAAAACATTTTTTTGAGCTCATATTCAGGTTTTAATTTTACTCTCTTTCATGTATGTCCATAAAACAAAATACCCCATTAAAAGAACCTACAGGACATCTTCGATTCTTATTTATTGTTTCTAGAGAGGTCTTAATTTGATGAAATTCCAGTTGAATTGAGTGTTACCGTATTGTATATCGTTCTTAAATAATAATAATAATAAAATAATGGTTAAGTTTAAGTAAGTGATGGGATAACATTTATAGTTTCAACATCTTTAAGATTCTGTTAAGCTATATATTGGATTTGAGAATACTTGTGATGAATTTATGTATTCCCATATAATTTTCCTTTTCTAAACATATATACATTTAATAATTTTGGTCTTATTTCTAAACACAATTAATTGAAATATAGTATACATTTTAATATAGAAATATTATAAGTCCGTACTAAAAACTTAACTTCTTTAGAAAGAATTAAAATAAAGTTTGTACATTACTGCTCTTCTGAATGTCTGACACATCCACAGCAGTTACCTCAGCCGCTCTCCATAATGCCATCCAACAGGGAGTTTCAAAGGCAAGGCATCTCCATCTTCTACACATACACACACATATTCACACACAATGCGGCATTAATACATTTCTCCAGTGATGACAACAAGTGGAGTGGAGAATGGGACGGCAAATGGGGTGGAGGGACAAAACGGGACAAAATATTAAGAATTAATGACACTTTGGACAGACTATGTGGAATGTCTTGTAACTGGAAGAAGGCATATCTGGTTCGTTTGTCAAAATTGAATTTTCACTTTTCCGAAAATGGAAATTTTGATTTTTTTCCCCCTCTCTTTCCTTCATTTCTTCAGGGGAGAGGAAAGGTTTTCGGTGAAAGATAACAATAAAATGTGATGACGTATGCGTAATAAGTAAGTGAGGGATACATTTATGTAAGGCGTTCAGTTGTCTTGGAGGAACAAGCGTGGAAATTAATTTGAAAGATATTGAAATGAAAGTTCATTTATGACGTTTTCAAAGACATTGTATAGAGTTTTTGTGTTTCGTTTTCATTTTCCGGGTAGATATCATCTTTTTATTTACAGAATCACACACGCACCTTAATTTTATTGAAAACGAATGCGTGTATTTCCAAAATAAAAATACAACAGATGGAGAAAAAGAAATCACTATATGACATTTTTAATTATGTTGCTGCGCTGTCTGGTAAGATACATGAACTTACGTCAAGAATTATGAAAAATTTGCTTGGATTGCTCTGCAGAAAAATATTTCTTGAGACCAAAATTTTATTTAAGGGTTTTAATTTTAATTCTAGGACTGGTATCGTTTTGTTTGTTGTAAAGCTTTAACCGATCTAAGTTTCGATAAAAATCTTCATATCTTAGGGAAATCTACATTTAAGAAAATTCAGAACCATTTGAAGTTTTTTTTTTTTTGTTGTTGTTTTGTTTAAGCATTTAAAAATACTCTTTTTGTTTCTTATGAAATAATTTTTTTCAAACTTATTTCACCATAAAACGGACAATTCTACTTGTGCAATTAAAATAATAATTATAATAATAACAATTTTTAAAACCTATCTTCTCCTACAGTTTTACAGATATCACTAAAAAAATATAGTGTGACTCCACTCGACTTTCCTAACATTAAATAATTAGCGGTTGTATAAATAAATTGAAATAAAAGAAGTCGTTAAATAAATAAAAAGAAACTTATAATAGGGTGTTTGAGTACTTTTCTCCATATAGTATGTTGTTTATTTTAACGTCATTGTCCTTCAAATAATTTGAGCCCGTAAATTATAATGGTAAAATTTTTTTCGTTGTATCACTATAAAAATCTGTAAGTGCTAGACTCATCAAAATCCATACAGTTCGTGCGATGATGACCTGTAACATGTATACACATTTTTAGCTCAATCGGATAAGGCCTCTAGACGTTATCGCACTTTAAATAATTTGAACACATAAGCTATAATGATGAAGTACTTTTGTTGTGTCTCTATAAAAAACCACAGGTGTTTGATTCACCAAAATCTATAGAGTTCGTGCAACAGTGACCTTTAATAAGCGTATAAATTTTCAGCTCGATCGAATAAAGCATTTAGACACTATCGCATTTTAAAACATTTGGGTATCTATACAGTTTGTGCTATAGTGACACATAACATATACGTACCAATTTTCACCTTCTTCGATTAAAGCGTTTAGATACTATCGTGTTCCCTCGCATTCATACACGGACATATATAGATACATACATCACCGTAAAAATAGCGAAAAGGAACTCAGGGAACCGCAAAACATGTAGAAAAAACAAATTCTCATAGTTGGATTTTTGTCATGATCACAATACTTTCCTTACATACGTATATTTGGAAAGTAATAATACATAAATTGAAATGTTTAAAAAATCACGCTTTTATTTCAAATTGTGTTGTAAATTCCAGTTCAAGGGTTGCGGATAATTTACATGTTCAGAAAGTAATAAATTTAAAAAATCCCGTTTTTATTTCAAAATGGTTTAAAAACTGCAATTCAACGGATTTAGATAATAAGTATGCAAAACGTTAGCTCCATCGAATGGAAGAAAGAGAGTTATAATTCAAAAACTAAGTTTTAGCTGGAGTTGGCGACACAGATCCCCAGGACCCGCCTAAGTCCGTTGCTGCTTGAGCTTGTATTGTCGTCGGAATTATACATGTACCAAAACTTCAACTCCATCGGACGATAGAAAATGACTTAAAATTCGGAAACCAAGTTTGAACTGGAATTGGGAGTCAGGGTCGTACCCCTAAGCCCATTGATGCTTGAAAACATGTATTGTCTTTGGAGTACACATGTATTGAATTTGTACATGAATTTGAACTCAATCAGATGATAGGAAGTGAGTTACAATTCGAAATGAAAATTTTAACAAGAGTTTAGAGCCTATGAAACCAAACAATTACCCCTAGTCTGTTATTGTTTATGCATTGTCATCGGAGTTATATTTGAACGCAAAATTTTAGCTCAATCGTACGATAGGAAGTGGATGAGAATTCAATTTTTAGATGTGATCCCCCCCTCCCCACACACACACACTCACACGCACACACATAAATAAACGATATTCTACACGTATACAGATATACACCATATCAAGTTAAATAAAAGTATGTAATAAAAAATAAAAACAACTTTCGATTTTATTTATTTCTATATTTCTCCCAATTTTAAGAATTTATTTCAATTTCTAACACTTACAGGTATTTTACTTTAGACTCTTAATATATCTTTTAAAAATTAAATCATTATTAAGGAAAAGTTCTAACTGAAGTCTTCATACGAAAAAAATAAATCTAAAATATCTTCAATAATATGAATGATTAAATATTAAATTAATCAAATAGTGATTAATCAAAAATAAGTTAGAGTTTCTTCACATACAGCAATTTATAAAGAGAATAAAATTACAAAATTTTTGACAGCATCAAATGTTCTATATTCAGTCTATTTTCAGTTCAATTTTTATTCAATTAACTTTGAATCACATGAATAAAAGTACTTTTTTTAAAACACTTTCCAACAAGGTTGAAAAGTTTAAATGACTTCGGTGTGTCTGTCTGTCCGCGCTCTAACTTCCGAAAATGAAACTGATGTATGTTATTCAAGTTCACTATCGGATGTTCATACACACATTAAAAAGAAAAAAAAAGTAAACAGAAGAAGATAATACAAGAATGCTTGTCATAACGACAGAAAAAAAAATGAATTAAAAAAAAAAAAAAAAAAAAAAGGAAAATCATGCTGTTCTCATAGATTATTAACACTTTCCAACTGAATGTATTATTTGCCTTCTATGCACTTTGCCTATGTGATCAAACATCGGGAAGTCAGAAAGACAGACAGGTAAACTAAATAAATTTACAATTACTTTTAAGCATTGTTGGAAAGTGTTACGAATGCTTAATAAAATCGAAAATGAAATTCCACCATTCTTCGGTTGACGGTTGTAGCTCGTAATGTGTGTGAATGTTTTTGTGTAGCCCTGTAAATCTTAATAATGCTAATCATACGGTATCCATACTACATTAATTTCTTTATACATGTGAATACTAAATGTCATTATGATTTGTGTAAAATAGATATAATAAAATATGTTTATAAAAATACCTCTCCCAGAATGCAATTCTTAGAAATTCTTTCGGGTGCCCCTGCAAACAAACCAATGGCGGCATTTACTCCATTTTCAAAAAGAAATGTTCCCTAGTGAATTTGAATAACATATATTAGTTTCAAGAAATTCCATGAATATTTAAGTGAATTGGAGCGCGGACAGGCAGTCAGATAAACGAACAGTTAGATGGACAGAAAGATAGACAGATGGGCTAATTCAAATCACAATCGCTCTTAAAACTGTTAGAAAAATATTAGAACTGCTTAATAAAATCGAAAATGCAATTCCAGAAATTTCAGGTTTTAAATGTTAGTGTAATGAATATTTTTAAAATTCTACAGATTTCTTTTTCTTTCTTTTTTTCTTTTCTTTCTTTCTTCTTTTTTGTACATATGAATAACTAATTTCAGTTTCATAGTGATTTGTGCAAAATAAAGTTATAGAAATATGATTTATAGAAATACCTCTCATAGAACGCAAACTTTGAATTCTTATGGGTGCCTCTATACAGAAACAGGTGGTGGTAGTTATACCATTATCAATAGGAAACATCCAATAACTAATATCAGTTTCAATAAGGAACTTGAATAATCAATACCAATTTCAAGAAATTCCATGAATATGAGTTAGAGCGCCGACACACGGACGGACAGACAAACCGAAGTCATAACACTTATCAACTTTATTGGAATGATTTGCTATCAGGAAATATAATTCTGGCGACTCTGTAGAACACAAAAGAGAAATAAATTATAAAATTTTTTATGATAATAACAATAATAAAAATAATAATAACTAGTATGATGTGGCCACCACAAGACACTTCTATCTTTCCCTACACAAATTCAGGCAGTAGAAATATTTTACTAAATTCATTATTTATAAAAATTATTTTCAGTGATGCATGCAGGCGATTTTCTTTACAGAGAACCATAACACTAAATGTCCAAAGAAAGTCAGTTTGTGCTGACATTTGAATAAATGCTTTTTCTTTCTTTCTTTTTTTTTTTTTTTTTTTTGATGAAAACGGAAAAAAAAATCTATAACTTTGTTTTAAATTATCAGAGATTTGCGGTTCAACCATTCGTTTTATAAAATGCCCATATTAAAAATTTACTGGGTAATGGAGAGTCCCCCTTAGTTGATTAGCGGTGCTCCTATGCACACTACGTTTTTCCTAGTTTACTATTAGAAATAATTCCTATTAATTTCTGAATCATTCGTTAAAAGTAACTCTCATTATGTACATTTATATGAAAGTTTGTTCTATACAGTAGTATTAAAAATTGTGAAAAAATGGGGTGACACTGCCAGGTTAGGTCAAAGTTCAACTAAATACTAAATTTGGTTAAATTTCACTTATTCCTTCGTGAGATACAGTGTTCAAAAAATTTATGATACACACACACTAATGCGCACACACACACAGGCATTTTCTGAAAACGGTCAAATTGTGTTCGGATCATCTTAAAACGTGTAAATTCATCAAATACCGGAGATAGAAAAAATTTAAAAAATTCATACTTTCTTCTCATATGTATATATAAAAGTAATAAAAAGTAATAAACAGTTGATAATACAAAAATGATTGCCATAATGAAACGAATTAAAAAATGATTGGTTATCATGGAATAAAATTATTGTGAAATCACTAAAATCAAAAGCGAAAAAAAAAAAAAAAAAAAAAAACAAGAATGCTTGTTAAAAATGACTTGCCTTCGTGAAATAAATTAATAGTGAAACTTTTAAAATATTACATTACATATATTTAATATATGTGTAACTGGAAATATTCTAAATGCTTTTACATTTAATTTGTTGCCGTGATTTTTTATTGTGAAATATCTCTTTCATTACATTCACTTAGTATTTCAATATATTTTATAGAATTACCACGCGAAACGTAGAACTAAATCATTTGGACATCTATAACTACACTAATGTGTGTAATTTTATTTTTACATTGTAACTAATCATATGTTTAACTACTTGCTTAATATTCAGTTTGATACAAGCGCATAAAAGAAACTGGAAAGAAACACTAATACTATGAAATGCATTCAAGATACTCTAAATAAATATAAAAATTTGTCTGATTTATGCAATGTGAAGAATATGTTGAAAATGCCCATTCTTAAGAAGAAAACAGGCAGCTACCATAAATGTATTCAATGTGTTCATTTCAAAATGTTTTACACCCTGTTTGTTCTAACCTTACTAAAGAATTAAAATTGTCTAAAACTATCAGGTATCTCATTTGGCGACTAACGATAATGAATTGTGTTAAATAACTTATTTGATCTGTGCTTAAGTTTATGGGAAATAGGACAAAAATATAATTTTTTGCTTTTTAATTAATTTACTTATTTAAAATTTTTCTAGACAGAAAACATGTCAAACATACCAAATAATATATATGTATTTATAAGATATTAAACGATAATTCTAGATTTTTATGCATGTTATGTCTGTCACTTTATTAAATAATTATATATATATATATATATTTTTTTTTTTTTTTTGATTAATTATTTTTTTAATTGGATATCGAATGAAAGTCTTGTTCGTATAAAATAAAATCTCTAAAAATGAACGGTGTCTCAATTTAGAGCAAGTGAGTGATAAAGATAAAAGGCTGAAAATATGTCTGTTTTTTGTCATGCCTATCACACTAAATTTTCACCTTATTAACCCCTTAACTGCCCCGGGCGTACATATCCGTCTCGCTAAGCCCATGAATTAACTCCACTGGGAAGTGAATCTCGTAGTTTTTCGTCGGTAGGTAAGAGGTTAAGTGTAGATTATTAAGCGTAAATTACATATAAAAAACTATTGGATATTATTAATTAAAAAGTTTTAAATTTAAAATTAAGTAAGTGAAAGATAATTTAAAATTTTTTTCGCATGTTATGTCTGTAATACTTTGCTAAATATTCTTTTTATATATATTTAGTTATGAAAAATTTAGAACTTTTTTTTTTTTTTTTTTTTTTTTTTTTTAACTCCATATGAAAGGCCTATTTGCATAGATGAAAGTCTCTGAACTTTATATGTGTCCCAGTTTAGTACAAACGAGTGATAAAGATAAATCACTGAAAATATGTGTATATTTTGTTATGTCTGTCACTATATTTGCACCTTATAAGGTGTCAATTTATATATATATATAAATTTATTACAATTTTTTAAAATGTAGTGAAAGCCGAGCAGCAAATTTAAGACCACCGAACCACATAGACCATATATATACAGCCCTGAAAAAACTGTTAAGGCCAAGCAAAAAACTTAATTTATTTCACATCCGCTGATATGAGTTTTATGCAAATTAAAATATAACACAAGAAAAGACAATTTTAATTATATCTATAAAAATTTTGCAAAAAATTAAAATATTTCTTATTTTAAATTTTATTTTATTTTTTTCATATATGTAAGAAGCTGAAAAAAATATTAAGGCCATATAAGATGTTATTTAAAAAACAGCTAATAATCCAAAAACTTCGCTTTGTTTTCAGTTAATTTAATCATTTTCGAGTTTGCAAAATTAAAAAAAAAACTTTAAAGTCTGTAAAGAAACTTCAAAACATTTACAAATATATATTACGCATTTTCAAACACGGTTTTAAATTAATCTATAAAAATATTTTAAAAATTAAAATTATTTTTATTTTACAATTCCTTTTTTTTTCTTTAATGCGTGTAGAAAACTGGAAGAAATGATATACGTAAGGTAAGGTAGTATTAAAAGCTAATAATACAAAAATTTGCCCTTCTTTTCAATTAACTGAATCATTCTCGAGGTCATAGATTTAGAAAGTTTCTTCGAAGTGCCTTTTGGTATGCTTTTCCAGCTCTTTTCAATGGCCATTTTTAGCTCACCTGCGATGTTGTAAGTTTTCCCATTTTCATAAATGTCACAAACCAGACTGCCCCATAAATTTTCTATTGCGTTCAAGTCAGGGCTTCTTGATGGCCATTCAAGCACTTTTCATGATTAGCTTGAAGCCAGGATTTTGTGGAGCTTGATGTGTGTATAGGTGCATTATCTTGTTATATTTCAGCAAGATAATGCACCAATATACACACATCAAGCTCCACAAAATCTTGGTTTCAAGGTAATCATCTCCAAGTGCTTGAATGGACACCAAGGATCCCTGACCCGAACCCAATAGCAAATTTATGGGTTATTCTGATTAGAGATCCTACATGATAAGAGATACTGGACATTGGTCCGCTTGTCGATCCGCCATATTTGTCGAGGCTGTTATATAGTATGTTACCACTACGCTACAAAAATGTCTTGAATGACTCTCTGCATGGTTATCTGAAGATAAAAACCCCATTTTTCCCATGATTTTTATTAAAAGAAAAGTATCAGACACTAGTAAAAGTATTTTATTTTTTATGGCTATCGAGTGGTCAATGCACGGAAGTCCACCGCTTTTGTTCAATGTCCAGTCTCTCTATTGAGGGTCGCTAATTCTGGTTGGTGACATTTATGGAAATGGGAAAACTTACAACACCGTAAGTGAGCTGAAAATGGCCATTGAAAAGAACTGAAAAAGCATACCAAAAGGTACTTCGAAAAAACTTTCTAAATTTATGACCTCGAGAATGATTCAGTTAATTAAAAAGAAAGCGCAAATTTTTAGATTATTAGCAGTTCTTTTAATACTATCTTATGTGTATCATTTCTTCCAGTTTTATACATGTATTAAAGAAAAAAATAAATTGTAAAATAAAAAAAATTTTGATTTTTAAAATATTTTTATAGATTTATTTAAAACTGTCTTTCATTACATTGTGTTTGAAAATGCATAATATATATTTGTAAATGTTTTGAAGTTTTTTTCAGACTTTAAAGTTTTTTCAAATTTTATAATCTCAAAAATGATTAAATTAACTAAAAAAAAGAAAAAAAAAAAAAAAAAAAAAAGAAGGAAGTTTTTAGATTATTAGCTGTTTTTTAAATAATATCTTATGCGGCCTTAATATTTTTTCCAGCTCCTACATATATGAAAAAAGAAAATAAATTTTAAAATAAGAAATAATTTAGTTTTTTGCAAAATTTTCTAGATATAATTAAAATTGCCTTTTCTTGTGTCATGTTTAAATTTGCATAAAACTCATGTCAGCGGTTGTAAAATAAATTCAATTTTTCGCTTGGCCTTAACATTTTTTTCCAGGGCTGTATATATAAACTTTTGTATATTATTAATTAAAAAGGAAAATAATTAAAATTATGTAAGAAAAGAGAATTTTATTTTCTTTACACATGTCTTGTCTGTTACAATATTAAATAAGTACTCAAACACACACACACACACACACACACACACACACACATATATATACATATATATTATAATTTCAAACTTTTTTCAAAATTAGGTAATAGGTGAAAGTTCTGTTTGTATAAATTAAAATCTCTGAACTTCAAATGCACTGAGAAAAAAAAAAAAAATATATATATATACTGCCTTCATCTAGAACGAATAAGTGGTCATTTCCTAAATCCCTAAACTAGAACTATAGATTTCCGAGCTATGCATATAAGGCACACCAATAAGCTGAATAGATGATATCATCGAGAATTTCTAGTCTATACAATTTCTAGATGGTGAAACAATATTCTGAATATGCTTGAATCCTTTGTTTTGCGAGAAATTCTCGCTTGATTTTCTAGAATTGGGTCATAAACCAAGATTATGGTTGCTAAAACTCGTTTCTTGTCTTCCCATTTATTTGCAGAGGTTTTTAAATAAGTTTGACCTCGATAATATCGACAAACGCTCTAGAATTCTAATATGGGTTTCTAGAACTCGTTTTCAAAGGGGACTAGAATTTATAAGGACGACATGGAACTATTTTTACTAGAGCACAACTTAGATACTAGATGTCAGTTACAGAATTTTTTTCTCTGTGTGGGTCTGACTTTAGAGCAATTGAGTGATAAAGGTGAGTCACTGAAAGTATATTTGTTTTTTGTCAAATCTGTCACACTCCACATTTTCACCTTATTAAGTGCAAACTATTTTTCTTAAATAATATTATTAACAATTTTGTATTATTTTTCGTCAAGATACAATGACAAACCAAAATTCATTAAGAAAAATTGACATTTGCTATTTTACATTTGACAAGAAAACGGACTGATGGCTAGTCTCTCACAAATGAAATTAACCTTGAAAAAATTTTGTATAATATCTCTCTCTGTCTCTGTGTGTGTTCGTTTGGAGAACATAACCACATACTATACAAACTATCACTATATCATATTCATCTGTTATAAACAACATAATAAACTAGAGACAAAAAAATATTTATCGACAACATGGAACAATTCGTTTTATAACCATATTGCAGTGAAAGAAATACTAACAGTAAAACTGATTTTTTACTTTCCGAACACTATAGTGAGGAAAGTATTGTTAGTATGTCAAAAATCCGAGATTGAGATTTTGAAGTGTCTACAGTTTTGAGGTCCCTTGAATTCATATTTACTGTTTTTACGATGATGTATGTGTGTATATATATATGTGTGTAGTGTGTGTATGTGTATTTGTATGTATGTATGTGTGTGTGTATTTATGTGAGTGAACACGATAGTGTCTAAACGCTTTGTTAGAATGAGCTGAAAGTTTGTACGTATGTTATAGGTCACCATAGTACGAACCCTATTGATTTTGGTGAATCTAGCACCTATAGTTTTCTTTTACAGGGATAAAAAGAAAAATTCTTTATCATTATGGTCTATGGACCCAAATTTTGTAAGTGCGATTGCGTTTAAATTCCTTACTCGACTAATCTGAAAATTTATACACATGTTATGAGTCACCGTGGCACTTGTATAAATTTTGGTGAATCTAACGTTTATAGTTTTTTTTTACAGTGATACAAAGAAAAATTCTTATCATTATGGTCTATATGGCCCCAAACTTTTTAAACTGCGATAGCGACTAAATGCCTTATTCAACTGAGCTGTAAATTTATACACATGCTATAGGTCACCGTAACACGAACTACATAGATTTTGGTGAATCTGACACATAGAGTTCTTTTACAGGGACAGAACGAAAATTTCTTTATCATTATGCCCTATAAGCTCAAATTATTTAAAGTGCGATAGTGTCTAAACGCCACATTCGATTGAGCTGAAAATTTATGTACGTATTATAAGCCACAATAGCACAAACTGTATAGATTTTGGTGAATCTAGCACTAATAGTTTTTTAGGGACACAAAGAAATACTCTTTATTATTAAGGCCTGTAGGCCCATTTTTTTAAAAATGTGATAGCGTCTAAACACCTTAATCGATTGAGCTGGAAATTTATACATATGTTATAGATCACCATCGCACGAATTGTATAGGTTTTGGTGAATCCAGCCCTTATAGATTTTTACAGCGACACAACTAAAAAGTTTATATGATTATAATCTATGGGCAATAGCGTAAAATTAAACAATGGGGGAAAGTACTCAAACACCCTATTATATATTTCACTTTTGTTTATTCAGCGACTTGTCTTACTTTAATTTTTTTTATACAACCGTTAATTACTTAATGTTCGGAAAGTCGAGTGGAGTCACTCCAGATTTTTTAACGTTAAATCGAAAAAAAAAAAAAAAAAAAATGTATAAAATAACTGAATGTTAGAATTTTTAAGAAGAAATTTTTGCTACATTAAGTATGGAATAACGTAACAAGTTATAATAAAGGAAAGTCCGTACTGATTTTAAAATTAATTTAACATTTGTTGGTGGTTCTACGAAAACACTGGAATTTTTTTTCACGTGTCGACATTTAAAACGTCCATAGTTTTTCATGAAAAAAAAAAAAAAAAGACAAAAAACCACTTTCTTTACTTTCATTATTTTTTCAACATAAATGTTTGTGGCCTGGATTTAATCGATTTTACTTTTTTTTCAGTTTACATAAAACTCTCTTTGTAAAAAAGAGCATTTAAAAAAAATGTTGGAATAGATTAGAGAGCTTTAGAACAAAGCCCCGTTTTTTCTTTCTCTTTCAGTTCATAAATTACAGAGTACTAAATACTTGCTTGCCGCAATTACGCCCCATTAAAATTGCCTCTTTTAAATAACAAAAGACCTCCTCCGTCACATTATAAAAAAGAAAGAAAAAAAGGTTTTAGAGTTAACACCCCACACGTTTGCTCCTCCTTGATTTTTTATGTTGTCTCTTATCTAGTATTAGCAGAAGAACTAATTACTGAACTACGATGAGCAGATAATGTTTCATCAGTTGGTCCCTGTTTTTTTTTTTTTTAAAAATTCTGTTTTTTTTTTTTTTTTTTTTTTTTTTTTTTTTAAACACACTGAATTTTATCACTATTTTTTTTTTCTTTTTTAATCCAGGGGGAAAGGTTTGAGAAATAACGTGCTTTTGTAACAACGGTAGCTTTGTTTGAACAACGTTTTAAAAAATATAATCAATAATTTTTGGGAGAGAAAAAAAATAGATTTTTATTTTAATACTAAACTGAATGAAAAAAATTAATTGAATATATTATATTGAATATATATAATTGAATATGTATAATTCAATATATATATATATATATATAATTGAATATGAATGATAAGCTTAAAATTTTTAGGTTTGCGCAATGTTACGCGAATTTAAAATTAGGAATAAAAACTACAAATTTAATATATTTGTTGAAGAGGATAAGGATTTAAGAAAAAAAAAAAAAAACTAGTTAAAATGTCTATTGGATGAATTAATTTTACTCTTAAAAGAAATATAATTGAAAGAAAAATAATCTGTTATACTTGAAAATTGGACTTTTCAGTTAGTCGCTAATGGCCAGTAGACCATCATAACTTAGTCGCCATTTTTTTTTTTCTTTTGCAATTTAATGAGTGCGATTGGGCGTTAGATTTTCTCAGATTAATAGCCATTTTTTCACCGCTTTTTCTTTAAATATAATAAAATGTATGTATTTTTTTATAAATTTTTACAATTAGAATATAATTAAATGTAAAATGCAGCATAAATTCATTTCATTTCAGATTATTGCACTCAGTAGCGCATTGAGACATATATATATATATATATATATTATAAGCTGCTTATATCTATATATATAAAAAAAGAGTACTTCCACTCACTCACTCACTGACTCAGCAACGCACAGCAAAATCTACTGGAGCCACTGACTCGAAACTGGGTCAGATTATAGAGCATATAGTGTAAGCACCCCCTAAGAAGTGGTTTTGCGAAATTCGCTCCCCAAGGGGGAGTAGGGGGGAAAAAGTTATTTCACAAAAACCTTCATATCTCAAAGAAAAAAACAGATATCCGAAATTTTTTTGCTTTAAATATAGCTAACACAAATATCTAAAAACCAATTTCTGGAATTTTAGAAATTCGGTCCTCAAGGGGGGAAAGGGGGCAAAACGTGATTTCATATGCCCAAAACGTGGTTTCACATACTCCTATATATCTCAAACAAAAGAACACATATACGTGAAATATTTGCTCTAATATATAGCTAATACAAATGCCTAAAAACCAATTTCTGGAATTTTAGAAATTCAGCCCCCAAGAGGGGGCAATATGATTTGAAATAAGCCTTTATATCGCAAACAGAAAAAAAGATATATGTGAAATTTTTGCTCTAAAATATAGCTCCCACAAATACATAAAAACTAATTTCTTTAATTTTAGAAATTCGTCCCAAGTGGGGCGGGAAAGGGGGGTCTATAGGCTAAGAAAACAGAAACACAGTTAGACCGTTCAAAATTGTTACAGATAGGTTTTAGAGACCTTCAAGTGGAATGAGGATATTTTCGAAAGTTTAAATTTATTAGGAGGGTAAGAAAGGGGGGGGGGCGGAGGGGCAAAAAATAAATAAAAATAGAGTTAGGCCGTACAAATTTAGTACATAGAGGTTTTTGATACAAATCGATTGCGATATTTTCGAATTTGTAAAGTTTTTAGGAGGGGGTGGGAAGGGGGAGTGGAGGGGCAAAAAAAAAAAAATAAAATACGAATAAAATAAGACTTAGGTCGCTCAAAATTGGTACATGGAGGTTTTTGATACCTACAAATCGATTGCAAATATTTTCGAATTTGTAAAATTATTAGGATAGACGGGAAGGGAGGGGGTTGAAGGGGCAAAAATATATAAATAAGAGTTAGAGCGCTGAAAATTAGTATTAGGTTTTGAGACCCGATAAATCGATTGTGGATATTTTCGAAAGTGCAGAATTATTACGAAGAGCGGGAAGGGGGACTGACGTAGGGATAAAACTAAAGAAATTCAGATAGAATGTTAGAAATTAGTATTATTATGTTTAAAAGTCCGAGAGGACGATTGTGAGTACTTTTTAAAGTCTAAAATAATTAGGAGGAGCGGGGACGGTAGGTGAAGGAACATGTGGACCGTGGGCGCCTGTATACGCTGCCGCAGGCAGTGGGGACCCGGACCGATTATTTCACCGATGGGAGAAGGTTTTTTTTTTTTTTTTTTTTTTTGTATTATATATATATGTTTTTCCCTTACGATAATATAGTGATTCATTGAGAGTGTCGAACATAAATACGCGCACGCAGCGCACAATGGCCTGCGCTACTGAAGGCAGTGGGGACCTAGTGTGACTTTCTTTCAATCAGAATTTTCTCTCTCTGTTTTTTTTTTTTTTTTTTTTTTTTTTTCACATGATAAACATTAATGCAATTTTGAGAATTCATTAACTATAGTGGTTCATTTAAAAATAGTGACCCGCGAAGCGGGCGTAGCCTGCTAGTTATCTGATATTTATTTAATTGCAATTGGAAAAGATCAGTCAGGAAAGTGAAATAAGGAATTATCAGTTACCGTGCATTCAGTTCAGGAAATCACCTTTCGCCCCATAGCTTAGAGTTATTCCTGCTACTTTACTCATTTTATTTTCTTCTGTTTACTATTTTATATTACAAATTAATTCTATGATTTAACTTAAATACTATTTGGATTGGGTGATTAGACTTTTTGAAAGAGAAAGTATTCTATGTATCAGTACAAACAAATTTTATTTTATGCGTAGAAAAAGTATCAGGGCTTATTGATCTAATCTTACATTGTAATTAATATAAAACCTTGAATTTCAGAAAACACTAGGAAAAATAGAAAAACGAAAAAGGATGAAGTAATATAGGATATTTATATATAATTTTAGCTGGAAACATAATAATAATGATAAACAAACTAATCATAAGTAATAAATGTTCAAAGAAAAAGAGTTTGAATGCTTATAGGTTTATTTTTCAGTCTTTAAAATCGATTGAGCATAATTACTGTCAAAAGTTTCATTCGAGATATGAGTCCTATCATCATTTAGTTTATAACCTTGAACAGCGATAGATGTATTATTTTGAATTGCACAAAAAACGATTATGAAAATTTGTTTGATGACAGATGTTTAATAGAATTTTTAATTTTTGAGTGGGTGAAAAATATGACGGATTGAATGATTTCAGTTCATCTGTCTTTCAACATGGCCCCCTCAATCTGTTATTTTTCTCGTATTAATTTTAGCTGAAAGTCTTCTCTGTGTCGGCAAAAATCTGATTTCGGAAGTGCCTTTGTTAAGATATCTACAGTTGTCACTTTTGACAGGTCACTTTCCATTTCTATAAATCCTTCATTTCTGATGTGGTTGATGCAATGAAAACGCAGATCAATATGTTTTGTCTTCGACTGAAATTTGTCACTGTTTATCATCTTAATTGTAGATATGTTGTCTTCAAATACAATGACTGGAAGATTCTGTTTAAGTTCTAGCTCTTCGAGAAGCTTCAGAATGTGCTTCGTCTCTTGTGCAGCGTTTGCGTAGAGATAAATTCGGCTTCGCTCGATGACATTGCTACGCATGTCTGTTTCTTGGTTATCCACTGGGTGGGGTAATTTCCCAACTTAAACAAGTTGTCAGAGGTTGACTTCCTGTCCTTCTTGTCTCCCGCCCAATCTGAAACAGAATATTCCGTTAATATAGGTTCATTTTTTATACATATCTCTAGATTTAGATTTTTTTTGTTATTTTGAGATAGCGGATGACTGTTTTACCGCCAACCAATCAATCTGTCTTGTATTCTCAATACAGCGGTTAACTGCGACAGATATGCCCGGACGTGTGGCTATATATTGGAGTGAACCACCATCGCTTTACGGTAGTTTGTGTTTGTTTTTAATAGATTCTCTTCGGTGTCCGCGTTAGTGTATCCGGTATCCATTTGGCGTATTCGTGGGCTTTGTATCATTGAGGTTAAAATTTTCAATTAATTGATTAATTTTGTTAATCTGATTTATGCAAAGTTGCCGTTTTGTAATCTCTCGATATTTATTTCTAGTATGTCTCCATATAGTGTAATTTTATAGAATTTCAGTTTGTACAAGCCAATTATACTGTTTACAGTAGATTTCCATTATTAATGCCGATGATTACTCTCTAAAATATGAAGAGTGAGATCTGACTCCCAAAAAGTGGTGACTTAAGAGGTGACTTTTAAAGAGCTCTTTGAACATGCTAGCTGGAACCACCTTTGAAGAGTGAAAAGTTTCTTTTTGAAAGAGTCAGATGTTTCACACTCTATTAAAAGTGACATTTTCCCAATCTCTTTAATAATTCTGTCTTTTTTTTTTTAATTCCCATGAAAAAATAAAAAATAAAAAAATAAATAATATATATATATATATATATATATATATATATATATATATATATATATATATACATTAGGATGACATGTTTTCCTTCGCAATAGATCTAGATCAAGGGTAGAAAGAACAGCAGTTTAGAACTGTTTAGAATCGAACCAGAGCCAACCCCGTAATAGGCAAACCTCTTACCGCTGAACCATTGAGTTCACAATACGATTAATTCTGTACTGTAAAGTATAAAGGACTTAAGTCCAAAAATGTCGATTTTGAGTTAAGTACATAGTCAGACACAGAAAAAATTCTCTATCGATTGGTATAAAGGATTTAAATCCATGTCATTTAGTCTTTGCAAAAATCCATTGGTAAAAAAAGATTCAAGTCAGAAATTTAGCATTAATCTTTGGTATAAAATATTTAATTCAATTTTTTCCCTTTATTAAATGAAGATTGACAATCACTGAATGGTATAAAGCGTATAAAACAACATAATCCTTTTTTCATAATCGATTCTTCTGATTAGTTTTTAGTTAGTTTAACTTTATTTTTCGCCTCCTGAAAAATCTAGAATATGGACTTAAATCCTTTATACTTATCAGTACAGAATTAACAATGGCAAATCATTCTCACCGAAGATGAATTATATTTATCAATTTTTACTTTATTCATCTGTAATATATATATATATATTACAGATCTTATATATATATATATATATAAGATTGCAACGTTTACTGTTAAGATTAAAATTTGAGTTATTTAAAAATTTAAAAATTAGAAATAATTTAAAATAAGTAATATTACTAGAAAACAGATTCTTTAACCAGACAGTTACTTTAAAAATAACTTAAAAATATATACTCGAGCATACATATTTAAAAAAATAGTTAATTTTTTACAAGCATAGCCGCAGAGTTTCTTCAAAAACTGTAAGTTAAAGAAGTAATATGCTACTTGCCTGTTTAAGGCGAGCAATATATTATTTTTTTAACTGGCAGTTTTAAATAAATAAGCGAAATAACGGATTATAAATCTTGTTGTATCAGTTTTAATTAACAGTGAATTATTATAACCAACTTTTTGAAATTTTCATATATGTTTGGCATTAAGGAATATAAAAATAGTATAAATTCCTGCAGACTTTAAGACGTTATATATTAAATATTTACATTGTTAATTTTTCTTTTATAAATCATATACTTCTGCATAAAAAAGCTTTTGCATTACTATTTTCGATATTCTTTACAGGTTGCTTTTGCATTTTAAATGGATTAGATGATAATTCACTCTTTGTGACAGATTGATCATACGTCACTCTTTCACGAAAAGGGGGAAAAGTTACATTTTCGAGAGCGAGAATAGTGTTCTTTTCACTTTAAATGGTATCAAAATAATGGTCACTTTTTTAAAGGAATGCAACACTCATTTCAGAACTTTTAGAAAGTTACCCCCCCCCCCCCAAAAAAAAAAAAAAAAAAAAAAAAAAAAACTGCTATTATACTAACAGAGACGGGCAAGATTAAATATAAGCTGAATAAAAAAAAAAAAAAAAAAATATGTAGAGTGAATGTAAGGGAAACGATGTTCAGGCTAAAATGAATTAAAGGAAGACATCTTTGGGAAAGTTGCTCACAAACTATTGAAGGAATACTAATAATAATAATAAAGTAAAAATAACAAAGCTAGTAGACTGAACGAACATTAAAAAAAAAGTGCAATTAAAGACTGGAGCCGCTTAGGATATAATGGAATGTAGCTAGAAAGAAAAAAAAAAAAAAAAGAAGAAATATAGGAATCTGTAGAAAATGTATTGCAAGTGTGACTTCTACATCCACAAAATAAGGTGAATTATTTTTTCATGTTGAATGTTCATTACCAAATAAACTGAGCATGATTCAAGAAGTTTTGATTTAAAAATAGATAAATAAGAAAAAGACACTTTAGCAGAAATAAAGAAAAAGTGGAAGAGAAGTTTTTGAGTCATTTACGGAAAAAGTTAGATGCATTGTAAAAAAAAAAAAAAAAAAAAAAAAAAAAAAAACTGAATAGAAGTTTATGGTAAATATTTAGCTAATTGTTCCCTAAAGTTGTCTTTTGTTTTTAGATAATTCCAGGTGGTCTGTCCAAGTATACAAAATTTTGTTGTGGGCAAACGGACATGATAGGATAGGAAATTTTCTGGAACACTGTAAAAAATATGTATCATCACACCAAAAACTTGAAGCAGCAAATTTTTGTTGTAACGTTACAGAGAAATATCGTGTAAAATTACACAACTTTAGTGAATGCTCCCCAAATAAATTGTGTTGCATAAAAAATTGTGTAACATTACACTAAAAATATATAACATTACACCATATTTCTGTGACGTTACAACAAATGTTTGAGGCACTTTTTCTGGCTCAAGTTTCTGGTGCAGATGTCACGCACACACACATATATATATGTATTAAAGTGAAGGAAAGACGTACTACTTTTGTGAACAGAACAACAGGAATAGGAAAATAGTTCCTCTCTTTTTTAATTTCACTTCTTCGATCCCTAAAAAAGGGAAAATTTTGAAAAGAGATCTTAAATTTTAGAATTGCCTGGCTTTGATGCATCTTAAATATTACTATAGAAGTAATTTTTTTTTATTTAAATCTTATAATATATACTAGCAGGCTTTGCCCGCTTCACTGGTCACTGAATTTAAAGGACACTCTTTTCTATATAGCTTTATAAAAATAAAATAAAACAAAATACTAAAATTGCTCAAAAGCTTGCTTCAGGTTCCTGCTGACTTCGGCAGCGATTTGGTCACCCGCTAAAACTCAGGTGCCTGTCCCTATTACCTGCGACATTGGTTTACCAATAGTCTTCCATTTAGATGCTTATTAGATAACAGTTTCGAAATAGATAGTATCGGAAAAAATTAAGTATCCCTTTTATATTTGAATCCCAGTTACATATGAACAACACTATGCGTGGTGCACATAATATTTGCTTTTACGTTATTTCCTATGTTTATTTTATTTATCTGATCAACCATAAAATGACAGCAATTTCACGCCAAGTATTACAATATGCTATGACCGGCTATGTCTGTCGCTTGAGACAATTAATTTTTGTGGTTATATATAACTCATGGTTTGTAAACCTGATCATAGTACAGCCTTTGGCGAATTTTGAATTTTTGTCACCATTTTAGACTTAATCCCTTATAACAATATGCTATGAGCGCTATTTCTGTCGTATTTTAGACAACTAATCTCTTTCTGGTTATATATATTTCCCATTAAACATGTTTTTATTTTTATTTATTTATTTAAATATTAATTTGAATTAATCAAATATTTCTGTTCGACGGCATGCAAGTGCAGTCACATACAGAGGCTCATTTATTTGTATGATGAATTAGCATAGTGATTAGTATATAAAAAAATAAATAAATAGGTAAACATTATCGTGCTACACAACTCTCTATTGGCGGCTCTTGACTTTTTGTCGCCATATTAGCGATGGATTTTTTTTTTTTTTTTTTTTTTTAATGAAAAGGGGAAGACTATTTTGCTAATAATTTTATCAGACACCTTTTGTTTATATATAAGAATCCTTCCTATTCTGTTTATTTTTTTAATGGTTTTTAGGTTTAAAATAGTGCTTGCTGAAATAAATTTGCTATCTTTAAAACTGCATTTTTTCTATAAACTCATTTCTATAGTCGCCAAATTCATTACCTGCCTATTGGAGCTTTTTAATGCATTTTAAAGGGAAGATTAAGCTATTTTAACGCGAAAAAGAGCTAGAAATGCAGAAAATTGACATTTTTATCAACTTACTAAGCCTCTTTGAAAGAATTTATGCAAAAATAAACACAATTATTTACAATTTCGTAACAGTACGCATTGATAAAGTGCTAATGTAGTTAGTTCTGTAACTATGATTCTACAGAAAATTTAAAAACATGGTTTATAAAAAGTTCTTTATCTTATAATTATTTATATTTATATTGCGCTACTTAGATTAAAATGGCTGTTGCTATATTAAACTTCTTGTCGAAAAACAGTCTGTGTACTTCAACACCAAAATTTAAAAAATCGTCCAGGAGGATCTATTAATGAAACTAAAAAAAAAAAAAAAAAAAAAAAAAAATATGTTCATAGAGTTTAAATAATCTATTTAAAACAGAAAATGGTTTCCATACCATATTCTGCTGTTGTCACCTAAAATTCATACTTTAGTTAATTTAATAACACTAAAATATTTCTGAATATTTGTCTTCAAAACAGTATGCAAAATAATTCAATTAATAATACTAGTCATTAACACTACAGTTTCACCAAATTCAAATGTAATATATATCAAAGTTTAAAATATAATTAAGACTTTCATCAACGTAATATTAATTTCTGTAATTCATCCATGATTCGCAAAAAGCATGTTTCAAATCAATACGTAAATAATTCAAGCATCAGTAATTGGAATTCTAAGCAAAAGGTTTTCTTTAAATATCTAATAAAACTAAACTTTTGAACGTATTTCTCCGATAAATAATGTTCATCTTTCACATCCTGTAGTTTTCAAGCCGTCCACTGCTCGATCGATATATGTGAAATTTTAAAATAGCCCCCAAGCTAACGAGATAGCCTCTGAGGAGATTTCAAAGTCACTTTACGGGCCAACAATGTCAAGATCAAGGCTCGCCAATAAACCCATCCTGTTCATACATATCCTCCTTTATATTCCAGCGCATAAATTGTGTCCGAAGTTTCTTGATTACCCGTGGCCTCCCACGGTAATTGCAGCGCCATAAACGAAACCGATGATTTTGAAGCTGCATATTGATCATGGAGTTTGGAAAGGCTGCCGGGCAGTGGGAGTAAAGGGTAGTCCACAGCTAATTAAACCGAATCGAAGTGCGAAGTCCACCCCCTCCCTTTAGGAATACATTATAAAGGAGTGTCAGCGAGCTTTGACCGCTGGTGCATGTTGGTGGCTTTTCCCAACGGGCAGAATAGGAAATTGAACTCTTCATATACAAGTGGTGTAAGTATGGATTATATTGCAGAATACTATTGTTAGGGCAAAATGGTAAATAACGCTCATAAGTATGGATTATTACAATTTGCAAATCAATTTGGGAGACATAAGACATCTATATTAAACATATAAATATTTTACAATTATAAGAAATAAAAATTGACATATAATAAGCAGAAATAGAAGAAAATGTAGAATAACAGAATAAAGATAATAAACCTAATTAAAAAAATAAAAACAGGAATGAAGTATATTAATAAAGGACTTAAAATAAAATTACTGTTAAGGAAACTGAAATAAACAGTAAAATTATTAATTGATTACTTTATTCTGACTTTGTTGTGCATGAAAATATTTAAAACGTATTCATTAGTATGGTATATATTTGTCGGAATGTCACAGAGTGGTGCAATATACGATACGTATACACGTAAATATCGTACATATTCTGCAATAAATGATCAATGTTAAATTTAGACACATTTTTTATTTTCAACTCCATCGAGCGTCTGCTGTGGAGGATCAAAACAATGATGGCATGTCTCCGGCAGTGTTGGCAGATCTGGCGGATTTTTTATTCAATAGTCACCAATAATTTTGAGAAGTGATATTTGATATACATAATAGACGATTATGCTTCGAAGTGATTAGGCAAACGTTACATATTAAAAATTATTGGTGGTTTTTAAATAAAAATTCCGCCAGATCTGGCAACACTGGTCTCCGGATCATCCTTAGGGGTGCGTCCCAGACCGTCGCCAATTATCCATAGCTCAGTACTAGTGTGGCGTTAAACACAACCAAGCAATCAGTTCCAGTGAGATGACCTGGAGTATTTGGGTTTTAAAGAAAAAAAAAAAAAAATAGACTTCTAGATTTTTTGTGAGCAGTAAATTTTAATTCTCTGGTTAGACCGTACGGTGTGAGGCTCTAATGTTGTGACTATCCTAGAAATTCCTCAGTGTACATCTACATTGGTTAAATTGGTCTCTTACTGAGGGTCCCAAACAGCATGGTTATAGGGACTTTTGTTCCCACAGGAAAAAAAAAATTGTCTACGGACCTGCTAAGGCAGAAGACCGTAGTTTAATTTATTAATAAGAGATACATCGAAAATTGTACTTAAGACTGTTTTGAGGAAAGCTTAAAATGAAAAAAAAAATAAATAAATAAATAATAATAAAAAAATAAAATAAATAATAATAATAATAATTACATTCACACAGATTAAATTTCATTAACAGAGAAAAGTAAGTCAACGGATGTAGTGTTAAAATTTATATTTAATAAATGAGTAATGTTCGTTTAAGTTATTAGAAATATGTTTTAGCTTATTATAATTTTCTGGATTTAATAATATTGCTTTTAAGTTTTACCTTATAGTTTTATTACTATTAAATTTAAAATTATTTTCAATTAATAAACATTTTTCGATTATATAATGAAAAAGGTTACCTAATTTCTTACATTTACAAAGTGAATTTAGTAGTTTATTGATTTTAAAGAGGAAAGTAGGGAAACTACCATGGCCTGAGATAAAATATAAGGATATTTTATTTGGGCATATAAAATTGGGATTAGCCATTTTAAGAACTGCGTACCTTTACGGGAATGTTTCCAGTCTCGTTGCCAATCACCAAGAATTTTAGCTTTAATATTCTTAAATAAAATGGTCTGTAAATGTTTTCATAAATAGGAATTCAATCGATTTTTTTTCTGGTTTGGTTTGATATGTCGCTCTACGGCTATATTCAGGCTGACTGAGATTTATTGTTTAAAGTAATTTCTGACTTATTAAAATATGGGGGTCACCGAAGAGGGGAGAGCCCTCCCTTCCGTGGAGGATCAAAATTGTGATGGCATGTCTCCGGAGACCTCTAGGGGTGAGTCCCAGACCGTTGCCAATTGTCCATTGCGCAGCACTAGTGCTACGTAAAACCTGGCCAACCAACCATCCAACCAACAGACTCATTAAAAATATTCATGTTAGAATCGGAACGTTATTCATTTGGATTACTTACAGTCGGCAGCAAAACTATTGAAGCACACATCAACATTTTTCATATATATTTTTTATTTGATCGCTAATTTTTATCATCAACTTACTTTTTTATAAACAGCATAAAAACTAAGATCATGACTCCAGAAATATTTACTTAACAAAACGGTATTAGGTGCACATCTTTTAAATACGAATTATTGCTAATGCTTCAATAATTTTGTTGCCCACTGTGTGTGATACGTATTTGACAGAATCATCTGGATACATTTTTATGCACAAACTGTTTTCATCTATCTCATTTTATTAAAAAAAAAAAAAAAATCGAGTCGAAAAATTATTCGAGATTTTAAATGTAGATTTACGTAAAGCTTGAACTCTTTCGAAGCAAAAACTGAAATCCCCCCCCCCCCGAACCTCTTCAAAAAATGAATAAATAAAATAAAATAAAAATAACAGCATATGGAATAAATAAAATATAAGTGTACTCTTCAACCACACTTTTTGCGACTATGGAAGCCTCTGCGCAAGTGCGGATTGAACGAGTCCAGTGTTAAAATAGGGGTGACTGAGAGAAAACAAGCGATAAGGGAACACTGAATAACTAGACGTTTGCCAAATAACTATCTCTTGGGCAATTTTGCATCCCTCCAAACTTTTGGACTCGGTCTCACTGCTAGTCGTAGGAAACGTGGTCGCACTATACTAGTCATGGCATGAGCCTGTGGTTACAGAAACGGATTTGATTAGAAGACAATAGAATAAGAAGCAGTATTGTCATGTTGTCAACATGTAAGGATTTTCTTTATTTAGTAATTTATATTAATTTTAAGAAATGATGCTTAATATTATATATACGATAATCAATAAGACAAGCAAAATTAGACAAACCTTGCATCTAAAAATTATTGATGGATATTGACTTTAAAAGTTGTTCGAAATTAAAGATTTTCATACTTTGCCAGGAAAGGACAATATTTCATATAATCTTGTATTATAGGTATTACTTTTACTTTAATCATAACAAATCATAAGTCTTTTATTTAAAACAGCAATGGACGTGAACAGGCAACATTCAAATTTTGTGTGAGTAGGATCATTGCGCCATACTCTGTGCGGAGGGGTATTCTCGGGGTGGGGTAGGAAGATTTTGTTTTATGCATACGTGCGAAGTGTTCATAGCTATAGTCTAGGCTGACCAGATCAGAGTACCTTTATAATAGAGAAACGTTAAAAATAGCTACAATTATCCTATTTTAGATGTACTTTTTCATTCCTAATAAATAAGGACTAAAAGTAAAATATCAATGATAAATAATTTACTTTCTACATATATATATATATATATATATTTTAATTTCGAAAAATGTTTTCAGAATAAAGGCCGTTCCCAGAAAATGGGGACATTTGGTCAGCTTTCCATATGCTTATCATTTTCATTTTTTTATACGAAATCGTTTGCTTTAAATTTTATTTTCTATGAGGAAAATTTGCAAAAACAAATCCATGAGGGGGAATTGAACAGAGTTCACTTATTATGCAGTAAAAGTTACCCTACACTCAATGTGTCTATTTGTGAGCATGGAGGATCAAAATTGTGATGTCATATCTTCGTACCGCCCTCTGTGGTAAGTCTCTCAACTAAACTCTACCTTCGAGTCAGCCGAAGACTGTCGTGTATATTAATGGTGGCTCGTGCACGTAAAATGCATCGTTACCGTAATGTGGTCCATGTTCCCATTCAAAACAAAACATCTGAGAGTCACCAAAGAGGGACAACCTTCCCCTCTCTGGAGGATAAAAATTGTGATTTCATATTCTGGACCAACATTAAGGGTGACCCAGATCATCGCCTTCTACTAGGGTGACCCTATGTCCCCGAAATTTCAGGACAGCCTTTATCTTGAAATCGTTTATATATATATATATATATAAAAAAAAAGTAGTAAAGAAAACTATTTATCTTATTTATCAGGTAATTATAATAGTTTTTAACGCTATATTATTATAAAGGTACTCTAATATACACCCTATCGGTTGCCCGTAGTGTAGCACGAGTGTGACGAAAAAAACCTATCAATTAAATAAATATTTTTTAACATGGTATGTGGTAAATTTATATCATTGGGCTGTTGGCGAGTATTAAAAAAAATCTCTAAGCATAAACAAGCCATTCAGGACCTCTGTTTTTACATTTGTGCTGCATTGTGAATTAGCTGTGGCGAACTGTAAAGCTAAATAGCTAAGTAATTGTATAAATAATACAAAATATACAGAAATCGACTTTTCATCGGCAGAATTAAAGTAAATTTTTAGAGACCTTGATCCATGTGTATATCGATTCCACTTCCATGTCTAAATTATTCACTGTAAATGAATAATTTAAACATGGCACACGATGAACTATACTTGCATTGGACAAATTACTGATAATTGACAAGAAGGATCGAATTCAGCTAATCGAAGGATAAAATTAACTAACGTAATTTATAAAAAAATTCCGTAATCTTTCTATTATAATGACAAATACTACATTTTCTGCTTTATTAAAGAATATAGTTTCGTTATCAATTATAAAAATAAACTATATTTTGAAATGTTGGTTTCTTTTATTTAATCTTATACTCAAAAGAACACGTAAATTTAACTTTCTTTCATGGGTTTTTGTTATTTTATTCTGTCTTGTTTTCCAAAGAATGGATTATTTTCTTTCCATTTCTTTTCTTTTATTTTATTTTAGCTCGATAAAAGTTTTGAAAAGAATTTATCTGCTGCATTTACATCAAAATTTTTTATGTAAAATTGATCGTGGCTAAATACACGGAAAACTCATAATTATAGAATTTCCATTGGAGCCTTATATTCTTGTTCTTCGTTAAAAAATAATTTTTACTTTTTTACTTACTTTCTTCTGTATTCGATAGAAGAAAGTATTGGTTTCGTAAAAAGTTTCGACCACGGTTTTTCGATGGATTTACACGTTCTGAGATGTCTAGAACACGACTTCACCATTTTTAGAAAATGTTTGTCGGTCCGTTTTTCTCTTTCTGTCTCTCTCTCTCTGTGTGACAAAATTTTGTTGCAACCGTATGTCAATAACTAGTGTACGAAATTTTATACAAATTAATATTTAATTGCACTATGACATAAATTTGTGCCTGTTAACTTTTGATGAAAATCGTCCAACAGTTGGCGTTGCTATCCCGCTTTTTCTAAATTTTTAACATGACTGTATAGGAAAAAAATTCGAATAAATGAGACTAAAGAGAATTGTTTTTTAACAATCATTATGAAATTAAAAAGAATTATTTGTAATAGATAGAAAACTATTTTTTTTCATATATAGGAGATTGCTTATGGCCCTGGGGGGAAGTCACCCCGAGCAGGGCAAATTTTCATTATGAGTATCAAAAGAGCTCGTCAATGCCTTAAAACGAATGGTTGAACCATTGGTCTATGATAATAAAAAATTAAAGTTATCAATTTTTTTTTTATTTTTAACAACAGCGAAAACAGCAAAAGAAAAAAAAAAAGGCAATTTTTTAACATGTCACATCAAGAATAAAATTTACTTTTTTTGGACATTTAGTGTTATACTTCTCTTTGATGAAAATGATTCATCATGGAAGATAATTTTAATAAATTATTTTTACTTAGGGAATTTGCATAGGAAAATGTAGAAGAATTTTTATCATGTAGTGGTCATAATGTACTAGTTTATTTATGGTAAAATACAGTGAATTATCATTCAACCATTATAATTTCATCAAAATTATATTTTTAAATACTAAGTGGGTTTTCAATTGTTTGATCTGAATAAAAATTTGTGCTTAGGAAAAATTAATGAGAGAAAACATATTTGCTTTGGGTACTTCCATTTTGCAAAGTTAAAGAAATACTAGCAGGCTTCGCCCGCTTCGCTGGGAACTATATTTAAGTGATTTCTTTTTAATTGAATAAGTGAAACGTTTAAATAAATATATTTCGATTGGCGACTATTTTCTTCACAGTTTTAGTATGAGATCTCCCTGACAATATCAAACATTTCTTGGACTTCTCGAATCTGTGCAACAAAACTATTATTAAAACGAATAATCTCGAAAACAGTCATATAGAAACGTTAATTCTTCGAATGTTCTGGAAACAGTTGGAGCTGTTACTCGTACAGTAAAAGTCACTATTCGATGAGCGGTCGAATCAGAGAACGCACATAAGTCGTTTTCGCAGCTATCACTATAACGCACGTATGCACGCTTCACGCACATGACCCCCCCCCCCCCAAAAAAAAAAAATAAATAAAAATAAAATAAAATAAATAAATCACTGGACAGCCCTACCTCGCTGTGCATGAATCTCAGAGCACACGAAACTCGGTTCCTCGGAAATCACTATCACGCATGTTAAAAAAAAAAAAAAATCACTGGACAGCCCTACCTCGCTGTGCATAAATATCAGAACACACGAAACTCGGTTCCGCGGCAATCACTATCACGCATGTTAAAACCAAAAGACATCACTGGACACCTCTACCACGCTGAGCATGAATCTGAAAACGCACGAAACTCGGTGCCGCGGCAGTTACTATCACGCATGTTAAAACCAAAAGACATCACTGGACACCTCTACCACGCTGAGCATGAATCTGAAAACGCACGAAACTCGGTTTCGCGGCAATCACTATCACGCATGTAAAAAAAAAAAAAAAAAAAAAAAAAAACATCACTAGACACCCCTACCACGCTGTGCATGAATCTGAAAACGCACGAAACTAGTTTTCGCAGCAATCACTGTCAAGCATGCTAAAACCAAAAAAAAAAAAAAAAAAACATCACTGGACACCCCTACTTCAAATCAATGAAAAACAAATAAATCAATCAAATCTCTCGTAATTCCTCATACCGTAGCTCTAGTTCAACGTAAAATACACTCAAATCAATGAAAATCAAATAAACCAATCAAATCTCTTGTAATGACTCATAACGTAGCTCTAGTTCAATGTAAAATACAGTCAAATCAATGAAAATCAACCAATCAAATTTCTTGTAATTCCTCATAACGTAGCTCTAGTTCAACGTAAAATACACTCAAATCAAAGAAAATCAAATAAACCAATAAAATCTCTCCAAAGATTCTTCATTCTGCGTCATTATAAAAGTGGGAAGTTTTATTTTCACATTTTTATTAATTAAAAGAAAATTAATCAAAAATTCGAAAATCTGACTTCGATGTGCACAATGACCCTTCAGAGGGCACTTTTGTGTTAAATCACGTGACTGTCCGAGCTACCGTTTTCGAGAACAGTGAAATATACATACAGTCGGCAGTATAATTTTTCGAGCACTAGCCAATAATTCCTATATTAAAAAAGTACACTTAAGACTGTTTTGTTAAATAAATCCTTGTCGAATCATGTTCTTAGACTGACTAAGAACATGGCTCGATAAGGATTTATTTAACAAAGCAGTATTAAGTGTACCTTTTTTAGACAGGGATTATTGCTAGTGCTCGAATAATTTTGCGGCCGACTGTATATATGTATACAAATATTGCTCACTTAATAGTATAAGATATATTTTAAGAAGATTACTCAGGGAAAGTTAAAACATGGAAAATCTTAAGCATTAAACATTGATGCTTTATTTTCTATAATGTATGTGATAGCTTATTTGAAACTATATGACAGTTTCATACTTTTTATAACATTATTTTAGCATTAAAATACAGTTTCTTATACGCGTTTATTTAACTTGGTACATTGTTTATTTATGTGTGTGGGTCAAATCTAAGAATTAATTTTTCTCCCACGTCCTATTATGCGACTGAGTTGGAATGCCATATGTATGCATAACTCCAAATACATGCTCAAATGCAATAAAACACAGTTTATACGTCTCTCGTTTATACATCTTTTACATTTATATGCCTTTTTAGTGATGTCCCGATTAATTCCTATTCATTTTAATGTACAAATCTGTGGTTTATACGCCGCTCAGTATCAGTTATACATCTTTTTAACTTTTCTAAAATTCACAAAATTTCTTGATTAGTCATTATTTTTTCGTTCTAAATAAGGGGAACGTTTTCTAGATAACATCTTATATGGAGGAACACAGGAAGGGTCAAAAGTCCTTATCATAACTAAAATTGAATGTTGTTCTGTTTTGTTTCTTATTTAAAACCTTAAAATATCATGAAAGCTTTAGGGCTCTTTTATTGAACGATAAAAATTGGAATTTCAAAGAAATCGATAAGAGTGGGAGAGTGTGGTTTTATGGAAAGCAGAACAGAAAAAAAATTTATATGTATAATTAACACTCAAGTTATATTCATATAATGTTCAAGATATGGAAAATATAATAAGTACTCAATTCATTAATTAATGGCATGATTTTTCTCACACTTTGTAATAAAATTTAAATCTTTTATTATTATTATTATTATTATTATTATTATTATTATTATTATCTTCAAATATAAGTTCTACTATAAAGCAATTTACTAGTTACTATCTTAAAAAACGTTATTAGTTAGTATTTTCACATAAATTTTCCTTCCATGCCATTAAAATTACAATAATCAAACTTTTATTTCTCTCAATTTCGATTATACGTCTTTTCACTTATACGTCCTTTTCCGCCGACGTATGAACGGTGCTTTACTGTAGTAACAGACTAGGGCTAAGAGTCTGGAGGCCTTGGACCCCAACTCTAGTTCAAAATTTGCTTTCGAATTTTAACCCACTTCTTATCGTCCGATTGAGCTGATATTTTGCATGCATGTATACAATCCCAACGACAATACATGCTCAATCAGTAACGGATTTTAAGGGGCGTATGAGACCTTGTCCTTCAACTCTAGTTTGAAATTTATTTTCGAATTTTAACCAACTTCTTATCGTCCAATTGAGCTGATATTTTGCATGCATGTATACAATCCCAACGACAATACATGCTCAATCAGTAACGGATTTTAAGGGGCGTATGAGACCTTGTCCTTCAACTCTAGTTCGAAATTTATTTTCGAATTTTAACCAACTTCTTATCGTCCGATTGAGCTGATATTTTGCATGCATGTATACAATTCCAACGACAATACATGCTCAATCAGTCACGAACTTTAAGGGGCACATGAGACCATGTCCTTAAACTCCAGTTCAAAATTTGTTTTCGAATTTTAAAACACTTCCGATTATCCGTTAGATATCAAGTTTTGCATACATCTATATTATCAACATCCAATTAATTGAAATATTTAGTACATTACGAAATAAAAGAGTGTTTTTATTTTTATTTTTATTTTTATATTTATATTTTATTTATCTAATATTTATTTGGGCGTAATATTTTTTATTTATTTAGACGTAATCGTGATATTTTTTTCTTCAAATTTTTTAAACAGAAAAGATTTTTACACGATGCACTGTAAAACTAAACAATTCACAATCACAAACTACCTCATTAGAATTTAATTAGACTCTTATTTACCCCAAATTGCAGCAATATCAATTAAAAGTACAATTAGACAAATAACAATTATACTACAGTCATTTTAAGAATATAACTTTCTCACAATTCCGTATCCTTAAATATCAGTTTCCTCATACCATTTTACTCTGGAAACACATTACTCGTTTTGTAACGACTCTGGGCTTTGTGGTGGCAGACGATAGAAAATCCACATAAATATGCGCACTTCCATCAAATATATATTTGCAGTACCTGGCAATTCACACTCCCCGAGTGAGGCAGACTCCTGGTGTAACGCTTATTAAATATTTAAATTTCTCGAGCTAAAATAGGTCCACTTTTAATGAATCCGTATTTCACTGGGCTTTGATAAAATAAGCCTCAATCACTTGTGATGAATATAAAATTTATTTTGAGCTCGCCGAAGTTTTAGGAGGTTTCGTCTCTCGTGAATAACGACCAATCTTTAAACGAAATGAATTTGAAAGTTATTTTCTGAGATGGTTTTGATCTGATAGAGAAAATTAAAAACGGCTTTCGTTTCTTGAGTAGAGATTATGTTCAAAATAATTTAAAAATTTAATACTTCTTCTAAATAATGAAGTGATTACTTCAAATATTCACTTATTTTCTTATTTATAAAAGTCTTTTTACACTAATGTTTGTGGAAATTGCAACACCAGAAAGGAATTATGCAAATTGAACCAAACTTACAGGAAATGTAAAGTGAGGTAAGGCATGTAAATAATGAGAATTACAAAGCGATTGCGCATGCGTGGAATGAGAACCGACTCCTTATCAGTCGCTTGTTCCAGGTATATAAAGGACAGTAAAGGCGCGTTGAAATGTGTTTATCATTCTTTGTCTGCAGTAAACGTTTCATTGGTGGTAAATATGCCTCGTGAAAAGCGGAGGGTGCCATACAAACAACTAACGGAGTTTGTACGAGGCCACATCGTTGGGGGCTAGGTTAACTGCGACCCAAAATAACATTTTTATCTCCCCCATAGGTCAACTGCGACCCAGGAAATCTCCCCACCTATACCAAGTGCGACCCAGGAATGTTCCCCTGAAGTTTCCCGCCAAAGAACGTTTTTCGCCAAAATCGCCAAAGAATTTTGCACATGGTTATAATTTAGTATGGGACGTGTAATTTTTAATTTATTGGGTAATAAATTTTAATTTATAGCGTGTTGCTTTTCTCAGTAATGGCTTCAGAAATTTACATTTCCATCTAATTTTTACTGATTTATTTTTTGGGGAAAGGATGGGGAGGCACATTAAATTACTATATAAGCATAGGGAAAAAAAAAAATAAAAAAAAAAAATAACCTTTAAATGCATAGTGATGCATATTTGAATCATATATATATATATATATATACCGGGTGATTCAAAATAGATGTTACAGCGATTATCTCGTAAACTAAGAAAGATAGAAACAAACTTCCAATTACAAAATTGATGCAAATTAAGAGTAGATTTCAGATATGGCATTCTTTTGTACAAGGGGCTGTATACATATTAAATACGAAATTTAATTTTTATACGGCCCCTCCTATCATATGACTTATATTTAGAAAAATATTCTCCTCGCTCTAACAGTCAAAATAAAAAAAAAATCGTCTCTCTAAGTCAAAATCTCGCTGAGTTATTGCAATTTGAAAATTCTAGCTTTTTTCGCCAAGTCTTAAGGGGTTGTATCAAAAGTGAATTACTATTGCTTTTGTAATAAGGCACACGTTAATCAGCGAATGGGGGGGGGGGAAAGAAAAAGAAATCATTCAGGGAAAGACGGCTATTTTAACCTGTTATGTCTCCTTTTCCCTAGTGAATACACTCATTGATAATACTCATTGATAATTTAACAAATAAAATTTATGAATAATTTATGTACTGAAAGGGAATTTTCAAATGCATTTTTCTTTCTTTATACGTTCTCTTACTCATATACACGGTGTAGAGAAAGAATTGTGTTTGAGTCAAATTTCCGAAAATTAGCTTTTGTTATATTTGCACATTTTCAGATCCTCTGCATTCAAAAATCATGTTTTTAGTGGTTGGTCTCTCTCTCTCTCTCTCTCTCTCTCTCTGTGTGTGTGTGTGTCTGTGTGTTATTAGAATATCTCAAGAACAAATAGTAGCAGAAAATCCAGTTCGACATTCTAAATCCGTATCATATTGCGGTGCTACACTAAAGTATTCGTTATAATCAGAAAATTGTTTGTTTACAGGGTCATCCAAAAGAATTCAAATACATTACGTCTGTGAGCGAAATTTCTCATATGTACAGTGTGACATGGATAGACTGCCTTAAACAAAATGAAAAGAACAAATTTTTTATACGCATAAAAGCATGTTTTATGTAGATTGTGGTATAGCAACCATTCATCATTCATTTACAGGGTTACCCAGAGTATTTCGATATATTGAAGCTATACTTGGGAATTGCTGGAAGTGTATTTCATTTTGTGCTACTTGTTTTACATATAACACTAAAGTTACGTACACAAAGTCATGTGTATATAGTTTATAGACAATATACAGGGCTACCCAAAATTAAGGTAAACATTTTTTTTTAAATTATTATTAAATGTAATTGGTGTAAGTGTTTGCTGCATTTTTTTTTTTTTTCGAAGAACACTGCTGACACAGAACGCAAAATTAATTTCTCATACCCATACTGTAAACAAAGTAGCTTTTGGAGAGCGATTTTTTTTCTGCATAATATGACATTTTGAGGCCTCCTGAATACGGAAGGTAAATTTTTATTCGTTGATCTGTATATATATGAATTATCAGCATAATTTAACAACAAATAATCTGGGGTGCCACTCACACGACTTTCTATTACCCTGAAATTTAATACCATAAATACAGGTTGGAAATTAAGAGGTAACATAAAGAGTACTGTTGTGTAAACCTACGTTAAAATAATTTAAATTAAGCTTCGGAAGAGTTTTAATGATAATTAGTTCTGTGTGAGGGGGATCTCCGGAAATTATTCGTTTCCTGAAATTATTCGACGCAGGCAATAATCAAACATTAAAAAATATGGCTTTGGTAATAAGGAAGCCTTAAAACGTGTAAATACACAAAACACAAGCGATGCATATTTAGCTTAAAAACATACATTATTTATTATATGTCTATGAGGAATTCATTTACATTCCTGAGAAGCGATGAAATACGAATTTGGTACTTTGGATTCCATATCTAGTTGCCACTTGAAAAGTTGATGAAGGTTTGCAAGTTTCAAGGATATTGATAACAGACTTTATTTTTGTTTTGATAAGAATAGGCACTATAATTAAACGAGGGTTGAGAAGGGCGGTAACCCCCTGGCATAGAATTATACATCTATACCATATCATATTCTATACAAATCATTATTTTAGAATATTAATAATAAATATGAATTTCCTTGTAATTTTTACAGTATAAAGTTATTTAAATGTAATTCATAAGAATATCTGTCCCAAAACGCAATACATTGGCATATTTTGTGCGTTCCTGTACATAAACCATTTGTAAAGAATTAATTAATACCATTTTAAATAGGGAATATCATATAATAAACCTGAATAACATATATCATTTCTGAAAATTTCTGAAAATATTTACAGACGCTGGGGGTGGGCAGACGGACAGATGGACAGTCAGACAAAAAAAGAAAAAAATATATATATGCAAATTGAAATCTTATTCACAGTTAAAAATTGTTAGAAAATGTTTAATGTAAACGAAAATACAATTCCAGCAAATGTCCAATAATAACCCTTAACGTAACTGAATATTTTTGCGTGCCCTGTAAATCTAATGTTAGTCGTACTGTACAGTATAGAAAGCATTCTTTTGTGCACATGAATAACATATTTCAATTTCATTAAGATTTATGCAAAGTAATTAAATTTTGGTTTATAGAAATATCTTCACATAGAACGCAATGCTTTGGAATACTTTCGGGTGTCCCTGTATACAAACTAGTGATGGTGTTTACTCCATTTTCTATAGAAAATATCCGATAGAAAACTATAATAACGTATTTCAATTTTATTAATATATGCATAAATTAAAGGTATTAAAATATGGTTTATAAAAATACCTCTCATAGAACACAATGCTTTGGAATACTTTCGGGTGTCCCTGTGCACAAGCTAGCAGATGTATTCACTCCATTTTCAATAAGGAACATCCGATAGTGACCTCAAATAACATATATCAGTTTCAGGAAATTCTATGAATATTCACGGGAGTTAGAGTGCAGACACACAGAAAGACGGATGGACAGACACACAAATCGAAGTCATTAACACTTTTCAATCTTGCTGGAATTGTTAAAGAGCCGTGATGGAAAGTGGTAAAAATAAAACGCGAAAATTTCACACGGTTTTGCTAGTCTTTTAGTTTTTTCCCTCTCTTAACGTGTTTTAATTTGCAGGGGACCCCCTCAGAAATTTAACTATTAAATTTTTTAACAATACGAAATAATGTAAATTTGCATGAAGTTCTTAAAACTGTTGATTTCACGTGCTTGAATGATTTTAGTTGCTATTTTAAAATAAAGGATCTTTTTTTAATTTTTCTCAACTCATACATAACCCCCTAAAGTTAGCCCGTTGGCGTCGAAAAATAGATGCCAAAATTGAAAAAAAAGTGATGTAAGTCATCATTTTCAAATTGCAATAACTCAGCGAGATTTTGACTTAGAGAGATGATTTTTTTTTATTTTGCTTGTTAGAGCGAGGAGAATATTTTTCTAAATATAAGTCACATGATAGAAGGGATCGTATAAAAATTAAATTTCCTATTTAATATGTATACAGCCCCTTTGACAAAAAAATGCCATATCTGAAATCTACTCTTAATTTGCTCTAATTTTGTAATTGGAAGTATGTTTCTATCTTTCTTAGTTTACGATATAATTGCTGTAACATCTATTTTGAATCACCCGGTATATATATATATATATATAAATGGGTTTTTGTAATTCTTGGTGAAGTTTCCATTAACTAATCAATATATAATATACAAATTAGCATATTACACAAAAAAAAGAAACCTGATTTTTTTTTTCCGTTGAATTTTCTGTGCAATAAAATTATCTTACATTTGAATACAATCTTTTGGAAGAAATAAAAATCATGCGTTTAAGGGTTAATGCAGTTACATAAATATGAAGAAATATAATTGAAAAATGCAGCACGCATACAGTTAAAACTCTCTCTCTCTCTCTCTCTCTATATATATATATATATATATATAAAGAGAGAGAGAGAGAGAGAGAGAGAGAGAGAGAGAGAGAATGCTATCTTAAAAAGTAGATGTAAAATTTAAAGTTTAATTTTTTTTGGCAACAATTATAAATTAAAATAAATAATTTAATAAAAGTTTAGAAGTTAGAATTTCTAATTTTATTATCCTTTTTCGTTAAACAAGATAATAATATTGGTGATAAACAGATATTATCAGAAATATGTGAACTTATGTATTTCTTATTGAAAATTCATAGAGTTTTGGAAATGTTATTTTAAGTATCTGTATTGAAAACAAGAACTTCCATTAAATTTTGAAATTAAAGAAAGTTGTGTATAATTTTGAAATATCAATACAATATTTTTTTTTTTTTTTTTTTTGTGTGTGTGCGCGCGTGTGTGTATGCAGTTGTGCCAAATTTAGTTTCTGTGACCAAAATTACTTTTATTTAATCGTAAATAAGAAAAGGAAGAAAGAAACTGACATATTTTATCTCATATTTGCATGAAATCAGTGGAAAATGGCATCATGATTAAAAAGCAATCTATCTGTATAATAAAAATCCAAGGCTGTTTTTTAAGTGATCCATAAGCGAAAACTGCCGCATTAAAAAGATGGTGGACGGTATAACTAGCTCTTTTAAATTACTTACAGTTCTGAAAGTTAGTATACATATATATGTATATATAGAAATGTGTCAACTATATTAAAACATCGAAAAATATTTAAATAAAAAATAAATTGAAAAATTTAAACATTTCTAATTGTTTCATGCTAATTAGTTTTTAAATTTTGCTTTCGATATTACACTTTTATATTTTATTAATATATGCTAAACTTAAATGGATATTACTTTGTGTACTGATTAATAAGAAAATTTTTTTTACCATATTTTTTGGCTTAAACAGAAAATATTTGCGTAAAATTTCAGCATTTAAACAGAAAAAAAATAAAAATAACTAAAATTAATTTAGCAATTAATCTGCAGAGTAATACCAAATGTGTTTAGAATGTATTGTTAAACTATAATAATTTCAAATTTAGCAAAAAATTAAAAAATTAGTTGACATAAACATTTTTAAAATTTTTCAAATGATAATAGTAATAATAAATTATAATTGTGAATTTTATCTTTTTACTTTCTTTTATAATTAATAGAAGAAAGTATTGGATTCGTAAAAATTTTCGACTTCGGGTTTTTGATGGATTTGCACGTTTTGAGAGCTGTAGAACACGATTTGACCATTTTTAGAAAATGCCTGTCTGTCTCTGTGTGACAAAATTTTGTGCAACTATATCTCAGGAACTACTGCACAGAATTTCATACAAATTAGTATGTAGTGACACCTTGTATCATATAGGGAGGCTACACTAAGCTTTTCGTTGAGCGGAAGCAAATGGTTCGTGTACAGAGACACTCAAAAGTATTCAAGTACATAACGTCTATGGGGGAAATTGCAGGTAAGGAGAGTTTAACATCTATAAACTGCACTAAACAAAATGAAACGAATATATATTTTGTGTAATAGAGATAGTCAACTGGAAAAAAAAAATGTGTATGTAGGAGCCTCGCCTCCCGCCTCGGGGAGAGTAAATTTTCATGATGGGTATCTTTCAAAAGAGCTCGCCAATACCTTTAAAATGAATGCCTAAACCATCGATCTGCGATAATTTAAAATAAAGTTATCATTTTTTTTTTCTTATGTAATATTGGCAATAAAATTGACTTTTTTTTGGGATATTTAGTGGTATACTACTTCTGTAAAATTGGAAATCGTCTGCATTATCATGGAAGATAGTTTTTTAAAATAATAGTGAATTTGTATAGGAAAATATAGAAGAAAGTCATGTGGTGGCCACAACATACTAGTTTTTTTAAGTAAACGTTTTAGAGAAATTTTAATATACTTAATGCTGATTCTTTTCAATATATATATATATATATATATATAAACTTTCACAATTCAAATATGAGGATTAAAATTTTGATTTTTAACGTCCACCATTCCCCAAATATACTTAAAAAAAAAACTTAAGTGATAGGTTTTAATGTGCTATACACACTGGTGTTCAAAATTAAAGGAAAAACCTCCTTTCCCATTTTCTTCTTTTGCGCATAACTTTTAAACAAGTCAACATATGAGCATAAAATTTGAATGGCATATTAGTTATCACATCATTAATCGAATTTTATATAACTTTAGCATATGTAATAATTTTTAAACTAATAGTTATTTAATTTTTCTTAAACGTAAGCTTTGAAAAAAATTAAATTTTAACAATTTAAAAAAAGAAAAGAAATATAGTGGTAAGGATGCATTACAGTTAGGTGAAGACGCACATGCCTCCAAATGTCAAACTTAATCCTGATTTTTCTTTCTCTTTCTTTCACTTTATATATATATATATATATATATATATATATAATTACTAATTTGTAAACTATAAACTTCATCATGATAATAAAATGTCGATAAATAAATATATATATATATACATACATATATAGTAATACATTAATAAAATAATATCAGTGCAAATTTTTTTTTGAAATTTAAAGATGAATTAACTTCAGTATTAAAACAATTATTCGGATCATAAGCGAAGACTATATATTTTTTAACGAACCAGTTTTCATGTTTGTATGTATATTTTTGAAAAAGTTATTCACATGCGAAAAAAAGAAGGAAAATTAGAAAGAAAAATCTGGTTTAATTCTAACACATGCATGTATATGAATCTTCACTGTGTTCATTTGCTTAAAAATTACGCGCAAAAGAAGAAAACAAATTATTGCTTTAATTTCGTACACCCGTGTACAGTAGAAGAAATTATTAAGTATATTTATCTTTTAACCTGCAGTTTTTGGTGACATTAGCTATTTTTAGTGTTAAAAAAGAATAAAAATGTAACAAATATAATATTTTTTGCAAATTTTTACATAGACATGCATTAAAGATTTCAAATCTCTATAAATCTGATATAAAAGTTATTAAAGTACGAGATTTATCAAGTCTTTTATGCTGAAATATTACTAATACAATTTTATTATCCTTATTTGGCGATTCGACGTACTTGGCGAAACTTTCAGCGGACGCAGTTGGCATAAGGGATTATAAAAGGCTGGTCGCAGTTGGTATAGGTGTGGGAAGAAGAAATTGAAACACCTGGTATGTCGGGTCGCAGTTGGACGACACCGCATCGTTGGTATGCGACAAGGTGGATTTTCGTATCGAGAAATCGCAGCCCGATCGCAGTGTAATATGTCACAATAGTGATGTGTGTTTGGAAGAAATGGACAGAGGAGAATCAAACAATTTAGAAACCTGGAAGTGGGGCACGCAATAGAACAACGGCACGAGACGACAGACTCCTCATCCGCATGGTTGGGACGGATCGTACAGCGTCCTCTCGTGTGTTAGCACAACGTTGGAGCACGGGCTACATGTATTTTGTTGCCTAGCTCCACGGTTCGTCGCCGTTTGCTGCAGCATGGACTGCATGCAAAGGTTCCTCTACGCAGGATTTCCCTCTCGCTGAATCACAGACGCCTCCAACCTCAATGGGCTCAGCAACAGAGCACGCGGCGTGCCCATTGGCAACAAATTGTTTTCTACGATGAATCTCGCTACATTCTGAAGTACACTGGTGGAAGAGTACGCGTCAGACGTTACAGAGGGGAACGTCTGGTCCCACAGTGTGTTATCCAGCGTCATACTCCACAAACGTCTAGCATCATGGTGTGGGGAACTATTGAGTATAATTGTTGATCCAATTTAGTGCACATTGCGGGCAACTTCAACAGTGATCGCTACATAAGGGACATTTTGGAGCGAGAGGCCCTTCCCATTCTTCGACGCATTCCGTGTGTTGTATTTGAGCAGGATAATGACCGTGCACATGTTTCTCAGACTGCACAAGCCTTCTTCAGTGCACAACAGGTTTCGATTTTTCCATGGCCTGCTTATTCCCCGGATAAGTCGCCCATCGAGCATATCTGAGATTTCATTGGTCGGTGACGCACTCGTTCATTTGGTGGGGTGCACAGTAAGATCGAACTTTGGCGTCAAGTCGAAGCAATCTGGAATGCCATTCCCTATGATTACATTCAGAACCTGTATGATTCAATGTCACGACGTGTACAGGCTCTCATCGCTCAGCATGGCGGACACACAAAGTGCTGATTTCAGATGTTCTTTTTGTTTTTTTGTATTGTACGTTTAATCGTTTATTTGTACCAGTATTAGTAATATGTGGAATAAATTTCATTAATTTCTGACACTTCTTACATCGTGTTGGAATTTTCACAAACATGAGTGTATAATGAAAATTAATTTCTACATTCTAAGTAAAAGTTTTTTTTTTTTTTTTTTTGACTTATATGTAATAATAAAATGTTTACCTGATAATTTTTCCAATACAGAAATAAAATTTATAGTTTTCTGAAAAATAAATAAATAGATTAAAAAAAAATAATAGTTTAAAATGTATTTTTAAGTAAATTTATCTATTTTTTTACTTTGAAAATTCTGACAAGAAACATTTGTTTCATAAATTCTATTAGCTAAATATTGTTTTATGTATTGACTTTTATGCACAATAATGTATGCTTTTTTTTTTTTTTTTTTTTTTTTTTTTCAATTCTGAAATTTTGTTTATTAGGCATGTAATATAAGGATAGCTTTAGGAATTATTATAAAACCGTTAAAAGTTCGTCGTAAATACTTGTTTAAGGTTAAATGTTTTTTTTATTGTAAAATGCATACAATTATGTGTTATAAATCCCATATATTTTGAATTTAAAGAACATTGTAGCTATTTAGCAGTCATTTAACACAATTTCTTAATAGAGAAACATTCGTTTACCTTTAAATATTTCTTATTTGTAAGTTGAACAAAATCTATTCATTTGTTATATTAAAACTTGTGTATTTTTATTTCGCCCTGTTGTCTTGAATACGGATTTTGAATAATTCAGAGAAACTACAAAAGTCAAGCTTCAAGCAATATATTTTAATATTTTTTGAAAAAATAATAAATCAAAATTTTTGAAAATATTGTTTAAATAAAGTTTAAGAAACATAACCTTAAGTGGTGTTTGCAGAATATTTCTCTTTCCCTATATTGCAATTTATTTAAAGTGTAATGTAAAAGAACTGTATTGTAGCATCTCCAAAATACTTTTAAATTAGTGAAAAAATGTTTATAAATAGTTTTACATGACATGTATTACTGTGTGGGTGTGGGTGGGGGAATTACTGTTCCTCTCAATCCCCATTTGACTATTAAAGCTATAATAATAATAATAAGAAGAAGAAGAAGAAGAAGAAGAAGAAGTAGAAGAAGGTTGTTACTTAAAGAGAGAGAGAGAGAGAAAACAAAACTATTTTAAAATATTCAGTTAATGTTTGCCTAGACCACACTTTTCAGCTTCTTCCTCTAATTTTGAGTAGTCATATATATATATTCACTGTAAGTTGTACATGCATCACACAGTGTACTGAAATTTAACACTGTAAGAAAAATGCATGATAAAATTTGGAATGCACCTCAAGCACATTCCAAATATTGCCCTTATATATCCGAGATTTTTATGGTCGTATAAAGGAATGGTGAATATTTTTCCTGTCAAATTCTACATGAAGTATGCGTTTGTGCATATAATACAATATGGTTTATTTATTTGTGATTAATATGTCAAAACGTACTAAACCAATGAGAAGTTTCACTCTTAAACATAATGTATTTGTACTCTCTTGAATGTTTCTGTACGTGAAACATTTGTTGAATATTAATAAAACATGTTTAAGTAAAATATCCATATGATGCAGATTTAGAAAATCGAATAGCGATTTCCTGCTAATATATGCTTTTATACACTTTTATTTAACTTCGTTTGTTGTTTATCAGGTTAAAATCTTGTAATCGAATTTGAACTCAGTACCTATGATCTAATAGATTTCAAATTGTGAATACATGTATAACTTCGGGGAAAATGCATGATAAAAAAGTAATGGATTTAGAAGAGTGGGTTTGATAGATCTCGTGAACCAACTACAATTAAAAATTTTATTTCGAACTATCAGGCTACGCTCTCTTCGCTGGTCATTAAATTTAAACAAATTTTCAAAAGAATTGAATCACTATTTATTTTTTATTTCACATTTTGGGCTTTGTAACATAATTAAAAATTCCTTTTAAGGTCAAAAAGTCAAAATAATATATTACAAATTAAATTGAATACAATATTTCTTACGTTTTGCACTCGTTTTGCAATAATGCTCTAGGGCCTTATGTGAATGAGTCTCAAGAACGAATCAACAATGGGCTCTTCCCATCTGACGTCAGAAGTCACATGATAGAGGGAAAACAAATAGCAGACGAAGTCTTGTTTATCAATTGCGATTGCTGAAATAACATATTTTCTATTCTTATTTTTGATCAATCGTACTTAATCTGTGTTATTTTTTTATACATCATCATTTCTAATCCATTTTATATCATTATTTATCATCTTTTGTTTGCTGTTTACATTTACAATCATCATTTAGTTTATGTTTGTTATTGATCTTCATGAAGAACATGTTAAATACTCTTATTTTTGGTACAACCCTTTAACCGTTGTAAACGGCTTTTTCCGTTTTTAATAATTGAAATAAGAGGCTAATGTAGCAAATTTTGGAAAAATATGATATTTTTTCCTAGGACATAAGATTACTGAATATCCGTTGATTTCAAAAACTAATATGCTTTATTCCTACTTCACTTAGTATTGATTTTATGAGTTATTAAACAGATATGCTAAAAAACTCGACACGGCTAAAGGGTAAATCAGTGACAGTGCAACATCGTACTGCATAAATCCATTTAGACGAGTAACTAAGTTAATTAACTTGTTGTAACACCTTTATGCAATTAAATTAAATGAAAACATTTTAAAATTTCAAATTAATCCATAAACATTCCACAAGAACAAGCTATTATTTATTCCTAGATCAGTTAATGTTATAGTTACAGTGGAACATACTAAAATCGATTCTTACAGTTGAAAATAAATAAACACATAAAGTGTTTATTTTTAAATTATTAAATTTACAAATACAACTATTCTACTGTTTACAAATCACAATATTACTTTTATTTTATTTTATATTAAATACTAACATTTTTGTTCTTAAGAACAATATTTAATTGAATTCGATTCTCAGAATTCGATTATTCGTTTTCCTCTATCACGTGATTGAGCAGACGAAACTGGAAACAGTCCATTGTTTACAAATTTAATGAATTATGTATGAGAAATAAGTACGCTGTAATTTAAAAACTGCAACTCTAAGAACTTCAAAACTGATAATTTTTAAAAAGTTATTCATTATTCTTTAATATTAGACTCTTATTTTAAGATAAAAGCAATCGAATGATATTGCTTTGTAAAACTTTGCAACGTAATATCTGTAAATCTAATAACTTGATGTATATAGTGTCCTCACAAAAAATGAAGTTTTTAAAAAGTATAACATCTATGCAGCATCTTGAAAAAAAAAAAAATTCATCAGTTTTTACCAAAAAAATCTGGTGTGTCACTCACACGACTTTCTCTTACCCTGAAATTTAATACTATAAATACAGGTTGCAGATTAAGGGGTAAGATAACGAGAACTGTCATGTAAACCTATGCTAAACAAATCAAATTAGGCTTCAGAAGAGTTTTATACGATAATTAGTTCTGTGTGCGGGGGGCTACTGGCCCCCTCAACCCCCCGTTTCATTAATGCACCTACATTTATATAGAATTTAATTCGGTTATTAAAAAATAATTCTGCTTTTAAAAAATAATTTATTAAAATTATTATTTAAAAAAATTATTTTTTATGATATGCAGACGATTTCCATATTAGAGAGGTAGTGTAACACTAAATATCCAAAAAAAGTCCATTTTACTCTCAATATTAAAAAAAAAAAAAAAAAAAAAAACGATTTTTTTTTTCAGTTTTTTTTTTTCGTTAAAATTAAAAAAAATCTATAACTTTCTTTTAAATTATCACAGATTTATAGTTCAACCATTCGTTTTAAAGGTATTCGCAAGCTCTTTTGAATGATACCCATCATGAAAATTTACTCCCTTCGAGGGGGGACTTCCCCACCAGGGGGGCAGGCGAGACTCCTACATGCGCAAAATTTTTTTCCCAGTTAACTATCTCTATTACAAGAAATATATGTTCGTTTCATTTGGTTTAGTGCAGTCTATAGACGTTAAACTCTACTTACCTGCAATTTCCCCCACAGACGTAATGCATTAGAATTCTCTTGATTACCCTGTACACGAACCATTTGCTTGATCTTAACGAAAAGCTTACTGTAGCATCCCTATATGATACACATTTAGAATACCAAGTTTGAACTTTCTGCCATAATTTGTTTTTGAGATATGCTGATAACAGACAGACACACACACAGACACACAGACCATTTGCTAAAAACATGATTTTCGTATTCAGGGGACCTCAGAGCGTGTAAATATAACAAAATCTCGCGTTCGAAAATTTGACCCAAAAACAATACTTTCTCTATCTTATGGGCAAGAGAAAGTAAATAATCTGGTGTGTCACTCACACGACTTTCTCTTACCCTGAAGTTTAATACTATAAATACAGGTTGCAGATTAATAGGTAAGATAACGAGTATTGTTATGTAAACCTATGTTAAACAATTCATATTAGGCTTCTGAAGAATTTTATATGATAATTAGTTCTGTGTGAGGGGGGCTGCTACCCTCTCAACCCCCCGTTTCATTAATGCCCCTACATTTATATAGAATTTAATTCGGTTATTAAAAAATAATTCTCTTTTTAAAAAATAATTTATTAAAATTATTATTTTAAAAAATTATCTTTTATGATAAGGCAGACGATTCCCATATTAGAGAAGTAGTATAACACCAAATATCCAAAAAAAATTCCATTTTATTCTCAATATTAAAAAAAAAAAAAAAAAAAAAAAGTAAAATTTTTTTCCCAAGTTTTTTTTTTGTTAAAAGTTAAAAAAAATCGATAACTTTGTTTTAAATTATCGCAGATCGATAGTTCAACCATTCGTTTTAAAGGTATTGGCGAGCTCTTTTGAAAGATACCCATCATGAAAATTTACTCCCCTCGAGGGGGGACTTCCCCCCCCAGGGGGAGGAGGCGAGGCTCCTACATACACAAAAAAAAATTTCCCAGTTAACTATGTCTATTACAAAAATATATATTCGTTTCATTTGGTTTAGGGCAGTCTATAGACGTTAAACTGTACTTTCCTGCAATTTCCCCCATAGACGTAATGTATTAGAATTCTCTTGATTGTCCCTGTACACGAACCATTTGCTTGATCTTAACGAAAAGCTTACTGTAGCATCCCTATATGATACACATTTAGAATACCAAGTTCGAACTTTCTGCCATAATTTTTTTTGAGATATGCTGATAACAGACAGACACAGACCATTTGCTAAAAACATGATTTTCGTATTCAGGGGACCTCAAAACGTGTAAATATAACAAAATCTCGAGTTCGAAAATTTGACCCAAAAACAATACATTTTCTACCTTATGGGTAAGAGAAAGTAAAAGTGGTCGACTTTCATCAACAAAGTAGTTAAATCTAGACCAATCAAAAATAGGAGTGGTCTTTGCTCAAACTCTTTGCTTTATTTATATAGATTTTAGCTCCTTTGCTATCATCCGACTGAGCTGAAGATTTGCATACATGTATAACTCCGATGACAGTACATGCCTCAAGTAGTCACGGACTTAGTGAGTCGGATAGTCTTAGAATGTCACACAATAATGATTATGCTACTAAAGATTACTATGGGCAATAAAATAAACTGATCACAACCATGAATAATCGGATTTTGCTTATTTCAGACGTTTTATCAAATATCTAGAAAGCTCTTGACAAAATACCCTGAAATTTTGGACATGCAAAGAACATATTATGCCTCATATATATATTTCAGTAAAAGTTTGACCAAGAAGACTAAAAGACAAACAGTAACAAATTAAAAAAAAAAAAAATGTTTAGGATCACGTTGCAAAAAGTAGTGCATGAAATCCGTACTGATTGCACTGTAAATAGAAGCGTCTTAAATTCAGACAGAAATGGGTCTGAAATGCCAATTCAGACACCTAAATGTCTGAAACACTTACGCATGCAAAATTTCAGACGCATGTGCTGTCTTAAATTAAGACACGTAAGTGTCTTTTTTATAAATGAGCTAAGTGTCTGAATAAGGTTGATATGTCTGAAATTAAGACATATAACATTTTAAGACACATAAAATTTCAGACATTTTACAATTTAGGCACTTAAAAATTCAGACATTACAAATTTCAGACACTTAGAAATTCAGACATTTGTATTGCTTAACAAAATTTCCATATGGAATCTACTTTAAGCAGCATGCATATCCTGTTTTAACATTTTTTTAAACAAATAAATTTGACATTATTTTATGTAATATAAGTAGCTAACTTATTTAAAAAACTTAGATCTTATTCTGTTAAAAATTAAAAAACAAAGTTAATTTTTATTTAAAATTCTCACATGTAATAAATAAAAAAAATATTAAGATAAACGAAGCATGTAACTTGTAGCTAAGAAAGCGAATTCGTAACTAAACAACCTTAAACAATTTGTGCATAATTGATTTTTTTTTTTCGCGTTTTAAAAATTATTTTATGTTTCCCTACACTTCAAAATGTAAAAGAGCATTTTTTTTTTTGGTTTCATGTAGTATAAAGTTTGTTTTCTTGCAAATACCAGTTTAAAAAAAAATAAAAAACGTTTAAAATCCATAGGCTATTATTTTTTCATATTTATTACGCATTTTACCAAAAAAAAAAGAAAAACTCTAAACCTCTACACATGAAATTTAAGATAATATGTATTAAGCTTTACTTCTTATGGACAGTTTTATTGCAAAGACATAAAACTTCGATTTGTTTTACGGATACTAGAATATATTTCATTATACAAGGAGAGTACAGCGTGAGCACCGATGGCTTTATTGGGAAGACATTCGACTTTGAGTCTGTTGGTTGTCAGTTCGATTCCCGGCGGGGGCAACGGGGAATATTTTTGTAAAAATTATTAATATATATTTTTTTTTATGCTCTAGGAGATTCTAAAATCTATTTTTCACAGGTAAACAGTATAAAACGCATCTTTTTATTTATTTATTTATGAAAAATACTAGCAGGCTTTGCCCGCTTCGCTGGACATTAAACTTAAATGAGTTGTCAAAATGCCATATCTTTATTAATAACCTAAGTTCTCGCTGTGATTGGTAGAAGTTTTTTCGCTCCCAATGTGAGGAGTCTGGGTCCCCACGGTCTTCGGCACAACTTACCCACTTCTTACTTCCCCACCCTCAGCGGGTGAGTTCGAAGTTTTGCAAAATCCCACTAATGTACATAATGCGTACACTTAATCAATATCCACACACCAAAATTCGCCATTCTAAAATAATTCAAAGCGAATTCAAACGGAAAACATGTTTTTACACATGTTTATTGCCCTCCGACTCCGAGAATAGGGGGGGGGGGGATTTCGAATTTCGTGAAATGCAGTTACAATAAGTGCCGGGTGCATACAAACAATTTACGCACCAAATTTCGTGACCACAGAAGTCTTTAATAGGCAATATTATAAATAAAAAAATAAAAATTATACAGACACGACATTATTTCATTATTTAAAACATGAAAATCTGACATTGACAGATTTTAATTTAGTGCCAGAGGCCTACTGCTAAATTTGTTAATATCGACAAATTCTTCTTTAGTTAATTCGTGACGATCTAAATTCCATGATAAAGTTTTCATTAAATCAAACCAATGTGTTTCAGCTGCAGATATTGTAACAAATAAAGTTGGAAGTCCAAACTGTCTTATAGCCGCAAAACAACGTTTTTTCTCTTTTTCCCAATGAGGGGGAGGTGTGCCTTGGGGGGGGGACTCATGTCAAAGGTGTGCCTTGGGGGGGACTCATGTCAAAGTTGTACCTTGGGGGGGACTCATGTCAAAGTTGGACCTTGGGGGGACTCATGTCAAAGTTGGGCCTGGGGGGGGACTCATGTCAAAGTTGGGCCTTGGGGGGACTCATGTCAAAGTTGTACCTTGCGGGGGACTCATGTCAAAGTTGGGTCTGGGGGGGGACTCATGTCAAAGTTGGGCCTTGGGGGGACTTCATTCAATAAATCCCCATTCAATAAACCGACTGAAATAGACCTATAGCACTAATTAAGAGTGACCTATAAAAATTCGACAACTGCACCGACTGAAATAGGCCTCTAGCATTAAAAAAAGCACAGCTTAAGTATCGGAACCCTTTGGTGGCTTTAAATATTTTAAGCCATTTTTGCGATGAACTGTATTGGCTATCTCAATTGTGCAGCAATTAAAGATCTTGGCGAGAAACGTCCGAGCTACTTCGGTGCCGAATTTCAAATTTTGCCAAAGGGATCCAATACTAAAGCTGTTCCATATCGAATCTGAGTTGAAAACGGAAAAAGGGTAAAATAAATTAGAAATATCAGACCTATATTTATAAATTTGATACCAAATGAAAGGGGTGATTTTTCTGAATCCAGGGGTGCAAACAGTTTTTCGATGCGACAATTACATTTTTAAAAAATAACTAAAGTGTGAAATTTAAGTGGCAACGGAAAAACGGAAAAAGGGGAAAATATATTAGAAATATCAGACCTATCGTTACAAATTCAGTACCAAATGAAAGAGGTGATTTTTCTGAATTCTGGGGTGCAAACAGTTTTTCGATACGACAATTAGATTTTATAAAATTAACTAAAGTATGAAACTTAGATGGCAACACTTCATTTCAATCTTTTCATAATTTGTAGTGAAAATCACGCGAATACAAAAGTCTTTATCTTAAAAATGTATTTTTGCATTTTATTTTTCCATTCAAAGCGTTTTAGTGAAAAAATATTTATGGCGCATGCGCAGGCGTTTTTTACACACAATTTAAACACTAATCATAATTTTGAAAATTTCTATAGATATAATTTCAAGTTGGGTGAAGACCTAAGTTTCTGCCAAGCGCCGTTGAATTCCGTCCAGCTGTTCTCGAGTGATGCCCGGACAAACGTGTTTTAGTCTTTTACCCCCTAGGGGGGGAACGGGGGGGAATTTCTGAAAAGTTGATAGATATAATTTTAAGTTGGGTGAAGACCTAAATTCCTGCCAAGCGCCGTTGAATTCCGTCCAGCCGTTCTCAAGTGATGCCCGGACAAAAAAAGCGACATTCGGACACGATGACACACACACAGACACACACACACACACACACACACAGGCAAAATTTTCTGAAGTCATTTTCGGCTTTCATGGGGTGTGAAACGTGAAGATATCGCAAAATTTTTCGATTCCGACAAATTTACAGACAAAACTCTGATTTTATTAATATAGACTAGCAGGCTTTGCCCGCTTCGCTGGACGTTAAACTTAAATGATTTGTCAAAATGCCATATCTTTATTAATAACCTAAGTTCTCGCTGTGATTGGTAGAGGTTTTCTCGCTCCCAATGTTAGGAGTCTGGGTTCCCACTGTCTTCGGCACAACTTACCCACTTCTTACTTCCCCACCCTCAGCGGGTGAGTTCGAAGTTTTGCAAAATCCCACTAATGTACATAATGCGTACACTTAATCAATATCCACACACCAAAATTCGCCATTCTAAGATAATTCAAAGCGAATTCAAACGGAAAAACATGTTTTTACACATGTTTATTGCCATCCGACTCCGAGAAGGGGGGGGGGGATTTCGAATTTCGTGAAATGCAGTTACAATAAGTGCCGGATGCATACAAACAATTTACGCACCAAATTTCGTGACCACAGAAGTCTTTAATAGACAGTATTATAAATAAAAAAAAATAAATAAACAATAAAAATTATACAGACACGACATTATTTCATTATTTAAAACATGAAAATCTGACATTGACAGATTTTAATTTAGTGACAGAGGCCTACTGCTAAACTTGTTAATATCGACAAATTCTTCTTTAGTTAATTCGTGACGATCTAAATTCCATGATAAAGTTTTCATTAAATCAAACCAATGTGTTTCAGCTGCAGATATTGTAACAAATAACGTTGGAAGTCCAAACTGTCTTATAGCCGCAAAACAACGTTTTTTCTCTTTTTCCCAATGAGGGGGAGGTGTGCCTTGGGGGGGACTCATGTCAAAGGTGTGCCTTGGGGGGGACTCATGTCAAAGTTGTACCTTGGGGAGGACTCATGTCAAAGTTGGGCCTTGGGGGAGACTCATGTCAAAGTTGGGCCTTGGGGGGGGACTCATGTCAAAGTTGTACTTTGGGGGGGACTCATGCCAAAGTTGGGCCTGGGGGGGGACTCATGTCAAAGTTGGGCCTGGGGGGGGACTCATGTCAAAGTTGTACCTTGGGGGGGAAATCATGTCAAAGTTGGGCCTGGGGGGGACTCATGTCAAAGTTGTGCCTTGGGGGGACTTCATTCAATAAATCCCCATTCAATAAACCGACTGAAATAGGCCCTTAGCACTATTAAGAGTGTATTATAAAAATTCGACAACGCTGTACCGACTGAAATAGGGGTACCTTGGGGGGGACTCATGTCGAAGTTGTGCCTTGGGGGGGACTTCATTCAATAAATCCCCATTCAATAAACCGACTGAAATAGGCCCTTAGCACTATTAAGAGTGTATTATAAAAATTCGACAACGCTGTACCGACTGAAATAGTGGTACCTTGGGGGGGACTCGTGTCAAAGTTGTGCCTTGGGGGGGACTTCATTCAATAAATCCACATTCAATAAACCGACTGAAATAGGCCCTTAGCACTATTAAGAGTGTATTATAAAAATTCGACAAAGCTGTACCGACTGAAATAGGGGTACCTTGGGGGGGGGACTCATGTCAAAGTTGTGCCTTGGGGGGACTTCATTCAATAAATCCCCATTCAATAAACCGACTGAAATAGGCCTCTAGCACTAATTAAGAGTGACCTATAAAAATTCGACAACTGTACCGACTGAAATAGGCCTCTAGCACTAATAAATACAAAAAGCACAGCTTAAGTATCGGAACCCTTTGGGGACTTAAGTCATTTTTGCGATGAACTGAATTGGCTATCTCAATTGTGCAATTAAAGATCTTGGCGAGAAACGTCCGAGCTACTTCGGTGCCGAATTTCAAATTTTGCCAAAGGGATCCAATACTAAAGCTGTTCCATATCGAATCTGGGTTGAAAACGGAAAAAGGGTAAAATAAATTAGAAATATCAGACCTATATTTATAAGTTTGATACCGAATGAAAGGGGCGATTTTGCTGAATCCAGGGGTTCAAACAGGTTTTCGATGCGACAATTAGATTTTTAAAAAATAACTAAAGTATGAAATTTAAGTGGCAACGGAAAAACGGATAAAGGGAAAAATAAATTAGAAATATCGGACCTATCATTACAAATTCAGTACCAAATGAAAGAGGTGATTTTTCTGAATCCTGGGGTGTAAACAGTTTTTCGATACGACAATTAGATTTTTTAAAATTAACTAAAGTATGAAACTTAGATGGCAACACTTCATTTCAATCTTTTCATAATTTGTAGTGAAAATCACGCGAATACAAAAGTCTTTAACTTAAAAATTTATTTTTATATTTCATTTTTTCATTCAAAGCATTTTAAAAAAAGATATTTATGGCGCATGCGCAGGCGTTTTTTACCCACAATTTAAACACTAATTATAATTTTGAAAATTTCTATATATATAATTTCAAGTTGGGTGAAGACCTAAGTTTCTGCCAAGCGCCGTTGAATTCCGTCCAGCCATTCTCGAGTGATGCCCGGACAAACGTGTTTTAGTCTTTTACCCCCTAGGGGGGAACGGGGGGGGAATTTCCGAAAAGTTGATAGATATAATTTTAAGTTGGGTGAAGTCCTAAATTCCTGCCAAGCGTCATTGAATTCCGTCCAGCCGTTCTCAAGTGATGCCCGGACAAACGTGTTTTAGTCTTTTACCCCCTAGGGGGGGAACGGGGGGGAATTTCCGAAAAGTTGATAGATATAATTTTAAGTTGGGTGAAGACCTAAATTCCTGCCAAGCGTCGTTGAATTCCGTCCAGCCGTTCTCAAGTGATGCACGGACAAAAAAAGCGACATTCGGACACGATGACAAACACACAGACACACACACACACACACACACACAGGCAAAATTTTCTGAAGTCATTTTCGGCTTTCATGGGGTGTAAAACGTGAAGATATCGCAAAATTTTTCGATTCCGACAAATTTACAGACATAACTCTGATTTTATTAATATAGATTCACTGTAGACAGGATCAAAGATGGCGGAATTTCAGACGTTTCGAGTGTGAAACGATGTGCCTTTTAAGACACTTTTTAGTATCTTAAAATTGAACACCCATTTCAGACACAATTGTGTCTGAATTTCAGACACTTGTATTTACAGTGTGTAGCATTCGATCAGGAGGATTTTTTTAAATTATTCGTATAAATTTTTATGTGGATAGTACGTATAATCATGGAGATATAAATATTTCTATAAAATGCATTGTGTGTGTGTGTGGGGGGGGGGGGGGGTTAAGTTATAACATGCAGGGAGCAGAATATTAAACCTAATGGAAAGCCATTTTTAAGAAACTTGACATTATGCATTAGACACATAGCATACTGCAATCAAAATATAAAAATATTAAATATCTAACGAAATATGAGCATTTTAACTAAATAAACTATTGGTAATAAATTATCTTAAGTCAATAAAATTACAGAGAAAAATAAACGGAGATGTTAATTTATATATATTGTTGCGTACTTGGGGGTTCGTGAGTTGTCCGAGAATGAAAGGCCAAACTTACAAAAATTCAGTAATTTATTCACAGAAAGTTCCAGAAAAATACAGGTCTATAAACCAAGTATCACCTTCAATTCAACTAGTAAACACAGCTTAAACAACAGCTTTCAATAGCAAATCCACAGTACAAACTGTATACCAATAACACATAAAGCAAGTCTCTTCCAAAGAGGCTCAAGCAATGCAACATTGACAGAAGCTGATCTTAGACTAAACTGAACTGACTCTCTGCCTTGGCGAGAAGCGCTCCTTATATACTGTTCCATGGAACCCAGATTTTTCGAGAAAACTCTAGAAAGTGGTCAACCAATCAACTTACAGCTTCCATATTTGGTATATCCCTTATAAGGATTTTCTCGCCAAGCTCGCCAAAAAATCGCCAAGGTGGGAAAAAGTCGCCAAATTTGGCGCCAAATCCATTACCTGCCTTATTGGGCTTTTTAATGCGTTTTTAAGGGGAAATAAGGCTATTTCAATGCTAAAATGACTAGAAATGGACAAAATTAGCACTTTATCAACTTACTAAGCCTCTTTGAAAGAATTTATACAAAAATAAACACAATTATTTACAATTTCGTAACATTATATATATGTATATATATATACATTTTAATGAGTAATATTAATTTAATTATTTATTAATGAGAATATATTTGTGACTTAGAATACTTCTTTCTACAGTAGAAACATTCATTTTTAATTTTTATATATTTGAGAAATTAAATAATTAAAACACATAAAAATACAGAATAAAGATTGAGAATCTCGATTATTTACGTTTAACTAAGAATTATTGGTAAATTTACAGATATTCTTGATAAAAAATTCAGTAAATATACAGAATTTTTTTATAGTGTACCTTCAATAAAATGAAATGAAATTCAGTCCCCCTCTCCCTCTCCCTCAAAATAAATAAATAAAGGAAAAGGAAAGAAAATGACAGCGGGTTTTACCAACTTCTATTTACAATCAACGAACACTATATTACCCCTGATTGAATGAAAATAAAAATTTTAATAAAACCCCATACATTTTAGCTTATTTATCTATTATTTTTCTGAGAGAAACTGAATATCAATTCATTCTCTTAACGATAACTTTTTGAATTTAAACAATATTTGTTTAGGGTTTTACTATCAATAACTCGATACTTTTAGTTAATAAATTATGCAAATAAAATCTTCTTAATGCTTTTGCGAGGTTAGTAAACAATTATTTTGCAAAAATGCTTATATTTGATTAGATATTTACTAATTTTATATTCTGATTGCTGTATACTGGGTTTAGTGTAGCATGTGAAGTTTATTGAATTTTTTTTTTATTAGGTTTAATACCCTGCAAGTTATAATTAGATTTTCTTTTTTAAACATTTTATCCCCAGAAATATATGCGACAGCCTCATATAAATGAATACAGATAAGAAAAAGCTTTATAATCACATGTTACAGCCAGAACGTACAGTCGGTAACAAATGTCTCCGAACACTAACAACAATTCCTGTATAAAAAAAGTACACTTAATACAGTTTTGTTAAATAAATCCTTGTCGAATTCTGTTCTTAGTCAGTCTAAAAACAGGATTCGACAAGGATTTATTTAACATAACTGCATTAAGTGTACTTTTTTTACATAGGAATTTTTGCTAGCGTTCGGAGACATTTGTTACCGACTGTATATTGCGCATTACTTTTTGATCCCAAACGTTTTGATGTATTTTAATTTGCTACTGGTTTTCTTTTTATTCTCGGGACAAAACGTTTGCTGAAATATGAGATATAACATGGTCTTTTGACGCCCAAAGTTTAAAGATAATTCTTTAAGTATATTTCTTGATATTTGCGAAAACATCTGAATTCAAAAGTGTCTAGTCAATTTTGATGGGGCAGTGTGTAGAGTGTAATATGTTACCAATCGGAAGTGTTTAAGCGTACAATTTCAAATAGCTTGGAGAAAATATATAATAATTCTTCCTCTATTAATTGAAATCCTTTATTATGTGTAATATTCCTTCATCTTTTAACAAACTATTAATTTCATTTCCTTTATATGTACAGTCTGCAGCAAAATTATTGAATCACACATCAAGATTTTTGATATATATATATATATATTTTCATAGTATGATAGCTAATTTTTATCACCAGCTTACTTTTTTATAAACAGCATAAGACTAAGATCATGGCTCGACAAATATTTACTCAACAAAACAGTGTTGGATGTACATATTTTAAGTAGAATTATTGTTAGCGTTTTTCAATAATTTTGCTGCCGGAACTATAAATGTTGAAATAGTTCATGGTATTTTACCATAAATAAACTAGCATGCTATGACTAACACATGGCTTTCTTCTCTATTTTCCTATACAAATTTACTCAGTAAAAATAATTTATTAAAATTATCTTCCATGATAAACACAGACGATTTTCATCAAAGAGAAATATAACACTAAATGTCCAAAAAAAAAAAAAAAAAAAAAAGTCAATTTTAGTTTCCATATGACATCTTAAAAAATACGTTTTTTTTTTTTAGATTATTATAGAGCAATGGTTCAACCATTCGTTTTAAGGTATTTTCGAGCTCTTTTGAAAGATACAGTCGGCAACAAAATTATTGAAGCACACATCCACACTTCTCATTTATTTATTTTTAGTTTGGTCGTTAATTTTTATCAACAACTTGCTTTTTTATAAATAGCTTATAATTAAGATCATGACTCGACGAATATTTACTTAACAAAACAGTATTAGGTGCACATGTTTTAAGTAGATATTATTGTTAGCGCTTTTCAATAATTTTGCTGCTGACTGTAGAAAAATTATTGCAGTACATATTCCTCTGCTTCTAGATTTTGTTACTAAGACTTCTCAGATAAATTGCATGGATATATTCAAATACTATATTAATTTTCACTTATATTCACAACGAATGTTCTAAAATTAAAATAAATGTTTGTTTCACAATAACTTAAGATTATTTAAAGAAAATTACACTTACAAATTTATATAAATCTATGTATTTATTTGCAAATACACCCAAATTCATTGTAAAATTGTTTAAGCAATGACTTTCTCATTAGAAGGAGTATTCATTTCAGAGCACATTAAAAATTCCTTCATTCAAATTCTGTCGACTAAGTTTCTAAAATCATACAAGCATGCATGCATGCTCTCTACCATTTTAACAAATTATACATTAAATAGTCGCTATTCAAATTTCTCTCTTTTCTCCTAAAGTGATCTCTGTATATAAACAAATCTCTCAGAGGAGGTTTTAAAGTTACTTTACCGACCACCAATGTCAACAACATGGCTCGCCAGTAAACCTTATAGTGTGTATGTTTTCGACATTAAAATCTGGCTCATAAATTCCGGCCAAACTTTCCTCATTGCTTCTAGCGTCCCCCGACAATTGCCTCTCTATAAATGAAGCCGATGATTCGAATGCTGTATATTGATCATAGAATTTCAGAAAGCTGCTAGATGGAGGAGAAACTTAGGGAGGGTGGAAATTGGAAGTGTTGTCCATAGCTAATTAAACGGAAACGAAATTGGCCACTCCTCGCCCTTTACATTATAACAGAATGTCATCCGGCTTTGGATACTGGTGTGAGATTACTAGTATTTTGGTGGCTTTTCCAAACAGTGACACTAGTCACAAATTTCAACAATGATATAAAAGTCGCTATTTTGAATTTTTCAGGCTATATTTAGTCGTGAATTACACTGACTGTTGAAAGAAGTGTTGAAATTGTTTAGGGAAGATCATTTATTTTTTCCGATTGCATATAAAAAAAAATAATAATAAATTAAATAAATTAAATAAATAAATAATAATAATAAAAAAATAAATTAAAAACAAAAAATGAAATTAATTGTTTCAACGAAATACGTATATTTTTATTTTTAATTTATTATTTTATTTTTATGCATAGTGAATGAAATGGAAAATATAATGAATGAAATAGAAATAATAATATAATGAATAAAACAGAAAAAATGTTTTTACGAAACGAAAAAACACAAAATTGACCAATTTTCGTTTTTTTTTTTTTTTTTTAAGAAACGAAATTAGCCACCCCTCGCCCTTTACACTTTAACAGAATGTCATCCAACATTAAATATTGATGTAAGATGAGTGTTTCGGTAGCTTTTTCAAATAATGACACTAGTCAGAAATTTCAACAGTAACGTAAAAGTAGTAATTTTCAGTGTTTCAAGCTATATCCAGTCGTAATTTGCACCGAACATTAGAAGAAATTTAAAAATTGTTTGAGCGCAACAGTTTAATAATTTTCTTAGTTTTTATTTTATTTTATTCAAGTCACACCAGTATTTTTATGGATTTTCTAACAGTTTTAACACTTTCCAACAAGGTTGAAAAGTGTTAATGACTTCGGTTTGTCTGTCTGTCTGTCCGTCTGTTTGGCTCTCCAAGCTCTAATTCCCTTAAATATTTGTGGAATTTCTTGGAACTGATATATGTTATTCAAGTTCACTATCGGATGTTCCCTTTTGAAAATGGAGCTTATACCTTTACTGGTTTGTATACAGGGACTCCCGAAAGTATTTCAAAGCATTGTGTTCTATGAGAGGTATTTCTATAAATCATATTTTCATACCTTTACTGTACACATATCTTAATGAAATTGAAATATATTATTCAAGTTCACTATTGGATTTTTCCTGTATAAAATGGACTAAATACCAACTCTGTTTTATATACAAGGACACTCAAAAGTATTCTAAAGCATTGCTTTCTATGAGAGATATTTCTATAAATCAAATTTTTATAACTTTACTTTCCACGAAGTTTTAGGAAATTGCAATATGTTATTTATATGCACAAAAGAATGATTTACATAGAATATAGCATGATTAGCATTAGATTTACAGGGTGACACAAAAATAATCTGTTATATTAAAAGCTATTATTAAAAATTTGCTAGAATTCTACTTTCGTTTCCATTAGGCCTTTTTAAAACTTCCTAACATTTTTTAAAGTGTGAATATGATATCAATTTGTGTATCTGTCCGTCTGTCTGTCTGCCCGCGCTCTATCCTCTATTTCAAAGCATTGTGTTCTATGACAGGTATTTCTATAAACGATATTTTCATACCTTTACTGTACAATATCTTCATGAAATTGAAATGTGTTATTCAAGTTCACTATTCGATGTTTACTATATAAAATAGATTACATACCACCACTAGTTTATGTACAGGGACACTCAAAAGTACTCCAAAGCACTGCGTTCTTTGTGATATATTTCTATAAATCAAATTTTAATAACTTTACTTTCCACGAAGTTTTAGGAAAGTGAAATATGTTATTTATATGCACAAAAGAATGCTTTGCATAGAATATAGCATGGTTACCATTAGATTTACAGGGTGATACAAAAATATTCAGTTATATTAAGAGCTATTAATAAAAAATTGCTAGAATTGTACTTTCTTTAACATTAAACGTTTTTGACTCTTTCTATCATTTTTTTTAGTGTGAATAGAATTTCAATTTGTGTATATGTCTGATTGTTCTTTTGTCCGTCTGTCTGTTTCTCTGTCTGTTTTTCTGCGCTCTAATTACCGTAAATATTCATGGAATTTCTTTAAACCGATATATTTTATTGAAGTTCGCTATGAGGGGAGTTTCTATAAACCATATTTTGATAACTTTAATTTACAGAAACTTTAATGAAATTTTAATATGTTTTTCAATTCCCTATCGGATGTTTCCTACGTAAAGTAGAGTACATTTCTAACTGGTTTATGTACAGGGGCACTTGAAAGTACTCCAAAGCATTGTGTTGTATGAGAGTTATTTTTATAAACCATATTTTAATAATTTTATTATCCACAAAGCTTAATGCAATTGAAATATATTATTCGTATGCACAAAAGAGTGTGCCTTCTATGTAATATAGTATGGTTAGCATTCGATTTACAGGGCCACACAAAAATAATCAGTTACATTAAGAGGTATTAATAAAAATTTGCTGGAATTGCACTTTTGTTTACATGAGCGTTTTAGCACTTTCTTATAATTTTAGTGGGAATATGATTTCAATTTGTGCATCTGTCTGTCCGATTGTCTACCTTTCTATCTGTTTGTCTCCGGCTCCTTTCATCCGTGAATATTTTGAGAATTTTTTTAAAATGATACACTCATGTTCCCGATGGAATATTTCCTATTTAAAATGTCATTAATAGGTCCCGTACAACTAGTTACTTTACAGGGACAACAACAACAACAATAAAAAAAAAGCCAATGTATTACGTTTTAGGACAGAATTTTTTTAAAGTTATATTTAAGAAACTTTCTACTACAAAAATCTTAAAAACATTGACATGTATTATTAATATTCTAAAATATTGTTTTGTATAGAATGTGATATGATTAATTTTCAGATTTACAGGGCTACAGTAAAATATTCAGGGAGTTTAAAAACTGTAATTATAATCTAACAGCTGCATTTTCTTTTGCGTTAAGCCTTTTTAACACTTTCAAAAATGCGCAATAGTAATTTTAAAATCAATTAGTCTATCTGTATGTTTTTCAGTCCTTCTGTCTGTTGTGTGATAACGTAGGCAATGAATATTAATAGTTATTCAATACAACAATTGCGTACAGTTAGAAAGAGTTACTAATCAATGCGTACTGCATGATTTTTCTTTCTTGTTTTAATTTACCTTTAAAATTTGAAACTTATAAGTCTTGTTCCAATTTCAACATCCAATTCAAACATTAATTCACCAGAAGCCAAATTATTATTAGTTCTTGTGGGATGAATCGCTAATGATAGTTAAACCAAATCAATCAAAGAAAAGTTTCAAAATAAAATTTATGTTTGACGAGCCAGTTTTCCTATTTTATTTTATTTTATTATTATTATTTATTCATTTTGGCATAATTTTTTGTTAAAAAGACTTAGTACCTATTTTGATTATTGATTAATGATACTTTTGATTATTGCGTTTTTCAGTCAATTTATGACAAAAGCCGATATTTTGTTTATATTTTTAAAGTATTGCTATAAGATTAAAGTATTGCGCTTTCAAGTATTGTACGAGAAAAGATGCAAATTTTAAAAATAAATTTTTCTATAAATGATCTAATAAGACAAATGCCGTCACTTATTTTATTTTATTTTATTTTATTATATCACTGAACTTAGTCCGCGTGCTTAAATATTACTGGCATATTACGTTTTATACTCGTATATTTTATTGTCATTGTCGTATCGTTTCTACAAAGTATAATCGTAACTGGTCCCCGTAGAGAAATCTTGTCTAAATTATCATTATTATTAGTACGACAGGTCATAATTTTGCTTTCAGACAGTGATTTCGGCGTCGTTAACAATTTTTATCAATTACCTTGAATGAACGTGCAAATATTTTTGTTTTATCTAAATATATAAAATTGAAAGTCTATAATTATTTCTGTCCGGATTTTTAGTTGGAATTATTTATCTTTTGATCTATAAATGGCTTATTTCGTTATGTTTATCACACATTTTTGTACAAAACTGCCGAATTTCATGTTTTTATGTGGAACAGTTTTTACCATATAAGCTAAGAAATCTGAAATGACACTATAAATTGAAAAACGGCAGCAGTTTTTTTTTTTTTTTTTTTTTTAAATAATTGAGATATCAATTTAAAAAAAATCTGTTTAAGCACGATAATATATATATATAATATATCTGTACTGATATGTATAAAGGATTTAAGTCCAAAAAGGTCGATTTTGAGTTAAGTACATAGCCAGACTCAGGAAAAAATTCTCTATCGATTGGTATAAAGGATTTAAATCCATGCCATTTAGTCTTTGAGAAAATACATTTGTAAAAAAAGATTCAAGTCAGAAATTTAGCATTAATCTTTGGTATAAAATATTTAATTCAATTTTTCCCTTCACGAAATTAAGATTGATAATCACTGAATGGTATTAAGGGTATAAACCAACATAATCCCTTTTTCCTGATCGATTCTCCTTAGTAGTTTTTAGTTTAACTTTATTTTTCGTCTTCTGAAAAATCAAGAATATGGACTTAAATCCTTTATACTTATCAGTACAGATATATACATCTTTGTATATATATTCTGCACAATTAATAAAAATATTATTCATATACTTTTTTAAAATATTGTTGAAATTGCCATGAGCGCTTAATCCAAACTCCTGTTATAATTTGACTCTGTCAGAACGACAATAATTTGTAGTAGAACTTTCTTATGGTATCTTGTAAACGAATCTCAGATATCTTCTAATGAGAGAGCACACTGTACAGCCATTCTTTTTTTCAGCCTTTGATTACTTTTTGATATTCTATCTCTCCCTCTTTGGTCTACCTTGCAGGCCGGGTAGGAGTAATAACAGGATCCTCAGGGACTCGGAAAAGATTTTTTCAAAGGGATTTCTGTGTTCTAATTGGTTAACAACAAATCAGTTCCTGTTAAAAATATAAAAGAAAATTAATATTAATTTTTCATAATTAAAACACTTTGATAACATCTTTGTATTTAGAAGTGGTAAATGATCATAATATAAAACATTTTATTGGGGTAAAAGAATCTTTTGTTCATGAAATATTCATTACAACGTAATCAGTTATTAGTTGTGGATCTATAAATCCGGAAAACCTCAAAATCTCCTTTGTATTACTCATTATTCATCAGTTAATTTTATTTCTTATATGATATATGCAGTCATTTGAATGAAAATAGCATAATTTCCGATGTGGCATAATTTCCGATGTATAGTCCGAAGATGAGATAAATATACCAATAATATACCAGAAATTTTATTTAATGAACTGTAAGATGTTAGTACCTGCTTAATATATAACTTTATATTTTATTTAAAATTTCTAGTGTGATTACATTTTTCTAACTCTCCAAGCCATCTGATTATGCACTGAAAATTACAGTATATTCATATAATGCTAACAAAATGTCCATTTACAGCAGCGCCAACTGCTTTCTGAGGGGGAGTGGCAATATATTATCAGTGACAAACGATTATAAACAAACAAAATAAAATGTTTAGCCAAATACGAGATTTACATTGTAAAGTATGTTAGAGAAACTTGAAGTCCGAAATTGCTTGTAATCGCTTGATCAGGAAACATAATAATGGTGTAGATATGTGTATTTAAATATTTTCAGTATGAAATAATTTTTATATATATACTTACGGTCGACAATCGGGAGAGTACATTCCTCATACACTTCGCTCTACTTACTTTTCTTTGAATTGCGATCAAAAAAATCTAAGTCGAATACAACCTTTCATGTTATATGAATTTCCTACTTACACACACTCTCGCATGAAAAGAAAAATAAGCTAATCCGTTTTTTAAGGGAATTATTAGACTTGTCCTGGAACCCACAGAGTACTGATGCTTTCAATCTGTGCTGGAACCAATCGACGATTGAGATATCCTTCGCTCTAATAACTTCGATGCATTTTACTTAATCTAATTTCGTATGAAATTTTATTGCAATTTATTGCGTGCCTTTTTCGTTTAATATTTTAAAAGCAATTTTTCCCTCAATACTTTTCTTCGTTTTGGTTGTCTAAATTTTAGTCCAGTGAGAGCAATATTAGGCTTGAAAATTTCAGTCCCAAACGGCGATTGAAATGCTTCACCTTCACCTTATACATTCCCCTCTAGTGCTTCGATAAGTTTTATTTTATTTTCTAGCTTTTTAGGCATCACTCTTCCCCCACATTTCTCTAGAGATGCGTTTAAATACTATATGTAAAACTGACTGAGAAAAGCAATTTTTGAAATTTCTCTTCCATGTGCGTTATATAACAATGCTGCTAACAGATTTTCTGCTAATTAATTATATGGTTGTCTATTATTTGAAAAAAGGAATTTCCTTTCATACTTCAATTTAAATTTTCGAATTAATTCATCGTCTTCTATAAAGAGCAACAACAACTAGAAAAAATATGATAAAATATGATTCTTGATTTTTATGTTGTGCCATTTTAAGTTTCAATATGGGATTGATAAACTCTAAGCGATGATAAGGCAACAACTTAGATACTATTATCGTTATCTTTATTTACACACCTCAAAAATTCGTATAAAAAGAAAGTACCCTCCTAAGCATGTTCATTTTAACCATTCTTACATTAATAATGCGTATTAAAACTTAACCTTATTTGATTTTCAAATTAAAGGATAGCTTTAGCTTCTCAGTAAAAAAAAAAAAAAAAAAAAAAAAAATGTTTTAATAGTTAATATTTTCAAAAGTATTTTATAGAATAATTGACTTTATTTATTTATTTATTTTTTAATATTAGTTTTCTATATTACATAATATCTTCTCACTCCAGCACTTTTCTCTCTCGTCTTCATTATTATTAGTATTTTTAATTGTGTAATAATGGCATAGTTAAAAAAAAAAGGGGGGGGGGGGAATCATCAAAGTACATCTATGTGCCTTCATATTAAATTTTATTGTTCATTCAACTGAACTAGTTTATTAATTTCCTATTCCATTCATTTACTTTAATAAGAGAAATGTCTTTAATTACAGGCCTTGTTTTACAGAAAGTTTATTGAGCAGAAAAAGCTTGCATTCTCTGTACAAAGAATGAAGGGGGAGTACTATCATTAGACTTCAAATTTTTTATGACCATTAAAAAATATCCTACTTTAGTTCAGTTCATAAAGAAAAATCAAATTCTATGAAGAATTAAAAAAAAAAAAAAAAAAAAGACGTTAAAAAAAACCTTCATATTTAGCAAGGAAAAAAAAATTCTCCAAGAAAATCCTTGGTTCCACTCATTAAGCAAGTAACACATTTAAACCGTTCATTTTGCGGCTATAGAGGGCTTTGCTTTAATTACCCTGAACCTTAAGAAAATATTTTTTTTCCCTTTTACTACTCGTCGCTTGTGCATGAGAGAAAAAAAAAATATCGTGCAAAAACCCTCATCACTGGCGTCTAAGACAAAAAAGATTTTTTTTTATCACTCCGCTGAAAGAAAAAGAGAGAGAGAGGAAAAAAAATAAAAGATAATTTAAAAAAGCCCATCAAGCCATAAACAGCAATGATAATGCACCTTACCCGCAAATCTATAGACTCATAATTATGGATTGCAAGCTTAATTAAAAATACCCAAGTGCTGAAAAAAAAAATTATATCCGACAAAAAAAAAAAAAAAAAAAAAAAAGATGGCAAAAAATATGAGAAGGGGAAAAACGATAGAGGAGGGAGAGAAAAAAAACTGGCTCGCGCGTGTCTTTAAGAAGAGGAGAATTCTTTAGCTTAAAGGAATTTTGAATTAAAAAAAAAAAAGAGAGAAGGGAAAAAAATTAATTCTTCATAAGCTGTAGTTCTCAATAAGCAGACTAAGATATTCCAATATATTTTTTTATTATTATTAATCAATCTCTTTTGCAGAATTTTTCCCCCTCCCCCAAGTCTCCTTAATAATAACAAAAGCCACCATTTTAATGATGTTTTGAGATTTCAGAATATAAGAGGATATTGCAAAGTACCTAGGGGTTTATTAGTTTGACCCCCCTTGTAGCTTTTGGCGATTTTCTTTGCTGCTCGAATCATGGATGGGGATAAAAGAATAAAAATAAAGCAGTGTAGGACAAAAGGATAAGAGAGAGGAGGGTGAGCTCTTATGTCTCTCCAACATGTCCCCCGCTTGTCCCCAGAGGGAACAATTAGAAGCAGATTACAGATGTTAGATCTCGCACCTAAAATCCTTTTCTGGCGGATATATAGAGAGAAAGGGGCCATCCATGAATTTAATTAAAAGAATATGTAGGCGCATACCGAATAGTACATATGTGTACAGTTTACTCTAGATATAAAAAACTGATTGCAGTGGCTATTCAAATAAACTGGGGAAAATTGATAGAAACTTTAGCATAATTAGTGAACTAAACACATAATACTTAGCATTGTTATTTGTATTTATTACAGCTTTTAAATCCAGTTACCTGAGATAAAAATTCTCGACACCAATAGTTTTCTTGAAGAGGAAAGCAGAAGTTTATATTCAATATTTAAAGTATATTCATACTCTAAAGCCAAAAATAATAATATTGATTTTTATTTCAATCTAGAATGTGCTCAGATATAATCCTTAGTAGAAAAATAATTTAAATATAATTTTATATGTATTTAAAAAAAAAAAATAAATAAATAAAAAATAAAATAAAAAGAGAAAGAAAGAAAGAAAGAAAAAGATATAATTATTTGAATTAAAACCTAAACTAATTCAATATTGAAATCTATAAGCAGTGCTGTGGATAGTTAAAAGTTTATGCCGCTTAATAATAATAAAATTGGAATGATTCCACTTAAATTTCCGACCATTTATTAATTACCTAGCATTTAAACAAATTTGAATCATCGAATACCAATGTGTAAAAATAAACAAAGGTGATAACACTCTAAATAAACAATCTTAATAATAATAATAAAAACACTAAATAAACAAAAATAAAAATCATGATAATGTTTGAACATATATTTGTACAATGAACCGTAATGTATACAAATTTACTTGTACGTCTTGGTAAAAGAGTTAGAAATGGTTAACTTGAGATTTCCAGTGATGAACGTAAGCAAAATTCCAAAATGTACATCTGTTTCTCTTTTTATTAAAATTATTTAATGAAATTTTGATAATTTGCGTAGACATAACATCTGTAAATAGTTTCATGCTTTCCTATATATATATATAAACATGTACATTATTTCTAATAATAAAAATACATTAGCAAGGCGATGTACCATATATATTAGTTTTTGCAATTTTAAATAATTTAACATTCCTAAAAAAAAGTTCCTAAAAGTTTTGCGTTTATACTCCGCTATGTATGATAAATCTACTTTTATTTATTTTGCATCCCAGCAAAATAATGAAATAAATTAAATGTCTCCATGACAGTCTGTATACACCTGGCGACGTTGACGTTGGCATGTCTATCCAATTTGATCTTAATCGAATGGAGAATTTAGATGCCAGCTCACTTCATATAATTTGAGTTCATAGACCTTAGTGACAAAAAAAAATCTTACAAGCGTCCGTAAAAAGAAAAAAAAAATCTATTTCTTACAGTTATAAAAATCTATGCGAGTCGTGCGACAGTGATCTGAAATCCACTTACAAATTTTTAGCTCAAACGAATGAAGTGTTAGTGTTTAGACGTTATCGTGTTCACTTACACATACATACAAACATATATCATATAACCATGAAAATAACAAAAGTGATTTAACCATACCTCAAAAAATTGCAGATACATCAAAATATCGTAGGCAAAGTTTTTTCCAATTGTAATAATTTTGTTACATATTATGTTAGAGGAAAAAAAAAAAAAAAAAAAATCTGGAGTGTCACTCACACGACTTTCTCTTACCCTGAAATTTAATACTATAAATACAGATTGGAGATAAAGGTAAGATAACGAGTGCTGTTACGCAAACTTATGTTAAAACAATTCAAATTAGGCTTTATTGACAAATTGGAACAGCTTTATTTGATAAATAATTCTGTGAGAGGGGGGGGGGGGGAGGGGGCTACCGCCCCCCTCAGCACCCCGTTACATTATTGTACCTACATTTATACAGAATTCAAATCTGTTATTAAATTCAAAAGTTCATTTAAATTATCCAGACAACATTCAGAGGCAACATTTCTTGAAACTTACCAATCTTGATCAAACTTTCCTAGTAACAAATGCATTAACTTCAAAATACAACATTTGGATTGCCTGAAATTATTTGTTTTTAATTTACTCTAAGAGACACAGACAAAGATCAATCGTTGAAAATTTTACTTCGGTATTCAGGAAGCTTCAAAACATGTAAATATACAAAAAACCAAGCTATGAATATTTAGTTTAAAAAAATACATTATTTACCATATGGATACTGCCTATTAGGAATTAATTTCAAATCCTGAGCAGCTTTCCTGTACATGATAAAATATTATAATAAAGCATTTTCACTACCAATAAAAAATAATGTTACGGCTTAAATATTGGCAGCCCTGTATATCTTCTGAAAGTTATGTACACAAAGCATGGTGCACATAAATAAAATCCTATATTAATAACACACAATACAACCAGAAATACACTTTCATTATTTTTTCAAGCATTGTTGCGTTATATTGGTACCCACTGATTTCGGCAGCAATTTACACGCTCTTTACATTCTCTTCCCCAGCTGGAAAGTTTGAGGTTTCACGATATCCCGCTAAAGTGCATAATGCGTACTCTTAATCAACACCCAGACACCAAAATTTACCATTCTAAGATAAGTTAAAACAAATTCAAACTTAAAAACTTGTTTTTTACTCCGTCCGTCGCAAGGGGGAGGCTAATTTTGCAAAATCCCTTTAGAGAGCATGCTGCCTACTCATAACCAACCAAAAAAGAAAAATCGCTTTCCTGAGATAATTTGGAGCTGAATTAGGTTTGAAAAAGTGTTTTTGACCCCACCCGCTTTTAAAGGGTGGGAAGGGGGTTTAATTTCGCAAAATCTCGTTATACTACGTCTTGGATGCTTATAACCGACTCACACATCAAAAACTGCTTCTCAAAGATAATTTGGAGAAGATTTAAGTTCGAAACATATTTTTCGCCCACCTATTCGAAGTAGAAAGTAATTTCGCAAAATTTCTTTATAGTGTAATTATTGTAGGTACGCATAGCCAATCGACGCATCAAAATATCGCTTTCCCAATATAATTTGCAGCAGAGTTACTCTTGAAAACGTGCCCGCCCCCCCGAAACTTTAGAGGAGGGAAGGACAAATTTCGAAGAATTCCTTTATATTGCGTGTTGGGTACGCATAGCCAATCCACACATAAAAAATAATCTTACTGAGATAATTTGGAGCAAGTTTGCGCTTGGAAACGTGTTTATTGCCAAGGGGTTAAGGGGAGAGGTTCCGTAAAATCCCATTACAATAGGTGTCGGATACATATAAATAATTTACGCAACAATTTCCTGACTGCAGATCCCATAGATTTTCCCAATACAAATTTAGCACTAAAAAGAGAGGGTCTCAAATTTGCCCCCTCATAACGCCCCCCAAAATCAAAAGTATCAAAAAAAAAAAAAAAAAAAAAAAAAAAAATGGGTATTTGGAAATATCCTAAAGAAGACACATGGCTGTTTTCAATAGCTTTGTACCATTTTTAGAAGAGCTCTACTAAAAAATGCGAAATTTGCAAAATTTTCTCCAGAAAACAATATTTTCCCCTCCCCCTATTAAGAATCGAAAATTCCAAAATCGCACAGAATATTTTATTTCTACTCCTGTTACTTTAGGTGATGCATACATATAAAAAATCTAAGAACCAAATTTTGTGACCGCAGCTCCCATAGATTTCCCAGGACAAATTTAGCGCTAAATGGTATGTCCGACTTTGTCCGCTCATCCCCCCCCCCAAAAAAAAAAAAAAAAAAAAAAAAATATCGAAAATCACAAAAAGACAAAAATGTGCATGGTTGTGACAAAGACGCATGGTTGTGTTTAGCATATTTGTTCCATTTTTTTTAGAGTTCTACTCAAAAACCCAGAATTTTCGAAATTTCCCACCAAAAATCGAATGTACCTCTCTCTTCCCTCAAAAATTGAAAAATCCTAAATCGCAGGTAATTTTTTATTTTTACTCAAGTCTGGTCTCGCCAAGCGCAATTTCTTTACCCTGAAGTAATCTGGAGACGAGTTATGCTTACAAATGTGTTTTTGTCTTCTGCGTCCTCTGGAGGGGGGGGGGGGGGAGGAAAATTTCGCAAATGTAATTTTAAGTTGTGTAAAGACCTAAATTTCTGCCGAGTGTCATTGTATTGCGTCTAGTCATTCTTACGTTATACCCGGACAGAAATAGCATTACATACATACAGACACAACGACACACACACACATACACACAGAGAGAAAATTTTCTGAAATCATTTTTGGCTTTCACGATGTGTGAAATGTGAAGTTATCGCGAATTTTTTTTTATTCTGAGAATTAAATATAGATTTATGTTATCGGCATTTTGTTTATCTAGACCAATTAAAAAAATATTTTTTTTTCTCCTTCTCGTATCAAGTTAAAAAAAAAAAAAAAAAAAAAAAAAAAAAACTTAAAATAAATTCAGAAAAATCGGTTTAAAGAACTGGAACAGTTTTAATATAGGTCTGAATTCCTTTGCGATACTTGAAATTTAGTGCCGAAGTTGCGCGGACGTTTTTCGCCAAGGTATTTACTTACGTAATTGCGATAGCCATTTTAATTCGCCTACAAAATGACAAAAAAAAAAAAAAAAAAAAAAAAAAAATAATAATAATAATAATAATTGCCAAAGAGGTCCTACACTAAAGCTGTATCGAATAAACTTTAAGAAATGAATATAGTAACCGTTGATAAGGAATATAACACAGTTACAGTGTGCTTTTATATAGAAGAATAGAAGAATATGGAAGAATAGTAAATTCTTTGTCGTGCTACATTAAATTCTGTCTCGTACGAAATTTTATGTCTATTAATTAGAAAACAAAAATAGATTTCTTTTATTTATTTATTGTTTTGATTACTTTTCTTTTTGTTAAATTGTGTCATTTTAACACAAACTTATGGTCCTTATTTTTTCTGTTGAATCATCCACCACCAATTTTGAATAGCAGTTTTTGTTATAAAATAAGCCTATAAATTTAGATAGTATTGTACGATAATGGTTAAAAACTCAGGAGGGCTCGAATGAACACTAAGGAAAATTAGATTATGGCTAACTAAAGCTATAGTTTGCTTATCATTACATTTCATGACGTCATTTAAGAAGATTACGTAGCATTAATAATATAAGATTATGTAATGTCTGGTTATTTTAAAGTTTTTGCAATTCCCGGAATTTAATGCGTCATTGTGGAGGGGAGAATTATTAAGAAGACATCTAAACAAATATGAGATATATTAATCAAAATTTATTTTTAAATGTTTCATTTTATTTTTTTTAACCACAAATAAGTACAAAACTGCAAAGATTTGTTCAGTAGAATTTTGCAAATAAAATATGCATTTTACAAAAGTGTATTTCGTAATTTTCCTAACTATATCAATAGTAATTTTCAAAATGTTTTTTTTTTTTTTCTCCTCACTAGTATCAAAATATAAAAAATTGAATCATAAATATTTATAACGGAATAATGATGAAATACAATTTTAATTAAATATTACCTTTTAAGCAGAATCATTATAACTTATTAAACCATTACTCTACTTATCGCCTCCAAAAGCGGAAGTCAATTTTATTCTGTGGGAAATTTTGCCCCGTTATAACTCATTAATTAACACATATTTTAAAATTCCGTTTTCACATTCAGGAAATCCACAGCTATTAAGCAATTGATCGCTTTTTAAAAGTTGATTATTTTAACTTTTAAGATTCCATTTTTAAGCTCAAAAATTTAAAATTTCACATTGAAAAAAAATCGCTTTTTTCAACCTCAAAACAAAATGTTAAAAATGAAAAAAAAATTATTTTTTAAAAAGCTATAAATTGTTTAATAGTTGCGGATTTCCTATATGTGAAAGCGGAATTAAAAAATACGTATTAATTAATGAGTTATAATGGGGCAAAATTCTCCGTAGAATAACATTGGCTCCAACTCCTGGGGACGATAAGTAGAGGGTCCTCTTAATAGAAAAATTGATTTTAATACGTCGGAAATATTTTTAACAATTAGGAGTATTACATGGTATAAAAATTAAGTATAAATATACATCCATATTTAAAAATTTTTTTATTAAATGTAGAAATCAGTTCAATAGCTTTAAACGAGGTTACAAAGTTTTCCTCTAAAATCCTCTATTTTCTAATTCAATAAACACAGAAAATTCTATTTTGAAAAGAGAGTAAAAGAAAAAAAAAGTTCTTTCGAAATATAAATATCCTAAGCACTTAGTTCACACCTCAGGCAAAACCTACATAACTTCGTTGATTAGTGGATTCGTAAACTAGGGGAAAAGTTGGACGTTGCCTGCATTGTAACCGCCGATGGCATAATTTACTTGCCGATTTAAGTGTGAAAAATTAAGGGATCAGAAAAAAGATTCTATTTTGGTTGTACAAACATTTTTTATGCACCAATACCTCATCTGAGGCGGCGCTGTCAAAAACGAAGAGAAGAATATATGATTAGCTTTGTTTAAACTATTCTCAAAGAGGACAAAACAATTATTTTGATGGTTTCAGACTGATTTGGCTATTTTGCTGTTTTATCGAGATAGGTTGATATGGAGGTAAATGTAATTACGTGTATGAAAGAAAGAAAAATCGTAAATAAGTTGCAAAGAACAGCCACATTCAGAAAATTGAAAGCTTCAAAATTGCAACGCATGTAACAATGAGCATCGGGGTATACAATAATCCTCGATACATCACCATGCGTGACAATGAAAAAGTAGTATGTTGTGGCCATCACAAAACTTTCTTCTGTATTTTTCTATGCAGATCACTCAGTGAAAATTATTTATTAAAAGAAATATTTATTAAAGTTACTTTTCATGGTGAGAGCAAAGAGTCGCTCTCAAAAAGTGTACTACTAAATGTCGAATGTCAGTTTTGCATCCGACAGACAACATCCTAAAAAAAGCATTTTTTCAGGACTTTTTATTTTATTGTTAATTAATTAATTAATTGATTCTTCTTATTATTATTATTTTGTTAATTCTGTTAGAAGAAATTAAAAATGCCATGCTGGCACCACATGATTTTCTTATGCCTCTGCTAAACTATACATGTCTTTTTCAATAACTAAAATATTAAACATTATTTTATAAACTTCAAAACAACTATAAAAAGAAGCGCACAACTTGACGTCATACAAGCAGTGGCGGATCCAGAACTTGACTTTTGTGGGGGGCTAAGATTTTTCAAAGTGTTATTCTAGACCGATAAAAAATTTACAATTCCAATATTCAATAGTGAAGGTCAGTGTTTTTTTTTTTTTTTTTTTTTTTTTTTTTTTTTTTTTTTTGGGGGGGGGGGGGGGCTTCAGTCCCCTAGCCCCCCCCCCCCTTAAATCCGCCACTGCATACAAGTCCTAAATACTAAATTTTAATTTTCTACGGCTGGCTGTTTCTGAATTAATGTGGATATCTATAAAACATACAGTGTCTCAAAATTTCGATTTATGTAACTATCATTACAATGTAAATTCATGTAGAGAACAGGGCGTGTCTTATATCTGACTGGTTGCAGTTTTCGTCTTCATTTTCCAAGTGCCGGGTTCAAATCATCCCAGTTTAGTCATGGATGTTCATAGTAGTTCGAAATCTGAATCGACCGTAGATCTCCGTATAAGAATGCATCATGTGCAAAAGGTGACTGTACAGCAACTTCCTAATCTCATGTGGTGAAAAAAATCAGAGCTAGATTTTAAAAGTCCTAAATACAAAATTTTAGCATCATACATCTAATAATTTTTTGAATTGTGTGATGTATAATATCAGTTTAGCTTAAACGAAATTAAATTAATTGATTAATTTATTTATTTTTAATTAACAACACTCTATGTACTACGCATAAGGAAGTAAAAATTTAACCAAAAGGATAATAGATCTGGGTACTTTAAAAATTAGAAGAAATGATAAAATACACTTAAATCTTTAACAAATATTTTTGTTTCTTCATTTAAGAAAAAAGTATACAGAAGATAAATATATTTTCATTAGAAAGAAATATATACAATGTTTGAAAGGAAGAAAAAAAAAATTTCATCTATATATAAATGTACAAATATGAAACTTTTCGTACGTTTTAGCCTATTTTTAAGAAGAAGGGGTGAAGTTTAAAAGGTGTATAGTTCACAAAAAGCATGGTTAAGGTAAGTTGCTGAAAAAGAATTTCATGTGAGGCAAAGGAAGCAGGCAAAAAATGCTTTTATTTTTATACAATTTTCCGTTTTATATAAGTAATCATTTGTATTTAAAATTTCTATTGAAGAAAACTGTTAAAACTGCATATGCAATTTTTAAAATGCAATATAAGAGCTCTTTAATATAGCTTATTTTCTGGATTTATTATTCGTAATTGACGACCCAGTTTTTATACTCCCGCAACGCAGTACTGTTTTAGTACAGGATCCCTATGAACGAATTTTAAATTTTTATCGCCATGTTGGCGATAACTTTGCAATTTCCATTGAAATTGGCTTCTACAATGACGATCAACAAATCCCAGGTCCAAACCTTAAAAGCGACAGGCATTCATTTAGGAACTCCATGCTTCTCACACGGTCAATTATATGTTGGTTGTTCACGTGTTTCAAGTGGCCAGAACTTGCATGTGCTGACGGAAAATAATAAGTCATTTAATGTTGTATACGGATCGGTATTAGAATAAAAATAAATTGTATATTTTTCCCGTAGATCTTTCAATGAGTTACAAATTTTTTTGAGTATACTTTATCAGACTCTGTTTTGAACAGCACCACAATAAGGTTTCATTACATTACATATTATGATCAAACCGTCAGTTCCCACACATACACATCAAAATTTCCACGTGAACGAAGTCGCGGGTAACAACTAGTATTCTGTATATATTTTTCAAACAATGCTGGGTTTAAAATGACTCTTGCACAGATTCTGAAGACTAAACTTTTAAGAGTACATTTTTCCATAAAATAATGTTACCATACAAATGTCGTCATTTTTCTTATTAGTTCATTGAGCTGAGTTCGCATACTTTTGTTCATTTTTAAATATTATTTTTTTTATCCTGGCATATTTTATTAATTTCACCACTATCGTATCGTTTCGACAAAAAATAATTGTAACTGGTCCACGTTAGAGAAATATTATATAGACTAGCAAACGCGTGCGAAATATTCGCATTTTATTTCTTTTCTTACTTACCTTTAAAATTTGAAACTCATAAATGTTATACCAATTTCATCACCTAATTAAAATTTTAATTTACCAGAAGCCAAATTATTATTAAAACCAAATTAATATTGCACAATAGTGAAACCAAAATCATTCAAAGAAAGGTTTCCAAATAAAATTCATGATTTACGATAAAATTTTCATACTTCCACAGGAGTACAATTTTAATATAGGACTCTCACGACGCCTTTTAAATTTTTGTCGTTCTGTTGGCGATGACTTTTTATTAATTTTGGTAGCTTTTTTTTTTTTAAATAAATAAATAAAATAAAATAATTTCTATTTTGACTATATTTTTTATGATTGTGTTTTTAGTCAATTTATGACACAAATTTCATATTCTGTATATATCTTTAAAATATTGCTAGGTTTAAAATGACGCATGCAAAGATTCTGAAGAAACAACTGTTAAAAATACAGTTTTTTCGTAAAATAATCTCATCAGATAAATGTTGTGTTTTTTACCATGTTTTTATTAACTTCGATTCTTGTGTGTTTGTCAGGGACAAATCTTGCAATCAATTTTTAACTAACTTCCCGACTAGCTAGACATTTGAAACTTTCACAGTAGCTCAGAACCCGGTGACAACACAATTATTAAAGCTACTTAAGAAAATCACCGTTTTCTTCTGCTTTCTAAAAACTAGTGTTATCTACGGACGCCAGTAAATGAAATATTCACACTTTTATCTTTAAAGCGGCTACTCAATTGAATAACACGTACTGCGTTTCTTCTTAAAATTCAAATATCAGTAAAAAAAGAACACAGCTACGTTGAATATTATTTACAAAAAGAAATCATTTAAAAAATACAAAAAACCTTTATTCCCAATGGGAAAAACCTACTGCTCTAAAACAGTAAATTACTTATTCTAAAAATTTTAATACACACGAGCTCTCGATTAAACGAGACCAAGTATCATATTTTTTTTAACTAACGTTGCCATCCAATAATAATAATATTCATAAAATAAATAATAGATATAATAATACATTTTCAACATCCTCCCACCTTTTGATTATAAATAATAATCAAAACATAAAAACTATTAGTCAAACAACTTTGGTACAAAGATGGCAATATTACATTTAAAAAATATAAAAATGAAAAAGTAAAATAAATAGAAGAATGATCAACAATATCTAATATAATCTACAAGTTCAGTCTTTCCGGCACCTTAATTCTTCGGCCAACTCTACTAAACTTCATTTGCTCATTAGTAGTACTGTCTGAAACTTTGGAGATGTTAGCTGAATCTTTAACTTTACTGAGAGTCATCGGTGTGGGAAGATCTTCAGACGATGTTATCTCTAGGGGATAAACTCTTTGAATCGGGCGTAAGAGCTCCTTTTGGGAAGTTTGCACTTTAACAAGTCGTACTTGTCCGTCTTTACCTGGTATAATCTCAGTGATACGACCTAAAGGCCAGTAGATTCTCTTTTTATTATCGGCTCCCACCATAACAATTTCGCCAACAGTAACAGTATGTTTGTCTGACTTTTTGCTTTTACTTTTACGTAGAATAAGAGCACCAAGATATTCAGATCTAAAACGGCTTCGTAAATCTTTGAGAATGGTTTGTCTGTATTTGAGCCTTTTACACAAAAAATTTTGCTCAACAGCATCCAAATCAGGAAGACTGCATTCATGCATATCTTGGATGAACATCGATGGCGAAATTGGTTTTACAGCTTCCTCTTCACAGATGTAAGTAAGAGGTCTTGAGTTGACTACCTTCTCACACTCAGCTAAAACCGTCATCATTTCTTCGTAATCGAGACGTGCCAGCCCTAACACTCTTTTCAAGAGATCTTTTAGAATTCGAATTAATCTCTCCCACCAACCACCCCACCAAGCAGCAGTTGGGGGATTGAACTTCCAATCAATAGAGTTGATAGCTCCATATTTTCGTATGCGTTCCCAGTCTAGTTTCTTGAAATAGTTGGCTGCTCCTACAAAATTTGAACCATTGTCACAGTATACAGTAGAGCATCTTCCTCTGCGAGCTATAAATCTTCTAAAAGCCATTAAGAACGCATCTGTTGAAGCAGCAGTAACAAGCTCCAAATGGACCGCTCTGTATACTGCGCAAGTAAAAATTAAAACCCAGCTTTTCTTGTTATCCTTGAGAAATAATGGCCCAGCCATATCAACACCAATTATCTGAAAAACTGCAGCATCTTTAACTCTGTTTTCTGGAAGTGGAGGACTGATTACTTCTAAGTTCTTTGACCGAAATCTTTTGCATGCAGTGCAGCTGGCTACAACATTTTTCACCGCCTTTCTGCCGTTTAGGATCCAATACTTTTCTCGAAGTATATTTAATAGTATCTGGACACCAGCATGGCAGTTCTCAACATGTGCTTTATAAATTAGACGTTTTACCACTTCATGTTTTGATGGAAGAACAATAGGTTTAAGAAAATCTTCACTATCCTTTCGATAAATAATTTTGGTCTTCAAACGAATGACACCAAACTCGTCTTTAAACGTTTGCAAAGTTTTCAATCTCTTTTCGTCTTCTTGAGAAAAAAACTCATTCTGAATTAAAAGTAAAACCTTCATTTCTGCTTCATGAATTTCTGAGGCTGTCAATTCACCATGCTTCTTCCAATTTAAATTCTTGCAGTTGTGCTTGAAACGAAGGATCCATGCAACAAGGCGAATAATTCTGTCATAACTAGAAAAGTATCTATAGTACCAGTCTTCATCAACAATAGCTTCAGTATTTGTCAGTATACAAGTCTTTCTAGGTTTTTCCTTTTCAATTTCTTCCTCATTCCAATCGCGATTGGAGAAATCCATCATTGTTCGAAATTCAGAAACATCTTTCATCCATTGTGGACCCTCCCACCATTTTGATGAGACTAGATGCTTTGCTTTGCATCCTCTGGAGGGCAAGTCTGCAGCATTCTTCTCCCCCGTTATATGTCTCCACGATGAAGGATCACTCAGTTTTCTGATCTCCTGCACTCTATTTCTTACAAAAACGGACCAATTTTCTTCTCGCTGTATCCAGGCAAGAACCGTTGTAGAATCACTCCAGTAATGAGTCATAACATTTCTCCAACCAAGAGCTTCAATAACCGAATTCGTCAGTCTCGCTCCAATTACAGCAGCTAGAAGTTCCATTCTAGGTATAGTTACACCTCTTAACGGAGCCACTCGAGACTTTGCTGCAAGCAAAAATAAATTAACTTGATTAGCATCCTCTACTCTAAGGAATGTAACTGCACCATAGGCATCTTTGCTTCCGTCAACAAATGTGTGAATAGTGCAGTTGCTTAAATCTTCGGAAGATACTCGAATAAACCTAGGTATCTGTATATCAGACAAATACTTCAGTTCTTGAAACCACTGCATAAACTCTTTATGAAGCTCACCAGTTATCTCTTCATCCCAACTCGTTCCTAGTTTCCATGCTTTTTGTAACATTATTTTTGGACAAAGCATGACTGGTGAGGTGAAGCCAAAAGGATCAAAAACTTTGTGGACGACAGACAACATAGTTCTTTTTGTTAATTTTTCCATATTAATGTTGTCTAACCATTTCATGTTAATTTTCAATGTGTCTAGCTCTTTATTCCAAATAAGACCTAATACTTGAGTCTCTTTCTTAGAACTAGTCTCATTACAGTCGCCAGACCATTCCCATTCTCTAAGATCAAAACAACCTTTGGCCATTAAAGCTTTAGAATTAACGATAAACTTATCTAATTCTTCTTTGTTATTAACACTGGTAACAACATTATCTACGTAGAAACTCTCTAAAAGCCTTTTCTTTAAAGATTCTTCAAATCCGTTACAACGCCGAATATGATACTCAATTACCGCAGCCAAAAGGAAAGGACTGCATTTAACACCAAAAACAACTCTTGTATGGCGAAATACTTTTAGTTTCTTACCTTCTAAGTTTTCCCACCATAAAAAACGCAGGAAATCTCTGTCGTCTTTACGAATGCTTATTTGCAGAAAAGCTTTTCTAATGTCAGCGATAACGCCAAATTCTTTTTCCCTGAATCGAAGTAAAATATCTGGAATAAGTTCCATTTGATTGGGACCACATTCCAAGCATTGGTTTAAAGAAGGATAATTTGCTAATCTAGCTGAAGCATCAAACACTGGGCGAATTGGAGTAGTGCTGCTACTAGGTTTTATTATAGCACGATGAGGTAAGTAATTGCCATAAGAGTTTACTTCGTTCTTGGGAACTTCCTCAATTATGCCTTCATTAATCCAGCTCAGAAGAACATCTTCATATTTTTCATACATGTTCATCGCTATAAGCTTCGCTGTTGTGTATTGGAGCCGTTTCTTCGCCAAACTCAAGTTGTCGGGTAAAGGCGACTTATCATCAGCCCATGGCAAACAAACTTCATAGCGGCCCTCTCTATTAACTGCCACTGTTTCTAAAAAATGCTCTTTAGTCTGAATATCAGACTCGTGTTTGGACTTCTTCTCAATAGGATCATAGATTCCAATTAAATCCAACTTCCATAGATTTGAGATTTCAGCTTCATTTACATATAGCGATAACACTGACATCGCCAAGTTTTCTTCCGAGGCTTTTCCAGGCGGTACTTTTCCCATTAAGGTCCAACCTAAGTATGTTTCTAAAGCCACGAGACCCGATGATAAGACTTTTCTTTTTCCTGTCAACATTTTTCCCATGACGTCAGCTCCGACGAGAATATCGATTGCTTCACATTTGTCGCCAATGTCCGTTAAATTAATCTCATTTTCTTCTAACTCTTTTATCCAAGGGCCTTTAAAAACCGGTCTAATATTTTCACATATTATAGACTGATCCAAAACTTCGAAATTGTAGCCAAAATTTTCTTTCAAATGTTTCAATGTCACTTTATAGCAGTTATGCTTGACCTCGCTAGTGATAACGCCGCCAAAAAGGGAATGAACCATTTTCTCTTGGCGAATAGGTATATAATCCATTTCTTTGGCTACACTTTCCAGAATATATGACTTATGCGATGCGGAATCAAAGAGCAATCTCACAGTTTTCTGTTTATTGCCAGAGACCAATTTGGCTTTCACGGTTTGGAGAAATATCTTTGGACTTCGTTTGTTGAAATTGGACATACTAACATCATTTTCTGCAGGTTTTTCTTCTTTCTTTTCTACAGCCCTTTTTTGTGAATCAAGTACATCACACATTAGAGGAAAATGCTTTTTAGAACAGATCACACACTTTAGAACTGTTCGACATTTCTTAACAGTGTGAGTTGGCGATAAACAGGCAAAGCAACAACGCTTATCTTTAATTATTTTTTGTTTTTCTGCTAAACTCATTTTCTGAGCTGAAAAACAATCTGAACTTGAATGTTTGCCATCACAAAAAACGCAAGATTTCTTCACCTCTCTATTTGAAGTGGTCGTTAATAAACCCGCAGCAGTAGGTACTTTGCTTTTCAAATTTTCAAAATTGCATTGCTTCCTTTTTAAAGGTTTGTTCTATTGGCTCTTTTCTAAACCGAAACCAGCTACTGCCAAAGATATCCTTTCTTCACCTTCAACTTCTTTTTTGAGAAATTGCATTAAGTTATTTAACTTCTCCTTAGCATCAGTATTTGAATGAGAAATGTTACGATTCCAAGCCTTTAAAAAATCAGCTGGGAAACAAGATTCAACCATGGGATACAATATAGATGCACATTTATCCGTGGTTACACCTAATGTTTCCAATGCACGTAGATACGATTCAAGTCTGTCATATAGAGAAGTTAATGAAAACATTTCCTTAATTTGAACAGAAATAATTAATTTTAGTAACTGTCTAACGTATACTTCGACTAAGAGGTCCTCTCTTCCAAAGCGTGATTTCAGGCTTTCAATCGCTTTTTCATAATTGGCGCCAGTTGGCGGAAAACTTTCAACTACTTCTCTGGCACGGGAACCAGCAACCGTGGCTTGCATTAAATACTGAAATTTATCTTCCGGTGCGATATCTTCATCTTTATGCACCTGCTCAAATTGACTCCAAAAAGGAAGCCAATCTTTTAAGTCATCGCCAAATTGTCTAAATTCCAATCTTGGCAACGTAAATTTCCTTTTTGAATTGCTTAAATCAGGTACATAATTTAGTGGAACAGATTCACCTCGACTTTGAGCTTGAATTCTAGCGAGCTCGATTTCTTTTTCAGCTTCAAGTTTCATTTTTTCAGATTCAAATTTCATTTTTTCAAATTCATTATCTTGTTTCATTTTTTCCTTTTTATCTTCTCTTTCTTTTTCTTCTTGCTCTTGTAATTTTCGCTCGGCAACAGCATTTCCTAATAGTACTTGAACAAATTCAGCATCTTTCTTGTATTCTTCACTGTTCAATATAATATTTTTTAAACCTGAAATAGTAACATTGGCTGGTACTTCTTCGCCAATTTCAGACGCCACATATATCAAATCATCTTTCTTAAATCCTTTTATTGCTTGAAACATGTTGCTACTTCCTGTCGCTCAGACGCCACAAATATTAAAGCTACTTAAGAAAATCACCGTTTTCTTCTGCTTTCTAAAAACTAGTGTTATCTACGGACGCCAGTAAATGAAATATTCACACTTTTATCTTTAAAGCGGCTACTCAATTGAATAACACGTACTGCGTTTCTTCTTAAAATTCAAATATCAGTAAAAAAAGAACACAGCTACGTTGAATATTATTTACAAAAAGAAATCATTTAAAAAATACAAAAAACCTTTATTCCCAATGGAAAAAACCTACTGCTCTAAAACAGTAAATTACTTATTCTAAAAATTTTAATACACACGAGCTCTCGATTAAACGAGACCAAGTATCATATTTTTTTTAACTAACGTTGCCATCCAATAATAATAATATTCATAAAATAAATAATAGATATAATAATACATTTTCAACAACAATACTTCGAAGTCAGATTTTCGAATTTTCAAATAGTTTTCTTTTAATTAATTAAAATGTGAAAATGATAAGCTCCTAATAGCAATAAAAATAGTCATTAAAATATTAACTATAATTTAATTGTTGCCAAAAAAAATTTACGAGTTCATTTTCTTTCGACCTAAAAATAAATACATTTAATTAAACGTGAGCGTTAAAAAATTGTTAAAAGTTAAATTATGCATTTGGCAAAAATTGACGTCGTTATCATTTTAAAGATTTTCTACACAATGATAAAGTGCTAATGTAGTTCATGATGCAAATGTATGTTGTTCGGAAAGGATTAATATTTTATTTTTAAAACCAACTTTTTTTTTTTAATTCAAATTTCCGGTAACTCTTTAACCAATCACATTAGAACGTCCATCTTTGGAATATCGATAATAATAATTTTCTCGCCAAAAGTCGCCAAGGGCAAAAAGTTGTCAAATTTGGGGCCAAATCCATTACCTTCCTATTGGAGCTTGGAGCTTTTTAATGCGTTTTAAAGAGAAGTTTAAGCTATTTAAAAACATGGTATATAAATTTTTTTTTATCTTATAATTATTTCTTATTAGTCCACTGATCTAAGTCCACGTGATTAAATATTGTTCATGTATAAATATTATTTATTTATCCTCGCGTATCGTATCGTTTCGACAGAAAATAATTGAAACTGGTCCATGTTAGAGAAATATTATATAGATATTAATTTGAAACGTGTTTTGTCTGTATCCACTAAATTGAGAGAACGGCTAGGTGTAAAAATTTGGTTGAGGTGTCTAAAAAAAGGTCTTGGTCTGTATATGTGTCATTAAAAGAGAAAAATAAAAAAAAGTCGAATGGTTCGAATACTAAAAAATTAATTTCTGCAATTTTGGAATTTTCGATTTTAAAGGGGGAAAGTAAATTTGGGGGGGGGGAGCGAGGAAGAGGGGAAATTAGTTTGAGAGGGAAATTCGTTCTAGATCCACATATGTAGCACCTCATTTTAAAGGTCTTGAAATTTCATGTTGATTGGGGATGTTAGTATACAATATAGTGCGCCTCCTGGTGGTGAAAAATGGAACTAGGTGATTTTGCAGTAGACCCTATCATGTTACACCTCATTTTAAAGGTCTTGCTATTTCCTGACCATTGTTGATGTTCGTACAGAACACACTGTGCCCCTGACGGTAAAAAGTGCAATCCAAAGGATTTTGACACCACCGTGTTGACAGTGACACCACCATGTGACACCTTATTTGAAAGTTCTTGGAAATTCAAGGCGATTGGTGATGTTCGTATACAACATACTGCGCCCCCAAGTGGAGGAAAGTGGATTTTGCAGCACGTGCGTAGCATGCCTGCTATACTGTGCTGCAGCCACAGGCAGCGGAAACATGAGTCAGAGGTTCATTCAGTTCAAGGTTCATTTATGAGAATTTTTTCATGTCACCGGGGTCACAAGACAGAGTTTCATTTGGTTCGAGGTAATTTTTTTGTTACAGCTGATTATTTTTTTCGTGATGCTTTCCTTTAAAATTAGAAATTCAAACAAAATCGAGTTAAGATATAAAATCATACAAATTCAACGTTCATTTAAGGTTATTATCATGGGTCCGGGCAATACCGGGCGGGTTCGTTCGGTTCCAGGTTTATTTTTGGGAATTTTTTTTATGTTATTAGCGGCCCGCGTATGCGCTGCAGCAAGCACCGGTGTCACAAGGCAGAGTTTCGTTCGGTTCGAGATAATTTTTTTGTTACAGCTGATTATTTTTTTCGCGATGCTTTTATTTAAAAGTAGAAATTCAAACAAAATCGAGTTAAAGTTATAAAATCATACAAAATTAAGGTTGATTTCTATTTATAAGCATTTTTATGAATTTCTTTTTCTTGAGTGAAATGTGGTAAATTATGTTAGATGTTTTAACTTGTAATACATTTCAAAAATGACGCGACGATTTTTGAAACGTTACAGTCAATAAAGTGACCATCGAATTCGACGAGTTCCAGCTAGTATAGATAATCTGAAAAATTGGGGACTTAAGCTTTACTTCAGAATGAATATATATATATGTAGAATAACAGATAATAAAATGCCTCTGAAGTACTCAATAACCAAAACGAATCAACACATAACTAATTAAATAAACATGTGAACAATTAAAATAATTAAATAAATATAATTAGAAATAATAATTTTAATTCAATATGAAAAAATTAACCAAATTTACCAAAGGAGTATTCTTTGAACATAGTCCAAGATGATTACAGTAAATAAGACCATAATAGAGAGAATGAAACCATAGATGCTAAAAGCATTACAAAGAGACCTTTAAAACAAAAGAGATTACTAAAACAATTGAAGACGAAAGATTGGAAATACGTTGAAACAGTCGAGATTCATTAGGGAGAAGTATATATATATATATATATATATATATACAGGATAGTTATAATTAAACTTCCCCTATAAACAGCACCATACAGCGCAAACGGATGAACAGAATGCAATGAAATTTGATATATAGACATAACACGGGATACGCTCATGGAATTTCGAAAAAAAATAATGTTAGTTCAAAAATGTCCACCAGACGGTGCCTCTTTCGGAAAAATATTAAATTTAACACAATAAACGACCAAAACGGAATAAAGAAACAATATTAACAATCCAGAACAAGAGTTATGAGTAATAAAATGTAAAACTGGGAAAAGCTGTCAGTTTTAGAAAAAAATATCGAGATTTGCATGCTTGCGAAGAAGAGGAAGCTTTATGCAAAACAGGATATAAACGTTTGCAGACATTGTCATGTTTTATGTCGATGTTTTTGGCTGTAATGATGACAGTATCTTTAGTTGAACGTGCGTTATTGGTAAAGCTCTTTTATTAAAACAAGGAGAATGCTTCTGCTGCAGGTCGTGAAGTTCGTCATATAAAGAACCTACGGTGAAAACCAATGTCTACTAAAGGTATCCAGGCCATGATTAAGATATTTGAAGAAACGGGGACATTAGAAGTTCAATTTGGAAGAGGCCGTAAACCTGCCACACCAGTACTTGTTGATGCCGTCAAGACAGCTGTTGTCGCACAGTCACAGACATCAAAGTTTGGGGGCAGTAGACCAGCGGCCGAGAGGTTCTGCGCTCAAAGCTGATAGATGGGAGGCGCTGAGTTCGATCCCAGGTCGCGCTCATCGACCTAGCCATTCGGAGTTCTCCGTGATTTCCTCCTAAACTCGCGTAAATACGGGCTAGGTCCCCTTAGAAAGACCCCCACGAAGGACATTACCCCTATAGGCCTAGGACACTTGCGGAGTCAATCGGTCTTAAATTCTCCAACCAACGAACCAACCTTGGAGGCAGCAGCGCACGTGCAGTTTCTCGACAGACAGGCTATTCTGACAGCACCGTCCGAAAAGTGCTCAGAAACAGAATGCACTACTTCCCATACAAGATTCACCATACCCAAGAGCTGCTTTATAGGGACAAGCCACATCGCCTCCCATTCGTAGTCAGTTTTCTCAACAGAATGACTGTTGATCTCTCATGGCCTTTGAATATTACGTGGAGCGACGAGGCTCATTTCTACCTCAATGGGACAGTCAACACACATAATTGCCGCATTTGGGTTAAGGAAAATCTGCGGATGTACACTGAAATTCCCCTACATTCTCCAAAGGTGACTGTCTGGTGTGGATTCACGGCGACATTCAGCCTTGGGCCATTCTTCTTTGAGGAAATAACTGCACGTGGTTCTGTCATACGTTCCGTTACGGGCCATCGGTACCATGATATGCTGCAGACGTTTGTTGTGTCGCAACTACAGCAAAGGCGGGTCCTTACATCGACCATTTTTATGCAGGATGGTGCACCCCCACACATCCATGAGTCCATGATGGCGCTATTGGTCCAACACTTCACAGATGAACGTGTTATTAGTCGCTTCTTTCATAATCCATGGCCACCACGTTCACCGGATCTAAATCTGTGCGATTTCTGGTTATGGGGTCTCTTAAAAAGTGTGGTGTACCGTGGAGGTGTTGCGACGCTGAGTGACTTAAAGAACTCCATAACGCTACATGTACGAAGCATCATAACTGATCAGTTTCGATGTGCTGTTGAACACGCTGTCCATCGACTTGAAATTTTGCAGGTGAATGAGGGTGGTTACATGGAGAACCTTTCCCTACATCCTTGACACGATTAACAGCAGCTTCTCTTGTGAAAATTCGTCTTAATCTGTTCTTGTTTCTGCAAACTGAACAGTTTTTTTTTTTTTTTTTTTTTTCCCCAAACAACGTGCTGTTATTTTTTCCTTAACTTTACTTAATGTGGTTCAATGACAAGGTGATCATAAACTAGTCAATAAATGTTAATATTGTTTTTGTATTCCGTTTTGGTCATTTATTGTGTTAAATTTAATGTTTTTCTGGAAAAAGCGCCCTCTGGTGGACAATTTGGAACTAAGATTTCTTTTCCGAAATTCCGTGAGCACATCTCATTTATAGCCTATATACCAAATTTCGTTGAATTCCGTTTACCCGTTTGCGCTGTATGATTTTGTTTATAGGGGAAGTTTAATTATAACCACCCTGTATATATACATAGAGAGAGAGAGTTATTTCATTATTGTTTTACTGTAAATGAAGAAATCGTTTTAACAACCGCATCTTAATCGCATTGTTTCACTTAGGAAAACTTTAAAAATCTGAATTCCTGTGTTTTTTTTATTCCAAAATAAACACTAACTATAATAAACACTAATTCCAAAATAAACACTAATTATTTATTGTAACTTGAGAATTTTTTTAATTTTGAGCGACAAAAGTTTAATGCAAATTTTACAAAGAATAAATAAAAATCTGTACTTTTTCCTTCGTTATTTTGTGTAATTCGTTTACTTTGGTTGAAAATGAATAATAATTTACCAGTAACTTTGTAGTTTTTATTTTTTTATTTTTTTACTTTCTTTGTATTGGATACGCGAAATTTTTCCATCTCCGGCTTCCAACGGATCTACACATTTTAAGCTGCCCTGAACACGATTTGGCTCTTTTTAGAAAATGTTTGTCTGTATTTGTACAGTAGAATTCGTACAACGCGATTTCGTATAACGCGATGAAAAATCTGCGACTATTACTCCTACAACGCGATAAAGAGTCTCGTATAACGCGTGAAATAAAGGAAGCACGTGACGACATCTTTTCTACTTTCAACCTGTTCAAGGAAGAATTGCTCCGTTACTATGCCAACACCCGACTCTTTTGGTCTCATTGCGGAATGAAATCGTCTGCTTAATGTCTCCTATAACGCGGTTTTCTATTACGCGGAACGTATCCCCCGCGTTATACGAGAGTCTATTGTATATTTTTGGACGCTGTATCTCACTAACTAATGACAGGAATTTAACCAAATTTTATATGTTGCTAACTTTGACTTAAATTGGCATTGATTACTTTTGGGGATCAACTGTTCGACAGGCGGCGCTGTCACTCCGTATTTTTTCATATTTTATAACATGGAAGTATAACAAAAAATTTCGTATAGATGCATACAATGATAATTATTTATAACGAATCATTGTGAAATTACGAATAATTATTTATAATAATAATAGTCAACTAGGCAAATGTTTATGCATATTTAGAAGCATCGTTGCTCCCCCTCTGGATAAATATGAATATTTTTTCAAGAAAACTATGGTTAATACCTTTAAAAGGTATGGTTGAACCATAGATTTCTAATAATTTAAATTCAAGTTATCGATTTTATCCAAAAGAATGAAAAATATCTTTAAAAAATCCTCAGATGTCGTTTGTATGGCAGAAAATGAATTTTTTTTCGATGTTTAATGGTATACTTCTCTGGGGTAAAAACTGTCTGCATTGATCATGGGAAATAATTCCAATAAGTAATTCGTAATGCGTAAATTAGTAGAAGAAAGTATTGAAGAAAGTTATGTGATGGCAACAACATACTAGTTTGTGTCATGTTAAGTATAAGGGGAAAAAAAAAGTATATTTCTTATGTCTAAAATGTTTCTTATTTTACTTATTTTATTTATTTATTTACTTCATTTACTTTATTTATTTTATTTATTTTTTCTAGCCATTTTTGATGTTTAACTATTTTTATACGATTTTGTTAAAAGGGTGTAATTTTCATATATTTGATAAAATTCTCTTTTCGTGCAGAAAACACATACTAAAATAAAAATTGTAAAGCCGATTATAAATATATATATATATTTATTTATCGGCAATAAAATGTTCACTTTAATTTGATATTAAAGGAAAGAAAAAAAAAAAAAAAAAAAAAACATAATGTTAATAAAACTGGAGCCGACTCAAAATCGGGAAAAATATAGAAACTAGTGGATGTGCAAATCAAGAGCCTCAACGTGGTATTTGCATCACACATTATTCAACAGATCATTTTTATTTATCCCTTATTATATAATATATATATTGATTCTATTGACTTTCTACATAAAAATCTGTACTTTTTCCTTCGTTATTTTGTGTAATTCGTTTACTTTGGTTGAAAATGAATAATAATTTACCAGTAACTTTGTAGTTTTTATTTTTTTTATTTTTTACTTTCTTTGTATTGGATACGCGAAATTTTTCCATCTCCGGCTTCCAACGGATCTACACATTTCTGCCCTGAACACGATTTGGCTCTTTTTAGAAAATGTTTGTCTGTATTTGTACAGTAGAATTCGTACAACGCGATTTCGTATAACGCGATGAAAAATCTGCGACTATTACTCCTACAACGCGATAAAGAGTCTCGTATAACGCGTGAAATAAAGGAAGCACGTGACGACATCTTTTCTACTTTCAACCTGTTCAAGGAAGAATTGCTCCGTTACTATGCCAACACCCGACTCTTTTGGTCTCATTGCGGAATGAAATCGTCTGCTTAAATCTTAATGTCTCCTATAACGCGGTTTTCTATTACGCGGAACGTATCCCCCGCGTTATACGAGAGTCTATTGTATATTTTTGGACGCTGTATCTCACTAACTAATGACAGGAATTTAACCAAATTTTATATGTTGCTAACTTTGACTTAAATTGGCATTGATTACTTTTGGGGATCAACTGTTCGACAGGCGGCGCTGTCACTCCGTATTTTTTCATATTTTATAACATGGAAGTATAACAAAAAATTTCGTATAGATGCATACAATGGTAATTATTTATAACGAATCATTGTGAAATTACGAATAATTATTTATAATAATAATAGTCAACTAGGCAAATGTTTATGCATATTTAGAAGCATCGTTGCTCCCCCTCTGGATAAATATGAATATTTTTTCAAGAAAACTATGGTTAATACCTTTAAAAGGTATGCTTGAACCAGAGCCTCCTTAAGTAGATGCCTTCCACGCGCGGAGAATCCCTATGTTAAATTAGGCAACATTTAAAAAACAAAACTAACGCTAGGTGACAGCACCTACGCAGAGCAACAATTTTCTTCTGTTTCATAGATAAGTTATATTTTTCATCTAAAAATCTAGCTGTTAATTTCAATTTAAAGTCCAAAATTGTATTTTTTTTTTCTTTTAATTTGAAAAAATGATGTGAAAGTGCTTTATCGTAAATATTTTCAATAAAATATTCAAATATTTATATTTAAAAAAGTATAGGGTTTAATTTTCTTCGAAAGTGGACAAGACCTATTTTAGCTTTTCAACTAATTGAATTACAACGTATCAAATAAATAACACCTTTTTTTTTTTTAAATATATTAATTAAAAAACGAAATTTAAAGTTAAATAAGCAAAAACATGGCATGTCTATCAGGTGATTAAATTATTTTTTATATATTTATTGAATAAAAATTTCATAATTTTTTTAAATTTAGATATCAGATGAAAGTTTCGTCTATATAAATTAAAATCTCTGAACTTTAAATGAGTTTCAGTTTAGAATGAATAATTTATAATGATAAATTATTAAAATCATGGTTTTTTTTTTTTTGTCATGTCCTTTACGTTACATTTTTACCTTATTAGGTGTGAATTATTTTTCTTAAATCGAGAATTTTATATTATTTATAAGAAAAATAGACCAGCACATTAACGAGATAAGTTAACATTCAGTAATAAAAATTGGAGAAGAAAACAATCTGTTGTCTAGTCCGTCACAAAAAATAAGTAAATAAATAAATAACCATTAAGATTTAAATTTTTAAAATTAAGGATTTCTTGAGTATAAGTTTTCTCTCGCACCAAGTTTTTTTTTTTTTTTTTTTTTTTTTTTTTGAAGTTCTATTTTTAACTCAGGTTTTTGAATAAAGTCACGTTTTCGTTTTGGGGTTCCCTGAATACAAAAAACATTTTTTTTTTTAGTTTTTAGTGATTGATTTATATGCATACTTATTATCAGAATAACTTAAAAACAAACAAATGCAGGAAATTCACAATTGTATTTTGAAACTCGTATTAGGTTTCAATTTTAAAAATTTGATAAAGATTGGCAAATTTAAGGACAAATTAATAACATCCTTGAAATATTTTTACTTCCATTACTCTACTACCATAGGTAATGAAAGTATTGTGTTCGGTCCAAAAATTCGATATCGAGTTTTCCCCTGATTTATATTTTTAAGGTCTCATGAGTCCAAAAAAAATAGTTTTTGACAATTAGCCAGTATGTATGTATGTGTGTGTGTGTGTGTGTGTGTGGAGAATTTTCTGACTATTATACCGCCGAAATTTGTGTAGTAAAAGGTTAATAAAGGTAATGTTATGAATCTTAGAACTTAATATTTTTAAAAAGAACAAAAGTAGAAATAAAAATTTTCTATTTTTTCTTTTCAAGATTTTCAACACTTTTGTTTCGATTTAACTGAAATAATCAAATTTTTATACGCATTTACACAAGTCTTTAAAAAACAGTGGTACTAAAAAAATATAAATCAATCTTGTTCCTATATTGGAGTATTTTATAGTTTTATTCATAAGTTACTAATGTAATTTATGAATAAAACTATAAAATACTCCAATATAGAGTTACTTCAAAGTAACTAAGAACAAGTTATTTTTCTGTATTCCTACATCAATAAATAAAAATTTCATTTCATTTTGTAATAAGCATAACTATTTTATCTGTTAAATCTAACTTACTAACAGAGGTGTCAACCCTTCGAATTTTTATATAATAATTTCTTTTAAATTTATCTTCGTCTTAATCACAGAATTTACGATAATAAATAAAAATAATGTTTTTTTGTGAAAAATATTATTGATATTCAAAAATCCGGAGGGTTGGTAATTTTGCATTAATTATTTATGCAGTTTACATACCTTGTCTTGAAATATTTGCAAGCCACGAATTTTACGCTGAAATGCATTGCTTGGTATTTCGTGCGGGAAATAAACAGAACTTTACGACACGGTATCAAGCGCCATCTACTGGCTATGTTCTTCTTGTACTGTTGCCAAGTTTTCGAGCGGCTCGCTAGGCATCTACTTAAGGAGGCTCTGGTTGAACCATAGATTTCTAATAATTTAAATTCAAGTTATCGATTTTATCCAAAAGAATGAAAAATATCTTTAAAAAATCCTCAGATGTCGTTTGTATGGAAGAAAATGAAATTTTTTTCGATGTTTAGTGGTATACTTCTCTGGGGTAAAAACTGTCTTCATTGATCATGGGAAATAATTCCAATAAGTAATTCGTAATGCGTAAATTAGTATAAGAAAGTATTGAAGAAAGTTATGTGATGGCAACAACATACTAGTTTGTGTCATGTTAAGTATAAGGGGGAAAAAAAATATATTTCTTATGTCTAAAATGTTTCTTATTTTACTTATTTTATTTATTTATTTACTTCATTTACTTTATTTATTTTATTTATTTTTTCTAGCCATTTTTGATGTTTAACTATTTTTATACGATTTTGTTAAAAGGGTGTAATTTTCATATATTTGATAAAATTCTCTTTTCGTGCAGAAAACACATACTAAAATAAAAATTGTAAAGCCGATTATAAATATATATATATATATTTATTTATCGGCAATAAAATGTTCACTTTAATTTGATATTAAAGGAAAGAAAAAAAAAAAAAAAAAAAAAAAAAAACATAATGTTAATAAAACTGGAGCCGACTCAAAATCGGGAAAAATATAGAAACTAGTGGATGTGCAAATCAAGAGCCTCAACGTGGTATTTGCATCACACATTATTTAACAGATCATTTTTATTTATCCCTTATTATATAATATATATATTGATTCTATTGACTTTCTACATAAACAGATACGTTTCTGAGGAGGGCTGCCGCCCCCAACCCCTCCCCCGCTGTATCTCTCTTTCTATACTTATCTGTATATATATCTGCAGTTATATGTATTCCAAATAACTGAGAGTCTTTTATTAATTCCCTGTAACTCATAAATATTCGTACCAAATTTCATGCAAAAAGATTACATAGCATATCGAAATTATTTTGTGTAACCCTGTAAACTAATTACCAATTCTACGCCCACAATTTTCAACAGAAAAACATGCTTTTAAAATTCTAATAAAATTTCATTATATTTAAAGGTGTGTAACCATGTTAAAATACACTTTTAAGAAATACCGACTATAAACCGTAATAATACGGGATTCTATTATGTATCTCGGAAAAGGAGCCACAGTTATTATATACGCCAATAATAAGAATATACCTAATTAATTATAACTCACTAATTTTTCAAACTAATTTGACATCATTTGGATGATTACAGTACATCTTTGGATTGCTTTTGTGTGATTCCGAAAATAAATTATTTAGTCTATACATACGTTTTTTTTAGAGCAAACATGCTTTTAAACATCTTTATAATGTATGTTAATTCTATTATGTTCAATGCAGCATAAACGCTTTAAAGTAAGCTTAAATAAAAAAAAAAAAAATTCATAGGCTCTAATGTCACGAAATTCTTTTGTGTGTCTCTGTAAACGAACCATAAACATTGTATATACCAGTAAAAACTATTCAGCCTACTACGTTTATCACGAATAAATGTTCAAAATTTGACATAATTTCGATGATTATGTGAAAATTTCAGAACACTTTTGTAAGGTCCTGTACATTAATTAGGAAGCCTAAGCGCACATATTTTCTGCAGAAAACATAAGTTTAACCATTATAGTAATGTACGTTAATTTAATTTTGTTGATTTTAAAGTAATGATGTTAAAATCCGTTTAAACGAAATTCACCCCACAGACCGTCGTGATAAGAATTTTGGCGTGTCCCTGTACACAATCCATAAACAATATAGACATAGACATTTTTACAGCTACTACTATTCACAGCCTGAACGTGTGTGCCAATTTGCAAGTAAGTCGGAGTATTTTTGCGGCCGCTATTTCGGTACATACAAGTTTTGGCCATAAGCCGTAATGATAAGAAAATTTTTGGTGTGTCCCTGTACACGAACTACAAATGAAATACCCACCCAAACTATAAAGCTGATTACGCGTGGGCTCATAAAAATATGTACCAAGTTGCAAGTCAATAGCGTGATTTTTGAGGCCGCTATTGCGGTATAAACAAATTCTCCCCATAGGCCGTAATGATAAGAAAAACTTTGGCGTGTCCCTGTACACGAACTACAAATGGAGCACACATCCAAAACTATACAGCTAATTCCGTGGGGCTCATGAACATGTGTACGAAATTACAAGTCATTAGCGTGATTTTTGTGGCCGCTTTCGTGCGACAGACAGACAGACGCACAGACGGAACCCCAAATCTTTTTGAGTCTCAACACGGAGGCCTCCACTTATGTTTCGGCAATAAACCGATAACACTTGAAGAAGAAGAAAAAAAAAAAATACTTTCATCTTACAGTATTTTGCAGACATTTATCATCGTTCTTACCGACTTTCCAAATTTTACATAGAGTAATTTTGGTTTGTACTGAACTCGATCTGCTCCGTTGATGACATGATCTGTCAACAATTTTGAAAGCCTTTAAATGCGTTTTTTCCTTAATTTCACATAATAATGATGTTGAAAGACAGATACGCAAGCGCAAATATTCCGGTAGCTTTCTTGGAGGAAAATATTTGAAATTGTTGAACTAGATTCTACAATAATTGTTTGCTAAATCTAGTTTTACAAGTACATAGTTGTAGCATCTTTTTCCCCCCAGAAATTTGCGGCATATAAAAGAAGAATGTTAAACTATTGTGCTAATAGATTATTTTACTTTGATTGTAGTTGCATTTCAACTATTCTTAGCCAAAAGATATTCGCACCTGGTAACAGTTTTCCAAAACCTTTATATATTAAAAATTTATTGATTAGTCAGTATTTCTTCATTGTAAAAAAAAAAAAAAATGCTTGTAAAAAAAAAAAAAAAAAAAAAAAAAAAAAGTTGCAAAAAATACAGTGTTTTAATAAGAAGTAATACTGTTGACTAACTTAAATATCATGTAAAGAGCGGATTAATTTTAAAAAAGAGCATAAAATGATCAACCCCCCCCCCGTGAAATTTTTTTAAAATTGCAAAATGAACGAATAAGGCCGATCAGAGAAGTTGGTAAGGTAACTCAATTGATTGAGCATCGGCACGTTATGTCAGTGACTCAAGATCGTTTCTAAACAAAGTCCGTTTCTGCCTTTATTTAAAATAATTCCTCCATAAAATATATTACAATCATTCTTCCCGTTAAACTTTAATTTTTTATTATAAAATATTGGGTGAGTGCGAAAGTTCTACCCGTTTTTGAATATGCAGATTTGCTATGGAATTGACGTCTTACATGACATTGTAATGACGCAAATCGTCGGCCAATCAAACGTGTGGAGGCCTCACATATAAATGCTTAGTGTCTCAGAAAGTTAATCATCTCAGAAAAAAATATCACAGGGTGTAACATGGAAAGCGAGAAGGAGCATTTAAGACATTGTTTGTTATACGAGTTCGATAAAAAGAGTACGGCAGCCACAGCCGCAGCATGTCGCAATGTTTGCCAAGTTTATGGGGAGGATGCAATAAACGAAAGCACATGCCGTCGATGGTTTCGTTAATTTAGGGAAGGAGACAGAATCTGCCAAGATCATGCTAGGAGTGGACGGCTATCACACGTTGAAGACAATGATATTGACCAAGCGATAAGGAACAACCCGAACCCAACCGTGCAAGAATTAGCGGAGACTTTCAACGTACACCGGACAACGGTCGAGAGACAGCTGGTTAAGTTGGGTTTTACGGGAAAGTTGGATCATTGGGTTCCACATAACCTGACAGCTAATCAACGGGATGACCGAATCGCCACCTGTGTTTCCTTGCTTTCGCAGTACAAAAATGACCCATTCTTGACACGAAGTGTGATAGGAGATGAGAAGTGGGTTATGTACCGTAACGTAAAGCGTCGTAGGACTGAGTGTCGTCCTTCTGATCCGCCCTCATCGACTTCGAAAGCTGAACTTCATCCCAAAAAGATGTTATTGAGTGTGTGGTGGGATGCGCAGGTAATAATTCACTGGGAGGTCTTGCCACTCAACCAAACCACCCATGCTTCCACAGGCTGCATTCAAATTTGGTAGCAAAGCGGCCAGGTCTCATCAATCGTCGCTGTGTTATCCTTGATTACGATAACGCCAGGGCACATGCTGCTGTCATCACTCGCCAAAAGTTACTATGATTGGGAGGTTTTACCCCACCCTCCATATTCTCCTGACTTGACACAAACTGACTATCACCTATTTCTTACGTTGAAAAATTCCTTCAGTCAGAGAATTTTTGATGATCTTGATGCTGTGAAAACTGCCATTCAAGACTTTTTTGACTCGAAACCGCCGGAATTTTACCCCGTCGGATTCCTCCTACCAGAGAGATGGCAAGAGGTCATAGATAGCAATGGGGATTATGCACAATAATAGGTACTGTTCATTTTGCGTTTATTTGCTCTTCTTTATGTGTAATAAAAATGGGTAGAACTTTTGCACTCTCTCAATATTTCCAAATGAAATTATAAAAATGAAACCTTGCATTTTTTAGTACTACAGGGTAAATCAAAATGAATATAGCGATTCCAAACGGCTATAACTATTTAATGGAAAAGAATTTATCGATAAGATCAACGCAGAATGTAGACGGAACTCCAAAATTTTGTATACATACGTCATAGATGTTCTATGTGACTTCCCTTTGTCACACGGACAACATTTAGATGGTTGTCCATTTCACGCAATATATTCTGAAGCATGTCTGCAGTCACCGACGCAAGCGCATTACAGATGCGTACTTTGAGACCTTGCGATTTTTATCTATGGGTTTATGTGAAAGATGTGTATGTGCTTCCCATGCCCAAAACAATTGAAGAACTCAAAGTACGCATTTGTAATGCGTTTGCGTCGGTGGCTGAACAAATACTTCAGAATGTATGGCGTGAAATGGACTACTGCCTAGATGTTGTCCGTGTGACCAAGGGAAGTCACATAGAACATTTATGGCGTATGCATACAAAATTTTGAAGTTCCATCTACATTCTGTGTTAATCTTATCGATAAATTCTTTTCCATTAAATAGTTATAGCCATTTGTAATTGCTATATTCATTTTGGCTTACTCTGAATGTGGGGTGGTGGCTGCTGAATTACTTCTACATTCTGAGCAATTTATTTATTTTATTTACTATTCAATTATTTTATTTTATTTATTATACAATTATTTGTGTCGTGGTTCATAGATACAGTTTTTTTTGTTGTTGTTGTTGTTGTTTTTTTTTTTTTTTTTTTGTTATGGTCAGTTCTAACATACAACTTTTCATTTAAAAAACTCCTCTTTTTCTGTTTCTATATGTTTTGTGTTTTCATCGGAATTAATTTAAAATGAGTATTCTATTTTTCAAATGTAAATTTAAAAACTACTGATCAAATTGTCTTTTGTGGATTGTTGTGGCAAATTTTTCATCTGTTTATTTTTCGTTCCCATTCTTATTGTTATCATATTGTTATATATATGACCCAGTTAAACTTAATGCTAATCATACTGTATATTAGAAAGCATTTTCTGTGAATGTGGATTATAAATATCATTAATACACTGAAAAAAAAAAAAAAAAAAAAAAAAAAAAAGCCGGAAGCTTTTACAGCGAAATATGCTGGCACCCATATTGCCAGTACATTCTGCTGTTAAATAAGGCGATTTACAGCGGAAATACCTGTAAAGAAAGGCTATTTTACGGATGTCTCTTGCTGTAAATTACTTCTTTTTGACTTTCGCCACTCCATGCACCCATATTGCCAGCATTTTATGCTGTAAATCTATCGTTTTTTTTTTTTTTTTTTTACAGTGTATAATGGTTTGTTCAAAATAAAGACATTAAAATATGGTTTATAAAAGTACCTCTCATAGAACGCAATTCTTTAAATTTTTTTCTGGTATCCCTGTTTGCAAACCAGTGGTGGTGTATACTCCATTTTCAATGGGAGGAATATTGCACACGGAATTTAAAACTTGAATAACATTGTCTGTTTTAAGAAATTCCATGAATATTTACGGGAGTCAGAACACACAGACAAATCGAATAAATATAAAGTGTTTTCAATTTTATTGAAAAGTGTTAAAAAGTGTCTTAAAAAATCTTAAAGCATACTTATAAGCTACTATTACTTTAATTATTACCTTTAACTACTTTCAGCATAACTTTATTAATTTATTTTTTTTTCTAAAAATATTTTCCACTACTGAAGTTATGCAATTAAGAGTATCTGGAGGTTTATAAGAAATTTCGTCTTACATCCATATTAAATATTATAAAAATCGCCACTTGTTGGGCGATTTTCACGAAAATCTCATTAAACACAAGCTTAAGTCAAGGTTCAGTCAAATATAAACTTACATCCTATTCTCTCATTTATTTAGTATATGATATAAAGCGTCCACAAAATTTTAGACGCCGTGCTTTCTTCATATGTATACAAAAGAAAGTAAAAATGAACTTGAATTAATTTGTCGCTGTATGGGGGATTTTTAAAAATAGAGGTCTGATTACATTGTTATTAAATATTTGCGCTGTCTAGCATTTTACCGCATAATTCGCCATCAAATTACTAATGCATTCAAATGAATGATTTCCAAAACCTTTTAACTGTATACTAACAGTGATTTCAAACGTACCCTAACAATACGCTTGTCCACAGAACATCCTGAGGAGGTCCATAAGATTTCCCTTTTATCCACAGGACATCCTGAGGATACCTTTCGGAGAGGATGTGTTGTTAGGGTAACTTTAGAAGCTACACTAAACGTTAAATTCTGTTGAACGTCTTCCACCAGCTAATGGCATGCTCATATCTATTTAACATATTACACGTTTCAAAATATTTCTTCAAACCCTGACAAACTAATTTAATTATTTTACATCACTTTGAGAACTTATTATATTATATAAGTTCTCATAATATATAAGTAAATAAATAAAAACGTTCAAAACGTTTTTATTTATACTGTATAAAGAGCATAAGTTTGTTTGTATGTGGAAGGTAAGCTCTGGAACTACTGAACCGTCCAAAAAAAAAATTTTACTAATCAAAAGCTACTTTATCCTAGACTGTTATAGGATATACTTAATTTTGATAAAACATATTTTTTAATTCGAAATTTCAATATTTTAATTATAATCACTATAAAAACCATGAAAAATAAATAGATAAATAAATAAAATAAAATAAGGAAACATTTCAATGAAAGCTGTTGAACACCATGGATTCGAGGTACAGTGTCAGGCTCCGAATCCAGAGTTTGTGGATTGGATCCCCTTGAAGGGATATATTTAAAAAATGGTTTTTGTTGAAATCTAAATTATTTATTTTTCATTATGTTAATTACGTTTATGTTATCTATGTATATTTATACTAATATATAAAGAGAAAAATTTTGTTTGTAAGTGGAGCGTTATCTCTGGAACTACTGAAACGGTTTAATTTTTTTTTTTTTTTCACTAATCAAAAGCTACACTATCCCTGACTGCTATAGGCTATAATTAATTTTGATAAAATATTTTTTTAATTCGAAATTGCAATATTCTACTTAAAGTTCTCATAAAAACTATGGAAAAAAAAAAAAAAAAAAAAAAAAAAAGAATATTGGATCCCCGTGAAGGGATATATTTAAAAAAATGTTTTTTGTTAAAATCTAAATTACTTATTTTTCATTATGTTAATTATGTTTATGTTATCTATCTATATTTATACTAATATATAAAGAGGAAAAGTTTGTTTGTATGTGCAGGGTAATCTATGGAGCTACTGAACCGGTTTAAAAAAATTTTCACTAATCAAAAGCCCTGACTGCTATAGGCTATAATTAATTTTGATAAAATATTTTTTGAATTCGATATGTCAATATTTTAATTAAAATCTCCATAAAAACCACGAAGGAAAAAAAAAAAGGGAAATATTGAAACGTGAACTGTTGAACACCGTACCGTGGCTTCGAGATAAAGAGTCGGGCTGCGAATCCAGAGTTTGTGAGTTGGATTCCCATGAAGGGAAATAGTTTAAAAATGGTTTTTGTTAAATTGTAAATTATTTACTTTTCATTATGTTATTTATGTTAATGTTATCTATCTATACTGATATATAAAGAGGAAGAGTTTGTATGTAGAGGGTAATCTGGAATTACTGAATCGATTTTTTATTTTTATTATTATTTTTTTTTTCAATAATCAAAAACTACACTATCCTATAGGCTATAATTTATATTGATAAAATATTTTTTTTTAATTCGAAATTTCAATATTTTAATTAAAATCCAAATAAAAGTCATGAAAAGAAAATTAATTTTTAGATTTTATTTATAAAGCGATATAAAAATCCGTGATTCAATTCTTTTGAAAATTCATTTAAATATAGTGACCATCGAAGCAGGTGTAGCCTGCTAGTTTAATTAAATGTCTTTTACTGACGAAATTAAAAATTTCTATAAATTTTAAAATTTAAGTTCAAATAATAAATTTTATAAATTTTGTAATGCATTTCTTGAGTTTGGTTGTATATTTACAAAGAGACAATGGTACATTTTAAAAGAAATTAATCTTTTCAATTGGGAAAAAAAAAAAAAAAAAAAAAAAAAAAAAAATCAATATTTAAAAAATTAATATTTAGAAAAATACTTCCTTATTAATTTTCTAATCGTTGCTTATACAATGAAACATAGCCCTTAACTGCCCAGCCAGATATTTCTTTATTAAATGTTAATATATTTCGGAGATTTCATCTGGTAGAGAATTTTCTGACGTTAAGTTTTCCATGATTTATTTCAAGGCAAATTTAGCTGCCAAATTACTTATCCGTTCTCTTTAATATATTCAGTATTTGACGGACTGAACATGTCAGCCGAAGTGAAATTCCTAGTTTCGCTTCCCGTCCACCAGGAACGAAAACAAGGAGTCCCTAGTGTGGTCAAACAATGGATGACCCCCTCCAACAAGCCGAATTCTTTCGCCGTCGAATCCATGATGAGTTTACGCTCCGCTGTACGAAGATGGGGAGTCATGAATTTTCAGGAAGGAGAAGCTGAATGATCATTACTTTCTGAATGACTGCCTAGGAAGAGACGGAGGAAAAAGAATGGCAAAATTATTTCGTATAAAATTTTAGTATAAAGATGACTGTGTAAGTTATCATTGTCTGAAAGGATGTGGAATATGATTGTTGGATAATCATTCGCACAAATACACACACACACATACAGATATTATAAATAATGTAGTATATTACTTTAAAGAATTATAAGTTCCAAAAAGAAAACAAAGTAGGTAAGAAAAAAAATTGAAAGTATAACAATAATCAACACAATACTAAATTAAAGAACTGGTGTATGATCAATATTTTAACTTGAAATTTTCGTCACACATCATAAAATTAATGGAAGCACTACCGGTTTCGAAAAGACATGGCCTTTCTTCTTCAGGTGCAAAATACACGCTACTGTCTTGGAGGCAGAAGCAAATTTAAATAATAATCAATGCATCATCAGCGGCCTATATTGAATTATTGTATGAAAATATAAGTAAATTATTATGAATCTGTAAGCTTAAAGCTAAGAAGTTACAGATTTATATACTCAACTTACGAATAAAAGAAACGAATTCTATAAAACAGGAGAAAAAGTAAATAAAGGAAATTTAAAATTATCAAATGAAACTCAAACTAAATAAGAAATAAAAAATAACATATTTACAAAAATTATTTCATTTAATAAATATTGAGATTTTGAAAGGTCGCTACATAAAAAAATAATTTAAAATATTCTTACAGTTAACGGCTGCAGTTTGTATAAGCGGATAATGTTTAACTGATTAATTTTGAGAACTGAAATGAACTGCTAACGTAACTCTTTTACTACACTCAATGTCGAGGTCTATTGAGTTACTAGCATTTCTTTAATAAAACATATCAAGACATATAAAGCAGAAGAAAAATTATATACCAGTGCATTTTAAACTTTTTGGGCGACAAAATAAATAAATAAATAAATAAATAAAAGAAAGAAAAAAGAACCTTTTTTTTTTTTTTTTTTTTTTTACATTTTTAAACAACACAGATCACTGCAACCTCTCTTCTCATCAGCTGTTTTTTAACATTGGCAAAATATCGGCCGATATTTTGCCAATATAGGCTATATCACACTCCATAAGTTTTTTAATTTAGGGAAGATGGCTCAATTTAAGAGCTGCTTTTCGTGCTCATATGTATTTCTGTTAAAATCATAACAATAAAAATTAAATTTAAAAATAATTAATTTTGCATGAAATCAATAAATTAATCACTTATATTTTATTAATGTAAAAATATTAATATATAAAATGGTTTTAATGTAAGTATTCATTAAAAAAAAATCTATTTTAAAATAGTCTAATAGTGCTGTCAACTATTTGCATTAAAAAAAAAAAAAAAATGTAAAAGATCTGTTTAATAACAAAATAAAAACAAAAATAGTTAATTAGTATTCGTTTATCTTTTAATTTCTTTTTTTAATTTTTAATATTTTATTTTTGAGTTAAAAAAAATGCACTAATTGCATTTTTCGCAAATTTTAGTTAGAAAATAAAATATTTAAAACTTGAAAAATAAATGTTTTTTAAACAAGTACTAATTTAACAATTTACCTAGTACTGAATGTGAAAAAGAAAAAAAAAAAAAAAAAAAAAAAAAAAAGCATTAGATAGTGAATAATTGTCGAAACAATTTTTCTCATAGAATAACATGGCCCTTGGCTATTGGCGACTTTAGGTATTGTCTGCTCTTAAATGCGAGTGATATCACATTTAGGGATAAAAATTTTCGCAATTTTTCTTAAATTTTTGGCGAACAAATAATTTTTATAGGGCTGTATAAATACTTTATGAGCTAATAATCAAATTATTCTAACTAATCAAAATTTTAAGTTTATAATGAGTAACAAAAAATATTATACAGGAAATTTTCTCTACAATGCATTAACAGAATAACAGAAAATAAAAATAAAACATGTGTGTTAGATAAAGTATAAAACGTAATGAGTTACAAAAATACAAGAGAGTATAATACAGTTTCTACAATTTCAGTAAAGTTCGGCGTACAATCCTCCAATCTAAGTAGCATAACTGATTTTATGCTAATGATATATATTGTTACGAATTTGTAAATAATTCGTAGTTACTTTTTATGTAAAGTCATTCAAAGAGGCTTAGTCAGGTGTTAATTTTCAGCATTTCTAGCTTGTTTTCGCATTAAAATAGCTCATTTCCTGTTAAAAATACATTAAAAAGCCTCATTAAGGAAGGTAATGGCTTTGGAACCAAATTTGGCGACCTTGGCAATAAGATCCTTATTATCGAAATACCAAATATGGAAGCTCTAGCTTGATTAGCTGCGAAGTTTCTGGAATTTACCACATTTTTCTATGCGGGTATTTAAGAAATTGCTTCACGCCAAATGAACTGAGTTTTGCCAAAGCTTTCATTGCTACTGAAAGAGCTCTGAGCCTCTAAACCTCTTTGGATTGCAGTCGATTGCTGTATGTTAATGCTCTGATACAGTTTGTACTGTGAATTTGCTGTTGACAGCTCTTATTTAAGCTGTGTTTACTGGTGAAAATGAAGTTTGATACTTGGTTTATAGTCCTGTATCCTTCTCGAATTTTCTGTAAATAAACTGTTAAGTTTTTGCAAATTTCGCCTTTCATTCAGAGACAACTCACGAATCCTCAAGTACGCAACATTTCCGGTGTCAGGAGGGGGTTGTCTGGTGAATAGTGATGACTAGAGGTATGGAACAAGACATGAAGAAACTTCTCGAAGGATTAGCTGTCCAGATGAGTGAAATAAAAGACAGTATGGAAACGGGGCAAAAAGAGATGAGAGACAGTTTGACTGAAGAAATGAAACAAATGAAAGCAGTAAAGGAAAAGATGTAAACCGGATTGATTGAAAAAATTAAATCCATCCAAGAAAAAGTGGAATCTAATCAAGATGAGATGAAGATAAAACTTGCTATAGTGAAAGAAATAATAGAGAGTAAATTAACAGTAATGGAAAACAGAATAGATGGAGTGCAAGATAAAGTTATGAAAATAGAAGATAATATTACGAAGGCTGAAAATAGTGTTATGAAGATAGAAGAGAGCTTCGAAGAGAAAATTATGAAGATATAAAAGAGCTTTGAAGAAAAAATTAAAGAAAATTTTGATCAAGAGCTGAAAGGAAGGTTTTCAGAGATAGAAACCAAATTAAAGAGAATAGAGGAAGATCTTGAGAGAAAAGTGGAAGAAAAGTTAGCATCTATGCCCCAGGAAGATGAATGGAGAGGTAAAAGAACACAGAATCGAGATTCAATTAAGTTATCCACCTACAATGGCAGATCCTCCTGGTAGGCATATAAGGTACAGTTTTCCATCGTAGCTGAAGAGAGAGAGAGTGAGAGCTCACAGGTAGGACTGTACTACTAAGACGGTCCATTTAACAGCAGCATTATGGGGCGACGCAGCTGACATACTAAGAACTATTTCGAAGGAAAAACGGCATGACTTCGAGACCCTGACCAGAGCGCTGAAACTGCGTTTGGTAGAAAAATGTTCTAAAGACTACAGTCGTTACCAGTTAAAGTCCCGTTACCAAAAAGCTTGCGAAAGTTTGCAAGAGCTGGCATCGAATATTCAGAGACTCTATCACACCTAACTTTCTCCGACTGCCAAGCTGAAACTCGAGATGACTTGGCCTTTCAATACTTTATCGATGTCGAGCGAGATTCAGAGACTCAAAAAGCACTTAGACACGCCAGTGTCAAGGATGTCTGTTCAGCTTTGGCATATGCATTAAAGAATGAGGCTGCCCAACACGCCTCCCGTAAAGACCGCCACACCATAAGAGCGGTCTCTTTAGCTGATCCGAAGGAAGTGAAGAAAAATATGGTAGACATCACGAGGAGGTTGGGCAGTCTTGAAGGTTATAAAGAAGTAAAGAATCCGAAGATAAAGTGCTGGGGCGATGGAAGAGACGGACATGTGAAGAAAAATTGCCTCATACGACAACCTAACGAAAATAACTCGGTTTCCCGATCATTGGAGTGAAACTAAGAGAAGGCCATCTAGCGGGGCGGAGGTTGCCGGAAATTAAAGAGCCCTACTTTGCAGTATTTCATGTTACTTCGATGAGTGACGGCGAGAATGGACTTTATGTTTATGGTCAAGTTAACAACACTTCCCGCCGTATGATACTCAATACTGGAGCCAACGTAACCATCGTTAGAACAAATGTAGGTCAAGAGATGGACGCCAGATCTTCTGGACGCCACCCTGAGTTGAACTCCAGACTGTGACAGGTGACGAAATAAAAATTCGTAGAAAAATGAACTTGACCATCACATTTGAAAATGCCAGTTACCACGATATGGCATATGTAGCTGACACAAGAGATCCTCAAATCTTTAGACTTGATTTCCTGAGAAAGTTTAACTTTAAATTGGTTTTTAAGAGTAATAATTTGCATTCCAAATGAGAAGATGTAGTTGTGTCTAACGTTGAAAATCTGGGCATTAAAGCAGTTTGCCAGATAACAGCGAAAAGTCTGAAATCTCCATCCCTCCCCACACTGAGACAATAGTTTCTAGAACACCTCCTAAAGACCAATACTTCCGCTATGGACTGATTGAATACTCGAATACAGACAATTGCCCGAGAGGAGTTCTGGTGGCTTCCTCTCTGGTTGACCTTACATAAAGCATTATTCCTGTGAGAGCCGCCAACATAAGTGATAAAGTAAGGACAGTAGAGAAGGATGAGGTATTAGCAACCTGCACCCCTGTTGCATGCATTAACCGGCACACGCAATCAACCGAGTCCAAGTCTTCTGAGTTTTTAACAACGGAATTACTCAAGAATGCAGAATTAGGAATCGAACAGAGACGTGCTGTGGAGAAGCTACTCTATGAATTCAGATACCTGTTTTTTCGTACACCTGAAAACGTCAGAAGGACGAACGTAACCCAGTACAGAATTAACACAGGAAATCATCCTCCAATCAAGCAACATCAAAGAAGACTTCCATTTGCTAAGCAGGAAGAGGCAGGAAGAGGTGGCTGAGCTTCTAAATAAGACGCAGCGTAATGACATCATCGAACCTTCAACGAGTCCTTGGGCCTCTCCCATAGTATTGGTACGAAAGAAGGATGGTTCAACGAGATTCTGAGTGGATTATCATCATTTGAATGACATCATGAAGAAGGATAGTTACCCTCTTCCCACAACTGCTTTTATTTTTCTGGCAATCAGTGGTTCTCGACTTTGGTTCTGAACACAGTGGCTATTGGCAAGTTGAGTTACATCCTGACGATCGTGAAAAGACTGCATACACCACGGGACAAAGATTGTGCAGTTTGGAGTTATGCCATTTGGATTATGTAATGCACCTGCAACTTTCGAACGCCTGATGGAGATTGGAGACAGTGCTAAAAAGACTTTCCTATGAAGCCTGTCTTGTGTACCTTGACGATATTATCATTGCAAAGCGTAATTTTAAAGATCATTTAAGAAACGTCCGTAAGGTGCTGGAAAATCTCAGAATGGCTAACCGGAAATTGAATCCTAGCAAGAGCAACAGTGAATCTAATTCGTTGTGTAAATTTACCTAAGGATGATAGGCTAATTGATAATCGAAATTACGGTATTTAATAATCACTTACAATTTTTTTTGCTTAAAGTATTGTTTATTTTACTTAATTTGCGAAAAGTGTTATATTTAATTTCGTAAAATCTATGTAATTTCACATATACACGATTTTTTTTTAAAAATAAATATTATAATTATTTTTATTACCCATTTACCGTAGCTAACGGAAGTGTTATATTCGGTCAAAAATTTCGATAACAAGTTTTCACCCGATTTACGTGTTTTTAGGTCCCCCAGGTCTGAAAAAGTAATTCTTGGCAAATGGTCACTGTGTATGTGTGTCGAGAATCTTCTGACTATCATATCTTTAAAACTAATAAAGATAAAATGGTGAAATTTTCTTTTGTCTATTATCCTTTTGTATGCTATTATTGGATTTCGATGAGTAGATGCGTTTCCCAAATTTTAGTTAAAACTAGGCAGTGGGACTGAAATTCAGTACTTGAAAAGCCGCTCTAACGATTTTTTTTTCAAATTTGCTATAACGTCCTTTTTAGGTGTCCATTAGCATGCATTATTTGGTTACTACAGGAAAGTTGACATGAGTCCTAATTAGGTCGGTCAGTTATAGATCTCGGATTTTTTTTTTTTTTTTTTTTTTTAAATCGACTCTAGCGATTTTGTTTTTCTTTTTTATTCGCTGTGTAAACTTTTATTTATGTGTCTTCTCGACATATGTGCCAATTTACTTTTGCAGGAAAATTGTTAGGTGTCTAATTTATTAAACCAATTTCATATTTTCTAACCACACTATTTCTGAAAGTTCTATAAAATGTGTTGTAGTGGGTAAAGGAATTCGTGTGGTTGTTACACACTAGATTTTATTTATTTATTAATTTTTCATTCGCAGTGTTATTGTAAGACATTACGGATGCATTGCCATAGAATGCACTATTCTTATGAATGTAAATATTTTACAAGAAATAAAAGCGAATTCAAATCTTTGATTAGATAATAAAGAATTAAAATGGTTATAATGATTAATTTAACACGTTAATTGCCAATCCCTCGACATCACGTAACGGCCGATCATGCGTTATCGCGTGGACATCGTTATCAAGTTTCTAAGCGGAATAGTATAGCGGCCACAGCGAATCGGCGCGTAATAATTATATTGGCCAGTAGGGAAAGGATTTTCATTTTTATTTTTCTATTTGTACGAAATTCCAACTTTCAGCTTTGGAATGAACGTATTAAAATATCAAACATAAAAAAATGAATTATATGTTTTATGTTTATTTTATTTTTAATTAAGTATGTCATTTAGCTGATTTATATTCTATTGAAGTAAAATGTAATTATATTTTTATTGTGGATATTTTTTGATTAATTTTACATAATTAAGCTATTTTAAAAGCTTAAAATACGTCTTAAAATATGCTCCGTGATCAGTTTTCGTTCTCCCTAAAGTTCGAAATTCTTTCGTTTGATAAATTGGTGATGAGTTTGCAGTTTTCTTCTCAACAATTTCGCAGGAATGAGAATTTTGGTGTAGACTAGAGGCTGGATTCTCGGCATTCGAAAATAATCCTAAAAGGTTTTTAATGTTTTTAAACTCATAGTACCGTTTATAATATTAATAATTAAAAAAAAAAATAATAAGAATATAAAAATTTCTTTGATTTACTCTACAATAAATTTGCGGTTGATATTATCACAGTTTGATTCAGGTAAATGAAAATTATAGAAATCAAATTCAGAATTTCAAAAAAAGAAAAGAAAAGAAAAATGTAACTTTATTGTTTAAAACCTTTTATTTCATAGTTTGGAATAGGTATAAAAATATATATATTTTTAAAATATACAATATAAAAAATTCAAATTTAAAATTAACAAACATGTTCAAAGGATTCAAAATTCCAAATTATTGTTGTTAAACATTGTATTTAAAATTGTTTGGTAGGTAATATTTTCTCAGAATTTAAAAGTAAAATAAATCTTATTAATTTTTAATAATGATATCGAAGATAGCAAAAATAAAAATATGAGTTTTATTTGAAAAAATCTGGAGTGACGCCATTTGACTTTTCGAACGTTAAGTAATTAACCGTTATATTAATAAATAAAAGTAAGAGAAGTCGTTAAATAAACAAAAGAGAAAATTATAATAGGGTGCTTGAGTATATTTCTCCGTATAGCATGCTGTTTTATTTAACACCATTGTACTTCAAACAATTTGAACCCATAGTTCATAATGATAAAGAATTTTTCGCTGTGTCCTTGTAAAAATCTATAAGTGGTAGATTCACCAAAATCTATACAGTTCGTGTAATAGTGACCTATAAAATGTATATAAATTTTCAGCTCAATCAAATAAGGCGTTGAAACGTTATGATACTTTAAATAATTTGATCTCATAGGCCATAATGATAAATAATTTTTCTTTGTGTCCCCATAAAAATTATAAATACTAGATTCATCGAAATCTATTTAGTGCGTGTGACGGTAAGCTCTAACATGTTTATAACTTTTCAGCTCAATCGAATGAGAAATTTAGACTCTATCACACTTTGAATAATTTGAGACCATAGGCTATAATGATAAAGAATTTTTTTTTGTATCCCTGTAAAAAAAAAAAAAAAAAAAAAAAAAAAGTATAGCTCATAGATTTACCAAAATCAATAGGGTTCGTGCTGCAGTGACCTATAACATACGTACGAACTTTCAGCTTATTTGAACAAAGCGTTTAGATACTATCGTATTCATTTACACACATACACACAGATGCACAGAGATATAGTACATACATCATTGTAAAAATAGCAAAAATGAAGTCAGGGAACCTTAAAAGGCATAGATACACCAAAGTCTCAAAGCCCAATTTTTGTCATAATTATAATAGTTTCCTCACCTAGTATGTTCGGTAAGTAGAAAATGTATATTTACTTTAATTATGACTTTTTTTCTTCAACAAAATCAATAAATCTGAACTAATTTTAAGTACCTATTATCTGCGTTTGAACCTAAGAACTTGTTAGAATAACATTTGAGCTGTGCACCATATGAAAAGTTATAGTCTATGACAGTTTCTGTCATCTTGTAACACCAGTGATATCTTTAAAACCTTTTGGAAATTATATTTTCTTAAAAAAATAATTCAATAGAAAATTTATTTTTCCAACTGAGTGAAAATAATGCCAGGACCGGGAGTCGAACCCCAGATCTTCGACTTACAAGGTCAAGACTGTACCAATTGAACTATCTAGGCCGATAACCGGTGGGAATTACTCACTCAGACAACCTTTAGGCAGAGCAACTGCTCTATCATGTAGATAGTTCGACAGAATAAGCCGCAGGTAATGGAAAACACCATTAAACAATGGGAGGAATAAATACATTTATTAATATCACACAATCAACATATTGGGAAGACAATCATATTTATTGAAATTTATTTTTTCAACTGAGTGAAAATAATGCTGAGAGAAAATAAACTGAGAGAAAATAAATATGATTTTCTTCCCAATCCGTTAATTGTGTGATATTAATAAATGTATTAATTCAATAGAGTTTTTTTTTTTTTTTTTTTTTGTCCTATTATACTTAATATCTAAACTGAAAACTTTATAACAGTAATTATTTTGCAATTGTAAATAATACAGTGACTGCATACTACACCTGAAGTAAGTATTTCAGAAAAATAACATCATCAGATTTGTTTATTTTTGACGTAAACTTTTCAGACCAGACATTCAGTTGAAGTCTCTGTTGGAAGTGACGTAATTATCACTAGGTCATAGATTTCTTAGCCAGCGATTGCCTGAAGAAAACTATAGGTAACGGAAGCAGCACATTCATCGTCAAAAGTAAGCTATTATGGTAATTTTTGCAGGAAATTAACTCTTAGTGAATAGGAAAAAGGTGAGAAATCAACAAGAGAGCTTCTTTTGTACTGTCACTCATAATCTCACCGTCTGTTGTTTCCTGTTTTCAAGCAACTTGGCCCAACCACGCTTTGTCTAACGATGTGGTGACTGGACGTCATAAACTTTTCAATTCTTTTTTTCTCTCTCACAAAATTTGCGGTTCTGTGCGAACGCCCAGGGTAATTGGCATCCTTTGTTGCGTACCCGCTTAAAATTGTCTGATTTGCATCGCGAGGTGTTGTGGTTGAAGACACGTGCAAATTGCTGGATGTTCGCATTGCAGGAAGTGTTCAATACATGGGAAAAGCAAAAATTGTTAAAGGTCTGCTTATTTCAATAAGATAAAGAGAAAGTTTTGGTGGATTCGAAAAAAAGATATATATATATATATATATATATATATATATATATATATATATATATAATGTGTATGAAGGTCTTTATGTGTTTTAGTAGTTCAAGCATACGAAATTTCAGTAGGACGTCTTGTTTAGGTTTTTTAAATATTAAAATGCTCAAAATATTAGCTATAAATGTATTTTAACAAAATTTATTTTTTAAAGATACTAACTTAACTCACGAACATTAGTAAGAACATTCAGGTGTTGGTGTTAGTGTTAGGGATTAAGGCCGATTGACAACACTGGGGTCCTAGGCCTGAGGGGGAGTGCCTTCCGTGGAGGTCTTTCTAAGGGGTCCTAGCCCGTATTTACGCAAGTTTCGGAGGAAACCACGGAAAACTCCGAACGGCTAGGCTGACGAGCGCGACCGGGTAAGATCATTCAGGAAATTTGCAAATGAAAATATAAAATTTGTTATCTTATTTCAACATGCATTTATTTAGTGTATAAAATTATAAAATTACACATACATTGAAATGAATGGAAATTTTATTAGCATAATTTTATTAAAATGGCTCATCTAGAGATAAAAATTTTAATATAAATTATTTTTATTTTTATTTTTATTTTTATTATTCTACTTTGTGTTACTATAATGCAGAACAGGGAAGTTCTAAAGCACATTTTAAGTAAATGAAAATTTTAAGCAAGTTGTAGAAAAATAAAATAAAATAAAATAAAATAAATAATAAAAAAGTTAATCTCATTAGACTAATATCGCCATTTTTTCTTATTACATCACTGAACTGAGTCCACGAGCTTAAGTATTGTCCATTTATTAATTTTATTTTATCTTTTATTCCATTTTGCGCGTGCGCTTTTTATTTCGTAATTCAAAATTATTAAAAAAAAAAAAAAAAAAAAAAAAAACTTTTTCGATACTGTCCGTTTCTAAACTGATTATTATTAATTTTCTTTTCTTTTACTTAAAAAAAAAAAAAGATTTTGATGAAATTCTCGCAAAAGCAGAATTTAGTTTAGTACGGTGAACTATTAGTTTTTTTTTTCTCTCCAAATTATAACATCCCTTTCAAATTATTCAATTATATTTTTGATAAATTTTCTATTTCGATAAATGTCCAACTATCGTAAAACTGGTATCGTAAAAATCCGTAGATTGATAAAGAAAAAAAGAAAAAAGAAAGTAGAAGAAGAAGAAGAAGAAGAAAAAGCCAAAGTGATAGAAGAACAAAATAACGATGCAATACAAGCGAAAAGAAGCCACGATCACATCTTGTAAAAAATAATAGGATTAAAAAATAATATTAATAATTGTTGATTAATTATAACTAGACTCATGCATAAAGATTTGACCTTCATCAAAAACATTTTACTAAAACGAAACTAAATTTAGCATGCATAATATTAAGAAAAGCTAACTCACCTCTCTCCTGCATTTCCTGTAGTCGCTTGAAGAAACATTTTAGGCCATACAAGTCAATAAAGATGAAATCCGATTGCTTACTATAGTTGATTTTAATCAGAGATTTTCTTTCAGAATTTTATGAATAAAAACAGAATTTTTCACAAACTTTAGCACAGGTTTAAACATTCAGAATACGTATAAAGGCATTTTTTTTATGCCTTGAATGAATTATAAAGAATAAACAGAAGAATACTTATTGTTTTAATAATATAACAATTAATGGATTACTTGGCTGTACGAATGCAGCCTGAATATTAGAATGTCAATTCAAGAATAAAGTTACTTCAGTTTTTCGAATAGTTCAGAGAGAAAACCAGAATCAATAATAAAAAAAAGAAAAAGAATCAGTTTTGTTTTTCTTTCTGGTCACATGACTGTCTACTTCTGATCGGCTGTCGCCTTTACCGCTTCCCATGAATCAACAGGCTGGGCGGGGCGGGAAGGCACCGGAGCAGGAGTCGAAATACTTGGAAAAGGGATCACCTGCGTAACCGGTCGAATCAGAGTTCCAGCAGAAGAGGTCTTAAGTTGCAGGACCCTGGCGATTCCGTCAGGTCCGGGAATCAACTTGATGATTCTGGCGAGATCCCAATGGAGTGGAGGTGATGCTTTATTTTTCAGGATGACGAGTTCCCCTGGAAAAAAGTTGTGACGGTGGTTGTTGGTTCTTTTGGATCTATGCAGCAATGTTGGCAGGTATTGTGCTTTCCACCTCTTCCAAAACGTTTCCTTCATCTGCAATAAGAGCTTATACCTAGAAGAAAGACTAAGAGAATTGTTTGTTAATGGTAGTTCTGGCAATTCTAATAATGCAGATCCAATCAAAAAATGTCCTGGTGTTAAAGCTGCGCAATCATTAGGAGCATTGGACAATGGTGTTAGTGGCCGCGAATTTATAACAGCCTCTATTTGACATAGAAGGGTGGAAAGTTCCTCGAACGTTAATATTGCTCCTTGTGTGATTTTTACCAAATGATGTTTGGCTAATTTTATCGACGCTTCCCAGAGTCCCCCAAAATTTGGAGCATACGGAGGAATAAAGTGCCAGGTTATTTGGTGTTGGGAAGCAAAATTTTGTAATTTTTCTTCTTTGAATAAAGAAAATAGCTGTTTTAGGTAAGAATGGGCTCCGACAAAATTTCTGCCATTGTCCGAAAATATGTCAGAGGGGTATCCACGCCTACCTATGAAGCGTTTCAAGGCTGCGAGAAAGGCTTCTGTAGAAAGATTTGAAACACATTCAAGATGCACTGCCTTTGTCGCCATACAGATGAAAAGGGCAATATATGATTTAAAGGTTGTCGCTTTTCGTTTATGTTGACATTTTGTCATTACTGGTCCCGCGAAATCGACACCAACCTTCGAAAAGGGCCGAATGGGTGTGATTCTTTCTGAGGGTAGATCCCCCATCTTTGGAATTATTGGCTTAGCTGACAGTCGAAAACAGAGTATACACTGTCTTAATACTGATTTTACGGTGGAGCGTCCGTGGGGAATCCAAAATTTGTTTCTAAGGAGTGAAAGTACTAAATTGGGACCAGCATGGGAGCTTAAGTTATGATAATATGTTATTATCAAGGAAGTAACGTGATTTGCTTTGGGAAGTAATATGGGGTGTTTTTCTTGAAATCGTAAGGATGGGTGGTTCCGCAGGCGTCCTCCAACACGAAGAATGCCTGCTTCATCCAGAAAAGGATCAAGACAGAATAGATGGTGTGAAGGTTTTAAAAGTTTGCCTTTCCTTAGTAAGGCAATTTCATCACTAAATTCTGCATTTTGAATAATTTTTACAAGCCACATTTCCGCTTGATTTAGCTCTATGGCCTTTAAAGGACCACTTTCCTTTGATTTGGTTTTAATTTTATTGATAAATCTCAAAACATAAGCTAGAATTCTTAAAAGTTTTAGATAGTTAGAGTATTTCGTGATATGTGATATGAAAGTGTTATTAGAAAGTGTAGGCTTAGAACTTGAATCTGTCGAATGTTGATGAGTTTGTTTCTGAACGGAAACTGAATGTAATGTGCACATTGGTGGTAGCTCAAAACTATGGAGCCATTTTGGCCCTTCCCACCACTCAGTTCTAGCTTTCAACTTAGCCGGGGACAATCCGCGTGTGGCACAATCGGCCGGGTTTTCTTTTCCTGGGATATGTCTCCAAAATTCTAATTGAGTAAGAGCTCTGATTTTGGTAGCTCTATGGGCCACGAAACTATTTCCTTTGTTTGAAGGGTTATTTATCCAGTTTAATACAATAGAAGAGTCAGTATACCAGTATGTCGAATGAGTAAATTTAAGGGATTTTTGAATATTGCAAATTAACTCAGCTACGAGTACAGCCCCACACAATTCTAATTTCGGTAAAGTGAGTACTTTTATGGGTGCTACTCTAGTTTTAGCAGCAATTAGATATACCTGAATCGTGTTTGTTATGATCTTTAAACATGCGACTGCCGCATACGCCCTCGGAGAGGCATCACAAAAGCCATGCAGTTCAACTGTACAATCTTTAGTATTTGAACCTACATAGCGTGGAATAGACATAGATTTAAACTCATTAATTTCATTATAAAAAGTTTTCCATTCTTGCAAAATATCTGGAGGTATAGGCTCATCCCACGTTGATTGCAACTTCCACAATTTTTGTAGAATGAGTTTTAAGGTTATTGTAGATGGCGAAATAATTCCGAGGGGATCATAAATTTGCGCAATTACGGAGAGCAACTGTCTTTTCGTATTAATTTGTTGATCAGCTAAGGTTCTAACTTGAAGAGTATCTTCACTTAAATCCCAGAACATTCCTAGTACTCTTTGATTTATTTTTTCTTTATCCTCAAAAAAATGAATGACCGAATTAGCCTTATCTTCCTCTGGAATATCAGAGAGCGCTTCTGGATGGCTACAAGCCCATTTCCTAAGTCTAAACCCTCCAGCTTGCATTAGAGCCTGTAGCTCCATTATTCTATCTTTTGGTAATTGAAGGGATTGTGCCCCTGACAATAAGTCGTCGATGTAAAAATTTTCCTTGGCAATTTCTGTTGCCAATGGAAAATTTTGTCCCTCATCCTCACATAATTGCTTAAGGGTGCGTAACGCTAAATAGGGTGCACAAGCTGTTCCGTAGGTGACAGTATTCAATTCGTAAAAGGATAATTGGTCATTGGGAGATTCTCTCCAAACAATTCTCTGGTATATTCTATCTTTTCTATCAATTAAAATCTGACGATACATTTTGGCAATGTCTGCACTGAACGCTACAGGGTTGGCTCGAAATTTTACTAAATTGTCAAAAATATTTGACTGCAGTTTAGGACCAATATATAGAACGTCATTTAACGATTTGTTATTTGTTGTTTTAAACGAGGCGTCAAATACTACACGTAATTTTGTTGTTTCAGAGTTTTCATTTACCACCGCATGATGCGGTAAATAATAATGTGGCGTTTCATTAATTTCAGCTGGAATTAATTTTGTCATATGCCCCAAAGAAATATATTCGTTCATAAAATTCGAATACTCCCTCTTTAATTGTGGGTTCTTTTTAATTTTATTTTCAATGGAAAGAAATCTTGAAATAGCACCTGACTTACTGTCACCTAGTGCCTTATCTGGCTTAAAGGGTAGGTGAACGACATATCTTCCCTGACTATTTCTTTTAGTTGTGGTCACATAAATATTTTCCACAGGATCATTTTCTATCTTTTTTGATTCTACATTTGGAATTGATTCTGTATCAAAAAATTGTTTTAAAGTGTTGTTGATATCATCATCAATAGTCATATGACACGTTAAACTGATATTTGTACATTGAAAACTGTTTATTCGTCCTGAATTGAGGTAACCCAGCTTTGTGGGGAATGCTGTAGGAGTTCCTGCTGGCCCTTGAATTGGACTGCCATTGCAGATTGAGGCGACTATTTCTGCCCCAAGAAGAATATCGATTGGACCACTAACGTCATAATTGGGATCCGCTAGTTGTAATCCCTTTATGTGTGGCCAATCATGTTGCGATAGTTGGAAATTAGGGAGAGGTGAGGTAACCCTATCAACTATAAAAGCGCTGACTGAAAATGACTCCGACGAAAAATGCGGAGTGAATTTAAATTGTTTCGTTGAGAGCAGTTTCTGCTAAAACGCAATTAATCCCTATTATACTATGCGACGTGCTCCGTAAGGGCAAATTTAGTCGCTTAGCACATTCCTTAGTAATTAATGAATTTTGACTAGCATTATCTATCAAAGCTTTACAATGCATAATTTTTCCTTTATTCGATTTAACCTTAATTAGTGCTGTAGATAACAAAACATTACTAGAATAAAACTGAGCACTATTTGAAACTGATGTATCTGGCGATACATGATTCGCCCTTTCATAATTTGAATTTCTACCATAAACATGCAATAGCGTATGGTGTTTTTCTGCACAATTTTTACAATTAATGTTTATCCTACAATTCTCCAGCCTATGATTTTGGCGTAAGCAATTTTGACATAACTTATTTAATTCAACAAATTTCCATCTTTCTTTAACCGGTTTTGAATTAAATGTCGGACATTTAAATAGCGCGTGACGCTCATTACAAAGAATGCACGTATTTTCCTTTTTCACAATTGTACTCAATACGTTTGATTTCTTCGAATTAGTGAATTTTACGTCTTGTTTACATTTTATCTCTTCAACACCGCGCGCTTCGCGCTCAACGAATTTCCTAAAAAGATCAAGATCCGGCAATTTATCACTATCCAACATTAATTCCCATCTCTGTTTTAACGATTCATCCAATTTCCCGATCATGAATTTTATTATAATTAAGTCGCTTAACGCATTAGAATCTAAACCCAAAGTTTTTAAGTTTCTGACGGCTTCGTTACAAGTATCTAATAACTCAAGTAAAGTTTTAGCATTGTTTGCTTTTACAATTTTCATAGAAAATATTTTGTTAATTTGACTCAATGCTAATTGTCTTTTATTTTCATATCTTTCATTTAATATTTCCCAACATTGATCTAAATTTTCCTCTTTTAGAGCGAATCCTCGAATTAATTTAGCTGCGTTTCCGCGCACTGAAGAATGTAAATATTGCAGTTTTTCAACTTTGGATAATTGATTATTCTGTAGAATTGTCGAATTAAAAATTTCCTTAAAAGAAATCCAATTTTCGGTTTCACCAAAAAATCGTGGAAGATCAAATTTCGGTAATTTAATAAGAGACGATTTTCCATTTTTCTCATCTTTATTTTCCGCGTGAGTATCTGAATCGCACGCGTTTACTTCTGTTTTGTCCTCTAACTCCACCAGTAAATCAAAAACCACTCCCTTATATCTCAAATACATATCCATATAATCCTCATTCTCTTTAGCGGATAAATTTTTAAATATTTCCGCGATTTCATGATCATACGATTGAACTTTGGTTTTTAATAATTTAACCTTAGATTGTTCATCTTTACTACACCCCTTTACTCTATCTCTAAAACTATCGATTTCCTTACATAAATTTTGAAATAATAAAACTTGCTTAAATAATTTCGGCATTTTAGAATATATAAGTTTAAATACACATAACTATAGGCCTTCGAATTACAGAACAAACATTCAAGAACAAAAATAAATCATTTTAAGAATAAATGATTACGAATAAGAATAAGAATATCAAATACATATTAAATATATATAGTTTTTTTTTTTTTTTTTTTTTATATCTATATAAATCATCGATAGACTCATGGCTCTAGGACGGACCAAAAACATGTTGATTAATTATAACTAGACTCATGCATAAAGAATTGACCTGCATCAAAAACATTTTACTAAAACGAAACTAAATTTAGCATGCATAATATTAAGAAAAGCTAACTCACCTCTCTCCTGCATTTCCTGTAGTCGCTTGAAGAAACATTTTAGGCCATACAAGTCAATAAAGATGAAATCCGATTGCTTACTATAGTTGATTTTAATCAGAGATTTTCTTTCAGAATTTTATGAATAAAAACAGAATTTTTCACAAACTTTAGCACAGGTTTAAACATTCAGAATACGTATAAAGGCATTTTTTTTATGCCTTGAATGAATTATAAAGAATAAACAGAAGAATACTTATTGTTTTAATAATATAACAATTAATGGATTGCTTGGCTGTACGAATGCAGCCTGAATATCAGAATGTCAATTCAAGAATAAAGTTACTTCAGTTTTTCGAATAGTTCAGAGAGAAAACCAGAATCAATAATAAAAAAAAGAAAAAGAATCAGTTTTGTTTCTCTTTCTGGTCACATGACTGTCTACTTCTGATCGGCTGTCGCCTTTACCGCTTCCCATGAATCAACAATAATAATGAAATAAAATAAAAATTAAAAGCACTCTGAAAAAAGCTGTTTGCATAAGTAATGTACTTTGTGTAATTAAAAAAGAAGCCAGAATGTTTACTGCTCTTGGAAACTTTGCTATTTAAATACTAAATAACTTAGTATTAGTTTCTGTATGTGTATTTCTTTCCATGTATTTTTGTGCGTTTGATATGGAATTGTAATAAAAAAGGGATTTCACTTTCATCTTTTTTAATATTTCTAAAGGTTTGTGAGTAATTTTTACGCAAAATAATGAAAAAAAATAAAAATCATATAATACAGGAAGTCTTCATTTATTTATTGCATTTAAGAATATATTTAGTGAAAAATAAATATTATTAACAGTTTCAATATTAGAATGAAAATTACAGAAAATAGAAAAAAGTAAATTCGTGAAAATGTAAATGTTCTTAACCATATAGTTCAAAAAATTAAAAACTACTTGATTACTTGAAAAAAGGAAAAACAATAATCTAAATAAATAAATATATATATATATATATTGTTTAATTATTGTTAAAGATAAATGCGTATTTTGCTAATGAGTTGTTACATTATAAATATTGTTGTATAAAAAATTTAGCAGAATCGTAAAAATAAAGAAAAAAAAAAAAAATGAAATTTTAGTATACTAAATAAATCAAAGAAGTGCATAAAAATGTTTTATTTATTTATTTATTTTTAAACAAACAACACATGCATGCAAAAAAAAAAAAAAAAAAAATCTGTAATTAAAATTTTCTTTATAAGCTCCTGAGTCTTTTTTTTTTTTTTTTTTTAAATAACATTTCTTATACGTTGTATTTTGCAATCAAATATGTATAATATAGAGTAATTAAATTTATTGTAAATATTACCATATTTGCATTTTTGTGCAATGGACTAAAATGCAGCTAAATTATTTTGTGCGTCAGTCTAAAAGAACTATAAATGAACACTGTAAAAAAAAAAAAAAAAAAAAAAAATCCCGTAAGATTACGGGGAAAGCCCGGCAGCAGAGATTCCAGACAAAGCCCGTAAAAAGAAACGCTTAGACCGTAAATTAAGTATATAATAACCTTAAATTACGTTACATGCCTGTAAAAAAACATTTTGCCCGTAAAACCAATTTTTTTTTACGGGCTTTGTCTGGAATCTCTGCTACCGGGCTTTCCCCGTAATCTTACGGGATTTTTTTTTTTTACAGTGAAGAGTGCGCAGTTTCTAGTCATAAGTTTGCTGTATCAAAATTTTAAACATATGTAAGATTATATTTCTTTTGAATAATCCTCATGACACTATATGAAACAGATCACCGCACGGCGACCAACTACTCTATGAGCTACTTGAGTATCCCATAGAAATGAGCTGTATCCGGAGGAACCTGGATAAGACTTCTGACCGTAGGCATCTATCATAAAGATAGGACTTTGACAATGCGATCTTGCTTTTCAGATTTTTTTTTTTTTTTTTTTCTTGGACACTGCGCTCGACCAGCACAGCTGTACTTCCAAGAATACGCTACAGGAGCACACAGAGCACACACTAGGGTGTTGGAATTTTTGAAATAGGTGCAGACCTAGCTGAGAAAATAGAGAGGAAAAACAATTTTTTTTTCTTTTTTTTTTTTTTTTTTTTTTTTTGAGAAGAGGAAAATGGGCAGGGGAGCCGCAAAAGGTGTATACGGGAACTTACTAACCGAAATGATTGAGGAACAAACGTAATTAAAAAAAAAAAATTTACACAGTCGCTGCTTATTATGAGGACTAAAGTATTAGGGAAGTTTGAAATGTCCAACCCATGCGCAGTGGGAGAAGATTATAAAAAACCATCTCAAAAATCACAATTTTGTATGTTTTCTATAGTAATAATTCAGGTAGTTACTTGAAATTTGATATGTAGGCTACTCCTAATGTATACATTATTCCTAAAGTTTTAAAAACCTATTCTGGTATAAGAAGGATTCGGAATTAAAAAGCAGTGAAATGATTAAAAAGAAAAAAAGTTATAAAACTACGTTTTCGTCAAAATTTCGTGCATGCGATTTAAACATTTCACTGTGAATATATCAAAATGATGTAGTGTTTTAAAATAATTGAAATCAAAATAACTTTTATAGCATGTTAGAATGTCGTCTCTTTTAGCAAATATCTTAAATGAAATATTATCGGCTTTGAAAATGACGTCATATCTTAGAAGTCATTCGATGGGTAACGTGTATTTTCAGAGAAGGAACTACTACGCTTTATAATGATTGTGAGGGGCTTTAATTTACTAGCAATAGATAAAATAATAAGAAATAGTAATCGCGTTTCTGAAGTATAGTATAATACAAGAAGGCTTTTGCATGATAAAGATAAATATTTTAAAATTTTATAATTGAAAAAAAAAAAAAAAAAAAAAAAAAAAAAAAAGAGTTGTTTTTTTCTTTTAGGAGTGTTGTCATTATAGGGTTGTTTTACAAATGAATTATTTAAAAAATAATTCATTTGTAGCAAGCGTTAAATGTTCATATTTTTGAAGCAGATTAATAAATATAGGAATTAAAAAATTGAGACTTATTATTATAAAGATGTTCGTCTAAATACAGCGACCAACGAAGTAGTCAAGGTTGAAATAAATATTTTATGTTTTCTGTAAAAGAACTTTTAGTGCTATACATACATGATTATTTCGCATAATGACCAAATTTTACCAAAGTAATAAAATGTGTACGAGTTTTGTTTTGCTTTACATAATTTAACAGCAATAAATAATACTTCAAATAATTAGAATCTACAGGATGAATGCATAGTAATTCTTCTTTGTATCCTTGAAAATAATTTTAAATTGTATGCTGATGAAAATCGGTGCATTTCATACGATCTTAATTAATAGCATGTTACCTATTTCTTACCTCAGACAAATGCAACTTTTAGACACAATCATACTGACAGACAGACATACACCAGGTAAGCATATTCCCGTAAAAATAGTAAAAATTATTTCACTGAACCTCAAAACGTATATATAAACCAAAATCTCATTGTTGGACTTTTTACTTTCTCTTACCCATAAGGTAGAGAAAGTATTGTTTTTGGGTCAAATTTTCGAACTCGAGATTTTGTTATATTTACACGTTTTGAGGTCCCCTGAATACAAAAATCATGTTTTTAGCAAATGGTCTGTGTGTATGTCTGTGTGTCTGTGTGTGTGTCTGTGGGTCTGTCTGTTATCAGCATATCTCAAAAACAAATTATGGCAGAAAGTTCAAACTTGGTATTCTAAATGTGTATCATATAGGGATGCTACAGTAAGCTTTTCGTTAAGATCAAGCAAATGGTTCGTGTACAGGAACAATCAAGAGAATTTTAATACATTACGTCTATAGGGGAAATTGCAGGAAAGTAGAGTTTAACGTCTATCGACTGCACTAAACCAAATGAAACGAATATATATATTTTTTAATAGAGATAGTTAACTGGGAATTTTTTTTTTTTTTTTTTTTTTTTTGTGTATGTAGGAGCCTCGCCTCCCCCCCTGGGGGGGAAGTCCCCCCTCGAGGGAGTAAATTTTCATGATGGGTATCTTTCAAAAGAGCTCGCCAATACCTTTAAAACGAATGGTTGAACCACTGATCTGCGATAATTTAAAACAAAGTTATCGATTTTTTTTTAACTTTTAGCGGAAAAAAAAAAAAACTTAGAAAAAAAGTCGTACTTTTTTTTTTTTAAATGTTGAGAATAAAATGGACTTTTTTTTGGATATTTGGTGTTATACTACTTCTCTAATATGGAAATCGTTTGCCTTATCATAAAAGATAAATTTTTTAAATAATAATTTTAATAAATTATTTTTTAAAAACAGAATTATTTTTTAATAACCGAATTAAATTCTATATAAATGTAGGTGCATTAATGAAACGGGGGGTTGAGGGGGGCGGTAGCCCTCCTCACACAGAACTAATTATCATATAAAACTCTTCAGAAACCAAATATGAATTGTTTAACATAGGTTTAAACAACAGTACTCGTTATCTTACCTATTAATCTGCAACCTGTATTTATAGTATTAAATTTCAGGGTAAGCGAAAGTCGTGTGAGTGACACAATTAAAATACTCACTTTGCATATTATATAGTATTCATAAGTAATAAGAAAAAACTATAACCAATTTTCAAACAGAACAATTAAAATAATATCTGATAGTTGAAATCGCCAATTTCATGCTTTTTTTTTTTTTTTTTTTTTTTTTTTTTTAAGATTGCTCATTTTTTCATCATTAAATTGAAATTATATTTTAGGAGGATTAAACAAGTAAATTTGGTAATGAGTAGTTTAGTTCTTTCCTATTATTAATTGACATTCGAATGCTCCTGTAAATAACGTTTATTTTTATTTTAGTATTAGTTGCATTTTGAAATGAATTATTGGGGTTTCCATACTTCAAGAATAAAAACAAAATTTTTTATCCTTATATCTGATCGTCCGTAAGGCTTCCAGGAAAAGGGGATCATGCTATTAAAATCTATTTAAAAAATATTGATTACATCGACAAAAATTCAATGATATTGTTTTTCAAATTATATATATATATATATATATATATATATGTATATATTATCCAGGCTGTAATATGAGGCTTCTAATATTTTCATAAATTTTATCTGTTGAAACGTTATTTTAATATTGAGACCGCGTATACAAAAATTTTACGTAAAATATTTTGACGCTATGACACACACACACACATAATAAAATATAAGATAACATGTATATATATACACAGTATTAAATTAAATTAAGTGTATTATCTATTAATTAAAAAAAAAATATTACCATATTTATAACAGTAAATTAGTTACGTTTACATAAAAAATAAATAAATAAATAAAAGAAGCAAAAATAAATTCATGCTTTTATTAACTTCCTACATATTATTACTTTCTTCTATCTTCAATAGAAGAAAGTATTGGATTCGTAAAAATTTTCGATTTCGGGTTTTTGATGGATTTACACGTTTTGAGAGCTGTAGAACACGATTTTACCATTTTTAGAAAATGTCTGTCTGTCTGTGTGTGTGACAAAATTTTGTGTCAACTGTATCTCTGGAACTACTGCACAGAATTTCATACAAATTGGAATGTAGTTGCACCTTGACATAAATTAGTGCCTATCAACTTTTGGTAAAAATCGTCTTACAGGTTGCGTTGCCATCCCGCTTTTTCTAAATTTTTAACGGGGTGATATATTGCAAAAATTTTCAAGATGGGTATCTTTCGAAAGGTCTCGTCAGTACCTTTAAAACGAATGGTTGAACTATAAATCTGTGATAATTTAAAACAAAGTTATAGATTTTTTTTTACTTTTTACGAAAAAAAAACTTAGAAAAAAATCTTTTTTTTTTTCTCTCTCTCCCCTTAATTTTATCAAACTCCCACGGTTTCCGTGTTCTGACAAACTTAAACTAATTTTTGCTTTTTTCCCCTAATTTTGTCAAAGTCCTACGGTTTCCGTGTCTTGACAAACTTTAACAAATTTTCACATTTTACCCAAAATTTTGTCAAAGTCCCACTTTTTTTTTTTTTTTTTTTTTTTCTCTCCCCTTTTAATTCTATCAAACTCCCACGGTTTCCGTGTTCTGACAAACTTAAACAAATTTTTGCATTTTTCCTCCAATTTTGTCAAAGTCCCACGGTTTCCGTGTTTTGACAAACTTAGAATAATTTTCACATTTTACCCAAAATTTTGTCAAAGTCCCACTTATTTTTATTTTTATTATTATTATTGTTACTGAGTGAATTTGTATAGGAAAATGGTGGCCACAACATACTGGTTATAATCTGAACTACTACTTTGCTTTAAATGTTACTGTTATTAGTTTTTACTTGTATTCACGTGTTATATGTAATTTGCTGTTGGTAAGTTTGTATCTTTTATTTTTTTAAATTATTATTTTTTTTTCGTACCTTTTTACTTTTCGAATGTACTGTGCAAGAGCAGTACAGTAATCATAACAAAAATTTGACTCTGAAATTTTTGTATGTCTATTGATGTTACGTATTTGGTGTATCGTATTGAGGTACGTTTAGAGGTTCATTTCTCCTGAGTTCATTTTTTCTATTTTTACAGTAATGTATGTATGGGTGTGTATATGCGTGTGATTGAACACGATTGCGTCTAAACGCTTTGTTCAAATGAATTAAAAGTTGGAGTTGGTATGTATGCTATAGGTCACCGTAGCTCGAACAATATTGATTTTGGTGATTACTTTCAGCTTTTTACAGGGACACACATACACCACACACAAAAGAAAAAAGTTAATTATTATAGCCTGTGGGCTCAAATTATTTAAAGTGCGGTTGCGTCTAAATGCCTTACTCCATTAAATTGAAAATTTATATTCATGTTATACATCACAGGATCGCAAACTGTATGGATTTTGGTGAATCTAAAACTAACAGCCTTTTTACAGGGATACAAAGAAAAATTCATTATCATTATGGCTTATGAGCTCAAATTATTTAAAGTGCAATAGCGCCTAAACGACTTATTCGAATGAACTGAAAAATTATATATATATATTATAGATTACCGTCTCAGGAAGTGTATGAATTTTGGAGAATCCAGCACTTATAGTTTTTTGTACACAGAAATATTGAAAAATTCTTATCATTATGGAAGGCAGGCTAAAAGTATTTAAAGTGCGACAACGTCTAAATGACTCATCTAATTGAGCTGAAAATTTAAATGCATATTATAGGTGACCGCCACACGAACTGTATAAATTTTGGTTAATTTAGCAGATATACAGTTTTACAAGGACGCACCAAAACTTTTTAGTCAATAAGATCTATAGGCTCAAATAATTTGAAGTGAAGTTAAGTTAAACAACATACAGTATGAAGAAAAAAACTAAACCACCCTATTATAGTTTTATCTTTTGTGTATTTAACGATTTCTCCTACTTTAATTTATTTAAATAACCGTTAATTACTCAATATTCGAAAAGTCGAGTGATGTCACTCCAGATTATTTTTAGTGTTAATTGATTGAAGATCTTGATTATAACTGAATAGTAGTATGCTGGTTATAACCATGAAGGTGAATTCCTTGATTATGATGAAGGGAACAAACCCATAAAGAAGTTATTGAGTCGATTTTACATGTATTTTCTCTTATTTAAATTAAAATGATTTATAAAATTTTGAAGTTTATAAATGTGTAAGTGAAAATTTCGTAAGTTATTATTCATTTTTTTTTTCATGAAACATGTCGTATAAGAAATGTTTATTTGAGAAAATTAAATAGAAAAATAGGTAAATTTTTGGTAACAATGAACGAAGTTATCAAATGTTTTCATTTATTTTCCAGTGACGAAGTAACGTTATAACAATAAATGATAGCAAAAAGTCCAATAAAACGCGATTGCAAATAAAAAGAAATATTTTTTTTAAATAATCTACGATTTTTTTTTTTTTTTGTACAATATATATAATAAAATAAATAAATAAATAAATCAGCAATAAATAATGTGACATAAAAAAAAAAAAAAAAAAAAAAAAAACTGTATTTTTATCAACATAGAAAAATAGTTTCAATTTTTAATGAAGATAATTTACTTTCATAAAGAATAATACCAATAAATAAAAATATATATGGAAAAAGCCTCTAATTACACATTCCCCTAACAGCACAGTTAGGCTTAACTTATCCACTGTACATCTTAAGGACGTTTCTGGGATGCTTTTTCATCCAAAAGACATCTTGAAGATATCCTGGAGAGGCGATATGATCATATCAACAGCTAAGCAATGTGTGAAGATAAAATTCACAAATAGAAATAAAATTGTATTTAACTTATAAAAAATCACCTGTAAAAATAATCATGTTATCCTCACGTATATTTTTAGATTTGTTCTGTTAAATAAGTTTCGGAGAATTGGCATTGGTGATGTAAAAAGGACTCCAGAAGGCTGCAAAATATGGGTGGGAATATAACGAAAAGCTCTATGAAAATCAAGGCTCACCAACGCAATTAAATAATCTCCCGGATAAAAAAAAAAAAAAAAAAAAGTCTTTTTTATAAAGTTCGATCAATCATCCGAAATTTACTTAAAGAAAAAAAAAAAAAAAAAAAAAAAAAAAAAATCGTCTAATTTTTTACTTTACTATCTAAAGATACTTAGGTTGTGAATTTTAACAATTTCATTCTCCTATTAAATAATAATAATAATACGCTGTAGTAATTACATTACGTTTTCTAATCCTATTTCACTGTAGTTATGTAGTTATGTAGTTAAAGTTTAAAGTGCAAGGCATGAGGTTAAACATCTGTTAAATATCTTTAGTATATTTAAAAATCAGTTTAAAATAAATAAATTTAATTGATATACATTTCTGTGTGAGGGAGCTACCACTCGTTTAACTTTCTTCGTTTATATATTATCATTACATTCATTAAAAATATATAATTGTATAGTTAATATATATATATATATATATATATATATATATATGAACTATTCAAAGAATTTTTGCCCATATAATTCCTAGAAAATTATCTGTTGATCTTTTGGTAGCTTTGTATTTTAAATATAAGTTATAAACTCAAATATTGTATTTAAATTCGTCGGAGCAAAAAAATTCTTAACTCAACTTGAAATGAATCTCGAGCGATTTCCTAGTATTTATTAAATATTTTGTGTGCCCCTGTAAACGAAGATTTTCATAACATATTCTTTGTTAAACATGTTTTTGTGCCTATAAAAATATTAGTAAATATCTTTTTTTTTTTTTTCCCTTTTTTTAGTGCAGTCTGAAAAGCTAAATTGTGTCAACGAAAAATTTCCTTCCCAGACATAATGTATCTAGATAATTTTTGTGTACATGTACACGAAATATTTGTCTGGTTGTAACAAAGAGTTTCAAATAAAATTTCCATATATCATAGATTTTAAATACTGAGTTTAGACTTGTTATCGATAATTGTTTTTGAGTGTTGGTGATAGACAGAATAACTGCTAAAATTCCGATTTTTTGATTCACAGGATTGTAAAATGTATTATTATAACAAAAACTCAATTTAAAAAACTTCGATCCAAAACACTTTCTCTGCCACACATGGAGAAGTGAAAGTAAAAAGAGCAAAGAAGTAATTCAAATTATTGAATCGTATCATTTAATTTGTTTGAATGTATTATATTTTTCTAGATATATAGTTCAAAAATACAATACGAAAAATACAACTTGCTTCTACTTTTATATATTTATACTGATTGTTTGCCCCGTATATTATTTTTATCATGTAATTCTTTTTAAAGTTCAATATAACAGCATTATAAGTTCCCTTTCTGTGTTCTTTGATGAAAGAACTTTGATTGAGAAAGTTTTTGTTTCGACATAAGTCTTCTTATAAGGGCTTTAATCTTTGTCTTAACCTTTGTGCTTTTAATTGCTGCTCACTTGTTCGAAAGCAATTGCAGAGTTTGTTAGGACTTCAAAGTATTTAATGCTATTATTTCCTTTCAAGAGATAAAACTGTGTTGTGTAAAGGGAGTAATTTCAGCTAAAATGCTTTTGAAAATACCAAATAAAAACTTAGAATATTTACTTACACTCTTATTTGTAATAAATGCTTTCGATATGTAGTTATTATTATTACTTTTTTAATATAACATATCATGAGTATCAAATTTCTCAAATTCGATTTATTAACATACGCACATTGGTAAATAGCCAAAGTTTTAAAACGTTTAAATTTTCATGGTATTTTAAAACCTGTCAATAAATTTCAGTTTCTTTCAATTAAATTCCCACTTTCTCAGCTTCATAAGTGGGGTATTTACAATGTCCTTTAAAATAACTGCGATTTACCTTACATAGGTCGAACAAAAGGATTTAATGCTATTATTTCCTTTCAAGAGATAAAACTGTGTTGTGTAAAGGGAGTAATTTCAGCTAAAACATTTTTGAAAATACCAAATAAAAACTTAGAATATTTATTTACTTTCGATATTTAGTTATTATTATTACTACTTTTTTAATGTAACATATCATGAGTAACAAATTTCTCAAATTTGATTTATTAACATACGCACATTAGTAAATATCCAAAGTTTTAAAACGTTTAAATTTTCCTGGTATTTTTAAACCTTCTAATAAATTTCAGTTTCCTTCAACTCCCCTGTTTCTGAGCTTCATAAGTGGGGGTATTTACAATGTCCTTTATAATAATTGCGATTTACCTTTCATAGGTCAAACTAAAAGAAATTTTGAATGCCCGTCTACGAGAACATTTTCGGTATGTTGTTAAACAAGAAATATCTCAATCTTCTATTGTGAAATATAGTTGGGAATCCGACCATAATTTTAATTTTCACCAAGGCAAAATTACCTTTTATGCCAAACGTATTTCCGAGTTGGAATATTTTGGAAAATTTAGCTATCTACGTTAATCGCGATAAAATTATTAATGAAATATTTGATTACACTTTCCTGTCTACAACTTAGAAAAATCTCTTTAATTCGATTAAATAACTTCCTTCATTTTGTAAATAAATAAATAAATAACTATTAAATAAAATAAAACAATTAATGAATTAAGTATATGTATAAATTAAAATTAAATAAAAAAAGTAAATTAAATTAAATTAAATGTAAGGTATTTAAATAAAAATAAAATAAAAATAAATTATTTAAAAATTCATTCCCTCCATTTTTTTTGTGCCTGTTTCTCTTGTTTCTTATTTTTTGGTTGTGTTCCTTTCCGATTGTTTAACAGGCTGCTTCCGTTGGTTGTGTTGCTCCTCCTCTTTTGGATTTTGCCCTGCTTTCTGTCTTGCTTTTGCCTCCAAGGCAGTTGCATGTATTTTGCACATGAAGAAGAAAAACCCCGTCCTTTCGAAACCGGTAGTGCTTCCATTAATTTTATGGTGAATAAAGAACTTTTTCAAGTTTAAATAACATGCGCACAGCTCGACTTCCTGTATCTCACTCTGAACATTATTCATTTTCGAGTCCCCATTTTAATTCGATACTATCTACTCTACAATAAAATAATATTTTGAAAATTTTACAATATCAGACAAATTATAGATTTTTCACAAAATATTGTCATTTTAGTAAAATTACATAAAAAAACAACGGTTTTTCTCATTTCAAAATAGCAAGAAATTAATGTTTATTAAACAAATAATGGACGCTATAAATCGTTTTTGTAAATTACTTTCTGAGAGTTATTAAATTTTTAATAAATTTGCATTGAAATATAGCAATCTTGAGTATAAATATTAAAATTTATATAAGTCTTAAAATTTTTAATAAAGATATAATAATAATAATAATAAAATTCAATGAATATTTTTAGAGTTCCATTCTAACAAACTTTTAATTTTTTCGATCAATTTTACATTATTTTAGGTTACTAATATTTTCTGAACATGATTGGGTTTTAATTTGTGGGTTAAATGATAAATTAAAGTTTTTTTTTTTTTTTTTTTTTTTTTTTATATTTTTATATTCAAAAGTGAGATTTTTACATTTTTTTTAAATTTCAGACACAAAAACATAAAAAAAAAATAAAAAAAAAAAAAAAAGTTAACAATCAATCCACAAAGTAATATCCAGATATGTTTAGAATATACGGTTAAATTTAAACGTGTAAATTCGAGGACGAAAGATTAAAAATTAATTATTTGGGCGAATTATTATTATTATTATTATTTAAAATTTTGATTCTTTTTTTAGTTGAAATAACTTTTGATAAATTTTAATTTACTTAATACTGATACATTTCAATGCATAAATATGTATATTTTCATAATTCTAATATTAGTATATTTCAAAAATGTTCTGCCTTATAGAAGATCCCAAATCCAGAACTTTGGAAGTTATTAGGGTTTAAAGATATAACAGCATATTTTTGTTTTCTTCTTCTTCTTCTTCTTCTTTTTTTTTTTTTTTAATTGTAGAAATCTTGGATATTATTTATAAAAATGGCGGCATTTAGGAAATTTTAGTTAATCTTATTGGATTAAATTTGGTTAAATTATGTACAAAAACACTTTGAATTTTGTTTGTAAAAATGCCTTATTTTTCGTTTATAAGGTAATTACTATATAAAAACATTGGTGTTAGAATAAAGCATTTATATTTGTACTAATAGGTAATATTTACGTATTATGTTGTTTTGACAAGAATTCTCAGTTATAATACAAAAGTAAAAAGAAGTTTGACTCCTGTATATTATTATTTAACGTCTCTCTTCACTTACCGTCGGTGGAAGCCCGAGCCAATGTTATTCTATGGGGAAATTTTCTTTACAAATAACTTATTAGCTAATACACATTTTTGAATTCTGTTTTCACATTCAGATAATTCCCAACTGTTAAATTGACGCACTTTTTTTAAAAATGTATTTTTTTTAATATTTAATATTTTATTTTGATATTGCAAAATGAAAAAAAATCACATATTGAAAATTCGTATTTTGCAGCTTCACAATAAAATATAAAAAATAAAAAAAAATATTTTTTTAAAGAAGCCGTTCAATTTAACGGCTGGGAATTTTCAGAATGCAGAATTTCAAAAACAGAATTTAAAAATATGTATTAGTTAATAAGTTATTTGTAAAGAAAAATTTCCCATAGAATAACATTGGTTTCGGCTTTCGGCGGCGGTGAGTGAAGAGGGCCCTTAAGAAGTTAGATGGGTTTCAAAGGCTAAAAAGAAGCAAGCACTCTTTCTATCTCTCTCTTTTTAAACATGGTAAATAAAATTTATTCAAAAATTTAAGCATGAAAAAAGCAATATTTAAACAATATTTCATAAAATTTTCATTAAAGATTTTGGAAAATTCAGCTCGTGGGTCCTGGTTTCCGGAGACCCTTTTGAAAAGCAGTGGACACGATTTCTCAGAATCTAATGCGCCGATCTTATTAAAATTTTGCAAATTTCTTCAGAATAGAATTTACTAATGCTTAAACTAAGGATAAAAAAAATAAATAGAAGTAAAATCTGAATTTTTTGCCAGAGTTTATGCGAAAGCAGTACAATTTTGAATACAATTTACCCCACATATATCATTGTAAAATTAGTTGTAATCAAAATATATAAAAATGTATATATATATATATATATACATAAAGTGATGATTAAAAAGTACTTAATAAAAGTTAATCTTTTGATGTAAAAAAAAGTTTTCCCCTTTAATTTTCGTACTAGAACATCTAATGCATTAAATGTTTCTTCATCGGTTTTCCATTCTTTTAATAAAGTGTTAAAAAATTATTGTTGCTTATCTTGTATAAATTAATAATTTAAGTATACAATTCAATTGTATACTTAATAATTCTATTTTTAATAATGTAAAAACACTATGGAATCTTAAGCAATTATTAGAAATATTGTGCACATCGTTGTATTGTACATACAATGTATATATACAACATATATATACGAAGAAAAAAAAACTGTGTGTTTTTCCTTTTTAGAAAATATTTCATTATTTCTATAACCATTTAATGCTTTCATATTTATTTTCCAAGTTAAATCCGATAAAAAAAAAAAAAAAGAGTGTTATAGCCATTACAAAACTTTCTTCTAGATTATCTTATGTACAAATTACATTGTTCAAGCAATTTTAATGTGAAGTTTGTGTGTATCCATTATTTATTGCGATTTTGTAGGATCAAAATTTATCGCAATTTCACCTATTTATAATATCTGAAAGGATGTTTAGATAGGTTATATATATATATATTTTTTAGCAATTTTTTGTCTACTAAGTGGTATCATACTAAAATACTGACAAGTTAAATGATTTGTGATTTCTCTCCAGATCATAGGCATTATAAGGACCAGTGAATGACCATTTAACACTAATCCAATTGCCCAAATTTGTTTTGTCAAGTGTTGCACAGAATATCAGATGCCTATGATTTATCTTGATTGCCAATTCAACAACCAAAATAATGATTTTGTGTTGTTTTAGTCAGTGACATGATAGCGTTTCTCTAACTAGATAAGGTTACTTCTCCAGAAACGTAGCAAGAGTTGTTAGCACAGTTCACATAAACTTAAGGCATTATAAGAAAAAGATAAATATAATAAGACTATATATAGAAATGATAATAAGACATTAAATGTTAATATTAATTTTTTTTTTTTTTTTAAATCGAATCAAGCGTCTTTTATATACATAGATGCCAACATATTAATTTAATCCGGAGTATTTTTAACCCCGCCTATTTTCATACCGCTGATTTTTCAAGGATAAATTTTTCTTATTTTACCGAAGTTATATATTGGAGAAAATTTTTCTATAAATAAAGTGGTACGAAATAAAGGCGGGGCTAAAAATACTTCGGAATAAATTAAAATATTGGCAGCTATGCTATATATTGAATGTTTCTCTTAGTTTATACAATTGTGAAAAGATTTTTCATTATTATTTTATATTGATTTGTTATATTTTAATTTAAAGAACTAAATACAGCAGTTATAATTATTTTACAAAATCAATTACTTAAAAAGTAAGGAAAAAAATCTTACCTGTGAAATGTAATAGAAACTACTTTTACATTATTTTCTTTTCAGATTTTTACAGAAAATCTAATAATCATCGTCTGCAACAAAATCTGTTTTACATACAAAACAATCTAGCTTTTAAAGGGAAGATAAATAAAGAAATATTTCAAAAATAAGGAAAGATATCGTCTGCATAAGAAAACGCAGAGTTTCCATCAAAAACTATATCAACAAAAAATTTTTTTTGTTAAATATAGTTATTTTAACGTATCTTACCTAGATATAGTTTTTTTTAAAAATTACATTAGAGTTATTTTCCCCATATCTGTAAATCTAATTAAAATTTTCGCATGTTTGATGATATAATTTTAAGTTAGGTATAGATCTAAACCGCAGTTAAGTGTAATTAAATTTCGTCCAGCCGTTTCCACGTGATACCCGTAGAATAAAAAACATTTTATATATATCTCTGCCCCTCCCATACACGCCAAAAAATAATCTAAAATAAATATTTTGTTCACTGATGCCTAAAAGGTAAAGATAATGTAATTTTTTTTCCATTCAAAGCTTTTACTGAATAAATTTTTATGGCGCATGCATAGGTATTTTTCACCCACATCTCTAAATCTAATCAAAATTGTGAAATGAAGTTGGGTACAAACCTAAATCTCTGTCAAGTGTCGTTGAATTCCGTCTTGCCGTTCTCACGTGATACCCGGACAAATATAGCGTTACAGACATAAAGACTCAACGACTCAACCCCCCTCCACGGCCACACACACAGAGAAAGTTTTCTGAAGTCATTTTTGGAGTTCACGAGGGAGAACTGTGACGATATCGCAAAATTTTTTGATTCGGAGACATTTACAGGCAAATTTCTACAATGTTACTTCAATACACTTTCAATTACTTTCAATATACTTCTCTCTATGTGAATGCATTTTAACTTACATTTGTAATATCATCAAATTTTTAAAGATAACTATATTATCTTTATATATATATATGTTTCCAGCATCTTTTTTTTTTTTTTTTTTTTTTTTTTTTTAATTTTGAATCTCAACGAAAAGTTAATAAATTGCATTAATTATTAGAAAACTCGTGAGTAATATAAAATGAAAATAAATAAATAAATAAATAATAAAATAAATAAAAAATGATATGTATTTTGATTTAATATTTTTTGATTTAATATTTTATAATTTAGATAATTTAGATTTAATTCCCTATATTTAGTTCAATTTAAAGAAAATGATATAGGAAACATGCATATAAAACTTTGTAGAAGAATTTGAGAAAATTTGATGCACGTAGTTACTGAGTAGATTTTTTATTATTTATTTATTTATTTATTTATTTTTACAAGAAAAAAAGCTGATTATTATTATTATTATATAATGCAGAAAAAATATTACTGGGAGCAGGCCCTTAATCACGGACAACCTAAAAATTATTACTTTTTACGCAGAGCCTCACATATCTCATGTTTCAGTGGTTTCAATATCTTACACCAGTTTTAATTTTTTTCTGCATCACGACATCCATCTTCGCAACCTAGCTTTCAACAATTATTCACCCATCACTAGCAAATTAAGGCTCTAACAGTTTTGTGCAATGCAAAAAATGCACCCCAGTGGAACGATGCGTGCCACTGACTGACTCAACACCCAAATTGCACAGAGGTTCAACGCCTCCCCTTTTTGAGAACACAGAATACAACATAAAATGAAGGGGGAGGTAATATTCGTAATTACGACTTCGACGCCTTGCGGCGCAAAGTCGGTTAAAAACTGACGCCTATCAGAAAATTCGGGGTAGTAATTAATTTTGACATTCTCTTTGTGAGGATTTGTCGAGGAAAAATTTAACGATTCGGTCCAGCGCTCTCTTATAAGCAAGATCGAAATAGAACACAATCAGCCGCCTGAAACAATTATATATTTACTTTTCTAACTTAAGAATTGAATGATGTGGAGATATTCATGGTTAAAATTTTCCCCGTGAATTTTGATTTTTTACATTTTTCAGAATATATAATTTTGTTTTTAAAATGATAGCACAAAAATATGACTTTCATCTATGTTCAATAGAAAAAAGTATTGTTTTCATAAAAAAATTCAAATTTAGTTTTTCGATAGATTTCTCATTTTAAAAGGTCCAGAACCCGATTCGACCATTTTTAGAAAATGCCTGGTTGATCGTTTGTCTCTCTCTCTGTATGTGTGAGAAGAAAATTTCGTATCAACTTTAGCTCATAAAAAATACTCAAATTTTCATATAAATTTATATGTAGTTGCATTTTGACATAAATTAGTGCCTATCAACTTTAGGTGAAAATCGCCCGACAGGTGAGATTACTATTTCGTTTTTACTGAATTTTTAACATGGCAGTATAGGACAAAATTTCGTATAAATGTGCACTAAGAGAATTTCTTTTTTAACGAATCATTATAAAATTGAAAATAATTTTTATAATAGTAATAATCAACTAGAAAATGTTTTCTGTGCATGCCGGAGCATCGTTTCCCCCTTTCTTAGGGGAGGGGAGGGGGGGGTACACCCTTCGGGGTGTATTTACCTATGAGTATTTTTCTAAAGAACACGTCATTGCCTTCAGTACACATTGTTGAACGATAGATCTACAATAATTTAAAACAAAGTTTTTTTTTTTTTTTTTTTCAGTTTTACGGGGAAAAAAAAGAATCACTTGAAGTTGTTTGTACTTCTCTTAGGTGAAAATCCTCTGTTTTCATCATGGGAAATAATTTTATTAAATAATAATTTTGATAAATAATTGGTACTAAGTGAATTTGTATAGGAAAATATAGAATATAATTTTGTGATGGTCACAACGTACCCGTTTTTGTCTGAATTTGCGGTGAGGTATACATTAAGATATAATTGTAATTTTTGTTAATTTAAGGACTATTTTTGAGAGGCATTTATTGAGTATAATTCAAAATAGAAATAAATTACAATAGTAGTGATACTAATTTCTGGGGAGTGTGTTTCGCTCATAGAAAATTAATTTTCAACTAGTGTGTCACAAATATAAATATATACCTAAAGACGAATAAATATTTAAAGATAGATATCAAAGATTAAGAAATATTTTAGGATGTATATCTAAATATTGAAACATATAAATTAGAAATGCTTATTTATATTTTAACATTAAATAGGTGTACTAAATTTTTCAAAAATGGATAATGTTAAAAACAAATTATGCTCCTCTAAGGCCTTTGAAAAAAATAAAAAAAATATTGTTTAAAATTAATCTTGCGATTTTAAACAACGTTAGGTCCTACTATTTAATGGGTTATTATAAAAATATTTTTATACTACATTTTTTTTTTGTATAAAGAAACGAAATATTAATTTTTCTAGAAATTTCTTTATTTTAATCATTGCATTATTTTAAGTTTTTTTTTTTCAGTTTTTGGCTTCCTTTATTCACTTAGCTGAACATCAAGAATAACTGAACTTTCAACATCCGTATGAATGCCATCTGGGTACAATTTAAAATTGTAAATGTGCTCAATGATGGACATTTGTAGTTGAATTGGTATGTCAGATTCTGACATTGACACATTGACATGAAAAAAGCCTTACAGACATACCCGACAAAGTTATGAGCAGTTTACGACAGATACGACAGAGTGGTTGCATTAGAGGAGAGTGTCACAACAAACTATTTAAAGTATTTTGTGCTAATGAAAAGATAAATTATTTTTAGCAATTTTGCTTCATTATGTGAACTTTTTGTTTTCTCTTGTATGCACATGGTAGAGAAGCTACTGTCTCTGGATCAAATTTTCGAAATGGAATTTCATTTACACGTTTTGGAGTTTCCAGAATCTGAAAATCAAGTTTTTGGTGGTTTTCCCGTGTCTGTGTTATGTATCTGCATGTATTTGTGAGTGTTTTATCAGAACAAAAATAAATATTAGCAAGAAGTTTAAACTCGGCATGTTAATATTTTATCATATGAAGATGTTACTTAAGAAGTTTTATTGAAGTCGGTGAAAATTTTCGTATACAGGGGCATACAAAGTTATTAAATAATTTTACGTATGGATGAAATTTTTGGTCGAAATAATTTAATATCCTTAGACTGAACTAAGCAAGATGGAATTAAGATATATTTTTGATATGCATAGAAGTTTATTTCACATAAAATATAGTAAAAAAAAAAAAAATAAATAAATAAAAAAACAAAAACAAATATCGTTCTTTTATATATATATGTATTCTAATTTAATAACAGACTTAAATGTTTTATGAATATTAGCTACAATATTGAAGCTCCCTCACACAGAAAGTTATGCGAAATAAAATTGTTTTTAAAAGTATTTTGAATTGGCATTTAATGTACTCTAAAAGTGCTCATATTGTTCATATGATGTTCAATCCTCGTATCTACCATCATATATTGCAATAATATGTCTATATTGTATTAATTGTAATAATGTGTTGATTAGAAATGGCCAGTCGAAGAATATGCGTCTTCTTGAGGTCGATGAAACTAGACACTTTATTAAATTTTATAGGCTAATGCGAACAGGATAAAACTGGATTCAAAATTCAAAAAACATAACACAAGAACTAAAATAAAGTATTTTAACATGAAAAGGGCTTTTCTTTTCTAATTATATCTGTACCCCAGAGGTAGAGGAACCATGTCCATTTTGTGAAAAGAGTTATCATCATGTTTTTGATATGCATATTTTGTTTTATATAGAGGCATTAAGCCTTATGCCGAGTTATTATGATGGAGATAGGACAATGGATAATAAAACCATGTTCATTTTCTTTACTCATGAAAAATGTATTTCCTTACAACATCATTAACATCATTACTAAAAAATTACATTTTTGTGACATGTTGTCCTTTACCTCCGCGGTGCAGATATATACTTTCGATCGAAACAGGTTGAAGATAAGGTAGAGTATTATAACTATTGATGATTTTAGATAGATTGCGTTTCGTTCTGTAACTTTCCATAGAACATAAAGTAGTTTCCAGGGAAACACTTAGTTTCAAAGTAAGTGGCATGTAAATCATCTATGACATGTTGCATCTATCCTCACACGTACTATCACTGGTGTGATTCTCTACCACTTTGCAAGACTTCTATGAAGTCTCACGTGTGTTCTACCTTTAGTATTTGCAAGACAATGTGTTGTTCATTTATGTTCACCATCTTCGTCATTATCCGACTCATCAGTGGAAGATGGTAACCCATTCTCTTAAAAGAATCGATGGTCATTAACCAAAGTACTGACTTTCCTAAAGGTTGCTCAACTTGTAAGACCACAAGTCTCTTATAATTTCAGCTATGCTCCGTCTTGCCTTCCTGTGATAATTATGCTGTTGCCATTCGTGTATTTTACAGGCATTTACTCTATAGTCACATTTGTATAGTACATACTTGTAAAACTTGTTAAAAGATTTATCTAATACTTTAAACCTATACTTATTACCTATAGAATTAATCTTTCAGTGTCTCTCACAGAAATTTTCTTTCATTTAGGAATTATCTTCACCAGAGTCCCCATTATTGCAAATGTCCACCACCGTACACATCCATTTGAAAAGAAGCAGAAGATATTTTTTTTTCTTCGTTCTAGAATTCGATACATTCATTCTATGATGACTCTGTTGTACTAAGAAATAAAAAGAAAACTGTTAGCATCGTGAATAAACTGTCATTCTTGTCAGATGTTCAGATTTTTGGATACTTTTTTTTTTAGAAATTTTTAATGTATTTAATCATATAAAGAATTTATTAAAAAACCGGTATCCAAAAATTGGAATGGTTAGCATTTATAGACTATAATTATGACCGTATCAATACATTTTTTATGTCATGTTTTATTTATTATAAGTCTTATTTAAATAAAAATTATTTCAAGCATGAAGGTTTATTATATAACTTTGTTTATCGAAGTTTTGTTTTATTTTTTAAGAGATAAGTAAATTACCTCAGAAAAGCATACTGACGTATCATTTAGAAAAATACTAAATGTTTTAACAATATTATAGGTTTTCTAATATTTTATACGAAAGAGAAAACATTAAAAAAGTGTTTTAAAAGCTATGAGTTAGAATTTTTTGATATTTGAGTGAGAACTTATTGCAGATTTTCTTTAAAATGATATATATTATTTAGTTCATTAACCAAATTCATAAAAAAAGTAGTTTTATCTGAAATTGTTTACTTCATAACTCTTAATCGTGAACAACACGTTAATATAATGTTTTGTAAAAATCTCTGTTAACCCACACTTTTAAAGGTTCCATATCCATTTCCTCCCTGGATCACGTTCTTTCCTTCGCACAAACCCCTGTGGACACAAGTTTTCACAACTGTCAATATCCACTGGGACAGAATCGGAAGATATCCTTTTCTTGATTCTAGGAGGCAATGCATTAGTAACTGACTCTATTATCGTAGTGCAGGGCCAAGAAATGTTGTATGAATAAATTTTTTATAATCAGAGTGTTTTTTTTTTTTTTTTTTTTTTTGTAAAATATTTATTTTAACAGTTATAAAAATAATAAAATAATTATAATAATAATACACTTCACAATTAATCTTTTAATTTCGTCCTTAAAAATATTTTACTAGAAAAGTTTTTAAAAAAATATTAAATTCACTGAAAAGCTGTGATAATAATATACAGTAAAAAAAAGACCATTAATTTTAATGAAATTACTTACTTTTTAATATTCACATTAAAATACTAAGCTAAAATATGTTAAGTTATTTTATTCATTTTGTATATTTTGCCTTAAAAATTATAAAACAATTACGGAATGTTTTCAATTTTCTAAATGTTGATAATTATCTTTTTTTCTAAATTAATAAAGATAGAAAGATTTTTTTATTAAATTTTTAAGGAACTGCCATTTGCTTTAACTGAATTACATTTTAGTTTTTAATTTTCAAATAGTACAGAACACTTACCTATCAAATTTATTCTTAAATGTTTCATTTTTTTTCCGTCCCTTGGCTATTTTTAAAAATTTCATTTCCTCAAATGATCACGTTTTTACTTTCTGATAAATCCCTGTGGTCACAAACATTTACCACTTTCCATATCCTCTGGGAGAATAGCGGAAGAGAAGATCTTTTTCCTCATTTTAGAGGTCTATGTATTAGTAACTGACTTGATTGTTATAAAAAAAAAAAAAGAAAAAAAAAAAGCTATTGACACGTGAATGGATTTTAACATCAGTTGTGTGAAGAGTTTAATGATAATCTGAATTATTTTTAGGAAACTCTGTTTGAATAAAACAAAGTTTATTATTTTGAAGTTCTAATATTTGAAGACTGGTTATAATGTCAAAATACAGAAACATGCTGCTGATGCATGAAGTATTGAGTTCTAGCGAAGCACTTTGCAACCATTTTGTAGTTTTATGTTAATCGAAAATTATTTTACGCTATTCTTTTACGGACGTCAGTAGTAAACAACCAGAGACGATTCTACTTCGAGAATAAAAGTTATAAAGAATAAAAGAAAAAACTATTGACACGTGAATGGATTTTAACATCAGTTGTGTGAAGAGCTTTATGATAATCTGAATTATTTTTAGGAAACTCTGTTTGAATAAAACGAAGTTTAATATTTTGAAGTTCTAATATTTGAAGACTGGTTATAATGTCAAAATAAAGAAACATGCTGCTGATGAAAGATTGAGCTCTAGCGAAACACTTTGCTACCATTTTGTGGTTTTCTGTAAATCGAAAATTATTTTACACTATTCATTCATGGACGTCAGTAGTAAACAACCAGAAACGATTCTACTGTGAAAAGAGGTGACTTGCCCAGGTTATACAAGAGCTTAAAGAACGTAGCTAATAAAATATGATGATCTATTTTCTACTTTTGCTGCTAGATAAAATCACAGCAGACCTGATGCATGCGCAATAGGGCATATTAGTTCCTGATATGAAACAAACAGTAATGTCATTTTTGTTATTAAACTTTTTTAATACATTTACAAAAGATCGAAATTATAAACCAAGTGTTTACCGAAAAAATTTAATGCTACTGATAATATATCTCAGATTGAAGAGGGCTCTAGTAATGGGATGTACTCATTTCAAATTCTATCTAGCTCTCAATTTTTATTTATTTGTTTATTGACTTATAAACGCATTAAAATTTGATTGGATTAGAGGATTTAGGTAAAAAATATAATTATTAAGTTAAGTCTATCTTTACTAACTTCGAGGGGATTTTTTTCTTTCTTTTTTTTTTAAGTGTTGCTTAGAAAGTTTATATTAGCAAAAACATGAACAGTTGAAAGATTGTTATGAAGAATAAAAATTTCGCAAATAAGCACCAAAAATACAGCAACAATTTTCTCAAGCCAAAATAATTAAACACGATCATTCATTAACTTAAATAAATAAATAAATAAATATATATATATATATATATATATACACGACTGCAGTTTCTGTATGTTTTACGCTGCACTCATGAATAATTGATGTGCCTGATGAAGGATTGCTTTTGATTATCGCAAGCCGAAACAAGTGTTTTATGATTATTTATGATATGTGTTTTTAGTTACAAAATTCTTATCCTATACCATTCAACACAAAATTTTCAGTAAGCTTTATGCAATGGAATTTTTCAATTTGAGGGTTCGTGAATTGTCTGTGAATGAAAGATGAATCTTGCAGATGGTTAAGAGTTTATTTACAGAGTATTCCAGAAGATTAAAGGTGTGTTAACCAAGTATCAGCTTCAGTTTCACAAGAAAACACAGCTTAAATAACAGCTGACAACATGTAAATCACAGCATAAACTGTACCACAGCATTCGCACAGAGCATAAGCTGTAATTATCCAATACCAGAGACCCAGTCAAGGAACTCTTTACATCAGGCCGCTTGGCGTCAGACTGACTGAATGGTCGGAACGGGATTCCTTTTTATTGCTTTGTATAAATCCAGAATTTTTCGGTATCTTTCGAAATAATCGAGTTAGAGCTTAGATAATTGATATATCGATTATAAGAATTTTTACGTCAAGGTCACCAAAAAATTCGCCAAGAAGCGATAAAGTCGCCAAATTAATCGTCAAGGAACCTGTCTTATTGAAGCTTTTTAATGGTTTTTAAAAAGAAAATAAGCTATTTTAACGCCAAAGCAAGCTAGAAATGCAGAAATTTAACATTTTAAAACTTGATTAAGCCTGAAGCATTGGCTGTAAAACAAAAATAATTAATTTCAACATCCCTTTTCCCTTTATGTTGTTTAAAGCTAAATGAAACTGATACATGTTTTAAAAATTTTCTACAGCATGATTATTACTGGATATTGCGACCTTACCATTGATAAATCTTTTATAGGGACTCATAAAATATTCGGATATGTTACAGTTCATTATGAAAATATAAAAACTGTGACTGAAATTCAGAATTATAGATGACTTTTTTGTTTATTCACAAAAATTTTTAAGTTGGTAAATACAAAATGCTCATAAATTTGAGTAGAATAATTCCATTTTTTTGTCGTTAACCTCATATTTTTTAAGATTTACCCCCCAAAAACATTAACAATTAATCAGAATTATATGTACATTATTGTTAAAACAAAACTTAAGCTTAAAGCACATACAAGTTTAACACTTTATATACCTAGTTATGAAACAGACAAAAAACTGTATTCGAAATATATTTTTTTATTTAGTTAAGAGTATTTTTTAAAGATATATGCAATGAAAATCATTCATATCACAGCACCACAGTAATTAATGAAGATGTTGTGAAGTGATACTTTAGTTTACTAACTAGTACATAGACGTTGAAAAAGGTATTCAGAGTCTAAAAAAAAGTGTAAAAAAGTATTTACTTTTTATGTTTCTTTGATGTTTTTTTAAGATTGACAGGAGATTCTTGGAGTAATATAGGAATTAAATATGGCACACCTGAAGATCCGGAAACATGTCAAGCAATAACAGCGAGAGCACGCTATAAAAATTTTGTCTAGAACAAAACGGAAACATGCAGCGTCTAGTACCTTGTAGTGATGTTAAAGTGAGATATATACGTTCTATTCTTATAAACATCTTTGACATTTACTCCACAAAATATTTTTTATACGCTTTTTAAAATAATGGCAATTTAAAGCCCCGTTGGTAGATAAAGGGTTAAAACTACCAAAATTACAAATCATAGAGTCGGCCTCTTCGATTCATATTTTAACCTTTCCAGTTTTCACTTTTCTATGAAAAATGTTTAACAATACATTTCTGTTAAAATAACGGAAAGCCATTAAAATGGCCCTAAAAGAATTTCATAAAAGCTTTTACGAAGCTTTTACTTAATCATTGACCATTGAGATAGATTTCTTTTGTAAACTGAATTGGTCATTTTTAAAATTACGACAGATATCTTTCACCGAGTAGGATTCAGTATTAAAGGACCACTACATAGGATAGAAAATATAATGGGCAATGCTTCCCGTCTCTCTTTCATCTTCCCCTGCGGGTATGGAAAGAAAAGAATCCTCCTGAAGAATTCTGAGCACCGAAAAGACGTGATCTCGAAAGGAAATGAGATTTTTAAAAATCTCGGCTACACACTTGAGTCCGAGAAGCTTTTTCATGAGCCAAGATATTTCGAATGGTGAACCGAGACATTGGCTCTGATTTTTTTTTTCTTTTTCCCATGAGAATAGTCGTTGTTTTTGTTTAGTTGGAAATTGTTCTTTATGAAAATGCAAGACTAAATAAGGTTTTTCTTTTTTATGAATGTATATTTAATATTTTTTACATATTGAATATTTTAACTAGTGTTGTTACATATCCTCAAAATTCGAAGAGAGCGTTAAATAAAACGCTCTTCTGAATTTTGAAAAATTGTAGGAAGGAAATTATTTATCATAACATAATCATTAAATTTTTAGTTCTTATTTACTTAACGTAAACTGTATCTTCGTAAGTGGATAGTTGTAATACTTTTTAATGATAATATATTATAAAGGTATTCCAATATGACCACTGTTTATTTTCACTGACAGTTATTTTAACTGTATACTTAACTGCGTCTTGTAACTATTATTACAAACTCGTAAATATGTACTTAGTTTATAATTTTTTTAGGCATTTTAACTCCATTTAAAAAAATAATATATATTTAATTTTTTTATTTTTTCTAGATTGTTACAAATAGGTTGCTATTCTTGCATTAAAATGATTTCTACATATTAATTTATATTAACTGTTTACTTTTCTTAAAAGTTATTTGAACTATTTATTTAATTGCGTATTTATCTCAACCATTTCAGCCTCCTGAATGTGTTCATGTTTTTTGTGTATATTGTAGGTAAGTTTCTTTTCTTTTCTTTTCTATCTTATTTGTTTCCTCTTTCAATACGTTTTATATATTGATTTGATTTTAAGTTAGATTGTTATCACGTGTCTATTCTTGGTGCGAATGTCTGTGTTTTCTGTAAATATTTTCAAGTTTACAACTTTCACTGATATGAAACATCACTTTTCTTTCTTTCTTTTTCTTTTATATTTTTTTCAAACATTAAATTTAGACCCATTGAAGATATAAAGTTGTTTGCTTCTTTCATATCACCTGCATCATGAATCTATTTGCTTCAATTAATTTTATGTCATTCTTAATACAGTAGGACCCCGCTTAACGCTGTTTCATTTAGCACTGTTTCGTTTAGCGCTCTTTTATTTCAACCCGGGGAATCCACGAAATTGCTCGCAGCAGTACGGGGATTCCCCGAAATTGTAGATAGCCTCGTTTAGCGCTGTTTCGCATTACGCTCTACTTTGATGGAACGTATCCCCCGCGTTAAGCGGAGTCTTACTGTAATTTAAATTTGCTTGTATAGCTGTTTATACTAACATTTGATGCTCTCAATTAACTTAAATTTTTTTTTATCATGTATGTTTTGTGTAATCTGTTTTATTCTTGGCGAAATCATTTAGACTTCTGTTTACATTCAGTTCTATCTCACGTTACATGATGTATGATCTTATGAAATTTTCACACACATACAAGTCCCTTTTAAAAATGAATTCAATAAAAAAAATATTCTTCGAATCTTTACAGATGGAAGTAAAATAAATTTCAATACTGGCTGTGTTTTTGTTGTTTATCATAATGACAAAATAATTAAAGAGAATAAATTTAAATCACATTCAAACTGTTCTAATAATCAAGCACTGACATTTGCTATTATGCAAGCTTTGAAATGGATCTCTTCTAGTATTAGTTTATTGGTTAAAAACATAATGTTACTGACAGTCAAAATAACAATATATAAAATTGAAAATAGGAAATGTTACACTGAAACAATTGAAAAAATCTGTTTTTTTTTTTTTTTTTTTTCATTAGAAACTGTCTACAGAAAATAGTAAAATTTGCATTGAATGGATAAGAGGTTATTCCAGAAATTTTGGTAATGAAAAAGTGGACGAACTTGCTAAAGCAGTGGCTCATTCAGATTCTTTGTTAAGTTTTAAAAAGATCCTCAAATCTTTTTTGACAAAGCAGAAATTTTAACAGACAATAAGCTTGTGGCAAAGTGAGTGGTCTTCAATTCATAAAGTTAGTATAACAAAGAAGTTTTTAATAACCAGTTATCAGAACTACACTTTTAAACTCACCCAGATTCTTTCTAGGCGCGCCAGAACTAATGATTACCTATTCAGATTCAAACATACTGATTGTCCACAGTGCTCCTGTGATCAGGATGAAATCCATAGCGTGGAACATATTTTGTTATTCTGTCCTTTTCTTGATACTTATAGATATGAACTACACCCCGCGACAAAAAGATAGGTACAAAGGGTTTTTTCTTTGATTTTTCATAAAAAAACATTATCTAAATTGTGCTTATCATTTATAATTATCATAAAATAATAATATTCCCGGACTAGTGTTTGTTTTAAGGCTAATTTAGAAAAATTTTAAGACTAAAATTTTTCTAATTTAAGACTACACACCGCGACAAAAAAGATAGGAACAAAGTTTTTTTTTTTTTTTTTTTTTTTTTTTTAATTTTTGATTATGATTATTTCAAATATAAATATTTTAAATATGATTCAAATATTTAATAAGTTTTTGATATGATAATATTTTGTTATGATAATAAATAATCAGCACAATTTAGATAATGTTATTTTATGAAAAATTTAAAAAGACCCTTTGTTCCTAAGATAGATAATGTTATTTTATAAAAAATCAAAGAAAAAACCTTTTGTACCTATCTTTTTTGTCGCGGGGTGTATATAAGTATGTGATAATGAACGGAATATTGTGGCCTCCAGAATTTGAAATCTTAACCAGACCTGATTGCTTTTCGTTATTTCTACGCTTTATTAACAATATTCCTTTCTTAAATTTTTTACTTTTACCGCTGTTATCCGTATCTTTATTTTTGAATTTAAATTGTATATTCTATTTGTTTTAATTCATGTAGTATGACTATTTGTCATGGAGCATATTGTATTAAATTTAATTTTATTAAAAAAAAAAAAAAAGAAACGCATATACACATATATAAATATGTGTTTGTATTAAAAATTGTAAAAAAAAAATTACTAAAATAAAACGATAAAGAAGTATCAAACACAATGTAATAAGTGAGAAAATCGTAAGAGATTAAAATAAGACTAAATCGAAAGAATGAAAGAATACTGAGTTCCTCATTTTATCAAGAGTACGGGAGGAATGGAGCTTGCAAATTATGGTTTCCTATGTTAAGAGTGAATATTGCTAAAGTAACTTGATGACCAATGCTCAAACCATAATCATCATGGCAAAAAAGAACCACATAACCATGAGAAAAATATGAAGAAGGTAATTAAGAAAATATAAAAATAGCAATAGAGTACTTACAAAATCGCATACACGGAAGAAATGAAAAAATGAGAACTAATACAGTTAATAGTTAAACATACAATCCAAGTCAGTCAAAATGATTACAACATGGAGAAAAAGTAAAGATGCAGTTATTTATTTTTATTATTATAACTAAAAATTCTTTAATTTAATTAAATAGATAGGATGTATATATATATATATATATATATATATATATATATATATATATATATATATATATATATATAATGAATAAATATTTAAAAATGATAAATTAAGTTTCAAATTAAAAGAAGTCGCTGCTATCTATCTATCTATCTATCTATATACATATATTAAGAAAATGATATCTATAATATTATTTAAAAAATAAAATGACATCTATATTATATTTTTAAAAGTAAAATGTCTAACTTAAAACAAGCATATTAAACTAGAAAGTTTATGTTACCATTAAATTAGGCTTAATTAATATATAAATTGAGAATAAAATATTTTTGTAAAATTTATATTACTGTTCTAAAGTAATAGTATTGAAACTAAATAGTAATAGAAAAAAAAAAAAGAAATTAAATAATTGTACTAATTATTATTCTAAAGTAATGATTAATATTAGAAACTTGATAAACTATACCAGAAATTTAATGGGTGATTTATTCCTTCAGGCACGACCCAGTCGGTCCGCGCGCTAATCGGGATCTGTTCGGATAAGACGGGTTAGAATATACTAGCTCTTAGTATTGCTAGCATAAGATGGCATTTGAGTATTATCGGATCGTCGTAAAAAGGATGTCGAAGGAAAAAGGACACTTTTGTGAAACACAGCATTGAAAATTCATTCTAAACATCTAAGATGTCCATTATAGAAGAACCCTATATGGTAGAAGGATGTGTTATGAGTCGTCATTTTTTTCCCGAAATGTTATTATTATTGTTGTTGTTGCGGAGGTATTTATTTTTTAAATAGGTGATTTATTAACAATGAATATACGTATTTCTTTTTTAAAAAAGGGACAATTAGATTTACACGATTTATACATTAAAAATTATTAACATTGAAAATATGTAATGATTTTAATTAAATTTTCAGGATATCCATTGGTTAAAATTAGATTTTTAATATAGTTATGTTGATTTTTCTTATATATATCCGACACAAAATATTTGTATTTGTCTATTCCCTCTTTAGCTATCTATTCTATCTATCTATATACATACATATATGGAAATACGTACAATCAACAAGATAGGAATAAGTAATCATTTTACAATTAATAATAATAATAATAATAAAATAAAATAAAGAGTGATCGGATTTTTTTTTTATATCTGTATGGTAAACTAATAGGAAAAAAAAAAGAAAAAAAAAAGGAAAAAAAAATTATGCTAATGACAAATCCTATATATTTAAATGAGATTAAGTAAAGCTGTTAGAAATGAAGATTCGAAGTCTTTAATTTAAAACATTCATGAATTTTTAAAAGCCACAGTTTTATTTTTCATGCATTGATTATAATTCAACTTCTAAATAAGCAAAGTTTTGTATATTGAAATTGTATCGTTCGATTTTAAACACAGATTTATAATTATGTATAGTTATTTTCTTTTGAGCAATTGTGTCAGTTTGACTTGAACAAATTTCAGACTTGGGTAATTATTTACAAAACTTATGTAGCAGAAATTATTTAAACTACAGTTGAGTGGATTTTCTAGGAATGACTCACATTCGGAAAGAAAATCTATGTGATTAAAATCCTTAAAAGTTCAGTTGTTAACCATATTAACTAACATGTGTTTTGATTCATATTAAAAAAGTCACTTGTAATTATATTGAATCATTTAGTTTTATCCAAATTAACCAGATGCTTAAAAAATAAAAAAATAAAATAAAATAAAATAAAATAAATATTTCGTTAAAAATTGTTTTACTTATTATTAAATTTCTTTCAAATGAAATTGAATCTTATGACAATGAAAAGAACATAAATAAAAATCTTTCATACAGAGTTTGAATGCTTACAAGATTTAATTCGATAAATCAGTAGTCATTAATCTAACGATTTGCTCTTAAATGATTTTTTTCTTTTTAATGTTATTTTAGTAAAGAATTTGGAATTCCACAGTAAAATAAAAATAAAAATAAATATTTACATGATACAGAGAAAAAAAGTGCTTAGTATTGAAGGTAAAAATGTTTTATTTTTGTTTTTCTTTATTTTTAAAATTTCGTTGCACTTTTACAAAGAAACATACACATAGATTTTTGGCACGATAGATTCGTTTAATAAGACTTTTTGAATTTTTATCATCGTGTTATTATTATACTAGCAGGCTACGCCCGCTTCGCTGGTCACTATTTTTAAATGAATCATTATAATTAATGAATTCTCAAAATTGCATTAATTTTTATCATGCGAAAAAAAAAAAAAAAAATGGAAAAAAGAAAACTCTGATCGGGAAAAATGTCGCACCGGGTCCCAACTGCCTTTGGCAGCGTAGACCCGTGCGCGATGCGCACGCACCAATGCATATATATGAACGCTACGCGCGCGTATTCCTTTACCACCCATATGATTTCTCAAAATTCCATGTTATTACTCATAAACTTTTATTCTTAAGAAAAGGAATTTAAGAAAAAAAAAAAAAAAAAAAAACATTTCTGATCGGGTAAAAACTCACACCGGGTCCCCTCTGCCTTCGTCAACGTAGTCCCGTGCGCGCGCAGTGCGCACGAATTCATATATACGCTCGCTCCGCGCGCGTATTCCTTCATCACCCTTCCTGGCCCTCCTTAATTTTACGCTTTCGAAAATATCCTCATTCGACTTGTAGGCACCCCAAACCTATATATACCAATTTTAAACGGTCTAACTCAATTTCTAATTTTTTGCCCCGCTTTAGGACACCTTAAAACATATAAATCAGGTGAAATCTCGAATAATTGCGATTAGCATCCTCTATTGGATAAATTTAATGTAGGTTATTTGATAATATAAAAGTACTTTAAAATATCTTTCGAATGATGTATTAAAAATAATTTAATCATATTTAGAATTCGAAATATTGAAAATTTAAAATATTGCAGCGCCATCTGGCGGTAGAAATTTCTGTAATCTACTGTTCAATTCCAAATCAACAAAGCTTTAAAATGATGTATTACTTATGAAATTATTTTAATTAGTAGCTGAGATACAAAAGAAAATCTAATCAGAGACCTTAAAACGTGTAAATCTGGTGAAATCTCGAATTCCACTTTCGATAATATAAAAGTACTTTAAAATATCTTTCGAATGATGTGTTGAAAATAATTTAATCATATTCAGAATTCGAAATATTGAAATTTAAAAATATTACAGCGTCATCTGGCGGTAGAAAATTCTGTAATCTACTGTTCAATTCCAAATCAACAAAGCTTTCAAATAATGTATTACTTATAAAATTATTTTAATTAGTAGCTGAGATACAAAAGAAAACCTAATCAGGACACCTTAAAACGTGTAAATCACCGGAAATCTCGAATTCCATTACTTGCGGTAGTCTATTAATGGAAGGTGACAGAAATTTGTGGCGTCTACTCTTGAAATTCAATTCAAATAAGTTTCAAAATGACATATTACTTTTGAAATTATGCTAATTAGAAGCTGAGATACAAAAATGATATAAACACTATTATAAAACGATTTATGTGTGACTTTTTCGTGGTTTTCTCCAATACTTGCGTAATTCCCGTCTAAATATAGTAATAAATCCATAATATGAAATGTGAAAGGAGTATCAGAATTCGAAACTCTGCAAAATATAAAAGAATAAAGGCGTTCTGGGTTTCCCGTTGTTTTCTCCGAAACAACCGTTCCTTTTCTACGTTTTTGCCACCCCCTTTCCGTCTCTTCTAATAATTTTACACTTGAAAATATCCGCAATCTACACTTTCAAAAATTTTCAGAATCGAATTATCGGGCGTTAAAACCAAATATTACGAAATTTCAACGGCGTATCTCAATTTAAAATACTGCAAAATATAAAACAAAATTTAATCTAATTTTTGTGTTTATCCACATATTTTCATGAAAATTGAACAGTAGCTTTATAATATGCTGTCTAGGCCGAATATTAATTCAAATGTAACGTGAATGAAAATTTGAAAAAATTTGAAAATTGCAATTTTTCCCCCCACTATAAAACACGTGACATCTTGATCGGTTACAATCATTCCCTTTTTCATGGCAGACGGTCGTCTGGCATTTGAAATGATGTTGCCACAAAAAATTCATACTTGAGTTAATTTTAAAAAATCTGATTGTTGTACCGATAATCCGCTTGCACACTTAGATTCAGAAAAAATGCCCCTTTCATTTGATATCAAAATCGTAACGATTGGACAAATATTTCTAATTTATTTTCCACTTTTTATGCTTTTTTATGCAATGGCGGTGAATTTTCAGTCATTGAGATCGCTTTTAGATTAGACATGAGTGGACATTTTAATTAATATCTCCACAACTAATTAAAATTTTTAAATTCTGTTTTCAGGAGCCCCTCGCGAAGGCTCCTGAGCATCAGTATGTCAATTTTTGTACTTCTGCGTTCAATAGGGGCTGAACGTATAAAAGAACAGACAGACAGACAGACAAACCTTTTCTTTTATTATTATAGAAGACTACCAGCTATTAAGTAGAAAACCTTTAAATTCAACCTCAAGCACCAATTCAGTCTTTAAACACAGAACTGTTGCTACGAGAGTAATGGATTGATTTAAAAATGAAATGTGCGTTTTGTTTATAAGAATATTTTAATAAAATTTTGAAAAAAGTGGCAATTTTGACTCTATATATATATATATATATATATATATATATGCAGGGTGGGTGAAAAGTTCTGCAAAAATATAAAAAAGTGCATTTTCCCTTGCAGAATTTGTGGATTATTAAATATTTATGTGCAATTCATCGATAAATAAATATTCTTACTAATAATATCAATTTTTCCTGTAGGTCTTTAATTATGGCTGAATAAAGTAGAAGAGAAGCGACAGTAGCACTGCATAAGGCAGACTGGAGGCAGATATATATATCGTTAAACAGTTTAAAACAACTCGTTATAATGTATCACGAACGATATCACGGTTATTTGAGGTAGGCACCATCAGTGATTGACCTCGTGGTGGAAGACCTAGAATCGTAAACATTCCATGAATTCTTAATATCATGCGGAAGAAGATATCCAGGAACCCTCGAAGATCAGTGAAGAAGATGGCCTGCGAGCTCAACGTTAGTACTGAAAGGATCTGTCACACTGTTAAAAATGAACTAAGACTTCGCCCTTATAAACTTCAAAAAGCTCATTATCTATCTCAGAAAATGAAAGCAACTAGACTCGAAAGATGTCGCAAGCTGCTGACTCGAATTACTCGAAATGCTCACAGAATATTCTTTTTCAGTGATGTATTTCTTTTCACGATCGAGCAAGTTGTGAACAAGCAAAATGACAGAATACACCCCAGATGTCCTAACGGCAAATGAGAGAGGAAGAATTATTTCAAAGCAAGACAGTCCTCATGGTTGGGGTATCCTGTGGTGGTTTGGGGAGGAATCTCGTTCTAAGGGAAGACTCCTCTCGTTTTCATGCCTCAAAATGTAAAAGTGAATGTTGAGACACATCAAAAAGCAATTCTCGAACCTCTCCGATGTCACTGGGCTCCTACACTCTTCCAGGGACAGTCCTGGATATTTCAGCAGGATTCTGCACCAGTACATAAGGCACGAACAAATCAGAAATTTTGTGCAGACCATTTTCCTTCATTTATTGCAGCCACAGACTGGGCTCCGTATTCACCAGATTAAAACCCTATGGGTTATTGTATCTGGTCAGTTTTGAAGAGGGAAGCTTGCTCAAAACCACACAGAAGTTTGGCATCGCTGAAACAATCACTAAAGACTGCGTGGGGCAAATTAAATGTAAATATTTTGCGGCTTGCTGTTGATGAATTCCTAAAAAGATTAAGAGCTTGCATTAAAGCTGAAGGTGGCCATTTTGAAATTACTTAAGTTTATTTTGTTTATTTGTTTATTTTCATCATTAGTATAAAATAAAGTTTATTTTATACCTATTGCTTCTATCTAGTTTTTTATTCAATGCCTTTTATTTGTTGCAGAACTTTTCACCCACCCTGTATATATTTTACTATTTTCGTAATGAAATTATGGCTTTTATTATGAAATTGTTTTTAGCACAATCAAACTGAAAACCGGACTGTTTTTTTTTTTTTTTTTTTTTTTTTAAGGGGAGCAGGGGCGGGGTTGTGTATAACACATCTCTCTTTTTTTTTTTTTTTTTTTTTTTTTTTTTATACATTTTTATACTCATTAAAACCAAAAAACATAATAAAAAATGTACCATATATATATGATAATTTTAAATTTCAAATCTATTTATTTATCGAACAAGCTTGCTCAGCTTTGCAGCGAATTTGCTTTAAAAACCGCTACAATATGAAATCTTGTATTTTTTTTTTTTTTTCTGGGAAGATGTCTTAACCCTGATGTCTAATCTCATCAGTATGAGCGTTATTCCAATGTTTAAAGATCAAAAGTTTGTTGTTTAAGCATGTTATTGTTAGATATCAAATTTCAAGTTATCATATACGACCTTTTTTGGGGATCCTGTTTTGATTTGTATAATGGTTGCTTTCATATATTTTTTTTAATTATTACTAGTTATTATTATTATTATTATTATTTACATATCTTTTTTAAAGTTCTTACTAATTGTTTAATTAAATTATTAATTCATTTTTGTTCTAGCGGATTTCGGCAGCATTTTAATTGCTTGTTTTTTTACATTCTATCACTTTGTTTCTATATATTTGCAAAAATCACACATTAAGTTTATTTTGTGTAAATCTAGTATTCTATTGCAGACTATAAAAATAATATTCAATTATTATTTTTTTTCCTTTTAAACAATATTTTTAAGAGTGAATCTAAAAAATAACACAAAAGGGAAAGTAGGAGAAATTGGGTGGGGTGAGTAGAAGAGGGTAAAAGCGAAAGCGCGTTTGGAGGGGCATCAAAAAGAAGAAGAAAAATTTTTCACAGGCAAAAAAAGTGAACACAGAATGTTAAATATATCACGAAGAAATTGTTTGTGTAACTCTAAGAAAAGCTATGTTTAGTTCATTCTAATAAAATTAGGGATTTTTATTGTGAACCCAAATTATTTAAAAAAAAAAAAAAAAAAAAAAAAAACCGTGCCTGATGAGCAGAAATAAAAATTTTTTGAGTTCAGCAATCTCAACAACATAAAATTTACGAAAAAAGTTTCATGCGACTGATTATTATTATTATTATTTCTGACTTGTGATATTGATGCTAAATGAATAATTCAAAAAGATATCTGAAAAATTATCTCAACTATTATAATATGTCTAGTTTTACATAATCTTAATACTTTTCTATCTGTAGTCCAATTAACCCGTTAGTAGTCGCTAGTTGGTCAATTTGCCGCCCATTCCTTCAATGTTTATTCAACAGCCACCAAAAATTTTTAGATATACATAATCGACGATTATTCGAGTCGATTCGCCTTTTACGTATATCAAATGCCACTTCTAAAAATTTTTGGTGGCTATTGAATAAACGTTGAATGAATGGGCGGCGAAACGACCAATTAGCGACTAATAACGGATTAATTTAGCTGTAAATAATGAAAGGGCTATCACATATCACTATTTGTTAAATATTATGGAAATATATCGGGTAAAAATAATCTAATTTTTAATACCATATGGAATTTTTTAAGATTTATACATTTTATTTATCATTTTTCGGAAATTATTATTTGGTTGTTATGTAAATTTTAGCTCTAATAAAAGAAAACACAAATAATTAGAGTAATTTAGCCTAAAAACAAATTAATAACAGAAAAGGAAGCGGCTAGAATACGATATGTTTATAGGGAATATGCCTGAATTCTTTTCTGTTTAGTGGCCACGAAATTTGTAGGAAAAATACATTTGCAAACTGTAAAAGAGTTTCATGGTTTATATAATTTTAATATTGTACAAAGAATATTATTAATACACACTTTTAGCTTTTTGTTTTTTCATTAAAAATTTGGACTATATCAGATGTCGATATGTTGATGTTAGATTTAACGGATATTCTTATGAGTGGTATTGTATTAATTATGTTGTACTTAATATATAGCAATAACCATTTTTTTATGCATTCTGGAAAACGACGAAATATGTATGAAGTATATTCATAGACGATTATGTATTAAACCCGTACTCTGTGTCAGGCTCTGCATATTTGCGTCTACATTGAATACATATATTGTTAACGAGTATTTCTCTTTCATTTCATACCAAAAGTACACTTTTAGAAAACTAATTTTTTCCTGTTTTTTGCACATTTTTGTTTTTTTACTTATCTTTATTGTAATATCGGGTAAATATTCTTTCAGGGATTCGAATAGATGGTTATAAAGTTGAAAAAAAAATCACTAGGAATAGGTTTAAACGTAAAACATTGTACACTTTTATTTCATTCAACCATTTTCAATATACCATTCTAACTTTGAATTACCTAGAGTTCGAGTGTTGGAGCTTCCACTCTAATTTTATGGATGACGAAGCAGCTTAAAAAAAAGATTGAAAAAATTCCCTTCCTTTTCATCACTGCAATCAAACTAGAGTGGACAGTCAACATTTTCTCACAGCTTTTATATGGCACACTCTCATATTGATCCAGAAGAAAAGAATAAAGAAAAATAAAAGTAAAAAATATGGTAAAAACAGTCCCACAGGAGGAAAGAGGTTGAGGGTGGGGAATTTTCATCGTAGCCTTTGCGGTCCGCCAGCCACAATATCTCGGCCGGATGAAATTGCTTCAGGGATCCACGTGAGTAGGTCTGATTTTTAAAGATCTCATTTCCTTTCTGGATCACGTTTTTACCGCAATCAGAGTTCGCTGAGTAGCTTTCTAACTTTATTTTACTTCGTAGAATGATAAAAATTTGGGTGTATGTGTTTCATTTTATACGTAAGCATGTATGTATTTTTACTTTTCTTAACAAATCATTGATAAGTGCACTAATCAGACATAGAGAACTGTCAGTTTTAGTGGCATGAATTAACCTTTTCAACAGGAGAAAATTTTAATACAAAATATAGAATATTAATCATTATAAATAATGGAATTTTAAATCCATTAAAAAAAAAAAAAAACAGCAGCCTCTTTAAATACTTTAACTGAATTTAAATTAACTGTAAGATCTCAACTTACTGCCAACATAGTAAATTTTATTATCTATATTTTACCATATAGGGTAATTATAAAATAAACTTTTCCGATATATGACCCTGTAGTGACTGCACTAACTGAGAAAACCTATATGTTTGTATTTCGACAATTTAAAGTACGCGTTTGAGAATTAGATGAAACAATTTCCAGTGCAGCTCTTACAGTTACGGTTAGCGTGACAAAATTTCAGAATTTTCGAACAACAGCATCCTTTTTTTTCAATCGTTTCGTAATTAATCGTATTGTCCTGGTGACTGTAGGTTGAAGAATAGTGGTTTAAATACAAAAAAAAAAAAAAAAAAAAAAAAGACCAAAGAGCACAGGAAAGGGGATTGAACAAGTCCCATGAAAATCATAAAAAATCAAAAACCCAATCTGAAATACTACTTTTTTAAAAATTAAATAATGATCATCACAGTAACAATCTCTAGTTATTAAAAATTTTCGACGTACCCATTCTCATACAAGATGACATCTTGTATGCAATAAGTTATATGAGGCTAGTCAAAATTTCTTGGCGATTTATTTTTGTCGAAACTCATCTCAACAACTGAAATTTTATTGCTTATATTTCACAGTTCTTTCATAGTGATTCCCTATATTCTATTGTCTACAACAACCTGCGAACAATTTTTGTTGTGTGTGAAAGAAGTGACGTGGAAAATGCATAATCTATTTTGTTTTTAAATTTTCGTGTGATTTGATAGTCATTTTCTGTGTTCATTGCTCTTTTTTCAGTTACGTTTAACATTACTGTTTCTCCAGTTATAGGGACTAAAACAACACCATTTATGGTTTTTCACTTTAAAAAGTAGGATGCAGATTTAAAAAAAAGGGTGATACTATTCGAAATTTTCGAATTTTTGTCATTAATTGTTATTGTTAGAGCTGGAATATTTCATTTCATTATCGAGCGCATATCTTGAAATATTTAAGTCCAAGCACACATGGATGGCAATCAATGACAATGTTTGCTAGGGTATCTAATATCAAAATATTTTAATAATCATCTTTTATAAACAAAGAGCCGCACTAGTGACCAAGAGATTCTACTCAAAGCTGGTAGACAGAAGTTGCCAGGTTCGATCAAGGTTGCACACCTCGGCCTAGTCATTTGAATTTTTATACGATTTTCTCTGAAACTTGCTTTTTCCCTCCGTGGAGGATCAAAATTGGGATGGGTATTGTGATTGCATGTCTCAGGACCATACAGTCGGCAGTAAAATTATTCGAGCACTAGCTATAATTCCTATCTAAAAAGGTACACTTAATATTGCTTTGTTAAATAAATCCTTGTCGAGTCATGTTTTCTTAGTCAGTCTAATAACATGATTCGACAAGGATTTATTTATTAAAACAACATAAAGTGTACTTTTTTGAAAAAGGAATTATTGCAGCGCTCGAATAATTTTGCTGCCAATAGTACTTAGGTGTGCGTCCTAGACCGTCGCCAACTACACATTGCACAGTACCAGTGGGACGTTAAACCAAAACAACCAACCGAAACTCGTGTTAGTACAGGCTAGAACTCCATAGAACAGTGGCGTCGTGTGAGTGACGTTTCGGTCATCTCCATATGTGTGGTTAGAAGCAGTCCGTTATCATGGAAAGTTTATTCATCTGATTGACAGTTGGAATGCCGTCATACCTAAGTTGCTCTATAAAAAAGGCGAATCTACCAATAAGATAAATACATATTCTATTACAATGCACTGTTTCCAGCCACTCGCAAAAACGTCATTCACACGACGCCACTGCCATAGAAATACCCCCACAGAAAGCACCCCACTCAGGCCTGGAATTGCAATGTAGGCGATCGGCCTTAATCCCTAAGCAACTAGCATCTGTATAAACAATATAATTTTATAAGCAAATAAAATGAAGAATAACATATCCATTATCGAGGTTGAGTAGAGCTCACTTATTTGTATCACCATTCAAAATAGTTTAAAGTATCACGTAAAAATTTCATTGATTATTATGCGATGTATAAGTCATCATCATTCACCGTATTGTTATCTTCAGTTAATAAGTTTTGTTTTGAATAATATGCAGAATACAGATTTATATAGCGTAACTTTAAATCAAATCAAATAATTTAATGAGTCAACAATTAAATGATTATAACTTTGTTTTCTTTTAATATTTCAAAAGAATCTCATACACAATGAAATAATGTTATGTTCAGTGATAAACATGAACACTGAAGTGCCAATTCATCTTTTTGACAAATTTCGGTTCTAAATACTGTTTTGATAATGGCCATATCTTTATGTGGAAGTACACAGGCTATTAGAAAAGTAAGTTACACTTGTTCCACTACAGATAGCAGCACTGTGAAACAAGAGTGAAGTTTGCGCAGACGATAATTGACTTCACGTTTTACAACAGTAAAAATTTCATTCGAATAGTTGCAAACATTTCTGTGTAGTACTAGAAATAAATAGCGTGTCAGCTGGAATCTTACTGCAACGTTGAAGCTTGTGAAACAGTGCGTTTTTCGCGGCCAAAACGTTGTCAAAAGCGAGGGATGCATTGCGAAATATCGGCAGTGTACGGGCTATATGCGAGGTTCAGCGGGGATCGTGAACCGAAAATAGGTGAAGAATTGAAAAATAACATTTAAGTAGTTTTAATGCATAATTTTTACTAAGCATAATTTTAACTAAAAATACTCATTTTATTTAAATGTAAATTTATACTCTGTAAATACAGAGTAAAATATTAGGTGAAGTACCTCTTCACCCATTTTTGATCTACGTGCCGCCGCTGACGAGGTCCCGTCCAGAAATTTTCTTAGCAGCTCGAAGACGGTTACACAGACCTAACCGATGTGGAAAGGCAAGAAAGGCAAGCAACGATGAGCACAACAGACATGGTGAAGCGGTGGAAGACATTATTCTCAGAAACCATAGAGTGAGCACCGCACACATTACACAAGAGTTGGAAATATCTGTTGGCATGGTTCATTCCCTCATCCGTTAACATTTCAGTTCTAAGCTGGTTCCAGAGAGAAGGAGCGAACTTCTCTAGTCAGGGTACCTAACAATTAGTGCAACTTTCTGACAAAGGGGTGATTGTATAGAGAAATAATGTGCTGTATGTGTGTCATGGTGTAATGTGGAACACTTTGAAAAATAATAGTTTTTACCTACATTGTTCGAATATAATTTACTTTTGAATGAACCTGGTACCGTGGGTAATGAATATGTCGATTCCGTGGGTGGATTCACCTTCATGATATAGACACAGTGGGTATAGGTTTTCATTTACGCATCAATAATTTTTTATTTATAAATTCTGGATTATTAGTGCCTAATAACAATCCATGACATTTCAGCAAACTGAACCTCATGCCAGTAATTTGCGCAAAATGTTTCTGATATGTTAAAGCTAGTAATTTCATATTTCAAGATCTTCGTTCAGCGATATTTAAGCAGGGAAACACCACATGTTATCTAGGATTTTTGATATTCTTTGATGTAGAGAGATTGTTGATTTGGAGAGTACTGATACTTCTAGAGATCTGTCTTTTACGGAAACTGTCTGGTTAGATTTAATTTGGTAAATGTTACTTAAGATTTCTAAGATAAGGATTTGAAACTTCTCGCAAACTATTAGTGTAGTTGAATTATATATAAATTAAGGTAAGTGGGCTGCTGAAACTACACTTACCAATCAAACTATGTTATATTCAATAGATAGCCGTATTAAAGCTGTTATTTTTGTCGAAAATATGTATATTTTAGTATTCTAAAAACTATCAATAAACGTATTCATGTATTTGTTCCATGATATTCTACATGGAGACTTTGCTTTTAATTTTCGTGTAAAATTTTTATAGGCAAGCAATATATATTTTTGCATTACGCATACATGTAAGTGTTTTATTTTTTAAAAATTGTAAGCTTTAAGCAATGAAAATATAATCTCAAAACGTGGATTATTCATAAAACAAAAATGTGAATAAATTAAAATTATGACTTCATACACTGTAATATTATACAATTAGTAATATTACTATTGATATAAACCCTTGCATGAAGTGTGTGTGTATATTATATTTTTAAATAAAAAATATTTTACTACTACTATAAAGAAGGGACAACTTTTTTAATTCAGCTTAGTAGAAATCATGTCGTCCTCAATTGAGCCAGTTCTCGACAGTCGTTTTTATATCACCGTGTGAAGAGAATCTTGTATCATAGAGGTGTTCCTTCAGTTTCGAAAAAAAGAAAAAAAATAGTAACTGGATGCCAAATATATTCAATATAGAGGGTAGCACCAAACTTTTCTCATGAACATTTTTTTTTTTTTTTTTGAGTATCGAGAGCAGCCATTGGGCCTGGCAATATCATGCAAAAGGATGACATCATCATTGAACACGCAGATACATTCTTTGCTTATGAGAAAGGAATCACAGAGAACACATCTCTAAACATCTTGCCATTTCAATAGCTTTAACGAGTCTACGAACTTACACTATCTAGTTGTACAACTGTTGTAAGACTAGTAACACTATCTGTCTGCAACTAAGGAAAACAAGAAATTGCTTTCACAATTATTCCTTTTTACATGTAGCAGCTTACTTGAAAAATATACTTGAATTGTCTTACTATTAGATATTCGTTCTTTTATCAAATTTAAATATTTATGCACCTCATAAAAATTAATTAATTAATAACTAAAAACGAAATAAATGAAATTTGTAATTCTCGTACTTTATAATTTTTTTTTTTAAACACAATTCAGGTATTCCGAACCAAAAACCAAACCATTGTAACATAGGTGAAAATTAGTGTATCATTTATCATCGAATAAAGAAAAATGGGAAAAAATATAACTACTGAGGAAATATTATTATTATTATTATTATTATTATTATGTCAGACAATGTTGTATTATCCTTGGGCTAATTAATAGTATGCATGCTTTATATATCAGCTTATGAATTTCTCCCACTCCTAAAGTCTACTAAAAAATGTGGCTTTAAATTTTTATAAGCTTTATATTTTATATAATTAGCTTTTAATTATGGTGATACATCCAGTTCCTTTCAAACAGAATGATGGTCCATATGAAGGTTTCTCAGAACTGTGGAATTTAATGATCTCATTTTATGATATGAATAGTTATACTACTATAAATAAAAAATGATGTGTTCTTTCAATGCAAAAATATCAGGTTGATCGCGAGTATAAAATTTTTGTATATATATTTATTTTAGAACATATATATTTAATTTTGTAATCAATATTATTTATACGTTTCTGGGAATTAATTCATTGTTATAGCAATGAATTAATTCCCAGGAGTTCAAAGATTCCCAATTTTTTTAAACTTGACCAAAATATTTTATATATGTGTAAGGGCGCAACACCTCCTAACTGAATTATATTATGAAATACATTATAAATTAAATGTCAGGAGAAAAGTATTACGTCATTACACTTATCTAAAAAATATATATAAAGTCTCTTTTTGCATGCAAAATTGTAAATTTTTTTAACCCTGGGAAACTAATAATTACTAGAATAGTAGAAATAATATTGATGGAAATTAAAAATACGTATGTTCCAAAATAATTATATTTAAAAGTTTCATACTGTAATCAACCTCATATTTCAGCATTGAAAGCATTTTGTTATATTTTATTGCAATTACACTGAAAACTTCGAATTAATACGCATCATTTTTTTATGTATAGTGGTCTGACCATTCATATCATAAAAAAAGAACTTGAAATACCTCAAGGTCGAAATACCCTTTTACGGACCATCATCGTTTGTCTTATATTTAAAAAAGTATCCACTCTAAAACTCATCGAAATCCAATTAGTTAATAGGTGATGAAATGAAACTTTATCAACTAATTGCTTTATGCTCAGTTCAACATTTCGAATTAACTTAAACCAGGTAAATTTCATGCATTCGATTTTATTTCTCCACAAAAAATTAAAAATAAAATTCTCTTCGATATAGCACACCAATTACTTATTTTTTTTTTCTTTCGATTCTAGGCTTATAATTTAAACATGTTGGAACTTTATCCATCAAAGCAGCATCGAACAACCATTGTTAGAAATAAAGCATATTGTTTTGAGAAATCATGTACACAATATGGTAATTACATATATCACGTATTTACATTTAAGAAATATATATATATATATGCAATCTATTTATATTTAAGGTATAGACTTCGAATTTTCTTTGCATCTAGTAATACTTTGTGTTAACTTTGAGAAAAAAATCTATTGCTTCTACTGTCAGCTTTATCATGCATTGTAAATCTCCAAATTGATAATATTCTTTAAAAAAAAAAAAAAAAAAAGTATATTGTGAGTATCACAAAAATTCCTTTGACATTTTTTTGTGTCTAGATGCCATTACAAAATTCTATGTATTAGTTCTCGAGTTGAAAGAAAAATTATGCTCCCCCCCCCCCCACACACACACAGACATGCTATTCTAAAAATGATTAAATCGTGTTCAGCACATCGTAAAACGTGCAAATGCATCGAAAATCGGTGGTCGAAATTTTTCATGAACCTAATTCTTTTTTCTTATGTATGTAGAAGGAGGTAAAATAAAAGAAATAAAGAAATGAATAAACCAAAAGTTATACTGTTTTAAAACAATTTAGTAACTTTTGGGTTGTTCTATCAATAAAACTTTCGGAAGAATTATTTACTACTACTCTTAATAATAATAAGTTAAAGAAGAAGAAGAAAAAGCTAAATTCAAATTAGAAACTAAAGAGCAAAATGCGTGACGTGTAAAGTTTTTTAATAAAATAATATTTAGAGTGTTTGGGTAGTTCTTATCATAAAGTCCACTTCCATTTTAACCCAAAATTCATTTAAATCAAACCCCTCAAACTATTAGCTTCCGAGTTTATTTTATTCTTTTTAATACTGAACATGCTCTTTCCCCTATCCCATCATTCCATGAGGTCTTTTCTATCTGATCCAGGGTCTCTATATACTTCTCATCCCTTGGGGTCTGCGTTTGGTTGACTTTATGGTCTGTGCACGAGGTTGATTTATTCCGGGACCATGAGGAAGAGGAGAAATGAAGTTGGTTACCGTGTTTGGCGATCTATGTTTTATTTGGCCTATATGAAGAAAATTCAAAATTTTTTTGGTAAAATAAATAAAAATAAATAGAAAATGAATGTAGACTGTTAAAAAAATGAAATAAGTACGTTGGAAATAAAGATAATATTTTTTCCCCCTTGCGTTTAAAGATTGAAAAAGTCTAATTCAGTGAACATAAAACATGATATAAAAGAGCAAAAGTTAAAGCAATATTTTAAAGAAGTTATTCACTGCTGGAAAGAAAACTTCCAGTTTTAAGTATTGAGAATTGGATGTAATATTGCATATCTGTTACTAGATATGTACGAGTAATGTTAATTGTAAAATAATGTTAATTGAATAATTATGCACTGAAAAAAATATTCTGTAAAATTGTGGCTCTAGAAAAAATAGTTCCATATCATCCTTATAAATTCGAGTCCCCTTTGAAAGCGAGTTCTAGAAGCCCCTATTAGAATTTTAGAGAGTTTGCCTATATTCTAGAGGGCAAAGTTCTTTAAAAATCTCTGCAAATAAATGGGACTACATGAGGCGGGTTTCTGCAACTATAATCTTGGTTTATTACCAAATTCTAGAAAAATCAAGCGAGAATTTCTCGCAATACAAATGATTCAGAATATTTAGAGTATTCAGAATATTGTTTCACTATCTAGAAATGTGTACACTAGAAATTCTCGATCATTTCGTCTATTCAGTTTATCGGCGTGCCTTATGCGCATAGCTCGGAAATCTATATTTCTAGTTAAAGGATTTAGAAAATGGTCAATTATTCATTCTAGAGAAAGGCGGTATATATTTTTTTTCTCAGTATGTAAAATATAAAAATTATATTAATTAATTTTTGTAAGTTTGCCTACAGTTTTTATTGCAAAAATCACTGTTTCTTTTTCCTTTCCTTTTCTTCTTCTTCTTTTTTTTAATCAAGTATTATTTTTGATTTAAATGCTTTTTTTTATATAATAGGTTACTAAAATAGTTACTATTTGAAGTTTCAACTTTCTTTCTTTCTTGTTCTTTTTCTTTTTTCTTTTCTTTTTTTTTTTTTTTTTTTTTTTTTTTTTTACAATTTCTTATTTTTCAATCATATTTTAATTATCCCTTTTTTAATGTGTAATCTTTAATTGACGTAGTGTTATGATTTTGATTAATTTCGAATAAAGGTTTTACTTTTTAGATTTTCACCACATCAATATACATTCCTATCTTTTTCTATCTATCTATCTATCTCTTTATATATAGCATATATAATAACTGGAAATTATGTGAAATAGGAACGAAATCCAAACGAATAAAACAGAAAAAGAAGAAAGAGTGGAGACCTCCAAGCCTTAAGACGGGGGAAGCAAGTTACAGCAGTTTTCCGAGCAGCCAACTTTCCCCAGATCCTCTGAAAAAACCGTATGAAAGCAAAGTTAAAATGAAAATAATAATTACTGCAAAAATAAAAATAAATAAATACACAAATGAAAATAACTAACTAAAAATTAAAATTAAAATTAAAATTTAAGCAAGTAAAAACTAAAATACATAACTGGGAAAATTAATGCTTGTCACTACTGTTTAATAATATTTATCATATTAGACAACATTAATTTATATATTTTTGGAATATGGGGTGAAAATCAATAATTATTTTATAATTATTGATATTTCTAAACACAAGTTATGTAAACTAAATTAATCATATACATTATAGTTTAAAATATTATCAACTCTGTGTAGCTATACCGAATGATGACTTAATCATAATCATAAAATACATTTATACGACTAAAATATTCGAAAAATTCATATAGAAACAAGAAACATAATAATAATGTAGAATAAATAAATAAAAATAAATTAACTAATGATGCGCACACAGCAAATGCAATTTTCCTTCAACTTTTTTATAATGTAGTTTCAGTAACCCACCCAATTAACTAAGCAAAAAAACGTCACCCATCCTCCACTTTTTTATTTCATTTTTATTTCATTTTTTATTTATTTTTTAGTTCCACATCACACTATAGGCATGGGGAACTTAGGTAACCGTGAAAAATTTTTAGTTCCCCATCACATTATAAGTATGGGGAACTTAGGTAATCGTGAAAAATTTTTAGTTCCCCATCACACTATAAGTATGGGGAACTTAGGTAATCGTGAAAAATTTCGACCCCGTTTTTTTTTTACTTTTTTATACGTTTTCAGGTGTGAGGAATCCGAAAATGACAAAATTTGTATGGTGTCTGTCTGTAGGGTGTCTGTTAGTGTGTTAGTCCGTTAGTTTGTTAGTCTGTTTACACGATATCTCACGAACAAATGATCGCAGAGAGGTCAGATCAGTTTTAAAATATTACTTTCGATACTGGCAAGAACGCTATTCATTTGTAATATTCGAATTAAAAAACTGCAGCAGTTATTCGAAATTTAAGGTTTTCTTAACATGGGAGAATAGGACAAAAATTCACTTAAACGTGCATTAAAAGGAAACTTTTTACTGTAAAAAATACCAGACCTGTTTTAAAATATCAGTTTTGATGCCGGAATGAACATCAGAAACTATAAATATGCTTCTTTAAAAATTTCGCAAGTAATTGGAAATTTACGAATTTCTTAACATGGCAGTATAGGGCAAAATTTCACATAAACGTCAATTTTGAGAGATATTTTCATCGTAAAGGTGTCAGACTACTTTTGAAATATTATTCTGGACACTGGCATGAATATTAATGACTATGAATTTTCCAATATAAAAATTTCGTAAGTTATTGGAAATTTACGAATTTCTTAACATGGCAGAATAGAGCAAAATTTCACATAAACGTCAATCTTGAGGGATATTTTCATCTTAAAGATGTCAAACCACTTTCGAAATATTATTTAGGATACTGGCATGAATATCATAAAATATGATTTTACCAATTTAAAAAATTCGCAAGTTATTTGGAATTTACAATTTACTTAACATGTCAGAATAAGGCAAAATTGAGCATAAACTTCTATTTGGAGGATCATAAATACATTAGACAACTTCAAAATTAAATTTATGATATTTGTTTGAACATGATTGAATACAAATATTCTAATAGGAAAATTTCGTAAGTTATTCGTAATTTACGATTTTATCAACATAGCAAAATTGTAAATTTTTCATATAAATATGAATTTTGAGGATTATTGCATTGGAAATAGTAGCATGAAAACTAAACAACGGAATTGACCCTGATAAAATAAATTAATAGATTAGAATAAGATAAATATATCGAAGTGAACGGTCTACTAGGCGGGGATTTCATTCTGACACTTTATCAAGCTTTGGTCAAATTCATTTCTTTTAGCATGATTATAATATGTCTCGCACTAGAAATTTATGAGAACATAAATATGATGGGGAACTGAGCAGAGTCTAACTATGCCAACTAGTTTTTATGGACATTTATACACATGCACTTACTCATAAAAAATATTTTATAAATATTTGTATACATGGGCATACACATAAAAAATGTTTTACTTTACTTTTTTTTTTTTTTTTTTTTTTTTTTTTTAATTAAATATATTAATGTGAGTTTATTATGAAACCCTTAAAAGCGTAAAATAAAAATTTATTCTTGCAAAGACAGGCTATAAATAAATGAAAGTTTCGACACTAAGAAAATATTGTAGAAAATTATAGATATTTTAGTTTTCCAAGAGATGAATTTTTTTAAATATTCAAAAATTTTAAAAAAGTATTCAAGACCATATTCTTAGTTAATTGTTTTTTATAAATATTCATTAAGCCATAAATTTAAAAAATCTCGAAAGCTCTTAAATATATTTTAAATGTTTAAAAATTTCATCTCTTGCAAAAGTGAAATAACTATTTTCTTCTAAAATTTTCTTGGTGTTGAAACTTCCATTTGTTTTTGCAAGAATAAATTTCTATTTTACTTTTTTTAGTGCTTCACAATAAAAAGCTTGTACTGTTATTATTATTTTTTTAACTTAAATTTTTATTCTTTGCTCTTTAGTTGCACGAAAAAGCTTCTAAAAAACCAATCAAAAATTCTTATGATACTGTGCAGATATTAAGATTTTTTTTTTTTAATGAATTGGCACTTTTTATATTAATTATCTCCAAAAATTAACTCATCGACCTTTGGAGGATCGAACGTACAATCATCGTGTTATCAGTATGACACTCTAATCAAAAGTCATAGAACATGTCAGAAATATCTAACAAATACATATAAAAAAAAGAATATTGTTCTCGAATTTTTTTTAAAATATTTTGAATATTTGAAAAATTTCATCTCTTGCAAAAGTGAAATAACTATCTTTCTCTTTGGAGAAAGATTCAACACTAAGAAAATTCTATAGAATTTTCTTAGTGTTGAAACTTTCATTTCTTTATAGCATCATGTCTAAGCAAAAATAAATTTTTAATTTATGCTTTTTAGGGCTCTACAATAAAAAGTGTCTACTGTTAAAAAAATGTTTTTTTACTGAAATTTTTATTTTTTGCTTTTTAGTTAAAAAAAAAAAAAAAAAAAAAAAAAAAACAAGCTTCTAAAAAAGTTAATCAAAAATTCTTATGATACTGTGTAGATAGTGAAAGATTTTCTTTTATCATTTGACACTATTTCTATTAATTATCTCCAAAAATTAACTCATCGGTCCTTGGAGGATCGAGCCAACAATCAACGCGTTATCAATATGACACTCTAGCCAAAAGTCACAGAATATGGCAGAAAAAAGTAATAAATACATATAAAAAAAATATTGTTCTCGAATGCTTTTTTAAACTATTTTGAATATTTAAGATTTTTTCTCACTTTCAAAAGTGAAATATCTACATTTCTCTTTAAAATTTTCTTATTGTTGAAACTTTTATTTATTTTTATAGAATGTAAAAATAAATTTTTACTTTATGCCTTTTAAGGCTCCACAATAAGAAGCTTCCTTTTTTTTTTTTTTTCCTAACTTAAATTTTTATTTTGTGCGTTTTAGTATCTAAAAAAGCTTCTTAAAAAAAACTAATGAAAATTTCTTAGAATATTGTGTAGAAAATGAAAGCTTTTTTTATCAACTGAGATCTTTTTCATTAATTATCTGCAACAAAGTAACACATCGGCCTTCGAGGATCGAACTCATGACTACCGCGTTATCAATATGACTCTCTAACCAAGTGAGCTAACAAATGGCGGAAAAAGCTGCTTACATTTTCATTAAAAGGAAAGCGCCTTGTTTTTTAGCGTGACACAACGACACGATAAATAATATCCAATTTCAGTAAAAAGTTTCTAACGTATATATATATATTACTTAAATTTTTATTTTGTGCTTTTTAAAAGCTAAAAAAAGTTTCTTAAAAAACTCTTTAGGTACTGTGTAGACAATGAAAAATTCCTTTTATCAATTGACACATTTTCGCGTTATAAGCATGATGCTCTAACCAACCGAGCCAATGAGCGAAGAAAAGAATGGCTTACATTTACTTTAAAGTGCAAGCGCCTTTTTTTTTTTTTTTTTTTTTTTTTTTTTAGCGTAACACGAAGAAGCGATGACTTAATCCAACTTCAATGAAAAGCTTCTAAAAAGAGTTTCTTAAAAAACTTTTCAGGTGCTGTGTAGGCAATGAAAACACCTTTTCTATTAATTTTTTTCAAAATTTATCACATCGCCCTTCGAGCATCGAACTCAGGATGATCGCGTTATCAACATGCCAATCTAACCAACCGAGCCAACGAGCGATGTATGGATCGGCTTACATTTACTTTAATGTGGAAACGTCTTGTTTTTTTAGCATGACACGAAGACGCGATGACACAATCCAATTTTAATAAAAAGCTTCTAATGAGTTGATAAATAATTTTCTGGGAGGAAAACCAGTATGAGTACAAGCTTATTAATATTTTTTGTTTTTGAATTTTATTGACCATAAATTACACTACTCGACAATTTTTTTTTTTTTTTTTTTTTTTTTGGGGGGGGGGGGGGGGGTGAGGGGACAGAAATGAAATTAACTATTTTCAACTAATTTTGTAGTGCAGAATTAAAAAACAACAGTGAAAAATCTGTAACACGAGCAGTTTTTTGTTATGATTATTTAATCTGTACTGGAAGTAATGTACGAAAGTCTTTCGAAGACATGCATTATTACTATCAATATTATTAATTTAGCATGGAATACTGTTAATATGGAGATAATATACATATTGTAGACTAAGTAGAACATGAAAATATGAAAATTACACTAAATGATTGAATCGTTATTATTTGTTATTTTAAAACCAAAATACAAAAAATAGGCTTTTTTACGTCTTGCGTTAAATGTCTACCTTGTGATTTTAATATGAATAGTTCACAAATGCAGCAAAACTTATCGCGTACGGTTTTACAAGTTCTACACTTAAAACTTGCCATTTTGAACATGAAACTTTAACTATAAAACAGCACAATCATACTTAACAAAGAATATCTGTTAACTAGAATACCAGAAAAAAAAAAAAAAAAGAGAGATAAGTTACGAATACAGGGTTGCCAAACAGGGGTTGCCAGCAGAGAGGATGGCCAAGAGGCAGAGTTGATAGCACGAAAGGTTACCATGTGTGATACAGTCGGCAGCAAAAGTATCCGAGCACTAGCGATAATCCCTGTCCAAAAAAAAAATACACTTAATACTGCTTTGCTAAAAAAAATTCTTGTCGAGTCATGTTCTTAGTCAGTATAAGAACATGATTCGAAAAGGATTTATTTAACAAAATAGTATTAAATGTACTTTTTGCTATCGGAATTATTGGCTAGTGCTCGGTTGGTTGGAGGATTAAGGCCGATTGACTCCTTATGTGTCCTAGGCCTATAGGGGGAATGCCCTCCGTGGGGGTCTTTCTAAGGTGTCCTAGCCCGTATTTACGCGAGTTTCGGAGGAAACCACGGAAAACTCCGAACGGCTAGGTCGATGAGCGCGACCTGGGATCGAACCCGGCACCTCCCATCTACCAGCTTTGAGCGCAGAACCGCTCGGCCGCTGGTGGGCGGCTAGTGCTCGGATACTTTTGCTGTCGACTGTATTGTAAAAATCATTAAATAAAAAAAAAGGTGAAATTTGCCATTTTCTGATACTAACAAAAAAAAAAAAAAAAAAAAACATGATTGCAGTGTTATTAATTCTAAAAAGAAAGTTGACGACAGTGTTTTTAAATACCGAACTGTGTAAGCAAGATTTGAAAATGGGTAAGTTTATTGACCTTAAAACAAAAATCACTGCGTTTATCATAAACATAAGTAACCGATTTTTTTTTTTTTTTTAACTACGTTGTTTAATTATATATGTATATATATATTATATTATGAAAACTTTTTCAAACATTGCACAAGATGAAATTGTGTATCACATGAAAAGCTGGATACAACACGAAATAAAGATTTCTGAAAAACCGTTAAGAATCCTTTTAATGAAGGCATGCGACATAATACATACATACATATATATATTTGTAGCTTAAAGTATTCTTACAATTTTTAATTTGTATTATTTTACTTTCATTTAAATAAAAACAAAATAAATAATAATAATAATAATAATGATAATAATAATAATAATAATAATAAAAAAAATGTAACAAATACAGGGTGTCCCATAAGGCTGTAGACATTTTTAAAATTCATAACTATTGAATGAATTGATAGAATTGAACGCGGTTTTCGAAAAAATCATTCTCGTGAAGGGGAATTTTTTTTGGTAAAGAAAAAATAATAATTAAGCTACTTGTTGATAGAAGGTGCTGTGCGTGACCAGAACACACATTTTCACGAAAAACTACTTATTCGCATGCAAATGTTTACAGGCATTTAAATCCTATTCTATGTGTCCGCCGTCACCACAAATTACAGTTTGCAAACTTGTTATAACACTGCTAACTGCAATTTCAGTCGGCGGTTCTTACCTGAGGGAAAAACATCTTCACCAATAACGCTTTATCTACCAAGTCAGCATCGCAATTAAAACTTCATATATGCACAAGTAGGAGGCGAAATAAGAAATAAACCGTTCTAATCACAAAACTGTGCAATTTATTGAACTTTCATTTGCATAGTTTTCTTTCACATCCGTACGAAAAATTTAACTATTTGTCTAACTATCGTTGTCTATTTGTCTAACTAAAAATTTAACTACATGTTTTTCTTTACCAGAAAAAAAAACCTACATGAGAATGACTTTTCCGCAAACCGTGTTCAATTCTATCAATTTATTCAATAGTTATGAATTTTTGAAATGTCTACAGACTTATGGGACACCCTGTATATATTGATATTTAATATGAGCACTAGATGTCTATTTTCTTTGTAAAAATCTTTGTCTATCGGAGAAAACTGGAAATAAAGTATCTGATAACTTGTCAAATACTCATCCGCGGTTTATGACTGATATTTCCTGGACTTGGGGTATCGGCTAGTTTTAAAATCTGTCTTCAGAAATTTTATCTAAATATCGCCGGTTATACCTAAATTTCTCAAAGAAAATTAAGTAGTACCTCCATTGTAAAAAAAAAAAAAAAAAAAAAAAAAAATTGGCACATTGTGTGGCTGCCACAAAACTTTCTTCTATATTTTCCTGCAAAAATTCATTCAGTAAAAATAGTTTCTTAAAATTATTATTTATTAAAATTATTTTCCATGGTGAACGCAGACGATATTCTTCTCAATGAAGTATAACACTAAATGTAGTTTTATGCTTTACAAACACAACCTTAAAAAAAGTTTTTTTTTTTTTTTTTTTTTTTTTGTGAATGAAATAAATTGATATCTTTGCTTTAAATTACCACAGATCTAAGGTTCAACAATTTGTTGTAATAGTATTGACGACTTCTTTTGAAAGATAGCCCTATTGAAAATACCCCCATATATACATTTTATCTTTTTCCCTAGTTGACAATTGCTATTATAAATAATTCTTTTCATTGCATAATTAATAGTTAAAAGAATCTCTCATTGTGGAATTTTATACCAAATTTTGTTCTATACTGTTATGCTAAATATTTAGAGAAACAGGATGACAATGCCATCTGTAGGGGATTTTCAAGAAAAGTTGGTAGGCCTTAATTTATGGTGTGAAATTCGGTGCAGTAGTTCCTACGATACAGTTGTCTCAAAATTTTTCACATAAACAAAGTCAGACGAACAGACATTTTCTAAATATGGTCAAATGATGTTGTAGGCCTCTCAAAACGTACGAACTATCGAAAATATGAATTCGAAAATTTTTTACAAGCCAGTACTTTCTCCTATGGAATATAAAAGAAAGTAATAATTACTCATACGGTTTATTCAAGAACTCGGTATATAAAACTTCTTGGAGACGTTTTATTAACCCATTAAACACCGATATATGAATCTCACTGAAAAGTTTTGAATTTTCGTATTGAATTGAAGAATTTTGAATTTTCGTTTTGAGTTTCAATGTGCATTTCTAATCTTATGTAGTTTAAATAATAATAATAATAATAATAATAAAGAAGATATTATATGGCTCCAAAATGTGGGAGAATTGGTAACTAATGGGAGTAGCATAGATGTAGATAAACTGCAAAACCTTTTTTAATTAGTTTTCTTGATCCCTGTTTGTTATAATTTAAGAAAAAAAACTGTTTTCGTTCATGTTCAATGTTTTAAACCCCTGCACTCGAATGAATTATTTTTGGGGATTTTTTTCTTCTTATTCAGTAAAAACAAGCAATTTTGTTTGAGTGATTATAAAGAAATGGAATTTACATCACAAACATAAGACAAAATAATAATAATAATAATAATAATAATAAAATAAAATAAAATAAAATAAAATAAAATAAATAAATAAATAAATAAAAATAATGTGAATGAAGCTGGATACTTCAATATTCAATGAAAAGAATAGAAAAAAATTCTTAATCAAATGTGGGACTTAATCAAAATTCTTAATCAAATGGGAGACTTAGTGCTTAGTTATTTAAAGATATAGATATTGTAGAGAAACGCCATGGTTACATTTTAGGCAATACAAAATATGCTTGTGCAAGAAATGCATAAAATAAAGTTTTGCTTTTATTTTTTAAGGACTGAAACATACTTTTTAAATTCCGAAAGAAAGAAATAAAACTTTATTGCTATTATACAGAAATTGTAACTGATTAGCAAGCTCTGCCGGCTTCGATAGTTCGTAAATTTAAATGAATTTTCAAAATAATAATAACAATTTTATATGAATTTTTAAATGACAACTATAAAAAATAAATAAATAAAATAAATAAAAAATATATATAAAATAAAATGAAACAAAATAATAATCATAATCACTATTTTTTTAGTATAATTTCTCAAAAAAAAAAAAAATAAATAAAAAGTAATAATATTTTTATATTATTTTTTAAATTAATTAATTAAAAAAAAAAAAAAACTTGTTTTTAACATTATAACCTGGTTTAGTTTGTAATTAAATAATCTGGTGTGTCACTCACATGACTTTCTCTTACCATGAAATTTAATACTATAAATACAGGTTGGAGATTAAGAGGTAAGATAACGAGTACTGTTATGTAAACCTATGTTAAACAATTCAAATTAGGTTTCGGAAGAGTTTTATTTGATAATTAGTTCTGTGTGAGGGGGGTTACCGCTCCTCTAACCCCCTCGTTTCATTAATGCACCTGCATTTATATAGAATTTAATTCGGTTATTAAAAAATAAATCTGTTTTTAAAAAATAATTTATTAAAATTATTATTTATTAAAATTTTCGACGATTTCCATATTAGAGCAGTAGTATAACAACTAACTATCCAAAACACTAAATATCTAAAAAAAGGTTGAATTTATTCTCAATATTACATATATATACACATATATAATTCTTTTTTTTTTTTTTTTGTTAAAAATGAAAAAAAATTGATAACTTTATTTCAAATTATCGCAGATCGATGGTACAACCATTCGTTTTAAAGGTATTGGCAAGCTCTTTTGAAAGATACCCATCATGAAAATTTATTCCCCTCGAGGGGCGACTTCCACCCCCCACCCCCCAGGGGAAGGCGAGGCTCCTACATGCACAAATTTTTTTTTCCCAGTTGACTATCTCTATTACAAAAAATATATATTCGTTTCATTTGGTTTAGTGCACTCTATAGACGTTAAACTCTACTTACCTGCAATTTCCCCCATAGACGTAATGTATTTGAATTCTCTTGAGTGTCCCTGTACACGAACCATTTGCTTGATCTTAACGAAAAGTTTAGTGTAGCATCCTTATATGATACACATTTAGAATACCAAGTTTGAACTTTCTGCCATAATTTGTTTTCTAGATATGCTGATAACATACAGACACACACACAGACAGATACATACACAGACACACACACAGACCATTTGCTAAAAACATGATTTTCGTATTCAGGGGACCTCAGAACTTGTAAATATAACAAAAACTCGCGTTCAAAAATTTGACCCAAAAACAATACTTTCTCTACCTTATGGGTAAGAGAAAGTAAAAAAGATTAAAATTTTTTTTTTTTTTTTTTTTAGTTTTCCTTAATTTATTATTTGAAAAAAAAAACTAAAGAAAAATCGTATTTTAACATAGTTGCAAAAACTGGAAAAGTTATATTTATTTGATTTTATTTGTTTATTTATTTTTGTTATCTATATTCTAATTTAAATTTTTAAGGGCAGTTTATCTATTAAATAAAATATACCAGCTGGATAATAATTACTTCAAGCGTTTAAAAATGATAAGTAAAAAATTTGGCTTTTAATATTATATAACAAAGCTACTTCTAATATTAGTACTTCTTCTTCTTCTTTTTTTTTTTTTTTTGAATTAAAAAAATGTATATTTAAAATTACTGATACAGTATTTACATAAGACAGTAAAAATATCGAACAACAACGTTTAATCAGCTCGTAAGTTCTAACCTTTTTTCCACATTTTAAAAGTGCTTTCCTTCAAGGCAAGAAAAATAATAATATTTGAAAATCTTGAAATAAATTTTTTTAACTGGATTTAATTTATTAATAAATTCTATATTTAACAAAATGGAACTAAATTATTTATATTTCAACATAACTAACAAACCTTATTAAGAAATACAGGTGTACATCAATATTTGAACAAATATTTTTTGTTAAGCAAATATTAAAATTTGATTATTTTATAGTTTGTAAACGGAAATTCTTAAATTTTAAATTGTTTATAATTTTATCATAAAAATACAAAATCACTTTAATTTTATAATATAGTCACAAATGCTAAAATTTTCGATAACATCCCCTGATTTTCAAATATAAACAAATAACAGAGAGCACTGTTGAAAATTTGGTGTTAGTTTGAACCAAAACTTGGTACTGGAGTAACTGCAACCACCCGATGGTTTAACCTTTTACCATGATTTGGTAATTTTATGTTGAACAAAATATTTGTATTATGTTAAAAAAAAAAAAAAAATCAACATTCGATCATGACGAGGATCGAACTAAAGACATTCTTATCTCAAGTCTAACACTTGGCACTGCGCCACGCTTTCTTGCCCTCTAATTCTGTTTCTTTGATTTTGATAAAAGGAGCTAAATTTTCTAGTGTCTTATTTTGACCCAAGAGTGAGTTGTTGCACAAAATTTGCACTTTACCGTATGTTTTCAACCATATTCTTTGATTTAAGCTTGGTTTGGTTTCAAAAATAATTTTACTGATTCATACTTCCTGGATAATTCTCCGATCCGACTGCCATAACGACCGTCCTTAAACAACGACAGTCGCCAAATCAAAAGTCGAAATGTTACGTCACGTGATCAAAATAACGACTGCCACAGTCGGAATTGAGGTATGGTCGGAGAATAGATGCCCTGGACTCTGTATGTAATAGATTTTTATCTCTTCTTTAAAGGATATACTTCAATAAACTTTCTAAAAGTAACATCTGTTTAGTGATTTATTGAACAAAGAATTCTTTTTTTTTTTTTTTTTTTTCTTGTAATGAATGTTGATTTTGAATGACATAATCACACGCGATCTCACTTCACAGGTTTTATTTTCACTCTTTGACTTACAGCTGCTAATTTTCAACGCGCTGGTGGTGCCATCTTCTGAATACAAAGGGAATTACAATTGCAAGTATGTTGAAACACTTCCCTTGTGAGTAGATGTATGGTATCTCCAAGTTTTGGTGCAAATGAAATTCAGTCACAAGAAGTAGAAAAGTAAAATGTGAGATTGAATCATATTATGGTATTGCTTATAATTTTACTCCATATAGTGATTCAAGTTTATAATGAAATTTTTAATAGTGAGAGAAGAAGAGAGAAAGAACTTATTTAATTAACTGACAAACGTTTACTATCAGGTAATTAAAGAAAAATACGTTTTGTCAACGTAATTTTTCTGTAATTTGCGACATTTTCTCAAATTACAGAAAATTTCTGGCAGCAAAGTTGTATTTTTTTAGCAGTGTACACTCTCAAAAAAAAAAAAAAAAAAAAAAAAAAATCCTGTTTGCTGCCAGAAATTTTCTGTAATTCAGAAAAATACGTTCTATCAACGTTGATAGAACGTATTTTTCTGAATTACAGAAAATTTCTGGCAGCAAACTGCAGCAAACAGGACTTTTTTTTTGACAGTGTATGTTATTTACGACCAAAACATTCTAATGTACTTGTTTAGCCTTTTTAGAAGGGCACTGTTAATAAAATACAACTTTGCTGCCAGTAATTCTCTGTAATGACAGAAAAATACGTTTTGTCAACGTAATTTTTCCGTAATTTACGACTTTTTTCTCAAATTACAAAGAATTTCTGGCAGCAAAGTTGCATTTTTTTTTTTTTTTTTTTTAACAGTACCAATAAAAATTTGGACAATATCGAATTTAGACGTTTTGTCAAATAATCTATAAAAGTTCTTTAGGAATTATCTTGGAACTTTGGTAGTATAAAGAACATGTTATACCTCATACACTTAAAAAAAATGCAGCTTTGCATCCAGAAATTATCTGTTATTGCAGAAAAATGCCTTTTGTCAACGTAATTTTTCAGTAATTTAAGACTTTTTTCTTACAGAGAATTTCTGGCAGCAAAGTTGAATTTTTTAACAGTGTATTTCAGTAAAAGTGTTGTTCTGAAGAGAAAAAAGGGATCAGTAAAAAATAAATAAATAAATAAAATAAAAATAAATAAATCAAAATATTTTGTATCAGCCTATAAACAGTACCGCTTGAAATGCGTTTTGGCTGTACCATGTGATTATGAAGATTTCTTTCATTATCTGTATAAAGTTTTATGAGGCTACCATACATATATTCATGGACATATAATAATATTAATAATAAATATATAGAGATATATACTTTTTAAATTATAACACGTAGGTATTAGACCCAGTGCAAAGCCATTTTTAGGAAATTTGGCATACTACATTAGGCACAGCATACTGCAATCAGAATGCAAAAAAGTTAACAATTTTACGAAGTAGGAGCATCTTTACTAAAGCTAGCATGCGCTAGTTTTTAAAAAATTTCATTTGCAGAATTTAATAGCCAACAGTATTGAGCAACTTACACGAAAACCCCAAACAGATATCGTGTAAATTCAAAAAGTTATGAGAGATAGAATGAACAGAATTTCAGTTTTAAAAAAAATCATAAAAATTTTATCAATATTATTTATTTACAATCAGCAAACACCCTATTACCATTGGACATTGATTGAATTAAAATAAAAATGTGAGTAAACCCCTTATAGTTTAGCTTTTAACAGAATTTCTGTGATTGAATGTAAGTCGCACCAAAACTTGGAGCTACCATACATCCACTCACAAGGGAAGTATGATTCAATAAAATTCTTATTGTAACCAAACCAAGCTTAATTAAAGAGCGTAGTCTAAAACATAGGGTAAAATTCAAATTTTGTGCAACAACTCACCCATGGGCCTAGATATGATCCTAGAAAATTTAGTCCCTTTTAAAAAAATCAACAAAACAGTATTAGCGGGCAAGAAAGCATGGCACAGCAATGCCAGAGTGTTTGACTTGAGACAAGACGGTCTTCAGTTCGATCCCCTCTTGGTCGATTTTTGAAATTTTTTTATTACCAGTATTTGGTTCAACATAAAATTATCAAATCACGGTAAAAGGATAAACCATCGGGTGGTTGCAGTACCAGTACTTCAGTACCAAGTTTTGGTTCAAACTAGCATCAAATTTTTAACAGTGTACAGCTGATGCATTTAAAAGTTATATATATATATATATATATATATATATATATATAAACTTAACTACATTTGGCCTTCAATACCAAGAATAAAAAGCTATAGACAATATAATTACAATTACACGGAGCAAGAAATACTTTCAAGAACAAACGTTCCAAATACAATATTTGTTCATGGAAAACATTAGCAACAGTGGTAAATATTTTTTGAGAATTATCTAAAATGAAAAATGATTAAAGCAATTTTTTTTTTTTTCATTTTCCTAGAGCAGAATTAAGTATTATATACTAATTAATGTAAATTAAATTGCATCAATAAATAGAAGAAATATTACTTTTCTGTTAAATATTATCGATCTTAATAGAAAAAAATAATTCCGTAGTGGAATTTTAGAAATTTTCATAACGTTTTGTTTAAAATATCTATATTATTTCATATGAATTTTAAAAGGTAGACAAGTCATCAGCATTTCCTTATAACAAATTAAAGTACATTCTGTTATATCGGTATCACGTTTTTGTGGCACTAATTGATTTCCTCTCCTAAAGTTGTATATACTTAGAGAATATACTTATATGCTTAGAGAATATTACTTCAATAATACTCTTTAAATAGTATTCTATGTCTAATTTTTTTTTTTTTTTTTTTTAATGTAATAAATTATTTAATTTATTCATGTGTAAATTGGTGAATCTCACACTAAGAGGAAAATAATAAAAGAAGCCTTGATAAGATTTATTCATAATTGATAAACTTGAGTTCATAAACTCTTTAAGATGTTGTCCTAGTTTATTTTGGCATCCTTTTCTGTCCTCTCTCGCCATCTCACTCTCGCACTTCTTGAGTGGTAACCCTATCTTGAGTGTCGCAGCATAAATTTTATGGCCAATAAAAGGGATGAAGAGGGCTAACCGCTTCCATAGGTTGACCCTTGCCGCAACATTAACCTTAATAGGAACCTCAGCCGACGCCAGTCTTGAGGTTGTGCTGCGAGCTGCGGTTCCTATCAAGATTTAGTGAAGTTTTCTTGAGGGGGAATAAAAAAAGATGGATTTAGGGAATAATTTAAATGGTTGTTCGAAGTACCGATCACTGGATCATGAAATGGAAAGAAGGACATGCTGCCTTGTGAATGGTTTTTGGGAAATGTATAACTGTTTCCACTTGTCTAAATGCAGATTGAGGGAAATGTTCTCCCAATTTATGCAACATGCTTTCGATATTTAACGCATAAAACACGTTTTACTCTCAGTTATTTACGAATTTTTCATCTGTAATGCAGATTTTGTATAATGCAGTAGGGCAATAGTTTTCGTATCGTAAAATTAGAAGAAAATGTTCTTTTACATGAAAATTGTACAATTGTAAGTTTGATATTTATTTAAGAGATTTTTACATCTTGTCATACAGGAACTTAACAGATTATTATTATTATTATTATTATTATTATTATTATTATTATTTCCACCACGACTTCCTCATTAATGCCGGAAAGTGGTTAATCAATAGGATTGGATTCTGGCATAAAAGCTTGGTTAGCCAGTATTCGTAATTCAACATTCACGTCTTTATTAGATCGTATAAATAGCATAGAGATTGTTAAATAAATAAATAAATAAATAAATAAATAAAGCCAAACCCCTTTAATATATTCTGGATGCATTGTGTGTTTACAATTGTATTTCAGAAGGAATTTTTTTTTCTTACATAAAAAAGTATAATATGCAACTTCTTTCCTAATTTTTAAAATTTATTTAGAGAAAAAAAGAGTTAAATATGAAGATTAATTTAAAAATATTAATTTAAATGCTTTTATTTTATTTTTTATTTTTTACTTTTTGAATTTTTTTACTTAGATTTTCTTTATTTTAGTGAATAATTTAATGAACTTGAATTTTATGAGCATGAACAGGATTGCCAAGTTAAACCAAGTTAAAACCAAAAGTAAAAAAAAAAAAATCTAAGATATCTCTAATAGTTTAGGCATTCTTATTTTCATATTTATTTTGCTAAATGTAAGAAGAGTTAGTGCTATATCCTTTTATAAAATTGCCTAAAAGCATATAAACCTAGGTGCTTCTTCTTAACTAATAACAATCTCTTATGAGAAAAGTTGTATCATGAATGAAGCAAATGTGTCTTATAACATCAAAGTTACCAGCTTTCTTCAGAATTATAAAAGTACACGATGCTTAGCAGAAATTTCTTCTTTCAATGTAGCCTTTTTCGTATATGGGAAGTTGTAATTCTGAGAGATCTTTAAAGTTTTCCTGGAACCCAATCAAATACCTAAAAGTATCATCATTTTCATGCTTAACCCTTTTGTACGTGTGGACACGCAATATGTTTCCAAATTGGTGTCTTAAGCCTCTGGAAGAGACGAGAACATCAAAACGGAAGACGGAGAAAAGAAAAGTTTTGCTGAAAACTAGGGGAAAGAGTTGCCTCCGGTGTCAGACATTGCTTGCAAAGTAAAGGACCAGGTCACGTTAAAATGTGCATACGTAATCATTATTTCGGGTCCTATCTGTTCATGATGAGATACGAACGAGAGAGTTGGAAAAGATAAGAACGAGGTAAAAGGGGGGGGGGTGTATTATCATAAGAGAAAGAGAGAAGGTTGTCTAAATGAGCTACGTCTGTACAAACAAGAAGGAGGACTCATCGGGAAAAGAGCAACACTCGCTTGTTAAGACAGCGTGTGTCAATTTAAAAGACTTGCGTCTGTACCGCATCCCGACGGATGCTCCGGAAAAGATGAAAATGCAAGGGAATAAATGACAACATGCTGATGAGAGGGAGAGGAAAATAGCTTCCCTAAAATCTAATGCGACAGATGCTTTTTAACATGCAAAGCTATGCGACAGAGTGCATGGTATGTCTCTCTCTTTTCTAACGAGGCAAGACTTCGAGTTTTGACTCTGCTTGCTAAATTATTCATCAAAAAGTGGATTGCGATCCAAGGGGTTGTTTTAGGGACTGGGTAAAGGGGGAAGAGGTTGAGAAAGGGGGGGAGGGATAAGAGAGATAGAGGAAGAGAAAGTATTTCGAAGAACGGTGAGGTTTTAATTCGTTGAGGTTTGTTTTGGAAAAGGAGAAGGGGATAACACGTAATTAAGAATCCATTGCTAATGCTGATGAGAAAGTTCGGAAATGAGAGAAATGTTTAAAAGTTATGGGGAAATAAGTTACTTTGGGCATAAATAATGTTGTTTGTGTCAAAACGAATAAGAAATTCTCGTCGTTTATATTCATACTTTGTTAAGATCACGCCATTTGTGATTAAAAGGTACACTTGTCAGGTAACTTGAAATAAGAATTTGAACACGCAATTTAAACATGTGGAGAACATGTTAGATATTTATTTTTTAAGACACTGAATTTTAATTAACTTTTTTTCTTGTTTGATGTTTGCGATATTTTTAAACACAATTAATGATTAAATTCTTCGAAAACAATCCTTTTATAGAAAGTAAGATAATAATTTTCATTATTTATTTAAAATACGAGAATAATTTTAAATACTTAACACGTTATAATATTACAGTACAAGTATAAAAGTACAAAATAAGTAAAAAGTGCACGTAATATGTACAATAAATGTAATTAACAATTAAGATACAATGATTATTTATTTATTTATTTATTTTTTCGTAAAATAAATATCACAAAAATCTTACATTTATATTAAAAAAAAAAAAAAAAAAAAAAAAGTAGAAAATATTTTTAAAAAATACTTTAAAAGATAAACTTACAACCATCTGCATAAATAATATATATATATATTTATACATACATATATATGTCAGTAATTTTGAGAAAAGTCATGAATTCTTTAGATTATTTAAACGATTTATATTTGGTAATAAAAATTATATAGCTAAAATTAAATTAAGAAGAATTAAATAAATATTTCTGGTTACATTATCTTCATTTTTATTTTTATTTATTTATTTATTTATTTTTTTTTTTTTTTGTAAATCGAAAATATCAAACCATTTTTAAGAAAATAGGTTAAGGCGATAATGGACGTAATACATAAATTTTGTAAAATATTTTCATAGAATTATAAAAATTTGCACACGTATAAATGAAATATAATATTAGTAAGTATAACAAAATTCCTCCAAAACTATTTAATAATAATAATAAAAAAAGAAAAGAAAAGAAAAGAAAATTTATTTATTTTTTATTTTTTGAAAAATTTGTAATATTTGTAATATTTGTAATATTTTATTATTTGTAATATATAATTAATGCATTCTTATTTTGTCGAGTATTGAGGAGTGGAGTAGTGGAGATTTAGTTGTGTTAAGATTAAGTAGTTTGATGAGTGTTGGTGTGTTTTTCTGCTAGCATTCGTGAAGGTAACGTTGGATCTCTCGGGAATCCGCTGATCCACAGTGAAGTCACAGTAGCGGAGCAAAAGAGTACATCCGTCTCTACACCTTCGACTGTTTGCTGGGGTGAGATATTTGAAATTATCTAATTTAATTTCTGATACCTATATTTTGATAAAGTAATTAAATACGCTGACTGAGCTATCTTGATTGCCAGACCGCCCTCCTAATAACTAATACACTCCTACTCAATTACATATTATTATAACGTAAAAAAAAAAAAAAAAAAAAAAAAAAAAAAAAGCCTCTAAACATATTTGGATATTATTTTATCGCTTTAGCAGTAAGTTACGTTTAAAAACATATTTTTATGTTTGAAATTAAATTTGAGTATTCATACATAAAAAATATTAAACGAAAAAATAAATAAATAAATAAATAAAAAATAAATAAATAAAAATAAATAAAAAATAAATAAATAAAAATAAATAAATAAATAAAATAAGTTATCGATGTATCTACAAATAAAAAAACCAATTGTGTTTAGACTACCAAAAGGAAAAAATTTAAAAATATTTAGCAGGAAGCATTTTAGAAATATATGTATATATATATATGTAAAAAAAAAAAAAAAAAAAAAAAAAAAATGCATAAATATTTTAATTTTTACGGTTTAGCTTTTACCAATTTTTTTAATGTCTTTAATATTATGTATTTCAAGCATATGTGTGTATTTCAAGCATATGTATGTCTTTTTTTTTTTTTTTTTTAACTTTAAAACAGTAATTTTCAAAACAATTTTAGAACATCGACTAACCCCTTTAAGACAAATTTTTATAATTAAAAAACCATTTTAATAATTTTGGAGTAACTATTATTTCATTTCTAATTATTGTTGTCATTTTCAACTATTTTCAACTTTATTGATGCCGTTTTTTGCATTTAACGCTAGCCTTGGCTCTGGAAATATGGACTTAATTATGAAATATCTATATCAAAAATTCAATGAATTATGAATTGGTATGATAATTTTTATCATTTGTTGAAAGATCTGATAAAAAATTATGGAATAGTAAGAATTTGTAATAACTTTAATTTTTATTTTTCAATATCATTATTTTAAATAGTAATAGTGCATCACTTTCTCGTAATCTTAATGAAATGTTTCAAACGGAATGTGATTTTTATTTTTTCTTTCTTATTGATATGACGCTATTTGTAAATTAATGGAAATTTATAAGTAATAAGTAAAGCTTTTTTTTTTTTTTTTTTTTTTTTAAACAATGATAGTTTGAAAAAAAATATATATGTATGTATATATAAACTACGTATTATATATATAAACTACTCGTGGCTATTGTCACATAGTATACGAAGTACTATTTTATGTTAAAAGATCTTGAACGTAACTGACATATTATGCATGCAATTATTATTACTATTATAATCATTATTTTGCAAAATCAGAAGTTAATAATTATTTAATTAAAGTTCTGAAAATTTCTAGATGGATTACACTGCTCGGTATGCCACTGACACCATTTCAGCATATTCTTATGTAAAATGACCTCCTGAATCCGAATATGACGCCCATTTGCCCTATCACCCACCATTTTTTAGGAATGCCCCCCTATTATTATTATTTTTAGGTGATTTTATGGCTATAAATTTGATTTTTAGGAGAAAGGAGGATTATTTTAACCGTTAAATATTTTCTGAGGGGCTACAGAGTTGGAAAATTCTAAAACATGGACATCTGCGACGAGGGAAAAATTTTGCGGGGGATATGCCACTGAAATTATGCATTACATATCTTATATTTTTTTAATCTGTTATTAATGTTTTTTTTTTTTTTTAACTTTATATATTTTTTGTTTTTAGGTGTTAAATTAATTATTTTGAATTCTTCAAATCAAATCAATGGTCATAAAATTATCGAACGGGGAAAGAAAGTGAGGGAGGGGATGGTGTATTTAGAAAACGATGGGTGACTGGGCAAAATGGGAGTCATATTCGATTCAGGAGGTCATTTTACATAAGAATAATCAAGAATGGTATCAGATCTTGAAAACAAAATTTTGCATCATTTTTTTATATTTATTATTATTTTTTCATATTCTATCATTTATTTGCTTATATTTATATTGGAGATATAAAACTGACAAAACACAAAATTTGGTATCGTTAAAAGTTTTTGAAACAAATAATATGTTTTTGTTTGTGTAGAAAAAAGGAAATTCTTCTCCTGGTCAAATAGATGCGTATCTGACATTCTTCAACTGTAAAATATTACTGCAACAAGTATTTTTTTCTCTATAAGCGAATGGAAATATGCTTAACAAGTTGTCTTTCTGAAGCATCTTGACTGAATACTGAAAACAAATGTGAGATAGACGAACAATAAGTTATATTCCGTGCTCGAATAATAACCAGAAAATAGTTGTGTGAATGCCTGAGAGGCTTTGACTGCCTTTCTATTGGCAGGATTTGCTGGCTAGCACGTACACACACGGGGTTACCACTTACTAGTTCAAAAGGGTATACCTGTGGGCCTGATATGCAGTGAAGTGCTGTTGCAAGGGGGGATCATCTAAAAATGGAAATTCCCGTTATAGCCCTATAAATACAACACATATATTCTCATGGTATATAGAGCGATACAGAATCGATATTTTTTACAAATAAATTTGCTGCAGATTTTGGTTATATATTAGAGGAAGCACGAACGACTATAACTAACTGTTAAAACAGAAATAATTAGACTTTTTTAAAAATTTTATACGTAAAATTTTACAGTTCTTCTTACCCATTTTTTTTTTTTTTTTTTTTTTTTTTTTTTTTTTTTTTTAAAATAAAGTTATTATTTTTTCTTCGATATACAGGTTATAAATATTCTTTTGTATTCAGCAGAAATTGCAAGTTTTTCATATGATTATGTTTCAAAAGTATCACTTTAGGATATTTAAATCTGGAATACAAACTACTCCAATAAGAATTAGGGTAAGTGCACCAGTTATTGACACTTTTAGAGCCATCTCTGATGTTTTTAATATTCTAGTCATCAAAAAATATTTTTCGAAATCTTAAGTTAGTACATATGGTATGAAAGACATTCAGAACCACATACATGTTCAAATATATACAATTGATAACAGTTATTATTATTTTTTTTTATGAATTTTTATTTGACACCCACTCAGTGTCCCAGTAATTGACACTGCCGTATTTCCATTTTATCAGTAATTGTCCTCTATGTTCCAGTGTTTGACACTGCTAGTTATTTAATTTTACCAGTTATTAGCACCCTGTGCTCCAGTGTTTGACATAAAATGCTAAAATTGTTATATATAAAATATATGATTTTATTATTTTTCTTATCTATTAATTATTCCGGAATAGATGTCAATTACTGGAGCTTGCCAATCATTGGAGCACCAACCCCTTCAATCGCTTCTCATGACGTAATTAATTAAATTACTTCTTATGATCTAAAGAATTTGTGTGCTTCAATTTATTTACATTTCTTATGACAAATTGGTTTATTATGAATGCATTGATGAAGGCAATATTTAGAAAATATAATAGCCTTCTTCAGTGATCAAGTTTTATGGTACCCATACTGATATTCGAGTATTTGGAAAAAAAAAAAAAAAAAACAGACAGAATAAATAAATTTAAACCTCATTGACTTGAATATTTTCTCTGACTTTTTAGTTTTGTTCGCAGACAAGAATTTATGTAATTTAATATAAAACCTTTTTATAAATATCCTAAAATTTAATCATTTTGAGCTAAAAGGGCAAATATTTCAGACAGCAAATCGTTGACTGATTCAAAATTCCACCAAAAAAATATGTTATAGCTTGTTTGTATGTGTTTTTAACGAAAAATAATGAATGAATATAGAAAACATACGATTAGTTTAATAAAAATAATAAAAATAAAAATAATATTAGTTTAATTATTTTTGAAGCTATAGGGGTTATTTTCAGAAAGAAGTATTTTGTATTTTATTACGTCCAAAAGTAATGAGATCAAAACAGCGAAATTATTTGAACGTAAAAGCAATTTAAACACTTTTAATACATCTTTAAAACCCTCTTTTAAATATTTTCAAATATTTATATGTCTATTTCTAAAATTTCATTAAAATAAATGCACTTTTCTTAAGAAAGAAATTGTGATGTCGAGATCATATATCAGTCGAAACTCCGACTTCATATCATTAAAAATATTTTTTTAAATGATGTGATGTCCTAACATGTATGAGGAGTCATTCACTATAATACATATACATAAATATATTTTAATTTTTTTTAAACAAATAAAGTATATTTAATACATATAAATCAGTTTTTAATTAGGCACTTTTTGTCTGAGATGAGTAACCTACTGGTGAGCCATGTCCGAACTCTGTAACTTACAGTTCAACTAATTAAATATTTACTTATTAATTATCCAGAAGAATTGTTGAATTTTAATGATTGGAGATAATTTTCAAGTTACATATATTAATCTGAAAAAAAAAAAAAAAAAAAAAAAAGAAAAAGAAAGAAAGAAAAACTTGGTTTTAAATTTGGAAAAAAAAAAAAAAAAAAATGCTCATAGTTAGCATTTAATGATCCCAAATTTTGAGAATTTCCAAGAGAAAGAAAAATCTTAATTCTTTTGAAAACTTCTCTCTATTTTTAACACTTTTCAACAAGATTGAAAAAAGTTAATGACTTCGGTTTGTATGTCTGTCTGTCTGTTTGTCCGTCTGTCTGTCCACGCCCTAACTCCCGTAAATATTTATAGACTTTTTGAAACTGATATATGTTGTTTAAGTTCACGATCGGATGCTCCCTATTGAAAAGGGAGTGCGTACCTCTTCTGCTCTGTGTACAGGAACACCCGAAAGTATTCCAAAGCATTGTGTTCTAAGGGAAGTATTTTTATAAACCAAATTTTAATAACTTAACTTTGCACAAAGTTAATGAAATTGAAATATGTTATTCACCTGAACAAAAGAATGCATTCTATAGAATATAGTATGATCAGCATTAGATTTACGGGGCTACACAAAAATATTCAGTTACTTTGAGAGATATTAAAAAAAAATTTGTTGGAATTGCACTTTCGTCTACATTAAGTGTTTTTAGCACTTTCTAACAATTTCTGAGTGTGAATACGATTTCAATTTGTCTATCTGTCTGTCTGTTCGTCTGCCCGTCTGCCTGTCTTTCTGTCCACACTCTAACTCCCGTAAATACTTATGGAATTTCTTGAAACTGATATATATTATTCAAGTTCACTACCTATTGAAAATGATATGAATATCTCTTCTGCTTTGTGCATAGTGAAACCCAAAAGTTTCCCAGAGCATTGTGTTCAATGGGAGGTATTTCTATAAACCATATTTTAATACTTTTACTGTACACAAATCTTAAAGAAACGGAAATATGTTATTCAAGTTCCCTATCGAATGTTTCACATGTAAAATTGAGTAAATACCAGCACTGGTTTGTGTAAAGGGACACTCGAAATTATCTCAAAGCATGGCGTTCTATGAGAAGTATTTCTATAAACCAAATTTTAATAACTTTGCATTTCAGAAAGCTTAATTAAATTAAAATATGTTATTCATATACACAAAAGAATGCTTTCTATAGAATATAGTATTATGAGCATTAGATTTACAGGGCCACACATAAATATTTCGTTTATTTAAGATATATTAATAAAAAATTGCTGGAGCTGCACTTTCGTTTAGATTAAGCGTTTTTAACACTTTCTAACATTTTTTAAGTGTCAATATGATTTTAATTTGTGTATCTGTCTGTCTGTTCGTATGTCCGTCTGTCTGCCTGTCCGCGCACTAATTCCCATAAATATATATGGAATTTCTTGAAACTGATATATGTTACTCAAGTTCACTACTGGATGTTCCCTATTGAAAATGGAGGGAGTACCTCTGCCAGTTTGTGTACAAAGACACCAAAGGTATTTAAAAGCATTGTGTTCTATGAGAGGTATTTCTATAAACCATATTTTAATTATTTTACTGTACACAAATCTTAATGAAATTGAAATATGTTATTCAAGTTCACTATCGGATGTTTCCTATGTAAAATGCTTAAATACCACTGCTGGTTTGTTTACAGGCCCACTAGAAAGTGTTCCAAAGCATTGTGTTTTGTGAGAAGTATTTCTATAAACCAAATTTTTATAACTTTACTTTGCACAAAGCTTAATGAAATTGAAATATATTATTCATATGCACAAAGAATGCCTTTTATAGAATGTAGTATAATTAGCAATTGATTTTAAGGGCCACACAAATATATTCAATTACATTAAGATCTATTAATAAAAATTTGCTGGATTTGTACTTTCGTTTACATTAAGTGTTTTTAACACTTTCTAACAATTTTTAAGTGTGGATATGATTTCAGTTTGTGTACCTGTCTGTCCGATTGTCTACCTTTCTATCTGTCTGTTTCCCGCCCCCAGCGTCCGTAAATATTTTCAGATTTTTTAAGAAACTTTATGTATTAGTCAAGTTCACTATGGAATGTTCCCTATTTAAAATGACATTAATAGGTCCTTTACAACTAGTTTTTGTACTGGGACAACGAAAAAAACTATCAATACATTGCATTTTAGGACAGACATTTTTAAAAATCACATTTAAATAACTTTCTACTGCAAAAATCATAAAGAAATTTTTATGTATTTTTAATATTCTAACTATTTCTAATACTATATAATGTTTTATGTAGAATATATGATATGATTGACCTTCCGATTTACAGGGCTACACTAAAGTTATTCAGATAAATTAAGGGCTGCAATTCTAATCTAACGGTTGCATTTTCTTTTGTGTTAAGCCTTTTTAACACTTTCCAACAATGTCTAAGAGTTATTTTAAATTCAATTGCTCTATATGTATACTTTTCAGTGTTTCTGTCTGTGTGTTGTGTTATAGCGTAATATATATATATATATATATATTGAAAAATATATTATACAACAAGTACATACAGTTGTAAAGTGTTAATAATCAATGTGAACTGAATGATTTTTCGTTCTTGTTTAACGTTTGTTTTCTTCTCTCTGAGATCTCTCTCTCATATAGTTCTTATTTTGTGGGAAATTGAATAGTGCCGCCTTCAAAACGATGATAAGGACACGCACGCACACACACACACACACACACACACACACAAAAAATGGTTAGGAAAACAATATTTGGATTAAGGAATAATAAAAAATATACATTTTTTTTTCAAACATAAAGTATTTACAACGGCAAATTCACGCTATGTATACAGCAACTTACTACAGTTGTTTCACTTAAATAAATTCAGGTTGCTTTACTTCAATCTTATTTTCTCCCAATAACAGTGAACTGCTCGAAGATAAATGAAAAAAAAAAAAGTTTCTTTAAATTGAAAAAACAACCACTTTTAAATTGAAACATAATGCGATTGTTTAAGGTTTCGATAATCATAACGATAATAGATATAAGATAGCAAGCTTAGGTTATTAGCCGAAACAAACAATACAATCTCACACGCTTTAGAATGTGTGCATGATTGTAGCCCCTGAAGAATTTTTAAAAACGTTTTCTTAGAGAGATTGATTCGAAATTTTTTGTCGAACATAAAATTTAAATAGCTTAATTAAGATAAAATTTATATTTAAGTTTTTTTCTTATAAATTAGTTTACACGTATTACAAAAATTACACAGTTCGATACTTAATTATTCTCGCTATACACATATAGATATAAAGCATGAAAGGTTTGACTAATTAATTGGCGATTCTTATACGTGTTAAAGAAAATGGAAAATCCTCCTATAATTCACCTTGCTATTTAAGAGATGAGATCCTTATTAAGATTAGATTCAGAGATGAGTTCCAAAGTTTTCATTGAGACTCTTGTTTCATGGCGTATATATTTATATTTATAGGTAAGTTAGCATCAATATTTAAATTGTTCACGGTAAACATTTTTGCGTAATATTACACATTAATATTGAGGCATCTTACCAAGTAGAGAAATGCCAGAACCACGAAGAGAAATGTTACCAGCTATACCTGTGTAACCGTATAATGATGCTTAAGGTTACACAGTTATAGTTGGTAACATTTTCCTTCATAGTTGCGGCAAGTAATCTGCTTCAATATTGTTGTGTAATATAGGAAAAAATTTGTACAGTGTCGCCCCACTTTCAAGGCATCGGTTAAAGCCAGAACCATGCTCATTAACTAAGGATGAGGAGAAAAAATTACAGAAATTTAAATCGATAGTTGATGGTAATTTTGCTTGGTTTTGTAAATCATAAAAGGTGGTATACACTGTAAAAAATTGCAGCAAAATTTACGGGTTTTTGCCCGTCAGCAAAAGTTCCGGAAAAATGCTCATTAATTAATATTTTGCCCGTAGTTTATCATTTTAAATACCAATTTATATATAATTTAAATTTTGTATTATTCCTTTGAAGATATGTACTGCAAAAGGTTAATGAAGTTTACTATAAAAAAAAGTGGTAAAAAACTGCTGAGAACCATGTGGTATAGCGGAAAATATCAAGTCATATCAGAAAATACGGGTGTTCTCGTTTTGTAGGTAAAAAACGGTCGTGACTGTAAAGATTAAACGGGAGAAGGCACGTAAATTTATGTGTTTTTTTAACAGTGAGATGTAAGACAATAAACTTAGAATATTATCTAAAATTAAAACTATAATCTTATAAGCTAAAATCTAATTAAGGATTTTTAAAAATATTACCGTAGATGTGTTGTATTTTTTATCGTCTACAGAGGTGCATATTAATGTGAATGGTTCTGAAATTTTTTTCTAAAGGTGAAATCGAAATGTTTAATCAAGATAAATAATAATTTAATTAAGATAAATAATAATTTTTAATACCTTTCTTATACTGCAGTTTAGTTTACAAAAGTTAGACAAGTCGGGAGTTAAATATATATAAAAAAAGTGATAGATTTAATCAACCACCGAGTAATTTTTATCCTTATTAAAGAAAAGAGAAAATCCTCATAGAATGCATCTTGTAATTTAAGAGATGTCTTGCTTGCAACTTTTTCATTATCACCCTTGTTTCCCGACTTACGAGTTCATGTTCTTAAACAAGTTAGCATCAATATTTAAATTATCGCCCCACTCTCAAGGCATCGATTAAAGCCAAAAACAGACTCACTGACTGAAAATGAGGGAGAAAAAAATTACAATAATCCAAACGGATTATTAATGGTATCACACCAAAAAAAAGACCAGTGTTAAAGCGTCGCTCAGCACAAGCATATCGATTTCCGTTGGGAGCACACGGCGAGAGAGGACATAAAAAACGTCCAGAAATCTGTTAAAAAACAGAATTAGAAAGTAAGAAAAAAAAAAGAAGGAAGGAAATGCTTGGCGTAAAATTGAAAATGCATACATAATAACAAATAACTCGGTCGGCAGCGTTTTGTATCGTAAATAATAATAAAAAAATACTCAATTGGAGACGGAGGATGTAGGGGGAATACGTTGGAAAAAAAATTTCCATGACCCTTGCTGTCAGATTTGAATAATTGCAAACGCAGATTCAGAGCTCTGTAATCCCAAGTTAGAATTTTTAAAGCAAGAAATGGCAATGACGAAAATAATAATACAGAAAATAAAAACAGGTAAATAACTCATCTCTTATAGACCCGTGGGTGTTAATACATATATCATTTTGAAATGCCGTGGGGTAGGGATTTGAAAATACCCAAAAAAAGATTTGGGTTGAAGGCCAAAAATATGTCAATATTTCAATAAGCTAATGATAGTTTCTTGGGTGAGATGCAGTTATTTTTATTTGCTTATATATTTTTTTTAAGATTTTTTTTTTTCGAATTATTATTTTTTTTATTGTAATCTTTTTTATGACTTATTTTTTGATTAATGTGTTCAAGGTGAACCATATCAATTATTACAATGATGAATAGCTTAAAATTTCCCAGGAAAAAAAATATCATGTTATTGTAAAACAGATTTATATACAAGCCCATATAGCACACATCATTCTTTGTGAGGTTCTGTTTGAAAATTATAATAACTAAGACATTTTTCTTTCTTTTTAAAAATAAATAAAAATAAGACGCGGTATGCTTATGAGAATTTAGTTATTAATTTATTATTTTACATTACTTTGAAATAGTACAATTGATAAAGTATCATTGACGTATCATTACTGTTGGCGATGTGACATTTGTCATACTGCGATATTAAACTCTATGACAAATATAACAAGAGCGAAAAATTATGTGGTACGCATTGATTGTTAACACTTTTTAACTGTACGTACTCGTTGTATCGTATAATCTTCAATGTTCTTTGCCTACATTATTACACAACGAACAAACATTTGAAGGTTCAGCATATCATATTCTATAGAAAATAATATTTAAGCTTATTAATAATAAATGTCAATTTCTTTATGATTTTTACAGTAGAAAGTTATTTAAATGTGATTTATAACAATCACTCCCCCAAAACTCAATGCATTATTATTATTATTATTATTATTTTGTGTGTGTGTCCCTGCATACAAACCAGTTTTATAGAGCATATTAATGTCATTTAATATAGGGAACATACTTAAATAACATACACCATTTTTAACATATTCTGAAAATATTTACGGGCGCTGGAGGCGGTCAGACGGACATTTGGACAAACATTACACTAATTCAAATCATATCCACATTTAAAAATTGTTAGAAAGTGTTAAAAACGCTTAATGTAAACGAAATGCTTGCAATTCAGCAAGTTTCCAATTGTAGCCCTTAATTTAACTGAATGTTGTTTTGTGGCCCTGTAAAATTTTATGCTAATCAAACTATATTCTATGGAAATCATTCTTTTGGTGCATATGAATAACATACTTCAATTTCATCAAAATTTGCACAAAGTTATTAAAATATGGTTTACAGAAATATCTCTCATAGAACACAATGCTTTGGAATCATTTCAGGTATCTCTGTACAAAAACCATTGCTGGTATTTATGTTATTTTAAATAGAAAACGCAGGATAGTGAACTTGAATAACGTATTTTAATTTCATTAAGATTTGTGTAAAGTAAATGTATTAAAATATGGTTTATGGAAATACTTTTCATAGAACGCAATGCTTTGGAATACTTTCGGGTGTCCCTATACAGAAAACAGTAGTGGTATTTACTCCATTTCCAATAAGGAACCTTCGATAGTGCACTTGAAAAGCATATAACAGTTTCAAGAAATTCCATGAATATTTACGGGGGTTAGAGTGCGAATAGACAGAGGGACAGACGGACAGATAGACAAACCGAAGTCATTAACATTTTTCAACCGTGTAGAAAAGTGTTAAAAAGGATTATATATATGTATTTGTCAAAATCAATCATTTGTTTAAAAATTATTGTAGAATATTCCAAATTTTACTATTATTAATAGTTAACAATATAAGTAGTAATAATTATAGATGCAAAGTAATGAGTAATTTTTCGTTTAACAAAGTTATATCTGTACGAGGTATATTTTCCTAGAAACAAATTTTACAATTAAATTTCTCCTGTAAAACCGATCTGTCTGAACTGCGAATTGTACTCATGAAATTATCGTAAATTAAACAATACTTGAAATACAAATCTAAATTTAAACAGAATGCTTAAAAGTTTAAATATCATGTAACATTTTTGGAAACACATGAATTTTAATAATTCTGGCGCTCTAAGTGCATATTTTCGAGAGATGTTGACATGGCTATTTGACTATGTTTACCTATTAACGGAAGAGTATGCCATTAAAAATTTGGTGCTACGTTAGATGCAACTATAAGACGTTGAAACTTTTTAGCTTACTGTAATACCAAATTTTGGTTCAACTTAGTACCAAATTATTCACAGTGACAAAGCAAGCTTATTAATTTAGTTATTTTTGTTATTAATTTAGTTATTAATTTAGTTATTTCAATATTTTTTCCTAATTAATATTTTTTGTAATTAATTTAGTTATTTTTGTAAAATTTATCTGTTTAAGAATTCAAATTTTTCCAGATTTACAACATACATAGATAATGCAATGGTGTCATAATTTTAATTTTATTCGTTAAATTAATAAAAATGTAGGATTATTTTCTCACAAAACGTACAAACGGAAAATACTTAATGGATAGTCAGATAACCTTTCAATGTAAAAATTGGAACTTTTACAAGCTTTTAAGTAAGATTTTTTTATTAAATGTAATTTTGTTCTTATTCTTATTTTCCAAAACGGTTCTAAACTCTATAAAATCAAGGTAAGAAGAAAAGATTTATTTTAACACATTAATTACAAGTCAAATAAAATACGCTTTTCTTTTTTATTTTTTAAATCCTACCATTAGGCATTCCTCTAACAAATGCTTTAATCTAAGGGGAGGTGGGAGGATGCGTATTCGTATTTAACAAGTTATGTGTTGCCGGTGTATATCATAGTTGCTAACATTTAAATTTATTCAGAAGCATTTTTAGCCCCGCGTTTACTATGCACCAATTTATTTATAGAATATTTTTTTCATACCTATAACTACGATAAAATAAGAAAAAAAAAAAAAGAAAAAACTCCCAATAAGAGCGGTATGAAACAAAGGTAGGACTAAAAATGTTCCGAAATAAATTAAAATATTGGCAACTCTGTATATATATAAGCCAGTGTCATATATCGCTTCAATTGCTGAGAATAAAATTTAAATTATTAAATCACTAATACGTAAAATCATAAAAAAAAAAAAAAAGAAATAATAAAAAAAAAAGAAGTTTTAGACGAAGGCTAAAATGCGGGATTACTACTCTAAATAAAAAATAACGACAACAATGTGTTAAATCAAAATAGTAAAACAAGCAGAAGTGCTTCATTTAAACGCAGCATAAAAAGACCCACAAATAGAGATAATCATAGGTAATTTTACAAATATAATAGCACATAATTAAATTAGTATAGCCCTCTTTTTAATTTTCTTCGAAAATAAATAAATAAATAAATAAATAAATCCAAACGCAGTTTCCATATTCCGTTTAAATAGAATCACAAAATTATGAATACTAAACTCGATTCATATCATCAGACACATACTTCTCTTTGTTGATATTAAAATAAAATAAAATAAAAATAAAAATAAATAAATAAATAAATATTTCCCCCCTTTCACAAAAGTATCACTACCAATATTGCTCAGATACAAGAAATGAGGAATTTCCAAATATTTCTAAGAAATAAACTTACGCAAACATTCAAAATAAAAATAAAAAAATAAAAAAATGCACGTTTCCTATACCTCTATGCCAATGAGGATACCAATCAAACCTAAATCCTTTGATGTTGAGAAGATAGCACTTTTTTATTTATTTTTCCTTGAAAACATGGAAGTATATATCAAAATGTTACGCTTATGCTTTTCCTAATCAAGCCAATAACCCCCCTCCCTCAGAAATAAGAGAAGAGACGTAAAGAAGTCAGCCTTCATATTTGACGTGCTTTTCGTCATGACTTTTTCATTTCTTTTTTGTTTACGGATATTTTCTTTACTTATCTGTTCGCCTTTTTAAGGATATCTACTTGGTTTCTATAAATTCGAACATGTCAAAAGCTTTCTCCGAAGCAGGTGAAGTAAATTGGAGAGTATGATAAAGGGCTTTGAAGATTTATTAACGAACTCTTAAGAGATGTAAAACGAAATTTAGAAGTGAAAAATAATTCTGCGAGTATCTATCATTTAGATATAAAATACCACATTTGATTGCAAAATGAATTCATTTTTTTTTCCTCCTTAATAATAGAAAATGATTTTGTTTTTCCAGAAGACAAATCTTTATAAAGAGGAAAATGGTCCGAAGTGGGAGAAATGTATATTTGAAATATTTAAAAAAAATAAAACAAAATAAGATAAATTATCATTATTATTGAATAAGTAAATAAATAATAGCAATCTTGACTTAAAAATAGCTTTTCCTACTTCTAATCAATTGTTTAATGATTTTTTTTTTTTTTTTTTTTGTTAATTGAAGCAACATTGCAGAATAAAATAGCATTAAGGGGGAAAAAAAAAAGAAAAAAAAAAAACAACAACATTTTTATAGGCAGCACAGATTTTAAGAGATATTTCCTACTAACACCAAAAAATCAAATTAAAAAAATACAGTAATTTTCAAATATTTAAAAGCTACAGAAAAAGAAATACAATTCATAGAACATTAAATGCCTAGTCTAATTTAATTATTTCAACAGATTTACAAATAACTGAACAAGATCCATTCATACAACAGTTTTCGTGTTAACACAGTCTTTACACAAACTGATGTTACTCCAAAAGTATCACGATTTAAAAAAAAAATTCGATGATTTTGGCTTAAAAAATCTACAGTTGAATTTTGTATCATTTATTGCTTTTACTTCTGAAGTTTTTATTGATAGTTTGTTGTATTATAGCTTCCTCTTAGAAGATTTGCCTTAAATGCATATTAAGTTAAATTGTATTCTTGGAATATTTATTTATTTATTGAAGATATTAGACAATTACATTCGCAAAAGATACTTTTCGGCGTAAGAAGACGATTCGGATGAAGGTGAAATAAGGATTGTCAATAAAAAAAGGTGATTAAGACTAATGCTTCTTTCATAGTCTAAAATTTGTTAAAGATAATTTGAAAAGTTTTGTAAAATGGTTTGTGATAACTTTAGTTTTGTTTCGTTGAGGAAAATTACAATATGATCACAGATAGTATATTGATTTTTATTTCTCCGGCTGCAGGATCAGTGTCTTTAATTTTTGTTTATTATATTTACAGTAGATGCATAAAATTTATATTCAAATTTAAAGTCTTAAAATATCTGGCAAATGGATTTAAAGAAACTAAGTTACATTGTTTTGAAAATGTTTTAAACTATCACACAATCATTAATTTGTCGACTGGGGCCCAAATGACACAAGACAAGAACGTTTATTACTAGTTCACAATATAAAGCTTAAAACTTAAGAAAGGTAAACAAATACACGCACGTGATATGCCCAGTAGCAAAAGTTTCCTCACCAATTTAGTAATTAGGAATTTATGTACGACTGAAATATTTTGGAACAGGTTTACTATTGTAGTAACAGCTACTCGTGTAAAATACAAACTTGCATTTACTAAGGAAGATAAAATTACTGTAAAATATAATATTTTTCTTTTTTAAGTCATCCATTGTTTTTAAGTTATTAAATTAACATATAAGATAAAAAATTATCTGCATCTACTGCTACCATGCAGAAAATTCATAAAGAAAAAAATAGTTAGAAAATAAATAATTAAAACTAAATAAAATAAAATAAAATAAAATAAAATAAAATAAAATAAAATAAAAGCGCTTTATTGCCAAGCCTATTAAAGAAATAAATTTAAAAAACGTGTTTGTTTTACTGCATTTAGGTAGTATCGAGGTTGTGGTCATTTGACTGGTTAAGTGTCTTAAGGATGGGAGAGACAGAAAAGTTCAGCTCTTTAAGCTGGTAGACGTGAGGTGACGGGATTAAACCCTGGTACGTTTGTTGGCTTGGTTGTTTTGAATTTTCCGTGTTTTTCTCCAAAACCTGCTAAAATATTGACTAGGTCTTTTTAGAAAGACCCCCATGGAGGGCACTAATCGCAGGTTTGTGTCCTTAATGCAGTCAGTTGGCCTTACACCAACACTTAGAATATGGAAAGCTCTTAACGGCTAGGCAAACAGACGCTGTCTGTGTTTTAACTTGTCACTTTCCGTCTACCAGTTCTGAAAGCATCGCCGCATCTGGGATTTAGAAGAAACAAGGAATATGGAAGTTCTTGGTATATTTATAAACAGCTTAAAACTTCACACGCCACTCGCGAGTAAAATGTTGGAATTTTCCACCCTGACCTAGTGGTTTTAAAAAAAAAAAAATAGATTTTTTGCCACACATCTCAGAATAATAATAAAAAAAAAATATTTACATACAAAGGAAAAAAGTTAAAGTACCCCATAATACATAAATTTATATACTATATATATATATATATATATATATATATATATGTATGAATTGAATTTATGATATTGTTCAGTGTACGTTTTTGGTAATTTTGTTCTTACAATCTTTTTACAAGTTTTTCACAACCTTTTATAAGTTTTTATATTTATATATTATGGTATATTTTAATTTTTTTTCTGGCAAGATGTAAGGTGCTAAGCTAAATCTAGTTTTTACGAGTAGCTTTTGAAAGATCTTACGGCTGTATTTACCAATAACTTCAACTCCCGGTTGAAAACGAAAACTTGAAAAGTGTATAAAACCAGGGTGCTACTTTTCAGCCAAAATTTGATGATGCCTTCCTTCTGCCATCTAGCGGAATTATTATTTTTAGATTTTTTAGCTGAAAATAACCAACAAACAATTATGTAAAATCTATGACTCTAAATGCCCAAAATTTGTTGGAAAGCTGCACCCTGACTTTAGACTTTTTTTTTCTGTGTTACACCGGGACTTAAAGCTAATGCTGAATACATCCGTTAATGTTTCTACACTGCATTGAGAGGCTTCCCTGACAATGGCCTCAATGTCTTTTGGTTTAATTAATATTTTCTGACTGCATTAAATTTTAAGTTTTTTGTCTGCTTTCATTTTAATTTCACAATGTACACTAAGCGACAAAGAAAAAAAAAAAAAAAAAGCCGCACTTGGATATCTTCATTTTTGCCTTCTATAACCGCCAATTTAACGTTTAAAAAGCAAATTTTCAAACAGATTTTATCATGTTGCCCTCCACAGACACTTTAGCTTTGAGTCCAGTGTTAAAAACAAAATACAATTGTCAGGAAAACTGTAATTTTAGATATTATTTCAAAAATGGTAAGAATAAGGAAGTTAACGAGGCCACAAAAAATATTGATTTTTGAATGAAAATCAAAAAATATTTTAATACGTGAGATGGCAAAATAATTAAATTATAACGAAATATCGGTAAAAGGGTTTTTAGCCAGATATAATCTTTTTTGGCCGTTTAAACTGGAAATTTGGTTTCAGGCTGCCATGTTGCTCATCCAAGAGAGACGACCGTAAGTTAAAAAGCCATTGCTTATAAAATCGGTTTGTATTACATTTAGAACATAAAAGAAATTCAGAATAAGTGTTTAGCAGCATAATTTCTTTAACTACAGTACAGGAACTATTAAACAAAGCAGGTTTAAATGATAGAAAATTTGAAAAAATTCTATTCTCAGTGAAGAGAATTAAGAAAGCAAGACCTCAGATGGCTAAAAAAATTAAAAAATAATTAGTTAATTATTGGGCTGAACTGGTTCTCTTTGTTGAGTCAAGTTTAACTTATTTCGAGCTAAAGAAAACAAGCAGATCTGACAACGAAAATATGACCGACTTCATGAAAATCGCACTTTTAAAACAGTGACACATTCTCCGTACATTATGGTACGGAGGTGCATAACTTTTAAAAGAGTCGGGCAAATTTTTATGCTCAAGGGATCAATTAACTGGAAATAAAACACAATCTTCATAAAGTGGCGTACGACTGACTATTTTGGAGGTATCTTGGACATTTCCGCAAACAGCATTTCAAGATGATAATGCACCTTACTACACGGCGTCTTTGGTAAGTTTATTCACTTCAATTTGTCAAAATTCCCTATCCATTCCCATGAGAACCTATAATTCTGTTAATAATCGTATCTTTTTTCACTTTAAGTTAAACCACACAAAGGATATAGTAGAATTTCTTCTTTACCAGACATGGAAATAGTCCTAATCGCGATCCGCTCGAAAATGTTTCGTCTATAAAAAAGCGGGGGAGAGGGGAGAGAATTCGAAATTTGCAGTCTATAACTCTACCAGAACTAGAAAAAATTATTTGAGATACTTGGCACATTGAAATTTCTGAGATTTATATTAAAACACTGTATAAACTATAAAACTATGCCATTGCACATAAATAGTTTTATTTCATATATTAAAATATAACTTGTTTATTTCATATAATAAATCGTAATAGAATACAAAGTGTATGGTTATTGCATTATGTTCAAAGAGAAAGTTTTATGCATATCTTTAAAAAGTACTTCGTAGAGTGCAATAAAGCGAATTATTAAATAAAAAATATACATAGGTATCATCTCATCCCTTTGGTATTATGCAAACAAGACAGTTTTATTTGTTTCAAGCATTAATTTTAAAGTTATTACAAATAAAAAAGATATAAGTCACTTTTTTTGCAGTGCGGCTTTTTTTTTTTTCTTTTTTTTTTTTTTGTCGCTTAGTGTATATATATATTATAATAACAATAAGAATGAGAACGAAAAATAAACAGATGAATAATTTTCCAGACTATATATATATATATTTATATAGCTTTAAATATTGACTCTCTTTCAATTCTTTTTTTTTTTCCCTCCCTTCTTTATTTATTTATTTATTTTTTTTTTTTTTTTAAAGAACTGGAGAGGGGGATTAATAAATTAAATTTGACAAGTGTGATTGACTTTTCCAAGAAAATACGAGTTTCTTGACGGCAAAAATTAATCTATCTTCTAAAGTTAAAATTATTAATTAAGAGTATTTATAAAGCAGTTTTTACAAACAGATTATTTTAGTAAAATCTAGTTTTGTGTTTAATTAGGCAACTTACGTCCTTTACCGATGGCGAAGTTAAATATATGGAAACCTTGCAAATGGTACGAAGAATGCCAGTTAGATAGAAGTATTTAAAAATAAATAAATAAATAAAATAAGGGACAAAATGCTAGATTAATTTTACTACTAACTTAAATATATATATATATATATTTAAGTTTAATAGAAACTACCGAGTCTTATAATTAAATAGGTTTTTTTTTTATTATTTTTATTAATTTTTTAAATGAAAGACTTGCATTTCTTGCGCTTAATAATAATAAAAAATAAATAAATAAAAATTTATAGAAAAATATTTTGCATATGAAATTAAAAGAAGCGACATTTCTTTAAAAATAAATAAATAAATAAATAAATAAAATAAAAATGAATGAATGAATTAAAAAAAAAAAATGACAATAACAATAATAATTAAAAAAAATATATATATTTAAAGCATTTCAAAAAATATTAAAAGAAAATTCAGCAGACATGTAAGAAACATCAACAAATCACGAAAGGATTTCGGCAAGGATTTACAAAATAATGCCAGCAATATTAATTATTAATGGAACTTTCGATGATAGGTCTTTTTCCATTAAATATTAAAATGAACACAAGAAAAACAACAAACGTGCCCTTTTCATGTGATAGAATCTGCAAGCCCCCAGTAAAAGTACAAAGGATTAAAAGAAAAGTACTCGGAAAGCTCGGGTTATTACTTGAAGCTTAATATGAACAAAAACAACTCGTGCTGCCATTCCTGAAAAAATAAATTCTTAATTATTGTTAATGAACAAATTCATTTGCTATAAGAAGATGATGATGCAAGTTTAATTACATGTGCGATAAAGAAAAGTATTTTTACTGTTGGGAGAAATAGAATTAGAGGAAATCCGCCTTGATTGCTGGTTATAAAAAATACTGCTTTTTCATCAGGTTACGAAAATAACAATTTTCAGAAAGAAACGGTAGTTTTTCTCATTTCAGTGCAGCGGATTTAAAAGGAATTTTCTGGCACGTGTTTAGGTGTTTTAATTAGTTAACAGAGCGTTAAGGGAAAAAAAAAGAGAAGAATTTGAAAGTTTGAGAAAGTTTACGCTTCTTATTTTTTTTTTTTTTTTTTCCCGAGTCAAAAATTTTCTTTTTGTTTCTGAAAGTGATTAATATTGTCTGAGAAACAATAAATTCTTAAGTTTAATTAGCTATTAAGTATTTAAAGCTAATCTATAATGTATATATAAAAAAAAGTTATTGCATCTCGTGTCTCATTTTATTTATGAATGGGTAGCTTTTATAATAATTCAAACCTAAAATGTTTTTTAAAAGAATTTTCGAAATAGAGCCAGAAATTTTAATATTTTAATTCAAATTTTAAATTTTTAAACAATTTTGTTATTATTTTTTATATTTTATTTATAATAATAATAATAATAATAATAATAATAATAATAAAATGGGGTTAAATGTCAAACATGCTGCTTTCCTGTGCTTCAGAACTTTTCCAGTAAGCTTATGTATATGTACACGATTAGGTTCCTTGATATAACTGATACTTTTAGCTTAGTAGATAACTTAAACCATGATGGATAACTACACTTTTTACTACATATTATACACATGTTAGTCACTTTCTTCTTGTACAAAATTCACAATGTAGAGAACGGAACACATATAAAACATGTGTTAGATATGAAAAAGGGAAAGAAAATTATGCCCTTATTGAAAACAGTTTTTTGGCTTTTTTAATTGAGTTTCACCTAACAATCCTTTTGTTCTAGAGACAGGTTTATAAATACCCGAATTTTCAAATTTTTCTTTCTTTTCAAGGAATTCTTCAAAGAAAAGAAAAATAATAATAAAAATTTTCGTTCATTATAGAACTAAAGTGTCAGTACTCTTCTAAATTTATGCATTTAAGTATGAAACAGTGCAAAAAGTTAGCTTCATGCTATGTCCTTTTTCTCTTTCTTGGTGTAATTGCTTTTTACAGACATATTTACAGTGTTCGACGCCAGTTAAAAAAAAAAAAAAGTTTTAGTATAGGACTCCTTTGGCGAAATTTGAAATTTGGCATCGAAGTAACTCGAACGTTTCTCGCAAAGGTCTTTACTAGCGCAATTATGTTATCCGCATTTTAATTTATTAAAAACAATTTACAACAAAAAAGTTACTATATATATTGCATCCTTAAATTATCAACTCAAATTTAAACCTAATTATCTTGTTTCTTTTATTTCATTTTGTACGCGCTTTTTATTTCCTAATTCAAAATTATAAAAAAAAAAAAAAAAAAAAAAACTTTATGATAGTGTTTGTTTCGATACTGATTACTATTAATTTTCTTTTCTTTTCTTTTTCTTTCAAAAAAGAAAAAAAAAAAATGATTTTGATGAAATTTTGGCTAAAGCAGAATTTAGTTTAAGACGGAGAATTATTAGTTTTTTTTTTTTTTTCTTTTTTCAAATTGTAACATTGTTTTCAAATTATTCAATTACATTTTCAATAAATTTTAGATTTCGACAAATGTCCAACTGTCGTAAAACTGGTATCGTAAAGATCCGCAGATTGAGACTAATATTCCTCAATCCTAATAATAATAATAATAAACAATATCTTTCTACATTTTGGAATTTGATTTCTATTTTTAGTGGTATCGCAAAGATATCGAAATGCTTTATAATATCCAATTTGCCTAAAATTTATATATACAGTAAGACCCCGCTTAACGCGGGGGATACGTTCCATCAAAGTAGAGCGTAATGCGAAACAGCGAGCGCACAATTTCAGGGAATCCCCGTACTGCTGCGAGCAATTTCGGGGAATCCACAGGAGAAATAAAAGAGCGCTAAACCGGAACAGCGCTAAATGAAACAGCGTTAAGCGGGGGTCTTACTGTATATATATTCTCTTACCAATATAATGGTAGAGAAGTCGTTGATTCAAGATCAAATTTTCGAAATTGAGAATTTACTTTATTTAGACATTTTGAGGTGACATGAATCAAAAATTAAGGTTTTTAACCTTTAATTTTTATAAATGTATGTACTATACGTAAGACTGCTCACTTACTCTTACGATTTTTCCATCCCTAGTCACCAAATCCCACGTAAGTCTATGGCGAAATTTGTTCATATAATTACTCGTTACCTAAGCGATATTTTTAAATTACGTTTTCACATTCAGAAACACCATAACCATTAGATAATAATAATAATATCCGTTTTAAAATAATTCAATTTTTAAAATTTTAATATTTCGTTTTACAGATAAAAAAGGAGCAAATGCATTTAGTGAAAATTCATATTTTTGAACTCAAAATTGAAAAAAAAAAATAAATAAATAAATAAATAAATAAATTTTTCAAAAAGGAGTACTAATTTAGCAGTACTAATTTAGCAGTTGTATATTTTCAGAATGGAAAAACGGAATTTAAAAATCACAGTTAGATAATGTGTAATTCTATAAACAATTTTACCCATAGAATAACATTGGCTTTAATAGACATCTGTGATGTACCCCTTTAATCGAGAAATTAGGGAGTTCGGCAGCTCCCATCACACAGAAATATATGTCTAATAAAACTGTTTCCAAAAAATATTTTCAACTTTTTAAAAGTATGCTTCTATACAGTACTTGTCTCTTAATTTGTATTATGTTACCATTTTATTTAAATGTAGGGTAAGAGAAAATCATGTGAAAGGCTCAAAAAATTATTTTCAATAACTGAAAGTTGTATGTAGGACATAATAGATATCACAATATTTTAAAAAACTGCTTGAACAATTAATAAATTTGCATTGACATTGATTTCTATAAATATAACAGAAATAAACGAGCGAAACAAACGAATGAATATTTAGCCAATCTAAAGCAACTAATAAATATCTTTTGATATAGGAGTTGTACAAATGTGTGTATATATAGTAAAAAAAAAAGTGTATATATATATATGTATATATATATATTGTACAAATGTGTAATCAAAATTGTATATATATATATATATATATATATATATATATATATATACATTGATATATATCATATTTCCACACGACAATGTAGAAACCAAGACACAAATCGTTACATATATTAACATATAATACAATATTGTCTAATGTAGATAAATGTCAATCGTTTTCCTCATATTGTGTGGATAAGCCCTTACGTTTAAAATAGTATGACTACATTTTTTTCCTATATTTGAATTTCTTTTATGGATAATCCTTTCTAACTTTCATTTATATATATATATATATATATATATATATATATATATATATATATATACCTAATTCATTTCTCCATATTCCATTTCAACACTTTTATCAGCAATTTTCCCTTAATTTTCAATTTTTTTCTTTTAAGTTGATTAGAGTAGAAAACATATTTAGTCGTATTAGGGCGAGTCGTATTAAATCCGACGGTATAAAATGGATTGTCACCGTGTTTTGAGTTATCCTTAAAGTTTCAAATGTCTAGCTAGTCGGGAAGTTAGTGAAAAATCGATTGTAAGCTTTGTACTGGTAACGATGTCGAAGGCAGCAGGAACCCGGAACAGTTGGTTAAAAATATTTAAAAAATGCATTTTCACCGTGTTCTAAACTATCCTGAAAGTTTCAAATATCTAGCTAGTCGGGAAGTTAGTGAAAAATTGATTGCAAGTTTTGTACTGGCAACGATGTCGAAGGCAGCAGGAACCCGAAACAGTTGGTTAAAAATATTAAAAAAATGCATTTTCACCGTGTTCTCAACTATTCTGAAGGTTTCAAATGTCTAGCTAGTTGGGAAGATAGTTAAATAGATTTTCTGCTGAATTATATAAACGCTTTCGAAGGTAGTAGGGACCTGAAACAGTTGACTAAAAGTATTAAAAAAAAGTATTCTCACCGTGTTTTGAGCTAACCTGAAAGTTTCAAATGTCTAGAGCTATTCGGAAAGTTAGTGAAAAATCGATTACAAGCTTTGTACTGATAACGCTGCCGAAGGCAGCAGGAACCCGAAACTGTTGGCTAAAGGTATTTAAAAAATGCATTTTCACCGTGTTCTGAAGCATTCTGAAAGTTTCAAATGTCTAGTTAGTCGGGAAGTTAGTTAAAAATCGATTGCAAGATTTGTACTGGACAAAAAAACATACGAACAAACAAACAAGAATCGAAATTAATAAAAACATGGTAAAAAGCACCTAAGCAAATCTTTTGTTTTCTAAGTAATAATTATAAAATTCTTCACAAAGCAAAATTTAATTTAGCATGACAAGTCTTATTTCAATCTATTCTTCCACATAAAGGCATGCTCTAACTGTGTTTTTGTGTTTCATTTCCTTGCAGCGGTTACTTTATTCATTTCTTAAAATGTTTGTGGTATAGTTTTAGCAGAGGAGTCCTTTGGTGTTTATTAAATTTTTGTTATCAATCTGGCGATGAGTTGGGTTGAGTTTTGGGAATTAAGGCCGATTGACTGCACGAGGGTCCTGAACCTGAGGGGAGTGCCCTCTGTGGGGGGGGGGGGTCTTTCTATGGGGTCTTAGACCGTATTTATGCAAGTTTAAGATAAAACCACGGAAAGCACCCAACGGCTAGACCGACGAGCACGACCTGGGGTCGAACCAGGAATCTCGCGTCTACCAGCTTTGAGCGCAGAACCGCTCGGCTGCTGCTTGTGGCCCTCAATCAGGCGATGAATTAAAATAACTATCAATGAGAAACATCCGAGCTACTTCGGTAACAAATTTCAAATTTTGGCCAAGTTGTTCTATACTAAAACTGTTCCATTTATTTAGTATTATTTTTCTCAATTTTAATTTAGCTATTAAAAAAAAAAAAAAATTGCATGTTTAGTTTTTTTGGTATGAAAGAAAATCTATTTACATATTTACTTACTTTTTTTTTTTTTTTTTTTGCACATGAATCATAGAATCATTTAGTATATAGTTTTTATAGTTTTAATAAATTCTTAATAATCAAATTTACGTCTTAAAATTTATTTACTTTTAGAATTTTCCATTTATTTCATAAAATTTAAGGCTTTTCTGTTTATTTTCATTTTTTACAAATCGCCATCATTATTTTTATAAATGTAATTTTCAGAAATTTTTAAAATGTTAATTGATAAATATTTTCAAATAAATTTTTTAGTAACTAATGATGTTATATACTTCTGAAATCATAATAAATACATGCAAGTTAACGTTACTTTTATTTCTTTAACAGATATAAATAATAATACATAACATAAATTGTTCTATACTAAAGGTATTCCATTTCTTTAGCAGAAGTTTTCTCAATTTTATTTTAATTATTTAAATATATATATATATATTTGCACGTTCATTTTTCCAACATAAAAAGAAATATATTTACTTCTTATTTATTTATTTTTTTCATCGATTTGTTTTTCTTTTAAGTTATTAATTTTAAAGTAACAGATTATGATGGGATTTTTGAGTTTTTATTTAATATTTTTTTAACCAATTACCTGATTAAACTAAAACATATGTCTTTAGCTAGATTTTGTCATGATAAATTTGTGTACCAATTTTTGATAAATTTTAATAATCCGGACCTATAAAATGACAAACTTCCAGGTTTATATATTTACACAAAAACAAAAAAACTTGCACTTCATCCAAGGTGATAGATAAAAACTGGTAACAACTGCAAAATCTTTGTTTGAACGAAAGAATACGACATGTCGTACTTAATAATAATGATAATAAAATGTTCAAATTGCACGTTTTTATTTCAAAGTTTTTTAAAAAGCTATTTCGTCTTGTTAATGAATGTAATCCAATATTGAACCTTAAATATAATTATTTACATTATTCATAAAAATATTCCAAAAAACAAAATACAATGCATATGATTGTGTATATTTTTATAAAAATTTTAAATTATTGTTGTACAATAAAACAACAACAGCAAGAATAAGAAGTGGGAGTTGGTGTTGTTTAAATGCAGTTTTAATACAAGAATTTCAGAAAAAATTTTCATATGTCTCAGTCTTCTTGCTTTACATAAAAATATTACTTTTCAGTACTTTTTCATAAATTTTCATTCATTTTTTTAGAAAGCGACGTTTCTAAAAAAAATGCTAATTTAGAAATATACAACGTCATCATTATCATAAAAACAGGACAAATGATTTCAGTGTTACTTTATCCCTTTTCTTTTTCAAAATCCTTTCTAAGTCTACTTCAACCCCCCGTGCCTCACTACAAGCCTCACATTTGCAACTTCACTCCTGATCCACTTCTTCATTAGCCCCGATCTGGAGAAGTCCAAGGAACATATACTAAAGCTTACGTATCTCGAAATAAAAGTCAGATTCATACAGATGCATTTAAATTTAAGACTGAACAAAGTCGAAAAAAGTATTGCCAATGCGAAAATTACAAAAACTGTAACGCTGACTCAATGACAAAGAAATCTAAAAAGCGACGAAACTAATATTATGCATTAAAAAAGCTGAGATGAAAAAATTATATTCTTCTTCGAATAAAGAAATTATTTTAATGCGCCATGAAGGAATAAAATGAATAAGAATTGCTTAAAAAGTTATTTGTTGTTTGTAACAAGGGACAGTAAAACAGCAACATGTTCTTATTTAATCTGGATTGCGTTTTTCTCCTCAAAAATTAACGGAAGATGTGTCAAAATTAAGGTGAATATAAATGTATAGCAGTGCCAAGAGAGCTATAGAAATTATGTAAAATTTACTTGCAGGAAATTAGCTTTTTCTAGCTTGCAATTTTGTTTTTTTGGGAAGATCAAAGAAAATGAGTCGCTGCAAGATGCGTTAATATAAAGCTTAAAATTTCACCAATACCAGAGGAAAAAAAAAAAAAAAAAAAAAAAAAGAATTTTTAAAATTTTTGAAAAGACATTTTTTCTATGTATATTTAATGCAAATGTTTCTAAACAAAGGTAAAGATGTTAATTTTTTTTTTTTTTTTTTTTTTTTAAGAATAAAATTTTGAAGCTTTTGCTACGTAATTCAGCTCTTTTTTTTTTTTTTTTTTTTCAGCATTCAAACAAGTATTCTTGTTGCGAAACATAAGATAATTAGAGTATACACTAAAACTCCAAAATTATAAAAAATAAGTTAAAAATATCATTTCCATTTGCGCCAGTATTACAGAACTAGAAAGTACACAATAAGTAATATATTAAACATTGTACATAAAATTAATTGAAATATATATTGCACTGCTGTAATTTTTACTATGGGAAGATGGTCTGAAATGGTCCCTTTAAGAAGAAAACTTGTGTAAAATGTGTAACATAAATGTTTAAATAAAACTTTGGCCCTTTACTATTATGATTTACACTATATTTTGTATTAAAAACTAATTTAATGGTATTTTAAACACAAATTGAGTAATGAAAAAAATAAATTTTTGAAAAAGCGTCCAAAGGATCTTTTACCCTCAGCATAGGGCAAAATGATCCTTCGTTTTAGAATAACTGTAAATTATTTTTTATCGACAAAATAAAGAATATAAAAGTAACTACGACAGCACACAATTAAGTAAAATAAGTTTTACAATGAAATATCATACATAAATTTATTTTATGAAAATTTTAAAATAAATGTGTCACAAATGATTTTGAAAAGAAAACAATAAAACGGAATATTTGAAAATTATGATCCAGAAATAATAAGATATAACAGACCCACAATAAAGCCAGAAATAAATTAAATATTGCATATTTCCGCCACATCCAAAAACTCGGGATATTTGTGCACATATCAAAAAGATACGCACTTGTTGCACAGGAGGAAAATAATTCATTGCAATAAATACACTTGTGTTCATCTTCTGAATGTGTATTGGTTTTTAAGCAACCCCCCCCCCCTTTATTTTTATTTATAGGAATAAGTCTTTGCTTTGACTTCATGCACTTTTTTTTGCTTGTTCTCGTTATTTTGTTTTTTGATTTAGCAGTTCTATTTTAGAATGCTATTCAGATACAATATATTGAAATCGCTTAAATACTGCCATTCTTTCCTCTTGACTTGGCACAACTAGTAGTACCTGGGAAGTCCTAGTCTAGAAAAAAACATAAGTGGATCATTTTAGGCCACTTACCCCGACTGTTAAAAGTCAAATTAAAAAAGCAACTTTTTTTTTTTTTTTTTTTTTTTTTCATTTTAAATATTTTTACTTTATAAAATAAACTGAGTAGTATATCTTACTAACAAATGTAAAATTTAGACTGTATCTTTTAAAAATATTCTACATATCGCAGAATATGCAAGACATCTAACAATAAACGTATACAAAAGTATCCACTAATAAACATATACAAATATATACACTAAAAATAGCTATTTTAAGAACACAAAATAAAACAATGCATGTAAATATCAGGATATATTTCATAAACGTAAATAAAGCAGGAAGTTACAAAAATATAATAATTAGTTTTCTGTTTTATTTCAATTTATAACTTAGTATTAATGATTATTCAAAAAAAAAAAAAAAAAAAAAAAAAATTCTTTTCTTTGTATTGCTTAGGTAGATTTAATTTAGCCTTCTTGGCATTTATCATACATTTATTTATTAACCGGAAGAGAGGTGTCTATTCGGGAACATTCGTAGAATATTTACACTTCTTTCCCGGAATTCTTGAGCATGTCAGGATTCGTGGATGAGAATTTCCCGACAGGCAAGTTACACACCGTAGAAACAACGCAGTACCTTTAGAAATAGTTTTGCTAGACCACACCACAGAGCGTAACAAGAGGCAAGTAAGAAGTATCTGGTATCACGAGAGAACTTAGTGCAAGGAAACAATATTTTCATTGCCGAATATTGGCCTAATACGACATTGGGTAGGATGTGCAGAAGAAGGAGTTGAAAAAGACAACGATTGCAGCACTCCCCAACACGAGCCATGGGCAAGAGCTAACAACAGCTAAGAGCTAAAGCGAGCATTGGACAAACCACTTTGTCCAAGAGAGCTGCAACCAAACACTCCAGAATTTGAACTTATAAGCTATTACAGAGAATTCTTTGAACGTAAATTAAAGGAAGCTGGAAATATGTATACTATTGATCTGATAGGATTAGGTTTTGGATATTGCTGCTCCTTTTAACTGTAAGAAAGAAGGATTTTTGCAAAAGGGACTTTAACTTGATAAGGATTTAAAGGAGAGAGAGAGAGAAAAAAAATCTGATATTTTATTATCATCCTCCCACCCTCCCTCCTTTTTTTTTTCTCTTTAGTGGCTCTACCCTTATAGATCTTAGACACACAGTCCAATTTTCCTTATTTATTTATTTATATTTTTTAAGATTTTTTCCTTTCTATTTAATTATTTATTTTGGTGTTTATGTACACACAAATTTTAGACAGAGTGCGTTTTTTTTTTTTTTTTTTTTTTTTTTTTTTTGTGGTGGTGGTGGTGTGTGTGTGTGTGGGGGGGGGGGGAGACTTGGGTGACGACCATTTGCCTTTCGTTGAACATATCGTATTGTCGAATGATAGCGGAAATTTACAAATGGTTATCGATTTGAATAACCATAACTCAAAAATGTTTTAAACGGTATTGTGACTATTAATGACAAAATGCTTAATATGACGATTAAAACAAAATGGCCATCAGAACTATTGTGATAAAAGGGCATCATTAAAAATTACGATAAAACATCTATTAAAAGTGATATAGTAAAATCTATTTACATGTTATAAATATTTTTTCAGGAGGAAATGAATGAAGCAAATTTGGTGCACCATCTAATTAATGAAAGTTACCGATTTTTTTTTTTTTTTTTCTAAATAATATCTTTATGATCAGAATAGTCTAAGTTCCCCAGGGATCAAGTTATAAACCAACGTCATAGCTACGCTACAATAATCTTTGAAATTAAATAAAAAATTAATTTTGGTTTCCATATGTGCATTTCAGTCTAATAAAATTATATAAAAAGAGTCGTTTAAGAGAAAAAAAAAACATTATACAGCTGCAAAAAATATACCGAGAAAAATAAAAATAAATTTTATCAATGGTTTGTATGATTATTTGAGATTCATTCCTTGATTAAAGTAATAAATTAAATTTACAAAATTCATCATTTTTTTTTCAGAGAAAATCTCATTTAAAAAATTTATTTCAATCAGTGTATAACATAATTATTACGATCGCAGTGCTAAATTATCAAGGGGAAATAAATGTGTGAAAAGAGAGTGTTGTGCTGGCACGGACTCACTAGTTTTTTAATAAAACTGAAAATGACCGAAAAAAAAGAGAGGACATTCTAGAAAGGAAGAGTTCAATAATTAAAATTACGGTAAAGAAAAATTTTCAAATCACAATACTTTTTGTCCTTCAGTACTAATTTAGTTTACCTTTTTTAGGTTAATTTCTATAACGACATACACTGGTGTTTTTTATTCTGTTAAAAATAACTTCCTTTGGAAAAAAATGTGAATCAAACAACAAGCTTCAGTACTAGTATCGTAAAGTTAATTTCGGGAATAAAGAAATTCCCTTCCGAACTTTTTCTTTTTCTTTATCCTTGTGTACCGTAAGATGGCAGCACAAGAATAAAGCTATTCCCTTTGTAGTAATTTATGTCACTCTCTCGAATCACGATATTCCTCAACTTTTATTTTGAATTTTTGAAAGTGCTGAAAGTAATAACATTTCAAATGAAATGATATTGTCAGATTTCGGATTCAACGGTTGGTAAAAAATGATAATGCTAAATACAAATGCCTTGTTTTCACGCTTGCAAATGATTTATTAGGATTTAAATTATGTATTAAATTTTAAGATTTCAGTGGATGCTGCAATTTACCGAAATGGATTGCTCCCGATCGGACCTTCGGCTGAATGAAAAAATATCGACGAGCACACTATTTGATAAAGAACTTATTTTACGATTTATAAAATTTAAATTAAAATTTATTTCTTTCGTTTTAAAGAAGTCTATTATTCTTGTCCAATGTATTTTTAAATAAAGTAACATTCGAAACTATAAAACATTTATATATGAAAACATATGATTGTGGAAAAATCGGAAAAATTATTATTTAGCGGGTCATTCAGTTAATTTGAAATCTAGTTAAAGGCCCGCTTCACTCACCGCCGCCGGAAGCCGAAGCTAATGTTATTCTATGGGAAATTTTTCTTTACAAATAACTTATTAACTATTACATATTTTTAAAATCTGTTTTCACATTCTGAAAATTCCCAGCTGTTAAATTGGCGAACCTTTTAAAAAAAATTATTTTTTAAATTTTTTATATTTTATTTTGAAGCTGCAAAATATGAATTTTCCATATGTGAAAATTTTCATTTTTCATTTTGCAATTTCAAAATAAAATATTAAAAATTTAAAAAATACATTTTTAAAAAAGGTCCGTCAATTTAACAGTTGGGAATTTTCTGAATGTGAAAATAGAATTTAAAAATGTGTATTAGTTAATAAGTTATTTGTAAAGAAACTTTCCCCATAGAATAACATTGGTTCGGGCTTCCGGCGACGGTGAGTGAAGAGGGCCGTTAAGACAAGTAATTATCTACTCTACTATAGGAAAAGAAGTTGAAGAGATGCAAGTTAAAAAGGTTTAAAAGTATATTCCATGTATGATTTAGTTTTAAACATACATCAGTTGGCTTCAATTTTCCATCTTGTTGCAGATTTTAATTTCTTTTTCAGAGGGGTGGGGGTGGGGGGAATGCTCTCTCTATTCCCCCCCCCCCCCCCGTTTAAGGAAAGTTATTTAACAAGAAAGAAATAACAATTGCCAAAAATAAATTATAAAACACTTTCAAATATAGTAAAAAAAATTGTTAAAATGTCTCCGCCGTGATCAATTAGATGTTATATACTACACTCATTATTTAGAAATACCAGCAAAATAACATACAGCAATTTTAATGCACATGCAAAGAACTCTCTTTTCATTTTTGAAACAGTAATAAAATGTTTATCATTTTAAGAAATTTTTAAAACACTGAAAATAAATTAAATATTTAACGGTAATATATTTAGCTTTTTTTGAAAAATTGTATTGCTCATTTCTACATGATTTATGCATCGGATAATACACTCATGTTATTGTACACTTCGAAAACGCACATGACTGAGGGAAAAATTTCAATTGTAACAACCTCAAAACAATATTAATTTTGAACATTTTATAAAACTTTACATAGTTACAGACTATTTTGTTAGGGAAGATTTTGTAGTCTAAACTCCCAATCCATGTATGAACAGTTATAGTATGATATATGGTATTTAGTATCCATTTGATGACATCGTCATTAGACATATGTACAAGAATTACTTCCTGTGTATACATATTGAATGAAAGACTTTGGATGGTCCGGTAAAATAATAACGAAAATTAAGGTACGATAGTTTTTTTCCTTTCTAATTCTACAGAAGCACATTTTAGCCGCTTTCAACAAACAATCAGCTTCTTCACAAGTCTTGAAAATTCTCGAAGTAGCAAACTTCCAATAGGTAGCACCTGTAGTGTTCTCAAGACATATGTTGCTTGTTGCTTTAAACAATTTTAATATTAATAAATATCACCAGCCTGTTCGAATATCGTGAAGAATCTGACCGTGCAAACTCTCGCTTCTTGGAAAATTCAGTCTGATATGCAGCATAATAGAATTAGAACTAACTTACTACCATAAATCAAAATATTAGCACTTAAATTAAATTATTTCTTATTGGCAAACTTCAGTTATATATAGGATGTGTGCATTAAAAAAAAAACTTGAATGTTGTAGCCACCACATGAAAGTATTATTTTTGGGTCAAATTTTCGAAAGCGAGTTTTGTTATATTTACACGTTTTGAGGTCCCTTGAATCCGAAAATCCTGTTTTAGCGGTTGGTCTGTGTGTGTGTCTTTCTGTTATCAGCATATCTCAAGAACAAATGGTAGCATGAAGTCCAAACTTGGTATTCTAAATGTATATGATATAGGGATGCTACAATAAGCTTTTCGTTGAGATGAAGCAAATGGTTCGTGTACAGGGAAACCCAAGAGAATTGAAATATATTACGTCTAATTGCAGATAAGTACAGTTTAACAGCTGTAGACTATACTAAACCAAATGAAACGAAAATATATTTTTTTATATGCGTATAAACATGTTTCATATAGAATATGGTATAGAAATCCATCACTGTTTGTTTACAGGGTTACACAAAAGAACTAGTATAATGCGACAATACTTGAAAGTTGATGGAAGTGTATTTCAGGTTGTTCCGTGTGTTATTACTATAGGATTATATTTAGGCGCACCATTTGGTCTGTACATAATCTTCAAAAGATATACATGGCTGCAAATATTTAAGCGATAACATTCTTTTTTATTGTTAGTGAAAGTGCTTTACTATAATATTTTATCATGTCCTGGGAAGTTGCTCAGGAACTGAAATGAATTCTTCGTAGGCATATGGTAAATAATATATGTTTGAAAGCTAAATATTCATCGCTTGTTTTTTGCATATTAACATGTTTTGAGGCTTCCGGATTACCGAAGTCAAATTTTTAACATTTGATCCTTGTCTGTTAGAGTAACTTGAAAACGAATCATTTTAGGAGATCCAAATGTTGTATTTTCAAGTTAATATAAGTTTGTTGTTGGAAAAGTTTGATCAAGACTGATAAGTTTCAACGAATGTTGCGTGTGAAAGTTGTCTGAATAATTTTAAGTGAACTTTTAGTTTTAATAACAGATTTAAATTCTATATAAATGTATGTGCAGTAATGAAACGTGGGATTGAGGGGGAGGGGGGGCGGCAGCCCCCTCACACAGAACTAGTTATCATATAAAACTCCTCCAAAGCCTAATTTGAATTGTTTTAATATAGGGTTACATATCAGTTCTCGTTATCCTACCTCTTAATATCTAACTTATAGTATTAAATTTCGGGGTAAGAGAAAGTCGTGGGAGTGCACACCAGATTATTTTTAACAGAATGCAACTAAATTACAGTAATCGTCGTTTCTGATGTTTTCCTTAGAGCAATAATAACAGTACTTACTTTCATAGCTGAGATTAATAATTGCAGAGTGTTAGTGCAGCGGTTAAGGCTGATTGTGTGTAACAGAGAGATAGATCTGAGGAAATGACTTTCGAATACCCTTCCTGGGGAAGGTCGCAGTAGCAGGGTATTTCTAAAGCATACTAGTCCGGATTCACGTAAGACGAGTGAACTTAGGTTACAAATTCAGTTTTCAAAATGTATGTGATAGCATAAAGATTACATCCAACCTAATCCAACTTTAAATTTTACTAAACTGTTAGATATATATATATATATATATATAAATGATGGATATTTTAATTAAAACTGAATATATCTCAACTACGTGTACTTTGTGATGGGGAAGTTGATTGCTGATACGCGTTTGGTAACATAAAAATAACATCCCTTATTCAAGAAATTCAGAAAAAAATGGCCTTCTTCACTGAAAAAAAATCTGTTATTCAGTAAATTGTTTCTTAGCAAACTCGAACAGTGCTTTGTTTTATAGCGGTTCCCCACGTATAGTATTTTTTTTTACAGTACATTTTTTAGTACTTTCATAGTGCATTCGTATTTTTTTCTATAGTACTTTTTATAGTACCTTTGTAGTAGTAATAGTACATTTCTTTTATAGCAGCTGCATATAAGGGCGCTATAAAAAAAATTCTATCACTCGAACCTATATTTAGTCAAGCGGGTATTCATTATGATCCATTTTCATGTAAATAATACTAATTTATGTAATTAATACAATAAAACATATATATCAGAAAAGTATCTGAAAACCCTATGTGGGACAGTAAAAAATAAGTTCAGAAAATAATACAATATTCATTCGTCATTTGTTTTACAAAGCTAACAGATAATGCTAAATAATAAATTAAGAACAAGCTTCCGTATTTGTGCTAAATATTAGATAAAAATGTATGAAAAGTTCTCAATGAAAACTGACTATCGCAAAAAAAAAAAAAAAAAAAAAAAAAAAAAAAAATTATAGATTATATATGAATCACAAAATAACTTTATACTTAAAAATTAGCCCCTTTTAAGATTTATTTGTATACAATTGTTCAAGTGAAAAAATAATAAATCAATAATTATAATAGAAAATGATTTAATTTGTTTGTGAGAGCTGTTTCCAATGATAGTAAATAAGTTTTTGCAATAATAAAAAAAGCTTTTACAAACACATGAAAGTTGTCCCAGTGCACATATTCTTAAGCACAATACATTAAAAAGGATAAAACTGAATTAATTTTAACAAGTGAAAAAGCGACCAGGCTAGTTCTTGATATGACATGTCAGAGTTCTAACTAGTTAACTTACATACAATCCATATATATTTATTTGCCTTATTAATATTCCGGAATTGGAACCATCACCAACGGCGTATTTTAGTGGATATTTTTGGAAAATCAGTAAATGCTATCCCATTTACTAAAAATACAATGTTAGTGGTGGATTCTATTACATAGCATTAATCCTTAAGCTTTTATAGCTATGTTTATATTTATAATATGCGTATGATCTGTATCCTTACATGATCGAACTCTGCGCAGGGTAATTAAATTATAGACCAAGTTAGCACAGTGATTTTAGTACTGTCATGTTAGGTAACGATCCCCTGTTCGATTATTGTACTGATCACATATTACTCTTGTAAAAATTAATTTGGTTTTTCTTTAATAAAGTATAATAATGTATTTACAAAATTTATATAGCACTTATATGAGAATTCTTCTTCTTCTTTAAATAAATATATATTTTTAAATATAACTTATAACATTATTAAATGCATGATGTTAATACTAACAGTAAATATTATTACAAACATGTATTTCTGTTAGAAGTTATATCTGCAATCACTTATTTCAGCTATGCAGTTTTCTCTATCGATAATAACTTTTAATCTATCTTTAAAACATAATATTATAGATAAATGCACAGTACTTTTATGCAATGGACTTTAAAATTTATAAAGCTAAAAGCAAATCTTTATGACATTTGGCGCCATGGAAATGACCTCTCTTTTCTAACCTTGCTTCTGTTCTATTGCAATTACTCTCCTGCCTGTATAATTTAATCTATTGCACCCTTCCGTCAGACCTTTCAGCTAGCTGGACTTTACTTAAAGATATAATCGTTGCACTTTCCCCTAATTCCTTTCCTTTGAGTGAAATAGGTGGACCGCAAAATACCGTATCCGCAAGTCTTAATTACAGACGAACCGGAATGATTTAGAGTGGGACTGTAATTGCGGAGGATGTGGCAAGGGTCCGAATTTCTCAGCTGATGGAGTGGACAGCAAACCCACAAACTGTAAATTGCATTTCACTAGGAAAAGAGTTTATCACTATGTCCAGTTTCTAAGTTATTGGCGTTTTGTCACATAATTAAGGCAATTATGAAATGTCAAAGTTAGAAATGGATTCTCGAGAAATTATTAGTTGAATATGTTAACCTTTTCCTATTTGAATAAAAATTTCCGTAATATATGAATTGAAATATTTATAAATGAAAGTTGTTCCGTGTTCTTCATAACTGAAGCTGAAATAAATCCATGTAAAACAATATATATATATATATATTTTAATTTGCAGATTTTAATTGTGCACTAGCAGGCTTTTTGCTTGTCACGATATTTAAATGAATTAAAAAAAAAAAAAATCATTGAAAATGCTAACCTTATTTCTGGAGATAACATTTAATTTTATACTTTAAGATTTCTCTAACCCATACCGCTGTCTCTGGCTGTATTTTACTCCCCGACTGCATCAGAAATTTGACACTACTATAAGCGTATATATTTTATAAGTACGTTGTGCCGCTTATCTTGTTCTGGTTTTGGATATGTCCTCCTAAAACATGGTAGAAAAACTTCTTATGAATAGACCACTAATTTTACGTTTGGTTCAGTGGACCTATCTTTTGAAATAGCTGTTTCTTGTCATTTTTGCTTTCTTTTTATAATTCCTATGATTAATATGTCCTTTATACATTATTTTTCCATTGTATTAACTTTGAACAAATTAAAACTTTCTTTCCCAACATAACTTTTGTTTTTGCAGGTGGATATATTGTTACGAAAGGCACTGTGATTCAGAATTTTGGAATTAACATGATGGCAGATTTTCAAGTTGCTGAGTCAAGTTCATTAATAATTTGTTGAAGATCACTATATGGGATATGTATATATTGAAGCTCTTTTCACTAGTTCAATAGGGATAAATCTCTGCGTTATAAGTTCTATTTACATAGATAAAATGCTATTGACATCAAGGTTTGTGTGAATTTTTAGTTTGCAAAACATATGGATAAAAAAAAATAAATCTTGTTTATCTGATGAGGTAAACCTCTGAATTGTTAAAATTATTTCTTTATTTCCTGTTTAAAGTTGGATATTGTCACAAGAAAAGGCCATACGCTGTATTTTTTTGGCTTAATTAAGCTATACATTTTTCGAAATCTTGCGATATGGCAGCTCTTTTTCTGGAGGATTGGGTGTTCCCCGATGTCGAAGTACTTCTAGTTTTGAGCATTTTCCTAATTCCAATTCCAATTTAAAAATATCTTTGGTCCATTTTTCTTTTTTTTTAATTGAGGGTTTTTGAAGTCTAACTTTCTATAAATTTCAAACGAAAAATTCATTCTTTGATTTACGTGTGTAGGTCTGAAAAATAATCCTTAGCGTAATTTCTAATTTAGCCACTAATAAAGGCTTTAATCAATTATTTTAATGATAAGTAAGTGATATTAATAATTTATCTCCTGATTGCTAAATTTTACTCTGATTTAAAATTATATTTTGAATGTTGTTAGCATTAACAGTGTATCTCTTCAATGATAAATTTTATAATGATTTACAATTCTCAACATTACATATATGTATATATACATATGTAAAGCTCTAAGTATATCGGTTTAAAAATGTATTTTTGATGTAATTTTAAAATAGAAAAATAAGATGACGTATCCAGTTGCTCAATGAACTTATCCAAATAACTGTCATTTGAAAATAAGATGATGGATCTAGTTGCTCAACGAAATTATCCAAATTACTGCCATTTGGAAATAAGATGATGGATTCAGTTGCTCAACGAACTTATCCAAAATATTTCTACAGTAAATCCACTGTCCAATAATGGTTCAAATTGGTACTGTACATCGGAAGTTATCGTGAATACAAACTTTCAAGTGGCTGCCATTTTGGAACAAAATGGTGGATCAAACTAACGGATCAATTCAGCCAAAGTATTTCTAAGATAAATTAACTGTTCAAGTTTGGTTCGAATTAATTGCTTTGGAAGTAATCATAAATGACAAATATTCAAGTGGTCACCTCGCCATTTTGAATAAAGATTGCGGATCAAATTTATTAATAAACTTGTTTGAGACCCTCATATGACCTATATTGAATTTTAAGCAAATCCCTTCTTAAATATGTGTTTTACAATATGATAATTTAAATTTTCAAATGGCCGCAACTTGAAAACCGAATGGTGTATCAAGTTATCAACGAACTCATCCAAAATTCTTCTAAGATAATCCCACTGTTCAATCATAGTTAGAAATGATTCTGTTTTTCGGAACTTATTGTGATGAAAAATTTTCAAGTGATGGAATGATTTCAAATTACCAACTGGATTTAAGTGGACGCCATTTCCAAAAAAGATAGCGAATGATGTTGGTTATTAAACTTGACTGTGAACCTAATATTTACTGTGCATACATTGAATTTTAAGCAAATCCCTTCTTAAATATGTTTTTATGATGCGGGTTTGAAATATTCAAGTGGTCTATACTTGGAAAGAAAATAGCAGATCAAGTTGCCCAACGAATCATCCAAAATGCTTCTAAGATGAGCCCACTTTCAAATTATAGTTAGAAATGATTCTGTTTTTCGGAAGTTGTTGTGATGATAAATTTTCAAGTGACTGAATGATGTCAAATTGCCTCCTGGATTTAAGTGGATGCCATTTTCAAACAAGATGGCGTATGGAGTTGATTACTAATTTTGACTGTGAACCTAATGTTTACTATGCATACGTTGAATTTTAAGGCAATCCCTTCTTAAATATGTTTTTATGATGCGGGGTTGAAATATCCAAGTGGCCTATACTTGGAAAGAAAATAGCGGATCAAGTTACCCAACGAACTCATCGAAAATATGTCTAAGATTAGTCCACTGTCCAATTTTGATTCGAAGTTCGAATTTATTCAGTAATTTAGAAGTTGTCGTCTTGAGAAATTTTCAAGTGGCCGCTACTTTGAAACAAGATGGATGATTAGGTTGATTAACAAAATTGTTTGAAACCCTGGTATAGACCGTGCACCTATCGAACTTGCGTTTTTACGGTGTGAGTTTGAAATTTTCAAATAGTACTACTTAGAAACAAAATGACCAAGATGATCACCCAATGAACTCATCAAAAATATGTCTGTGATAAATCCACTACCCAACTTTGCTTTGAAACGATTCAGTAATTCGAAAGTTATTGAGATAACAAATTTATTATTGCATCAGGAGGCAGATCTCTAAAGAAACCTATCTAAACGTATCCTTTTGAAAAAATGAAATTTGTATGACTTGAGGCCGCAAGGAGTCCCGAGGTCTACCTATGATAGCTCATCTTTTGCATTCTTTCAAATCAAAAAACTTTGTAATTTAATGATTTCAGTGAAATTTTTCTGTATTAACGAGGTATTTAAGTATGATAGAGATTTTCACGAACTAAAATATCGGGGCCCTAGGAACTCTAACGACAAAATTAAAAAGGCAATGCGTGTTTTAAATTAGATATTTTTTAGGTAAATACGGTTTTCTTTATGTTGATATGGTTTTGATATAAATAAGTCGAGTTTGTATTACACGGGGGTGAGACGACTCAATGAAACTGTTTCGAAATATATATATTATTTTATAGCACATAATTTTGCAAACTAATGTGCTCAACGAAATTATTTTCTCTTCAAGATATTTCAGGATCTGCAGACATTTAAAACACATTGTACATAAAAGAAAATAATAATAACTCAGTTTATTTAATTTGACCAGAAAGAAAATAATTTCAATTTGGGAATGACCCCTAGAAAGAAGTGAAATTTCAGCATTAAATATCTTCGAAATTTCTTATAAGAACTTCGTTCAAATTTGTATTTAGGCTTATTTGAGACTCTAGACTCATGGATAATATGTGCGGACATAATATAGAAACGCCCCCCCCCCTCCCGAACTTTCCATTCCTAAGCTTATATAAAAAATACAAATTCCTGTAGATTGGTAAGCAATAATAAGATAATGAGGTAAATATATTTTTCTTTTCAGCGATTTATTTTTATTGGAGAGAAACGCATAAAAGTTTGAAATCAAATAAATAATAGTTTTCTTTTATTAATCTATCAAATAGTAACAGAACAGTTAAACATTCATGATTACATATTATTATTAATGATTATATTACAATAGACTAATACCTTATCTATAACTAGCAGGCTTTGCCTGCTTCGCTGGTCACTATATTTAAAAGAATTAAAAAAAAGAATCAATATTTTTTATACCGTTCTACAAATTAAATCTAAAAAAAAAATGTATTGAAATTGCTTAAAAACTTCGCTTCGTGCTCTCGCTGACTTCGGCAGAGACTTCTTCACCGCAACATCTTGGTACTGGATAATTTAATTTAATTTATAGAAATGTCAATAATACGGGGAAAACTGCATAACTGTCATTTTCTTTTTTATAATAAACAGAACGGAAAACGCATAACATTTTACATGGAGATATTTTGTATAATTAGACCAATTTAAAAAAATGCTTTTCCTTTTTTTCCCACTCGCATTACAAAAATATTTAATATAAAATTGGGAAAAATTGTGGAAAAACATTGAAACAGCTTGGACCTCTTGGCGGAATTTGAAATTTGGCACTGAAATAGCTCGGACGTTTCTCCCCAAAATGTTTACTTATGCATTTCCGATACCCATATCAACTCATCGCCAAAATGACAACAAAATTATAAATAATTATAAGAGAAAAAAAAAAAAGAGAGAGGGAAAAAAAAAAAAAAAAAAAAAAAACAGAAAAAGAATATATATACGATGTTTTTAAATTTTCTGTTGAATTTTATAGCTATAGAACCACATTAGCACTTTATCAATGCGTAGGAAATTTTAAAGTTATCATGACGTCAATTTTTGTGAGATGAATAATTTAATTTTTTACAATTTTTAAATGTTTAGGTTTAATTAAATGTTTTTATTTTTATGTCAAAAAAAAAAAAAAAAAAAAAAAAAAAACTCTTTTCTTTCGGGGGGGGGGGGCAACTATTAAATTTTAACTAACATTTATTTTTATATTTTAATTAATTAAAAGAAAACTTTGCAACGTAATATCTTTAATAACTTGATGTATATAGTGTCCACACAAAAAATGAACAATTTTTAGAGTTTTTTAAAAAGCATAACATCTAATGCAGTATCTTAAAAAAAAAAATATATCATCAGTTTTTACTAAAAGAAATGGCCAACTTTCATCACCAAAGTAGTTAAATCTAGACCAATAAAAAATAAGAGTGGTCCACCCAGATGTGTTCCCGACAAACTCTTTGCTTTATTTACATAGACAGATTATCTATGCGATATATTTCTTTACTTTCACTTGCGGCCGTATTCACCATTAATTTGTACTCTCGATTGAACACAAAAACTTGAAAAGCATCTAAAGACAAGTTGTAGCTTTCCAACAAAATTTGGCACGCTGCTTTTTGCCATATAGCGTCAAAGATTTCATATAATCTTTGATTGGTTATTTTCATCTAAAAAATCTGAAAATAAAGATGACGGAAGCAACACGTCAAATTTTACTGAAAAGTTGAACCCTGACTTTATTAGCTTTTCAAATTTTCAGGTTCATACAAGAGTTGAAATTATTGGTGAATACAGTCGTTAGTGTTTTCTTTGGAGAGCTAATTTGACCGTGTATGGTACTTACATTCTGAGGAGTAAGAACGGTTTTAATAATTTTTGTTGTGTTAACAGAAAATATCAAATTATAAATTTCGTGAAATTCGGCAAACATTTTATGTGATGAGCCAAGTTGGCAACCTTTAATTTAGATGATGTTTAGGAATTTATATATTTTAATAAATAACTTTTAGGCATCTGTAATTATGTGTAACAGCTATGTTGTGGTAATCATAAAACATTCTTTCAGATTGGTTTCTAAAAATTAAAGAGAAAACACAACAATATTGATTACTTAAAAATTTACATCTGGAATTTAATGAAATTAAATCAAAGTATAAAACACACAGTAAGGCTAGACACCAGACAATTATCATGTTTTAGAAAAGTAGCACATATATAAAATTAACAAATTGAATGTGTTCGTTTTGTATAAAAAAAAAGTGTCTTTAATATGGAGTATGATGAATTTTAGAAGGAGTGCAGCGCGTACAGAAATGTGTGATACTCTCAATAATGATATCAATGAGTTTTCGAGGAAGTGAGAGCCAAAGCAGTATTCGTGTCAAGGGTCTGAGGAAGAGAATTCAGTGCAGCAATACGTTTTACTAAAACACCCCAAGAATGCTCGATGTGATTCTAATCCGGTGATCTAGATCAGCGTCTGTCCACCTTTTCAGCTTCACCGACCACTAAATTCACAATTTTGAATCCCACAGACGACTAAATTTGTAACTTAAAATCCCGTAAACCACCAATATTGCTGATTAAGAAACGTATTTCTTAAATATTCAGAAAATGCCCATTTTATAAATGTGAAATAAATCTATATTCAATATAAAAATAACAAATTTCTTATTTTATCGTATGAAAAAAAAGTAAATACCATTTATATAATCATAAGAGTGATGCATAAAGATTGTTTGATCGGAACAAACCAATTAAGGGGGAAGAACATGAGCACCTTTTTCTTACTACCATATTACAAGAAACTCAGACGAAATATTTAACTTCACTGAGAAATTGCTATTTCCTTATATAAAACTATACTCGCTAAATGTAGTAATATGTATATTATAGAGCTAGAATTTTAAAATCCAGTAGAATTATATTTCTGACTTATATTTTAAAACTTTGAAGAATACGAACATTCTATTAAATTTAGAAAAGTTCCTAGGTAACTATAAAATACGGATCAGAAATTCAAAGCGATAACTATGTCGGATAATTTACAAATCAAAAATTGGGATAAAAGATTATTTCATTTATCCTGTCTCACGTCGCGAAAATTCTGAAGTCTAATGTTGTGAATGTGGCTAACTCAGAAAATCTAGAAATTAAAATTAACACGTGGATATTTTTTAATAAAGCATTAAAAAATGCAAATAATGTCAATATTTTTCAGCGGACCACCAAAATTTTGTCGCAGACTACCGGCTGGCAATCTCTGACCTAGATAAATATTCCATATACGCTGAATTATTTGATGCTGAAGATACGATGCGAGCGTGGTATGATGTAGCGTGGTCGTCCTGTACACTGTTAAAAACTTTGTCCTAGGTTGAACCAAAACATGGTTCACAGTATCTGCAACCATGAGATGGTAACAACTTTCCCCATGATTTGGTACTTGGTTCTTCCTAAGTTTGGTGCTATAGTTGTTGTAACCATAAGATGGTGTGATCTGTTACTATGATTTTGTGCTTTTTTTTCAACAAGAAGTACCAAATCATGGTACAGTTAGCATCAAAATTATTGAAGTACACATCAACATTTTTCATATATATATTTTAGTTTGATCGCTAATTTTTATCATCAACTTACTTTTTTATAAACAGCATAAGGCTAAAATCATGACTCGACAAATATTTACTTAATAAAACAGCATTAGGTGCGCATCGTTTAAGCAGGAATTATTGCTAACGCTTCAATATTTTTGCTGCCGAATGTTGAAGGTTGCACCATTGCATGGTTGAGGCTACTGTAGTACCAAGTTTTGATTCAACCTAGCATATTGCAATTACTGTTGTACTAAATTTTAATTTAATCTTGAACTCAAATTTTTAACAGTGTATGAGGAAATCATTGCCTATTGCACCAGCATGCGCGCGTACGTAAGCATCAAGGATATCGTATCAATAGACTTGAGCATTTACGGTAACATATAGAAAGAAACTGAGGTCGTGTGTCAACCCAAAGCGATACCACTCCAAACCTAGACTCTGCTTTCTCTGCCAGAATCTCTTTCGTGGATGATAATGTGTTCCGTGTTCTCTTCAAATCAAAAAACGTCGTCGATTCTCGTTTTGGCAGCTAAACCTGGATACACCATTGGATAGAACAATCCTCCATTGAATAGATATTCCCTGGACATGATGACGTTCACACTTAAAAAAATTCCCCATATAACATGAAATGAGCAGTCCAAAAATAACTGGCCGTTTCGGGTAAAGACCACTTTCGTGAAGCCTTTTTCGTACAGTAAACGTTGACCCAAACCTTCTATAGGCTGCAGTTAAGCAGGCTTTAACATGAGTTGATTTGCGATGCTATGCTTTAACAAACATCGGTCTTCGGCGCTTTTTGTAGCGTTTAGTCGTCCTTGGCTGAAATTTATGGATACCGAATCAGTGGTTTGAAATTGATGTAAGAATCTACGAACCACAGAAGAACTGACATTAAATCACCTGTCCTCTATTTTTAGATTTTTATCTGACTCTTGTCTCCCAATTACTTTTTATCGCAGTTTTTTGGGCAAATGATACCTCGAAGTCATTGTAACAATCTGGCTACTCCAACTTTCTTTTTTCGCAAACACAGCGGTGTCCGCAGCATTATACACTAGCATGTATTTTTATGCCTCTCAAAAATGGTATATTTTGATGATAGCGCTACTAATTTGAAGTTTTATTCAGCACTTTTTATTTAACAAAATATTCAAATTTAATATGGATTTGTTTATTTTTGAACGAGTTGTCGCTATTTTTGTGATTTTTTTCTTAATTTTTGGAAACCAGTGCATATAATTTTATTTAATAGCGCCAGCTATCGGTTAGCATGAACAAATAATTAGTTTTTACAATTTTAGGCACTTGTAAACATGTAAAATTAATAATTTCAGGCACTTGTAACTATGTAAAACTAACATGTTGTCACCATTACAAAACTTTAGTCTACATCGTTCTATATAACAGCGCCACCTGCCGAAAACATGAACAAATAATTAATTCTAGCGTCCCACAATAAAGATTTTACATATGCAGTTTGCATATGCAACTTTAATCAACAAAAGTACAGAGATTTAGCGAAATAAAAAATTTCAGTAGGTGAATAACAGAGTTGCAATCTCTTGACCGATACACCAAAATTAAATGAGCATTATACCGGGTGATTCAAAATATATGTTACAGCGATTATCTCGTAAACTAAGAAAGATAGAAATATACTTCCAATTACAAAATTGGTGCAAATTAAGAGTAGATTTCAGATATGGCATTTTTTTGTACAAGGGGCTGTATACATATTAAATACGAATTTTAATTTTTATACGGCCCCTCCTATCATATGACTTATATTTAGACAAATATTCTCCTCGTTCCAACAAGCAAAATAAAAAAAAAAAATCATCTCTCTAAGTCAAAATCTCTCTGAGTTATTGCAATTTGAAAATTCTAGCATTTTTCGCCAAGTCTTAAGGGGTTGTATCAAAAGTGATAAATTGTAATTACTATAGCTTTTGTAATAAGGCATACGTTGATCAGCGTTTGGGGAAAAAAATCACTCAGAAAAAGACGGCTATTTTAACCTGTAATGTCTCTCTTTCCTCTAATGAATACACAAGAGAATACTCATTAACACTTTCAACAAGGTTGAAAAGTATTAATGACCTCAGTTTGTCTGTCTGTCTGTCCGTGTGTCTGTCTGTCCGTCTGTCTGTCTGTCAGCGCTCTAACTCCTGTAAATATTTATGGAATTTCTTGAAACTGATATATGTTATTAAGTCACTATCGGATGTTCACTATTGAAAATGGAGTTTATACCTCTAACGGTTTGTGTACACGGACCCCCGAAAATATTTCAAAGCATTGTGTTCTATGAGAGGCATTTCTATAAACCATATTTTGATACCCTTACCGTACAAAAATCTTAATGAAATTGAAATATGTTATACAAGTTCACTATTGAATGTTCCCTATTGAAAATGGAGTTTATACCTCTACTGGTTTGTGTACAGGGACACCGAAAATATTTCAAAGCATTGCGTTCTATGAGAGATATTTCTATAAATCAAATTTTAATATCTTTACTTTCCACTAAATTTTAGGAAATAGAAATATGTTATTTATATGCACAAAAGAATGCTTTACATAAAATTTAGCTTGATTATCATTAGATTTACAGGATGACACAAAAATATTCTGTTATTATAAATATTCTGTTATATTAAGAGCTATTAATAAAAATTTGCTAGAATTCTACTTTCGTTTACATTAAGCGTTTTTAACACTTTCTAACATTTTTTTAAGTGTGAATATGATATCAATTTGTTTATCTGTCCGTCTGTCCGTCTGTCTGACTGGCCGCGCTCTAACTCAGGTAAATGTTTATGAAATTTTTTGAAACTGATATATGTTATTCAAGTTCACTATCGGATGTCCCCTATTGAAAATGGAGTTTATACGTCTACTGGTTTGTATACAGGGACACCCGAAAGTATTTCAAAGAATTGTGTTCTATGAGAGGTATTTCTATAAACCATATTTTCATACCTTTACTGTACAATGTCTTCATGAAATTGAAATATGTTATTCAATTTCACTATTGGATGTTTCCTATATAAACTAGATTGCATACTACCACTAGTTTACGTACAGGGACACTCAAGAGTACTCCAAAGCATTACGTTCTTTGTGAGATATTTCTATAAATAAAATTTTAATAACTTTTCTTTCCACGAATTTTTAGGAAATTGAAATATGTTATTTATATGCACAAAAGAATGCTTTGCATTGAATATAAAATGGTTATCATTAGATTTACAGGGTGACACAAAAATATTCAGTTATGTTAAGAGCTATTGATAAAAAATGGCTAGAATTGTACTTTTCTTTACATTAAGCGTTTTTGACACTTTCTATCATTTTTTTAGTGTGAATATTATTTCAATTTGTGTATCTGTCTGTCTCTCTTTCTGTTTTTCTGCGCTCTAATTCCCGTAAATATTTATGGAATTTCTTTAAACCGATTATTTAATTCTTCACTATCGGATGTTTCCTATTGAAAATGGAGTGAATAACCTCTTCTGTGTACCGGGACACCCAAAAGTATTCGAAAAGCATTGTGTTCTATGAGAGGAGTTTCTATAAACAATATTTTAATACCTTTAATATATAGAAACTTTAATAAAATTTGAATGTGTTATTCAATTCCCTATTGATGTAAATAGACTACAATTGTAAATGGTTTGCGTACAGGGGCACTTGAAAGTATCCAAAGCATTGTGTTGTATGAGAGTTATTTTTATAAAACAAATTTTAATAGTTTTATTTTCCGCAAAGGTTATTGCATTTGAAATATATTATGCACAAAAGAGTGCCTTCTATGTAATATCGTATGGTTAGCATTAGATTTACAGAGCCACACAAAAATAATCTGTTACATTAATAAAAATTTGCTGGAATTGCACTTTTGTTTACATGAGCGTTTTAACTCTTTCTAATAATTTTAGTGGGAATATGATTTCAATTTGTGCATCTGTTTGTAGGATTCTCTGCCTTTCTATCTGTTTGTCTCCGGCTCCTATTATCCGTGAATATTTTGAGAATTTTTAAAAAATGAAACACTCGAGTTTCCTTTGGAATGTTCCCTATTTAAAATGTCATTAATAGGTTCTGTACAACTAGTTTGTTTACAAGGACAACAACAACAACAATAAATAAAAGCCAATGTATTACGTTTTAGGACAGAATTTTTCAAAAGTTATATTTAAAAAAATTTCTACTATAAAAATCATAACAACATTGACATGTATTATTAATATTTAAAAATATTGTTTTGTATAGAATATGATATGATTAACTTTCACATTTACAGGGCTACAGTAAAATATTCAGAGAGATTAAAATCTGTAATTATAATCTATCGGCTGCATTTACTTTTGCTTTAAGCATTTTTAACACTTTCCAAAATGCCTAAGACTAATTTTAAAATCAATTACTCTATCTGTATGTTTTTCAGTCCTTCTGTCTGTTGTGTGATAACGTGGGCAAAGAATATTAAAAGTTATTCGATACAGCAATTGCGTAATGTTGGAAAGTGTTACTAATCAACGCGTACTGCATGATTTTTCTTTCTTGTTTTTAATTTAACAAATAATATTTATGAATAATTTATCTACTAAAAGGGAATTTTCAAATTCGATTTTCTTTCTCTTCCTATATAAATTCTTGTATACACGGTGTAGAGAAAGAATTGTTTTTGAGTGATATTTCCGAAAATTACCTTTTGTTGTATTTCCACGTTTTCAGATTATCTGAATTAAAAAATCATGTTTTTAGCGGTTGGTGTCTATATCTCTCTGTGTGTGTATGTGTGTGTGGTGTGTGTGTCTGTGTGTTATTAGAATATCTCAAAATCAAACAGTAGCAGAAAATCCAAATTCGATATTTTAAATCCGTATCATATTGCGGTGCTACACTAAAGTATTCGTTGCGATAAGACAATTGTTTGTTCACAGGGTCATCCAAGAGAATTCAAATACATTACGTCTGTGAGCGAAATTTCTCATATGTACAGTATGATATCTATAGACTGCCCTAAACAAAATGAAAAGAACATATTATTATACGCATAAAAGGATGTTTTATGTAGATTGTGGTATAGCAATCATTCATCATTCATTTACAGGGTTACCCAGAGTATTTTGTTATATTGGAGCTATACTTGGAAATTGCTGGAAGTATATTTCATTTTGTGTTACTTGTTTTACATATAACACTAAATTTACGTACACAAAGTCATGTGTATATAGTTCATAGACCCAAAATTAAGGTAAACCTTTTTTTTATTATTATTAAATTTAATTTGCGTAAGTGCTTTGCTGCATTTTGTTTTATTTCGAAGAACACTGCTGACACAGAACGGAAAATTAATTTCTGATACCCATACTGTAAACAAAGTAGTTTTTGGAGAGAGATTTTTTTTCTGTATAATATCACGTTTTGAGCCCTCCTGAATACGAAAGATAAATTTTTAGTGGTTGATCTGTACATATATGAATTATCAGCATAATTTAACAACAAATAATCTGGTGTGCCACTCACACGACCTTTTCTTACCCTGAAATTTAATACCATAAATACAGGTTGGAAATTAAGAGGTAACATAAAGAGTACAGTTATGTGAACCTATGTTAAAATAATTCAAATTAGGCTTCGGAAGAGTTTTATATGATAATTAGTTCTTTGTGAGCTAAGATTTATGCAAAGTAAATAAAATTTGGTATATAGAAATATCTTCACATAGAAATCAATGCTTTGGAATACTTCCGGGTGTCCCTGTATACAAACCAGTGATGGTGTTTGCTCCATTTTCTACAGAAAACAAGCGATAGAAAATTTTATTAATGCATGCATAAATTAAAAGTATTACAATATGGTTTATAAAAATACCTCTCATAGAACACAATGCTTTGGAATACTTTCGGGTGTTCGTGTGCACAAGCTAGCAGAGGTATTAACTCCATTTTCAATAAGGAACATCCGATAGTGAACTCAAGTAACATATATCAGATTCTGGACATTCTATGAATATTCACGGGATTTAGAGCGCGGACACACATACAGACGGATAGACAGACAGACAAATCGAAGTCATTAACACTTTTCAACCTTGCTTGAATTGTTAAAGAGCCGAAGTCATTAAATTTTTCAACCATGATGGAAAATGCTAAAAATAAAGCGCGAAAATTTCACACGGTTTCGCTAGTATTTTAATTTTTTTCCTCTCTTGACGTGTTTTGATTTGCAGGTGACCCTCGAAGAAATTTAACTATTAAATTTTTAACAATACGAAACAAGAAAGAAAAATCATGCAGTACGCATTAATTAGTAAAACTTTCCAACTGTACGTAATTGTTGTATTGAATAAATTTTAATATTCTTTGCCTACGTTATCACACAACAGACAGAAAGACTGAAAAATATACAGATAGAGTAATTGATTTTAAAATTACTCTTAGGCATTTTGGAAAGTGTTAAAAAGGCTTAACGCAAAAGAAAATGCAGCCATTAGATTATAATTTCCGCTTTTGATCTCTCTGAATATTTTAGTGTAGCCCTGTAAATCAGAAAGTTAATCATATAAAATTCTGTACAAAACATTACTTTAGAATATTAACAATACATTTCAATATATTTATGATTTTTACAGTAGAAAGATTTTTAAATATAACTTTTAAGAAATTCTGTTCTAAAACGATTGGCTTTTGGCATTGGCTTTTTTTTTTTTTTTTTTTTTTTGTTATTGTTGTCCCTGTAAACAAACTAGTTATACAGGACCTATTAATGTCATTTTAAATAGGGAACATTCTATAGGGAAAATATTTATAAAAATAACACTCATAGAACACAATGCTTTCGAATGCTTTTGGGTGTCCGTGTACACAAACCAGAAGAGATATTCACTCCATTTTCAATATGGAACATCCGATAGTGAACTTCAATAAAATATATCAGTTTCGAGAAATTCTATAAATATTTACAGGAGTTAGAGCGCGGGCAGACAGACAGATGGACAGATACACAAACTGCAATCATATTTACCCTTAAAAATGTCAGAAAGTGTTATAAACGCTTAATGTAAACGGAAGTACAATTCTCGCAATTTTTTATTAATAGCTCTTAATATAAATGGATATTTTTGTGTCACCCTGTAAATCTAATGCTAATCATGCTATATTCTATGCAGAGCATTTTTTTGTGCATATAAATACCATATTTCAATTTTCTAAAACTTCGTGGAAAGTAAAGTTATTAAAATTTGATTTATAGAAATATCTCTCATAGAACGCAATGCTTTGGAATACTTTTAAGTGTCCCTGTACATAAATCGGCGGTGGTATTTCCTCCATTTTATACAGGAAACATCCAATAATGAGCTTGAATAACATATTTCAATTAAATTGAGATATGTCTACAGTAAAGGTATGAAAATATGGTTTATAGAAATACCTCTCATAGAACACAATGCTTTGAAATACTTTCGGGTGTCCCTGTACACAAACTAGTAGAGTTATAAACTCCATTTTCAATAGGGAACATCCGATAGCGAACTTGAATAACATATATCAGTTTCAAGAAATTCCATGAATATTTACGAGAGTTAGAGCTCAGACAGACAGACAGACGGACAGGCAGATACACAAAACTGAAATCATATTCTCACTTAAAAAATGTTAGAAAGTGTTAAAAACCTTTAACGTAAACGAAAGTGCAATTCTATCAATTTTTTATTAATTGCTCTTAATGTAACTGGATATTTTTGTGCCACCCTGTATATCTAATGCTAATCATGTTATATTCTGTGCAAAACATTCTTTTGTGCATATAAATAACATATTTCAATTTCTAAACACTTCGTAGAAAGTAAAATTATTAAAGTTTGATTTATAGAAATATTTCTCATAGAACGCAATGCTTTGGAATACTTTTGAGTGTCCCTGTACATAAACCGATGGTGGTATTTCCTCCGTTTTATACAGGAAACATCCAATAGTGAACTTGAGTAACATATTTCAATTTCATTCAGATATGTCTACAGTAAAGGTATGAAAATATGGTTTATAAAAATACCTCTCATAGAACACAATGCTTTAAAATACTTTCGGGTATCCCTGTACACAAACCAGTAGAGGTATAAACTCCATTTTCAATAGGGAACGTCCGATAGTGAACTTGAATAACATATATCAGTTTCAAGAAACTCCATAAATATTTACGGGAGTTAGAGCGCGGACAGACAGACGGACGGACAGACAGACAGACGGACAGACAGACAGACGGACAGACAAACAGACAAACCGAAGTCAAACACTTTTCAACCTTGTTGGAAAGTATTATTAATGTAAATTTGCATTAAGTTCTTAAAACTGTTGATTTCACGTGTTTGAATGTTTATAATTGCTATTTTAAAATAAAGGATCTTTTTTTAATTTTTCTCGTCTCATAGATAACCCCCTAATGTGGGCCCGTTGGCGTCGAAAAATAGATGCCAAAATTGAAAAAAAAGTGGTGTAAGTCATTATTTTCAAATTGCAATAACTCAGTGAGATTTTGACTTAGAGAGATGATTTTTTTTTTTATTTTGCTTGTTGGAGCGAGGAGAATATTTTTCTAAATATAAGTTACATGATAGGAGGGGCCGTATAAAAATTAAATTTCGTATTTAATATGTATACAACCCCTTGTACAAAAAAATGCCATATCTGAAATCTACTCTTAATTTGCACTAATTTTGTAATTGGAAGTATGTTTCTATCTTTCTTAGTTTACGAGATAATCGCTGTAACATCTATTTTGAATCACCCGGTATTTCATAATAGTTCAAGTTTGGTGTATTTATACGTTATCAAAGTGGATATATAGCCTTCCTGTTCGCGCGAAAAACTGCAGCATAACAGAGCTATCTGTTAACTGATATGGACCCAAATTTAATCAGCATACTGTTTCATAATAACACTCATACATACCAAGTTTTGTGTAATTGTATTTGTGCAAATATAGTATTTCAGTAAATTAAAGAAATCGCAGCATAGCAGGCCATCTGTTGTGCGATTTGCACTCAAATTAAGAAAGACGGCCCTCTTAAATATTATTTTTTGTGCAATTACATACAGTAGAAATTGAGATATGGAATCATAGCAATGCTACAAAACAATGGATTTGTACCAAAATTTGATGGGCAGTATTTTATGTTAAGGTGCACTTAAATATAATTTTTTATGAAATTCTGTGCATTAGTTCTTGATTTAGATCTGCCACAAAATTTTGGTCGCACACAAGCAAAACAAACAGACAGACGGACATTTAAAAAAAAATGCCGAATTATGCTTTGGTCATCCTAAAACGTGTAAATACATCGAAAACTGGAGTCTTTTTTTTTTTTTTTTTTTTTTTTTTTACGAATCTACTACTTTCTTCTCTGAATATAAAAGAAAGTAATTACGAATGTGGAAACAAGTTTTACTTTATATTCTTTAAATACTGACGACTCACACAGCTGAATAATAAGCTTATTAAAGTTTGTTTAACAGTTAATATTTTTAATAAACTGCAACGTATAATTATCACACACAGCATTTGATTTATTTATTTGAAATAATAACTTCTAATTAAAACATGATTTGACTCATAAATCCTTCCTTTATCATCAAAATAAATATAATATCGAAGACCGCATGACAAGAACCGCAAATAATAAGGGCCTAAAGTTTTAATTAAACCCGAACCGAATTGATTCAGATAGGAACTGTAATTGTGGAAGCTGCGGACAGAGGCTAAATTGGAAAGGGCGCTGCCCAGTTGATAGAGTGGACACTGAATTGCCCGGCTTCTAAATTACTTCTCACCTGAGGAAAGGTTTAGGGGGGTCGAGAAGGGTGAGAGTTTCCGTTTAAAACAATTTCAGGAATTTTACGCCCTATGCATTGTTGCAAGTTTACTGAGTTACATTAAAGCACCTTTTGCAGAAATACTTAAATTGTTATTAAAAGATGCATACTGTATGAAATAGAATCCTATTTAAATATGATTTTGTATATAGGTATAAAATTACATTTTATTCAATTATTATATTGTACTCAATAAAAAATAAGATTAAAATGTCTTACTAGAAATACACTTTTGTGTCTAAACTCTAAATTAACAAATAATTTTCGGCTATGGTTCCATAAAAAATAAACAACAGTAACAACAACAACAACAACAATGACGACGACAATAACAAGAAGAAGAAGAACAACAACAAAAAAGATATTTTTGTTTGTTTTGTTGGTTGAGTTTAACGTCGCACTAGAACTGCACAATGGATAATTGAAGATGGTTTGGGACACACCTCTAAGGAGGGTCTGGAGACATGCCATCACAAATTTGATCCTTCACTGAGGGATTAAAAAAAAGAAGAAGAAAAAGAATATTTGAAAAAATATAAATATTGAAATATACAATTTTTCGATGGCATAGAATATATAGTTAGATGAATTTCCGCTATCTGCCGTATGTTAAATCTTATGATAACAGTTATCCTAAATGAGAAAAAAAGATTGATCAAAAAGTGAACTGACAAATCACTTTAATGAAATTATTTATAGAAAAATAAAACTGTTTGTTATTAAAATTATATCGGTGAAATTAAAATTTTAATAAAATAGCTGTACTACAGTTTTTTTGATAAAATTTTTTCCAGATTCTTATTGAAATCGAGATTTCTTTTCAAAATACTCTATAATTTTGTTTTAAATGCGACAAGCAGCACGTATGATGCACGTATGAAATTACTTGAAAATTGATTAGATACAATAATTAAAAATATTGTCGAATAAATAATCTAATTACTTTTTTTAAAAAATGCAGAATATAAATGTTAAATAAAAATTTTGAATTCGATTATTAACTATTGTATCTTTCCGTAGTTTTAATCTGTGTAATTTTTTTGACTAAAATACTTGACTGCACATTGTGACTTCGCATTTAAAGGCATGGAATAACAAATTGAATAAAGCGTTTTGATGTAAATAAATTATTTCGTTATAATATAGCAGTCAGTGTAGCAAGTTATCGAAGATTCACTAATTATTTCTCATTTATCAAATAAATGAAGAACTTATTTTCTGCTGATAGCCAACGATCTTTTAGTCTGTAGTTTTTAGAAATTTAATAGTTATCTATGCTATCAAAGTCATTACTATTTTTTCATCGAACAACATTGACATTGCATCAAGTTTTGCCATTTTACACATAGAACTGACGTTCTGAAAATAGGTCATGTTTTTTCACAAGGAAGCTTTATTACAAACAGAGACATGGAATGGCATAACAAAATAAAAACTACTAGTTATTTATTTTGCGAGGTAATCGTCCCGAGACATTTATACATTTGTCATACCGTAAAATTAATCTCAAAAATCAATCTTAGTGTAAAATTGGTGTTCGGTGATTTAAGGAAGTCCTTTACGGACTTCTGAAACTTTCCATTGCTTCGGAAGTGACCTGAGTTGACCCCAATGACATGAAAACATACCGTTTCACCCATAGCAAAATCATTGGAGATGCAACAAAAAGAGTAATGCTAAGAATTTTCTGGGAAAAGTGTATCATTTTGATTGATTTCTTCGTTTGGGGAAAAATTACATATTAATATCTTCACTTGAGGAGGTACTCTATTAACATATTTTTATCAAACTGAAGTTCAACATTCGACGCAAGAGACCAAGGCTGTTGAATTAATGGGCTTCGTTCTTGGACGATAGTATTAGACTCCAAAAAATAAAGAGCGCAAAAGAACACATCAGTCGCCACAGATGGGAGACATCGAATGCCCTGGCATACAGCCCTGATTTTGCATCAGCAGATTTCCGCATTTTTCTTGCATTGAAGACCGGACTATCGCGACATCACTTTCCAATAAGAACTTTAAATCGCTTTCATTCGATTTTCACCATGATGTTTTTGATTTCACTGTACAACAAATGTTCCAATGTTAAATACTATATATACGAGGGGTGATCCAAAGAAAAAAAGTTTACAAGGCAAATGAAAAAGTATTTATTAACAATAGAAACAAGATACAAATGGGAATCAAGAGACACATCTGGCCTTCACTTTTCCACATAGTCGCCAAACCTGTTTAAGCATTTGTCAGAACGTTCGACCAATCAGAGCCCTGCTCATTGAGCCATTTCTCGGTAGCTGTTTTCACTGCATCGTCTGAGGTGAACCGTGTTCCAGATAAGTTTCGCTTCAACGCCGGAAAAAGGAAATAGTCACTTGGAGCCAAATCGGGGCTGTATGGGGGGTGATTCCAGACCTCCCACTTGAACCATTGCAGCAATTCCTGAGTCTGGCGAGCCGTATGGGGCCTGGCTTAGTCATGCAGAAGCTCATTGCTTTGTCCCCGTACACCTCAACGATTTGTCTGTGAGTTTCGGATGCGGCCACATTCTTGGCCCATAAGAATCGAATTACGGCTCGCACCTCTATGCGAGACCACTTTTCTAGACGTCGTGCCATTACTGTCGCTCTTAAGTGTCTGCGTACTGACGCTACTTACTCGTAGAACCGCTGTAGGACAACTAGCGCCATCTGTCAACCACCCTGGGTGGAAATATTCGCTCCACAATTATTACGTTTCAAATGCTTCTACTTGTAAACTTTCTTTTGGATCAACCCTCGTACTTAGAAAAATAGACAAAAGTTTTTTTTTTTTTTTTTTTTCATGCCATTGTATGTTCCTGTTTACTATAAAGTCTCTTTGTGAAAAAGCATAAAGAAACTAAATTTTGGACCTTTTCTCATTTAAATCCGGTCCTTGTGATACAAAATAGTTGCAGTATTGAAAGTTTTAAATTTAAGTTCCAATTTCAAAAAATTGGAAACTGATCAAAATCTTTAATTATAGATTTATTTTACAAATCATTTTTCTGTTATAGTCTGGCATTGCCAAATCAAGATAAAAATTCATATATATATAGCATACCCTATCAGAAAAATATACAATTTTCAACAAGTCTTTCCTGTTACGAGTACAAGATATAAAATTAAGAAATTATAGTACATAGGAAATTAGGATATATTGTTCTGATCTTGTTACGTATTTGAATAAAAAGAGTTTTTAAAATCGTTTAAAGATATAGTAATATAGTTTACCAGAAAGAATTTTGTGTAGATGTAATGAAATACTTTTTCAAAAAAGGGAAAATTTAAATATTTATAGGTCGATTAGATGAAATAAATCAAATTGTAGTTGCACGGTAAATAATTTAATGTCGAGTAATATATTTAGCAGCTATCTGTTTAGGTCTTACCCAGAAACAAAGTTGCATGAGAGAAAGAAGTTTATTGATAGATTTTTAAGTCTACAACAATAAAAACAATAAGAATTATAGTAGGTGTTGTGAATTTCGACTAGAATGCAACGAAAGCGAAATTTTATTTTTATAATACAAATGCATATTTATGCTTCTTAAAAAGATGACAGTATATTTTTCATTTTTATATATTAGAAAAGAAGTAGCAGACTCAGCGAAAGCTGTTTTTCAAGTAATTACTGAGAAAATGGTAGTTGTTAATTCTAGAGATATAGTTATTAGTTCAAAGCCTATTTTAGATTTATCAAATTATGAAAAGGACAAAGGGAATTCTTCCCGCATTTCATCAAACACATTCAAACGCCAAATCGATCATCATTCAAACAGTGGATTTTGGTGGGGGTAATGCCCGTGGTTCAGTACATTTCAGAGTTATCACAGTTATAGTGAGGCCATGTACATAGCTTTTAAAAAACTTTACAGCATATAAGAGAAATAGCGCAACACAATGGTTCAGTACGCTCAAAAGCATTACTATATTTTCATGCGTTTACCAGTTGTGACACGGTATCAGCATTTGCTTGAATTGGAAAAGCGTGGAAATTGTTCCCTACATTAACCAATGCATTCAATGGAACATTCCACACCAAACATGAATTTGACTGAGAAACACAATTTTAATATCGAACAATTTGTTATAATCATAAATGATAGGACTAGTGGAGAAACGGAAGTCAACCACATTCTAAAGTATTCATTTATAAAATGAAATGCAGTAATGGACAAACTTCCACCAAGTAAGTGGCTTTCTACCAGCATATATTAAGAACCTATTTGCAGTCACAGTCGTGGTAAACAAGTCACTTACTAATCCTTATTTATAAGGATTCTTTAAATTTTGGTTAGTATAATGTAAATAAAGATGGATCCCTATTGAACTGCTACTGCTTTGTCAGACACGCATGCACTTTGTCGTGGACTTATCTGCTGTGGTTGCCAATCTCAGTGTTCATCACGCTGCAACTGCAAGAAAGCCGAATTATCGTGCACTGATCTTTGGTTTTGGAAAGAATAATGCCTTTAGATGTAGCAAATATCTTAATGGACATAGAACTAAAACGGTAAATTAAACAAATAATGTAAGGTTAAGAAGTAAGAAATCTTATTAGATGTTTTGTGACCATTATGAAGATTTTAAATTTTTCATAATCGTCGCTGAATCAAATTTATAACAATTATTTAGCAATTTGTTTACTACTATGTTTTCTGGTTACTGTCTATATGGAATTACTTTCTGTTACATTTAAATTTAACAAAAAAAAAAAAAAAAAAAAAAAAGCATATTTGAATTACATACTTTGAGATTCTTTCTTACTTAAAAAGTTTTGAATAAATACTATTGTATGTCTATTAACTAGTTTTAATGAGATGACATTCTAATGGTAAAATTTTATTTGTTTATTCACTTATTATTATTATTGTTTATATTATAAAATGCTTTGGTGGTACAAAAATAAAATCTTATTATGCATAAGCTTTTTCTTACTTCTTATTTCAAATTTCAACATTTATGATTTATTAAAAACAGCACTTAAATATTTGGGGGTATTATTTTTCTCACTAAAAATTTATTTTTTTATGATTTTGTATATTTAATATTCTGCAATGTAACTAAACTTCTGCCTGAAATATATATATATGTATAATGTACCTAAAACTGGGTATATTTCAAGTGTGTACAATGAAAAACATGCAATATTCTGAAAACAGAAAAACTTTTCTCTTTCTATTTTTGCTTCTGTAAAATGAAAAATATTTCAGTTATTTAACGTTATTTTTAGAAACAAGTGGGGAATGAAATCAGAAGCGTATTTCTTAAGATTAAATTCTTTGAATTTCTCATCATACAAAGCATTTTATTGACCCCTGTTGCGAATCAATGTTAGGTTCTGGAGTGTCCAGTTTATCGACCGGACATCGCGCATTCCTTTCCATTAGAGTTCTATACGCATTCCCCCCTAAATTGCAGAATACTCACACATTCTTTTGGTTGAGACAATATTAAGATTAGAATATTCCACTTTCTCCCACAATTTCTAAGAAGCTTTGGTATACCAAATGCTCCTTGCAAAAATTTATTTAAAAGTTTGCTTTTTTAATGGGGATTTAAAGCGGTTTAGAGCATTTATATTGCATATATTTGCAATTTATGTTTATGAATATGTATAATATAACATTGTTGATCAACATATTTGATAAGTAAATATATTTTATTGTGATATGAAAATACTTTAGGATTGTAGATTATCAGTCAGTTTTTTCCGAAAATAGATAAAACGTTACGTGATGTTAGTAATACTGGGGATTAAGAAGGATTTTCTGCACTTACCATCAATGAATTAGTAGGGTAGAATCCGTGTAACGAATCTTTCTAAGTCGTCTTATTCCATACTTATGAGAAATGAATATATATACTTTCCAATAATAAGTATCATATGTTTTATATTTGTTGCAATTATATTTTATACAGTCTAAAATATTGCTATCAGGAAATGGAAAATCATACTTTAACAACGCCTCATTGTTTATTTCACTTTATATAAGGGAATACGCAAGAGTCTAATTAGATATAACACATTTATGTCAAAATCTAACTTCATACAACTTCGTAATAGAATTCTGCATTAAATATAGAGATACAGTGCTTAACAACATACATTCAATTATACATGATTGCATACATTGATACACGAACACACCGTCGAATATAAATCAATTTATTCCAAGGCAGAGTTTCCGCGGGTGACTATTTATAATATTTAATTTCACCGTTATTTTCATCGAGTAATTTTAATATTATATTTTCCAGTATAAATTTCTTATAATTATTTGAAAATTATTTAGGAATAATGATATAGTCTTGCACACACATAGAATTCCGCATTAAATATAGAGAAATGGTGCTTAATAATTTACATTCACACGACCACACCGTCGAATATAAATCAATTTATTCCAAGGCAGAGTTTCAGTGGGTGACTATTTTTAATATTTAAATTCAGCACTATTTTCACCGAGTAATTTTAATATTATATTTTACTGTGTAAATTTCTTATAATTAGTTGGAAATTATTTAGAAATAATGGTATAGTCCTATGCACAAAGCTTAGACTGAAAATCTTCAAACGATTAAATAAAAGACTGGATATCGTAAAAAGTCATTTTATGTGAGTTTTCTAATAATTGCATTTTTATTTGAAGGAAATAAAAAATAGGTCCTAAAATCGATTAAAAAAAAACAAAAAATGTAGTAGGAGCGTACTTAATATGAATGAGTGTAAATATATATATATATATATATACATATCTATCTATCATATATAGATAAGTAGTCATACATACATACATATATATATATACATATACATATACATATACATATTTATAATATATATGTATGTATGTATGCATATATATGTAGGGAAGACCGGGGTTATTTGTGCCAGGGGACAAGTAGTGCCATGGAGCTTTCTGAATGAGACAATAGGCTGGAGAACTTGTCGAGTCATGTAAGTGAACAAGTCGATTATTGTAGTGTGCTGTGTATGTTTGGAAGTATAGCGTTGCGTTGTTTTCGAAATAAAATTATTTATCATGTTTTCTATTGCAAAAGTAAATTTTGTGACCTACGTTGGAATCGCCATTGTCACGAGGGGTCGTGAGGTATGTAATCTTCCCTAACATTATTTGAATATTTATATTTCGAGCTTTTATTCTATGTATTTCATTTGTTAATCATGACAACCTTTCGGAAACTAATGAATAAAGTTCAACGCGGGGCTAGTTGGGACGACGTGTACGAGGCACATTGTGACAGTGTCACTACTTGCCCTGGCATGATTTTTAGTGCATTTTTTTATATTTCAGAAAAAATGAAGTAGCAAGAATCGGATAGATCTGAAGATGATGAAAATTGCTTATGTCTAGATTATCTGGAGTAGTACAAAATTTCTAGACCAGGAGAAAACTGGGTGCAATGTGTGGCATGTAAAAGAAAGGCTCATGTCAAATGTATCAAAAATGAGCCTTATTATATTTATATTAACTGCAAATCAGATGCTGAAACAAGCGATGACAAGGAGTGAATAAAAATATAGGTAGGCCTATAGGATATAGACCTACACGTTGTAGTGAACTACCGAGTCAAAGTTCAATATGACCAAAGATTTGTGTTGGCCTACATTTTATTTCTTTCCTGATTAACACACTTTTTTCCCTTTATTTCTATTGTTAAGTGTCTTTAAATGTAGTTTTATAAAAGAAGTTAAAAGTGTAAGTAATTTAACTATTTTTTTTTTAATTTGGTTTGCGGTGTTTAAAGATGTTTTTATTGTGTTAATAACGATATAAATGAATAAATATTTCATTGTTGATTTAAAATCCTGCATTTAAATTTCCTTTCTCACATAATTTGTATATGTTACAATGTGTTTGTATGTGTAATTTGTATGTCAGAATGTGCCCCAAGCATGTCAGTACTAACCCCACTACTGGGCAAGTTGTGACAAATTTCGAAGTTACGCAGAATTCTTTTTATGGTATGGAAAACGTTAATAATATTAATAGTAGTTTTATAAATATATTACACAAGATTTACTCTATGGTATGATATATTAAATGTTTTACTTCCATTAAAATCTCACAGCTAATATAAAAAATGACGAAAACATCACTACTAGCCCCGGTCTCCCCTATATACATATATAAATTCTTTGTTATTATTTGAAAAATTAAAATTTGGGCTAATTTAGCTCTTAAGAAATTTAAAAAAAGTATTTAAAGCATTTTATACTAAATATTATTTACTATTTAAGGTAGTGTGAGATTAGTTTTCTTCTATTATTTTTGTTTATTGGTGTTTTGTTTTCCTTTGGAACTGTGTGTACGAATGTATCAAATCCTTTCGGGTATGTTGGTATAGTAGGTTGATTTCTTTATTTTTCCTATTGGCTTTTATTTTAAAACAAAAGAGCTTTAGTTAATAAACTTGAGTGAAAAATTGATTTTTTATATACTGAATTTCTGTTAAGTTGGTTTATAAAAACGTTTTTCATGTAAGTTTAAAATATCTAATTGGTTGCTATTTTGAAAGGAAATGATTGACTGAGTTGATATTTAAACTTGTTTATGACCTTAATATGGAATATATATATATCGCGTTTTAAGCATAGCGGTTCATAAGTAAACGTTTGGATTTGTGGAGCAAGTTGGCCAATAAACTCATTTAAGATACATTTAGGATAAGACTACTATCGCAATTTATTTTCATTTTATGCAATGGTTTGGCCAAGATATATTTTAGAGTTGCCACGTAGTTTTAAGTGAGTCTGTGATTTCAATTGTTGGAAATTTTTAAACAAACTGACAGATCAAGTAGATTAAAAATCTTGGTTGCGACCCTGATATGCTTCATGTGTAAATTAAACTTTAAACAAATCTGTTCTTAAATACATTTTTTATGTGCATTTGAAAAATTTAAGTAGTCACCACTTGGAAACAAAATAGCAGATAAACTTAGTTAACTAAATCATGTAAGATATTTGTAAGGTATGTCGTCTATTGATCAATTATGATTCGAATTAATTAAGTAGATATTTCATAAATCATCGCGATGACAAATGTGCAAGTGGACGACGTGTAATTACAAGTAACCCTTTATTTGCATTAAAATGTCTTGCATTGCCCCACATTATAGCATTAAAATGTGTTTTAAATTCCAATAAATTAGTTATTGAATTATTTATAATTTCTTTCAAATTCACCAAGTTCAGCGGCAAAGTGATATATACTATCAAGCATTAAACGGCATTTTACCTGTAAAACTGTCTTTTTAGCAATAAGACTGCTAGCAAAAGAAAAACAACATTTCTGATGTTAGGTTGTTATTCGATTCTAAATAATTTAATCAAAATTTTGATTTCAAGACATTCATAGTATCCTGCTTCTTTATCACATTATTTATTTATTGTATTTTTAAAAATATGTAAAAAACTACAGTTAAAAAAGTATAGATTATTTAACAGTTAATAGCAACAATACAATGAAGTAAAGTAAAAAAAAAAAAAAAAAAAAAAAAAAAATGTAATATTAAAACGATTATTATATATATATATATATATGTGTGTGTGTGTGTGTGTGTGTGTGTATGTATGTATATATAAATATACAATAATATTTAAATAGAGGAAAGAATATTTACCAGAGATACAGATAAAATTCTATAAATTTCGGTAGATATATATTGATAGACTATTTATAGTTTTAGAGAAATAAAATTATAAAAGTGAAGTAAAAAGACTGAATACTTTTCAGCACGTCATTTAGTATCTACTATGAAAATGAAATAAATAAAATGAAGAATTATTTTTGTAAACTAAAAGAAGCAGAAATTGGTTCCTTTAGACATTTGACATACTTGTATTTCTAATATTCTTTCTAGTTTAATATTTTGTAGGTCATGATTTAAAAATTAAACATTCAAACCGTGTTTTCTCCAAAAATAAGAAAAATTGAGTTAGTGATTTTTCTTTAAACTTAACATAAAATAGCATGTCTAAATACCTTCCTAGATATAACTACATATTTTACTTGTAACTAGTAATACATCTAAAAAAGCAATAATTTGGTTTTAAGTTTAGTTATTTTTAAATTTATTAGTTTTTGTGCTGTCTGAAAAAATTCTAACCAAAGGAGAAAACATGGTTTGACTGTTTCTCATTTATAAGCATATTCCATATAAATTCTTAAAAGTAGGTGTTACTTTTCTGAAAAATAAATTGTTATTATTAGTAGTAATAATAGTAGTATTAGTAGTAATTTTAACGCATAGATGTTTCCCTACCTAGAACCCTATTCTATTCAATAATTAAAAAAAAAAGTCTATATACATATATATATATATATATATATATATATATATATGTATATAATAAAAACAAGTACATGTTATTTTAAAAGAGGCTGGTTTTTTTTTTTTTTTTTTTTTTTTTTTTTTTTTTTTTAACTAATTAGATTTTACAATTCAAATAGATGCTAATATATTTGTTTAACAACTATCATATCAAGATAATGAAAAATAATTATATAAAATTTTTAATAACTACTATATCTACAGAAAATAAAAACTGTAATGTACCTTTTATCATTTAAAATATGCGTATTCTTCATAGACTAAATTTCAGTTACATATCCTCCTAGTTCACTATGAATTTTCACAAAAGTATTTTTATTCTGAATCCTTCTATCTCATAAATTTTTGACGCATAAAAATAAATTCACAAAAATTTTAGACTCGCTTTATCTATATAAATGCAATTCAACGTATTCACAGACGTAGAGAGAGGGGATCAAAACAACTAAATAAATTGATGAAAAATAAAGCAATAAAAATAATTGATTTCCTGAATTGTACACAGACCTTTAAACATTTACTGCAAAGTTAAACGCTATGTCACCGAGATAAAACAAGACAACCAGAAACAACTGTAAACTTGTCTCCAAAGTGTAAAGTTAATACAACTATGTCAACCCAATGCCATTAGTTTCTTGACTTGCGTAGCTGAAAGATTTTTTATTTTTTCTTGTTCTTCCGGAAAATAAAAGGATTTTACCACACTCTAAGGAGTAGGGAAAAGTATTACTGAAAAGCTGTAAAGAGAAAAATTTTGTTCTGATGTGGTCAGATTCGGATAAGTTTAAAGCATTCTAAACCATTAATAAAATAAAAGTCGTCACCATTTTTAAAGTACTTCATGTGTCTAATTTCTCTCTTTTCATTCATTTGAAATTATTTAGCATTATAAAAAAAATTAAATTTTAAACAAAAATATTAGTTTAATTATAAAAATATACGTAATTGGTATAAATATAAAGGTCAAATATCACTTACTTAATTCTTATATAGAAAGTATATGTATAAATGCACTTTAAGAATGTTTAAACTTTCTTTTTTTTAAAAACCAAAATTTTGCCATATATTTATGTCAACAAACTATTTTGTAGAGGTTTCGAAAGAAATAATCCTTCTTTATCATATATAAAAAGATTACCTACCTGTACGAAAATAGAAATCGGATTAAAAATAAATAAATAAATAAATATAGGAGAAGGAGAATAAAGACGTATATTTGAATTGGATACTTTTGAAAAATAAATAAATAAATAAATAAAAATAAATAAAAATAAATTAATTAATTAATTAATTAAATAATATACAAGCAATTAACGGAATTAAAAATCAAGAAGATATGTAGCATAATTGCCAACATTTTAATTTATTCCGGAGCATTTTTAGATCCGCTTTTAATCCGTAGCACTTTATTTATAGAATATTTTTCTCCAACATATAACTACGATAAAATAAGAAAAAATTACTCTTAAAAAAAAAAAAAAAAAGTGGTATGAAAAGGAGGCGGGGCTAAAAATGGTCCGGAATAAATTACAATTTTAGCATCTCTAATGTAACTAAGAAGAAAAGGTTGAAACATAAGAGGGAAAAATTCATAAAAAAAAAAAAATCGAGTTAAACAAATAAAAAATTATAATGGAATATACATTAAATTTACTTAATATTACAAAACCACTTTCGCTTATATACATATATTGGCATTAAATCAAATAAATAACTGCTGGACTGCCATCTATATTAAAATTATAAAATACTATGATTGATAAAAATAAATAATTTAAGTCAAACAAAATAATTAACTATTTAGTTTAAAATACTGTTAGAAAGTTGCAATTTTTTTGTTCAAATTACTAATTTAAGTAAAATCTAATATAAAAGTACTATGAGAAAGTTGTAACTTTTTAATTCAAATTATTATTATAAAGTGATAAAATTAACATTAAATAAAATTAAACTAAATATACGTACAAGTTGCGATTAAAAATTATTTAAGACACAATTTGTTCAAATTACTATTGTAACACTATAAAATTATAATAATATTACATTAAATTAAATTTATAGACAAACTGAGAGGAAAATTTTTTAGAGTTTAAAATATTATGCATAAATTATGTTGAATAATAGGTTTTTATTACTGAACGATGAAGATTATATATATATAAATATAATAGGGTGTCCCTTAAATGAGGGGAATTTTTTTTTTTTTTAATTCAATACGCATACCCACTAATTTTTTCCTGTTTGACCCTAAATATTTTTTAGCAAAATATTAGCTCTCTGGGATAATGTTAACACCTGTCGAATTGACGAGAAAGTCCTATATTAGGATTTTCCCGGCAGAACGTTTACGGAAGATTTTCTTAATTATTTTACTATTGTTTCTTTTCAGATTATCAAGCGACACCTTAGGAATAGTAAAGATAAATTTGTTTTTATTTTATAATAGACTAGCAGGTCTACCTGGTGATGCCTATTTCGAAGTAGTGTTTATAGAATTTTGAAACCAATGAAAGAACAAACAAAAAAGGTGTAAAATGAAAAAAAGGCACAGCTTTACTATGTAACCCTTCGTGATTTTAAATAATTTTTGCCATTTTAGCGAAGAGTTGAAGTGGCTATCGCAATGGCATAAGTAAAAACCTTGACGAGAAACGTCCGAGCTACTCTGGTGCCAAATTTAAAATTTTGCCAAAGGGGTTCTATACTAAAGCTATGCCAAATAAATAAAATTAAATAAGTAAAGAAATGAAAATAAAAAAGTAAAAAAATAAATAAATAAAACCCAAATCATATCTCTTTCAATTCAAGGTAATTTTTTCTTGAATGCTTAGTTTATAATTTCATTATTAATTCATGGTTATTGATGTGTTTTTAGTTCTCTGGAAGGTATTCTGTTTTTATTTCTTTGAAAAATATCTTGTCATTATTTCATCTAATTAATTTCAGGTTAATTTTTCTTGTAGGTTCGTGCTATCAATTGATATTTTGCTAAAATGCATACCAATTACAGAAAACCTACAATTCTTCGCTCTATGCTATGAGGATAGCACTTGAAACCGTCTTATAGCATTATGAGCTTTTAAGCACAAATTCAGTTTTGTTCTGCTTTGTTCTGTTTTGGTCCGATCTTCTCTTTCTCATCTCAAAATTAATAGGTTCATTTCATAACATTGTTCTTCTTTTTCCCCTTAAAATAATATCCGAGTGTCAACTTTCTTTTCTTCAGAATATTATTACACGGTCCTATTTAATTTTCTTCAGGTATTGTAGTTTTAAAAATTAAAGTAAGTACTATTAATAAACTTAAAAATTAAATCAATTTAAGATATCTAGTTTATTTTGTTTGTCTTGTGTATGTTTCTTTGGTGAATTATTTGACTGACTATTCTTCGTTCTCATTCTTTTCTTTTACTATCAAAAAATTATTTATATATATATTTATTTATTATTATTCACGCGAAATTAAAAATATTTTATTTTATGTTGGAAAAATAAACGGGTATTTTATTTATTTATTTTGGCATGAAATATTAATTTCTTTTTAACAATTTCAAAGTTAAAAGGTGTTTTTTATTTAATATCTTTTGATCCAATTATCCTATTAAACTAAAAAATACGGCGTTAGTTACACTTTGTCCTGATTAATAAGTATACCACTTTTCGTAGCGGTTGGTTGAAACGGTGTAGCTTTTTGTACAGCGAACTGAAAATCCGGACAAACATGTTCTAATTCTTAAGAAACGTTAGTTCTCTTTAATTAATTTAAGTTTAATTATTATTATTTTTATTTTTATTTAAATTTTTGAATAAAACTTAAAAATCTTAATTTCATCCCCCTCCCCTCCTAGTAATTAATTTCTTTAACTTAAATAAGATACTCCACATTTATTCTATTGTTAGTAACTATATTTTCAGACTATAAAACTGTGATTATTATTCTTTTTTATAATTTTTTAAAATGTCAGAATTAGGTATTAGAGTTTATCACTTCTCTATCCATAATTGCCACTCCCATTCTAGGGCGCACGAAAGGCAGCTCAGGTCCATTCCTTAGTTATCTCGAAAATTATTTCAGTAGAAACGAAAGAATAATTCTTTAAAAATAAGTTTTTATAAATGGTCGTTTATTATTGATTTTTATATAAATTGCAATAATAATGAGTGAATATTAATAACCTATTTGCAGTAGAATTTAACCAACCACTATAATATGACAAGTTTTTAATTTGTTATGCAAAGCTACACACATCCAAATGCTCTTTTACTACGCTGGATAATTTATATAACTGGGAATTTTATTTACTCGGAAAATCTGTCGTAATTTTACGTGTAAAATAAACGTCCATGCAATCATTGAAGTTCTAATAAATTTATACTGAGTATTGTTTTCAATTTAAAATAATCAACTAGGCATTAAAAAAAAATAATTTTACAGAAATTTATCTGAAAAATAAATAAATAAATAAAATAAAATAGTTTTCTTGATATCCTAATAAAGGATGCATTTTAAAAAACATTTAGTTTCAATTAAAAAAAAAAAAAAAAAAAGAAAAAAAGAAAAAAAAAACAGACATTCATAAAGATATATTTTATTTATTTATTTATTTAATTATTACATATTGAACAATCTAAATACCAGAACAACATAATACTATTGCTAAAAATATAAGTTCAATACTAAATAAATCAATAAAAGTGAAATATATATCTATATTAATAAAATCAGAGTTTTGTCTGTAAATTTGTCGGAATCGAAAAATTTTGCGATATCTTCACGTTTCACACCCCATGAAAGCCGAAAATGACTTCAGAAAATTTTGCCTGTGTGTGTGTGTGTGTCTGTGTGTATGTCATCGTGTCCGAATGTCGCTTTTTTTGTCCGGGCATCACTCGGGAACGGCTGGACGGAATTCAACGACGCTTGGCAGGAATTTAGGTCTTCACCCAACTTAAAATTATATCTATCAACTTTTCGGAAATTCCCCCACGTCCCCCCCCCCTAGGGGTTAAAAGACTAAAACACGTTTGTCCGGGCATCACTTGAGAACGGCTGGACGGAATTCAACGACGCTTGGCAGGAATTTAGGTCTTCACCCAACTTAAAATTATATCTATCAACTTTTCGGAAATTCCCCCCCCGTTCCCCCCTAGGGGGTAAAAGACTAAAACACGTTTGTCCGGGCATCACTCGAGAACTGCTGGACGGAATTCAACGGCACTTGGCAGAAACTTAGGTCTCCCCCCAACTTGAAATTATATCTATAGAAATTTTCAAAATTATGATTAGTGTTTAAATTGTGTGTAAAAAACTCCTGCGCATGCGCCATAAATATTTTTTCACTAAAATGCTTTGAATGAAAAAATGAAATATAAAAATAAATTTTTAAGTTAAAGACTTTTGTATTTTCGCGATTTTCACTACAAAAAGATTGAAATGAAGTGTTGCCATCTAAGTTTCATACTTTAGTTAATTTTAAAAAATCTAATTGTCGTATCGAAAAACTGTTTCCACCCCAGGATTCAGAAAAATCACTTCTTTCATTTGGTACTAAATTTGTAATGATAGGTCTGATATTTCTAATTTATTTTTCCCTTTATCCGTTTTTCCGTTTCCACTTAAATTTCATACTTTAGTTATTTTTTAAAAATCTAATTGTCGCATCGAAAAACTGTTTGAACCCCTGGATTCAGCAAAATCGCCCCTTTCATTCGGTATCAAATTTATAAATATAGGTCTGATATTTCTAATTTATTTTACCCTTTTTCCGTTTTCAACCCAGATTCGATATGGAACAGCTTTAGTATTGGATCCGTTTGGCAAAATTTGAAATTCGGCACCGAAGTAGCTCGGACGTTTCTCGCCAAGATCTTTAATTGCACAATTGAGATAGCCAATTCAGTTCATCGCAAAAATGGCTTAAAATATTTAAAGTCACCAAAGGGTTCTGATACTTAAGCTGTGCTTTTTGTATTTATTAGTGCTAGAGGCCTATTTCAGTCGGTACAGTTGTCGAATTTTTATAGGTCACACTTAATTAGTGCTAGAGGCCTATTTCAGTCGGTTTATTGAATGGGGATTTATTGAATGAACTCCCCCCCAAGGCACAACTTTGACATGAGTCCCCCCCAAGGTACCCCTATTTCAGTCGGTACAGCGTTGTCGAATTTTTATAATACACTCTTAATAGTGCTAAGGGCCTATTTCAGTCGGTTTATTGAATGGGGATTTATTGAATGAAGTCCCCCCAAGGCCCAACTTTGACATGAGTCCCCCCCCAGGCCCAACTTTGACATGAGTCCCCCCCAAGGTACAACTTTGACATGAGTCCTCCCCAGGCCCAACTTTGACATGAGTCCCCCCCAGGCCCAACTTTGACATGAGTCCCCCCAAGGTACAACTTTGACATGAGTCCCCCCCCGAGGCAAACCTTTGACATGAGTCCCCCCAAGGCCCAACTTTGACATGAGTCTCCCCAAGGTACAACTTTGACATGAGTCCCCCCCAAGGCACACCTCCCCCTCATTGGGAAAAAGAGAAAAAACGTTGTTTTGCGGCTATAAGACAGTTTGGACTTCCAACGTTATTTGTTACAATATCTGCAGCTGAAACACATTGGTTTCATTTAATGAAAACTTTATCATAGAAATTAGATCGTCACGAATTAATTAAAGAAGAATTTGTCGATATTAACCAGTTTAGCAGTAGCCTCTGGCACTAAATTAAAATCTGTCAATGTCAGATTTTCATGTTTTAAATAATGAAGTAATGTCGTGTCTGTATAATTTTTATTTATTATTATTATTATTATTATTTTATAATACTGTCTATTAAAGACTTCTGTGGTCACGAAATTTGGTGCGTAAATTGTTTGTATGCATCCGGCACTTATTGTAACTGCATTTCACGAAATTCGAAATCCCCCCCCCCCTTTTCGGAGTCGGATGGCAATAAACATGTGTAAAAACATGTTTTTCCGTTTGAATTCGCTTTGAATTATCTTAGAATGGCGAATTTTGGTGTGTGTATATTGATTAAGTGTACGCATTATGTACATTAGTGGGATTTTGCAAAACTTCGAACTCACCCGCTGAGGGTGGGGAAGTAAGAAGTTGGTAAGTTGTGCCGAAGACAGTGGGGACCCAGACTCCTAACATTGGGAGCGAGAAAACCTCTACCAATCACAGCGAGAACTTAGGTTATTAATAAAGATATGGCATTTTGACAAATCATTTAAGTTTAACGTCCAGCGAAGCGGGCAAAGCCTGCTAGTATATATATATATATAATTATTTTCTGCATTCAGTCTGTGAAAATTAATTAGTTGACATGGATAATGAACAATTTGCTTCATACTACTACTACTACTAATAATAATAATAATAATGATGTTTTTATATAAAATTTAATAACTCTATTAAAATCTACTAAAATCTACTAAATCTACTAAAAAGAAAACAATCAGTATTTTCTTTAATGAGATATCAATTATACTACGAAATTTTGCACTAAACAAAACAAACGAAATGTTTTGTTTTCCTATATTCACATCCATACTAATATATATCAGCCAAATTTCTTTCTGTTTTAGCAGTTATATACTTCCCAATATCAAACTATGCCCTGCAGATATACTGCCTTTTGACTTTAGATCCAATAAATACAGATCTTTATAAAAGGCAATACTGCAATAGAAAGTTGGAGTCCCGAAAAGTTGTACGACTGTCAATATTTCCTTTGAAAGAGAAGCGGGGGGAACACAGGGAGTGTTTGATATCTAAGCAGATTCGGCAAAAGTACCCCACATTACACAGTTTCTTCTTGTCTGCAGTTCACTGTGGAAACCATTCCCTTTAGAAATTTGGAATATATGGAACTGTAGAAAAAGAAAAATATTTATGTATGTATATATACTTATATATATACATTTAGGTTTGGTTAGTTTTTTATTTTAATAAAATAATCATATTTATAATTTGCTTAAAATTGGGCATTGTTGAGAAATTATTTCTTTTATTAGTGTTTTTTTTCTCCATTTAATAACACATTATTCATGTCAATTCAACATAGTTTTTTAATTTTCTAACACTAGGGTGTACACGATTAGTTCTTTTATTTCTCGTAAAACTTAGTTTTCCACAAAACGTAGTTATACGTTTTCTCTGAATTTTCCGAACAAAATTTTGAAAATTAATATTATCATTGGCAGTGCATATCAAGAGAAAATTAAATAATGCCTTTTTACTCTTCGAATTCCTGTTATACTCGTAAAATCCCAACAAAACTTCGGATGCTTGCCAATAATATTAATGCTTCTGCAGAAAAGAAATAATGTTCTTGCACAGGTAACTACGCATAAAAATGTTCAATATTTTATTTTATCACCAAACACATTTGTCTGAAAATATCGTGATTTAATAATGTAAGAATATACGTATCACAAAACTTTAATAAATAAAGGTATTAACCCTCCGCGTATGGTGATTTATAAATCCTGAAAACTAATGAAACATGTTTTTATTCAAAAATAGTGGTGTTAAAAAATAAGACTATTTGCAACCTGTGTATGTAAACACAGTAAATAGAAAATAATCCTCCCCGTACGCGGAAGGTTAAAATTAATACTATAGTGCAGTAAAGATGCACTGAAATGCTTTTGTTGTCGGGTTATAATAATTTTAAACGAATGCATCATCAGGAGAAGAATTAGGTACGAAATCAGTAAAATAATGTATGTTGTTAATTTTATGTTGTCGTCGTATTTTTATTATTTCGTATGATGAACGCATGAGATTTCAAAGAATTTTTTTAAGGAATTCGTAATTCGGGAGTTTCGAAGAAGTCGAGCTGAGTTAGAAATTTTAACTCTGATTTAAAAAACTACTCTACGTTGAATAGCCGATAGTTTAAAAAGAAAACTTTGGGTTTGGGGAATTTAGTAAATACATTGTTTTTAATACGTCTGTTGGAAACTATAAATGCAAATTGATTCTCAAATGTATAAAAGACATGTTACATCGCACTCGGGATTCAGTTCGAGATAACACTTGAAGTTCAACTATCCTCGAGTGCAGTATCGAGGGGTAAAGACGGGTTTTACGCCAGTTAGTCACCGTCAAGTTTACTGATAATGTGAAACCATTTTATTTTTATTATTATTATTTTATTTAAATGCAAATGAAGGTCACTTCTTTGTATTACGCTGCTAGAGAGTAGACTAATCTTCCCACCCACTTAAACGTATTTAGTAAATTTTTTTGTTAAGCTTAAACTAGTCTCTGCACTTCATTACTTGAATACACAGTAGGAATGGAGAAAAAACAAAAGATCGTGCAAGACCATTCTTTACAAATGGTTATAGTCAATTATTTAAACTTGAAACAATTTTTTTCAATTTTTAAAGTTTAATACAAAAGATTTTAAATGTCATTAATAAAAATATTTTGAAAAAGTCATCCTTACTCGTATTATCATTCTGGTTCTTATACACTGTTAAAAATTTCTGTAAATTTAATGTAAATATTTATCCAGAGTCTCTGTAAATTTACAGTAATTCTTAGATAAAAGTGAATAATCGAGATTCTCAATCTTTATTCTGTATTTTTACCTAATTTTATCATTTAATTATTTAATTAAAATTAAAAATGACTGTTTCTACTTAAGAAAAAGCATTCTAAGTTCAAAATATATCCTCAACAATAATTAATTAAAATAATATTAGTTATTAAAATAAATGTATAAAATAAGTTTTTTAACATCTCCGTTATTTTTTCTCTGTAATTTTATGTAAGACTTAAGATAATAGATTACACAGAGTTTTCTGTTGAAATTTTTAACAGTGTATGGATTCTTGCTCATAAGTTTAGGAAGGCATATTAGTATTCGAAACGAAATGCAAAATGTTTTTCTGATGTTTTTCAAAAACTTTTTCTTTTATTTAAAGGGAAAAAAAATCAGCAGAGAAACTGCAGGTATTTCGGAATTCCTATGACAATAAAAATACCTTAAAATATATTTTAAAACACCTTAAAACATATTTTAAATGTTTATGTAGGTGTTTTAAAGAAAAACAAAAACAGCAGGTTTCCTTTAGGAAATTTTCAGGTTTTCTAAAGGTTTCATACAGGTTTACTTAAAATACCTATATGGAATCTTTAAAAAGTCCAAAGTACCTGCAGGTTTTCTGAAGAAACCTTTAAAAATTTGTTATTGTTTTTTTTTACATGGGTAATAATATTTAATATATATATATATATATATATATAATATAATATAATTTAGCAATTTAGCAATTTAATAATTTAATAAAATAGTAAAAATTCTGTCAAAGGCAGAATTTAGTTTAGTGCGGAGGACTATTACTTTCAATTTGTGAAATGTATTTATATTTTTTTTATCTGATTTTTTGACCGTAAAACTGGGCCACGTACATTTTAAAGTGACTGAAATGAATTAAAATGAAATGTTCCACCTAAATTTCCTACTTTAGTTAATTTTAAAACATCTAATTGTTGCGTCGAAAAAATATTCGCACCTCTGGATTCAGAAAAATTGCCACTTTCAATTGGTACCGAATTTGTAACGATAGTATTGAATTTCTAATTTATTTTGGTGTTACTCAAAACTGGTCTACAAAAACTGGCGACGACGTTTTTACCCAGATTGAAACTAACAGTACTCCTAGTTCTAAAAAATCGATGTATTCTTGGAAAATGAAATTATTTTAAGGACATTTTTGTATCTGTATTATTAAAACATATAATTAGATTATTCAACAAACATTATTTTCAAATGCCTTTGAAGCTTATTTAAATAGATTAAAAAAGTTAATACATTTTAACAATTTTATATATATACGGTAGTATACATTTTCAGATATAATCCCGAAAAGCATCAATTTTACCATTTTAAGTAATGTTATGAAATTAAAAGGCTTACTGATTTCTGTAAATAATTCCTTTATTTTGGTTAATAAATCGAACTAATTGGCATTATATATGTATATTTAGATATGATTTTAAAAAGTATATTTTTTGACCACTCTTGCCCTAACTCGTGGGACTTTTGCGATCATCTATTACTGTGATGTGTGTCTCGCGTTTCCTTAACATCTACATAAATCACGTTATAAATTGTTTATACGTTAACATCTATCAGATCTAAATATGGCTTTAACATTTACAGGTAACTGAGGCATTCTTCAAGAAGTGAATATAAGAGCACTTATGCTTCACTGTGATTATGAATCTTCAATTACGGTAAAATTGATAGTAGAATTTCTGGAGCAAAGACACGACAAAGTGATAGAGCATGTCAAAAAGTTAAATAGCAAGATCAGGGAAACATCATTCCTGATTTTCTGATTTTGCTATGCCTGACTTTTGGCGATTTATTAATCTTATCTATCTAATCTTATCTATCTAATCTATTAAGAAAAATTTACGTGGTCATCCTTTTTTTTTTTCGAAGATGAGATTGATGAGACTAATGAAGGCATATTTTCATTGATTCGAAGAGATGGATGGCTTGAAGGATTTAAATTTTGGAGAAATCACCTACAAAAAAGCATTGATGTTGCAGGGGTGTCTATGTCCCTACAACTTGATGGTTTGATCACTCTTGTGCTTCTGAAAAAAAAAAAAAAAAAACTGGCATGCATTAGGTTTTTTTTTTTTAATTATTTTTTATCGTTGCTTTTTCACCATTGTTGGTTTGGGGTCACCTTCAAAGATCCTTACTTTACTCTTTTGACGCACTGGAACGTCAAAAACCAGTATGTACGTTTCATCATTAGTTATAGTTTTAAAAATAAAGCGGTGTTTACGATCATTAAGCAATTTTAAGATTTATTTAAGGATTCTGACACGGTCCGTTTATTGGTAATTATGGCCCGCAATAATGGGGGACCCTACGACAATCTTTTTTTTTTTTTTTTTCATATTGAGTTCTTCATGAATAATTTTATGTATAACTGCGGTTTCAACGTTAGGTTTCTTATCTTTCGTTTTTTAACTGTAGCGATTATAATCGATTAATACTTTTTGTATGGCCGACACATTTTCTGGGACTACAGTTCAGAAAGGCCTTCCTACGTATTTTTCATTCAGAAGAGAACTTCAAGCTCTACGAAATTCTGTAAACATCTCAATACAATGGAAGGAGTTGGATCTTGATTTCCATAGGCTAACTGTAAATGCTAGAGCCATTCTTCATGACTTAACCACACTTTAAAGTAATAGAAAATCATTCCGTTATAATGCTCTCGTGTCAACTTCTTTTTCTTTTCATTCGAAATTTATTCTACGACTGCTATATTACAATTAGGAGTTTTCAATGCTTGTGGAAAAAATGTATGCTATGATTGGCCATATTCCAACTGTTTGTGGGTTAAATTAAAACTCCTATAGGCAAAATAAAAGGAAGAAGTTATCATGATGTCGAATGACACCAAAGATGCATGTAGTCCATTTTTGCCACAAATTATGGTCTGAGGCCATAAAAGGGTAAAAATTTACATATTTAACCAATATATATATATATATATATATATATATATATATATATATATATATATATATATGTATATATATTAGCACCTATCATCTGCCTGTCTCAAAACTTTGAGAGTTAACTTGATAGAGTATTTATGTTTCATTGTCATTTATTTTTCTTTTCAAAATGTATTTTCAATGCCTGTCTTTGAAATATTTATTTTATTATAGTAATACACCCATCGCACATCCCAGGTAAAAAAAGGTGTAAAGGTTTTTTCAGGAAACCTGCAGGTATTTCGGACTTTCCTGCAGGAAACCTGTAGGTATTTCAGGCTTTCTGAAATAAATCTGTGTGAAAACTTTAAAACAACTGTATATTTTTAGAAGGAAACCCAGTGTTTTTAATTCCCTTCAAAATACCTGTGAAATAAAGTCTATAAAACAGCTGCAAATTTTATAGAAAGTCCGAAATTCCTGCAATATACCTGCTGGTTTTTGGCTGAAGCTTTTACGTGGGGTAGTGCATTGAAATATTGCTAATAAATGATGATGAATAAAAATTTATATACAAACATCATAAATTTAAAAAATACACAAAAATTGTTTCAGGTTGAAATAATTAGTGAAACACTTTATCAGGAGGGAAAAAATAATAAGCTCAAATGCAGCATTTAAATCACATTTCATGCATTGCTGCTTGCAAATGGGCACTTGCACCTACTTTTTTTTTTCTGCCTGTTAAATAAATATGTAATTATTTAGAAGCAATTGTAAAGGGTAGTAATTCATGTTATTTATTTACAATGCTTTCAGAGCTCATGTTCACTCATGATACTTTTTAATTTTTCCTGCGGGAGATTTTTCACTTTTTCGCAACGGAAAGATTTTTATATGGTTAAAAATGAATGCAATTTTTCCTTAAGGTATAAGTAAAATAGAAAATTTGTGTAATTATTTTTAAAATAAAATGCACTTAGTTAGTGTTATATTAAAATATCTATGCACTAGACCTGTTTATTGCAGTTTACACTTTGACTTCCAAATCATTTCCTATACGTCAGAATTATATGGAAACATGGCAGTAACCCACAAAAAACTAGGAGACTACACTTCTAAATTCTATTCCTTCCTAACGTCCTCTCCTCCCCACAGTGTTTACTGTCATCCCATCTCGCAACAGCAGAAAGTATGAAACCCTCCTTCTCATCTTCTCCTGGTAAATATTTGCCGATCCTTGCCGCTTTTCCACCCTATAGCTGCTCCTGGCCACCTGAGTAACGCAAACCAATCATTTTCTTCTGTCTCCGCTAAAAGAGTCTTTTCTATGGGACCCTAGATGCTGGTATAAAGACAGACACACACTGTCACACACACACACACACACACATGCTGAGCCGATAGTCTATATAGAAAGGGAGATAGATATGAAAAGCTGCAGGATCGGAGACAAGTGGCATAAAGAATATACTGCTAGCAAGTTTCAAGGTAAATAAAGAAAGTTATAATGCAATTTAATCAAAATGGTTTATTGGAAAAAACACCTGTGTTTACATCATGATTAAAATTTTATAAAAATCAAAAACAAGATAAAAATTAGTGTTGACCTATTCCTCGAGTCAAAAATTGAAAACTAATACTTTCAGAGAAAAAATATATTATTTTTTCTCTTTCATGAGGTATATATATATATATATATATATATATATATAACGTTAGCAAAATATTTATAGGAATTTTGCAATGTTGAAAATTTTATCATTCTAATTTGAAGTAAGTTTTAATTTTTTTGAGACGGAGAACATGCGTCCAACACTTTCTTTTATAAAAGTGTTTTTTAATTAAAAATATTAGATTTTCCTATAAATGTGAACTTGGAGTTAAAGAAAAATACATGAAAAAATATTCGATGTAGCTATTTTTTCATCACAATTTTTATTCTCTTTATTAAACGAAAATTGCATAAAAATTTAGTTTTACTGAAAGAGTAAAACTTTTTTTTCTTTGAATAAATGAATGGAAAAATTTTTTCAAACAAAATTATAAATAGATAGCCTATTTGGACTGTATTTCTTAGACTATTTTATACGTACCCTTGTATATTGTGTTATTTATTTGTTTATTTGTAATATAATAAGCGAAATACACATTGTAACAAAAATTTTAATTATAAATGTCCCCAAATATTTTAATCAAATGAATTTTATTAGTAGTTTGAAACTCTAAAAATAATGTAATTTAATTTTTGGATTAAAACGTTAAATAATTATGTGATAAAAATCGAACGGAAGTTTTTTTTTTTTTTTCCTACGCAATCATTTAAAAAACTAATTTATCGTTTGTTTTATTGCTTGTATTATTTTAAATTATTCATTTTGATATCTATATCAATATCAAAAATTAAATAAATAAACTTGAACTTCACTGAAGACAAAATAAAGTATATTTTTCATGGTAAAAAAATTTTTCACCGTTAACAAAGACGAAAAAGAGCTATTTATTTAAATACATAAACATAATTAGACACCCATGAAAGCGGTAAATTTCAAAACAAAAATTAAATTAATTACAATATAACATACAACGATTAAAAAATCTATATTTAAATAAACAATTTAATGTGCAATATTGTTTTCCTCTTATTTAAATGTCACATGCAACTTTTGTAAAATATTTACAGGAATTTTACATTATATGCATTATAGACTTGCAACCAAATATGTTCGGTAGAAAATAATGTACATTGGCAATAAGTATGAGATTTTGATGCACTTAAATTCTATTAAATGATGCATCACACTAAAAATTTCATTTAATGATTAAAAAATGAAATTAATTTTCTGATTGCCCCTTTATAGTTATTAATATAATATGTTTGTGTGAGGAAGAATCAGGCAAGTGATATAAATGTAATAAATTTAAAACATATCTTTTTATCTAGCTCTTTTACACCAAAACAAAGCTTTTAGAATCTTCTAGAAATCGTTCTCTCAAGCAGATAAGATTTTTGACACACTTTAAATACAGTAAACTGCGGTACAACGCGGGGACAAGGTTGTCAGATGAATACTACAATTTTTTTTTTTTTTTTTTTTTTTTTTTTTTTTTTTAAATCACTAAATTTTTAGCAATCAATCTATTGGTTCAATTACAATCGATTTAGTTTTTATATAAAGCGGTTACACTGATATACAGTCTTTTGCAAAAGTTTAAGACCACTATCCGTTTTTCAGTATTTTAACACATTGCATCATTTGCGCAGATTATTGCGTCATCTCAAGTGCTGATTGCATGAGACGCATTCTACTGCTATAAATAAAGGTGGCCGACACGTTTATCGCTAGTTGTTTATTGGATTTTGTCGTAGACAGTGCTGTTGTGTAATTATTGTAATGGGTAAAAAACTTTCGCTTACTGTTCCAAAAATTCAGAAATACTGGCCCTGCAGAAAATTGAATTTTCTGAACGTCAAATAAGTTCGATGGTAAGTGTGAGCAAGACAGCTGTACATCAAACTATTAGTAAATTTAAAATTTCGGGAAAATTTGTGGACCTTAAGACCAAGAAAAACGAACGCACGTGATGATCAGGTGATAAGAAGGATGGTTGTACGAGATCCAAGAACCTTCTGCAATACGGTTAGACATTCTCTGGCTGCAAAAGGCACCAACGTCAGTTTGAGTACTATTTCAAACGTTTGGCCAAAGATTTTGGTTTACCATCCCATAAACCTGCAAGGAAACCTCGACTTACTCCAAGAATGAAAAAGAAACGACTGACTAATCAGACAATATCAGAATTGGACAGTACAGCAGTGGAGTAGAGTTCTATTTTCGGAAGAGTCAAGTGTTCCGCAATTTTGTGAACGTGCTACAAGTATTCGCCTCCCAAGGTGAAAAAGATGTGATGAGAGATATATGATTAAATCTGTGAAACATCCTTCAAGCCAAATGATATGGGGTGCGAGGTTTGTGTCCAGTACTGCTAGTCATTATTCTGTGCCGCCTAAAACCATTATAAACGGGAAGCGGTACCTTAATTTGTTACTTGAGAAGTTGAAGCTTCATATGAGTTTTCATAAATGTTCAGTTTTCATGCATGATGGGGCTCCGTGCCACAGGACGATGATAGTCAAAAAATATCTTAGGGCACAGAAAATGAAAGTGCTTGACTGGCCAGGTAACAGCCCAGATTTGAATCTAATCGAGAATCTGCGGTGTATTGTGAAAAATAAAATCGCCGAAAATCAACCATCCACTGCTACGGCACTTGGTGAAGCAATAAAGGATGTCTGGTGCACGCACAGACATTTCTAAAGCTTACTGCAAGTCTCTTATTTATAGCATGCCTATGAGGATAGCATAATTTATTAAAAACAAAGGAGGTCCCACAAAATACTGACTTTTAATTACAGTAAATAATAATGTACAGTCTATTTTGTTCTTTTATATGCAAAATATGTATGTTACTTTTGCAGAATTCCACTAAATCTGATTTTTCTATGTGTGGTTTTTAACTTCTGAAAATGACTGTAAAATCAGTGGTGTTAAAAAATAAAATTGTAGTATTCATCTGTCAATCCTGCCTCCGCATTGTACGGGAGTCTACTACATAGATTGTCTTTAACGAAGATTCGCTAAAAACTTCAGTTTGAGCACAGAAATATCACTTAGTTACTTATAATTTAAATATTGAAGGGAAAAACATATCATAATAAACTTATATATTATTATTATTATTATTATTATTATTATTATTATTATTAAAATTGTAACATTTTGTTTATTCATATATGAATAAAGAACAAACATATTTCATTGTAGCACATTAAAGAAACGATGGTGAATCTTTTCACAAAATAGGGTTTCCTTTATCTTTGACATACAGAAGACTGAATGGTAATTATGTAGAGACGTCTTAACAGCAACGTATAAAAATTAATCTATATTAATTAGTTTTTAATACTAATCAAAACATTACTATTATACTGAGTTTTTCATTCATAGTGTGCCATTATATCTTTCATCTTTTCAACGCTTTATCTATACACTAAAATCTTTATTCTATTTTTAAAATGTATATGAATTAATTTAATATTTTATTATAAGAAATAAGCATATTTATTATTTCTTCATTGTACTTAAATCTTTAAAGTAAGAACATTTAAATTGTAAACAATTTTCTTACAAAATAAAAAACAGATTAAAATCTAGCTACAAATTTGTTAAATTGTATGTAAAAAACACAATTAATTATAAGCATTCTTCGTTATAGGTTTGTCATAAAAAACCTAAGACTATAAAATATGAAAAAAAAAAAAAAAAAAAAAAAAAAAAGTCAGTATTTTATTAAACGTTTAAGTATTGAAATGCTATTCGAAAGACACCAATACACAAAAAAATTAATACTGTTGTTTCAGCTATTTTTCACCCCCTGTATTACTTATCACATGTGAGGATATCATATTATCATTGAAAAGTAATTGAAATAACCAGTAATTAAAATTTAATCTTATTCATAAAAATCAAATGTTTTGTTTTACTGCGCAATGTTTTATAGTCGTTTCACAGTTGCAAAATTCAAAATGGGCTTCTTATATGAGAGTTTTATCAAAACTTATATTAGAAAAAAAAAAAAAATACTAAATCAACAAATACAGAATTTATCTTAGACTTCATTACCAACAGTTTCTATTATTTGTTAGCATTAGAATCTTTAAAAAAAAAAAAAAAAAAATATTAGATGCATTATAAAATCTCTGCCTGGAAACCATAAACTTCAATTTCAAGTTCAAAACTTAATCAAATTCCAAATGTGATTGTTTTGGTTTCCTAGCACGTCTCTTATATTTACCAAATCCATAGCTATCAGGCTAGAATTGAAGGAGTGTTATAAAAACCCATACATCGCTTCAATTCAAGTTCTTTCACCCAAAACCAGAAACTTTACCACCTACTCGGGCTTTTCTCCCTCGTGCCCCCTCAATCCTTTGATGTTTGTCGTCACACCATCCATAGAACTGCATAAAGTTCTCCTTCTCATATCTCCAAGTAAATATTTGTCGATCCTTGCCGCTTTTCCCACACTATTGCTGCTTCTAGCCACCGGAGGGAAGCAAACCAATCATTTCTTATGTAACCGTCTCAGACTGCTTTCTTAAGAAGGCAAGAATCCCAGTTTAGTATTCTGAGAAAGATTTCAAGCTATATGAGAAAAGAGATGAAAAGATGTGTTGGAGGTTGAGGATAAAAGTGGTCTATTGGAAATCTTATATTTCTTCGTGGACCAATGGAACACTTCGCTAGACACAAGATCGAGATTTTTTATTCAGATGTTAGTAAAATAGTTAGAAAGGCAGTTCATGTTAGAGATTGAGTAAAATAATAATAATAATAATAATAATAATAATAATAATAATAATAATAATAAACCTTTAAATTTAATATGAATTAAAGAAATATGTATTTTAAATAATTCTTATAAATATACAGGGTAGTTCAAATTAAAGAATCCCTCTTTGAGATGCATTGGCGAGAGAAGCAGAGACGTAATGCTTTCATATTTCGAGAGTATACGTATTAGACTGTGTAAAATTGGTTAGTAAAAAAAGAAGCATTAGTGCTAGGTGTAAATGAGGAACTGCGACCGTTTTAACGTAAGAAAAAAAAGTTACCTGATACTTTCAATGAGGTAAAAAATGAAGATGTCGGTTATTAATTGTATTATTACAGTTCTTTACACACAGACTGTCGATCTTAGAGAAATATCTGTGACAGCACAAACGAAAGATATGCATGTAGTAACATAACATCATACAAAAGATGTGGTGCGCACAATTTCCCACCTAAATAGCGCGGTTTGTGTGTAAAGAACTTTTCATAATAAAGTCATATATCCGGTTGTGAGCACACTTGAAAAATCCGCTAAAAATGAGAAACTAATAAGAAAATTCGGTGGCCGAAATAATAACAGAAAATGGCATTTTCCCAATTTTATTCGTCATCATCTTCGTCCTCCAAATCGGAAGTGCAATTCTTGCAAGTAAAATAATTTGCATGTATATTAGCACACTTCAAATGCATCAGACGATCACACGTGTTGAATTTGATTGAGATGGCTCTTGTAGGGCATAGTGGCAGATGCTTCAAACAGTTTACATAGAAGTAGACATCGTCATATTGCTGAGCCTCCAATTTTTAGCGCGTTTGCTGCACTTTGAAAAGGTGGCGTTGCCTTACTTTCTCTAGGTTTTTTCTGGAGGGACTCAGATGCTGCAAGGAAGTCCATATTCTCGGGCAGTTGATTTTACGGATTTCTTATCCACTAAGCAATCCTAAATGGCTTTAATCAGGGCATTTAAATCCATTTCTTTTGGATCGGTTGATTTTTTCGGGGTTGACACTGCTAAAAAAGCCTAAACTTACATATAAACACTAATAAAATATGTTGTTTTGATATAAACGACCATATGTGACAGTTTGTAAGTCAAACACATGTTTTAAACTAAAAAAAAAAAAAAAAAAAAAAAAAAAAAAAAAAACAAGTGTGCTCACAACCGGTTATATGAAGGTGCCCAGAACCGGGAATGATAGCCTTTTCTATAATGGCAGAAAAATCAATTTTCAGTCTACATTTTGACTGAATTCGATATTGCATCACAAAATATAAGGAATATATTTCATAAATATACACTGACTTTACATTTTCGGATTAATTCACATCGATTTATAGCATTCTGAAAATATTCGAAAATCAATTTTGTGTCGCTTCTTCTCAGATTTTTTTTTTTTTTTTTTAATTCACTTGCATTTACTAAGAAAATGTATCTAATCACTTCGGTGTTAGCACAAAAACTCCATACAGTCGCAATACATGTTTAACAGTTACTTTCGTTAAAAGATATGGTGGGGTGCCCATAACAGGAAACATTCCCTACATTTAATAATATAAATATAAAAAATAAATATAAAAATCTGAAAGCTCATTCCATGCGAATGTTCCTCCCATGCATAATAAAGAACATATTCAAAATATGCAAATCCATAGCTCAAACACACACACACACGCACAAAAAAAAAAAGGAAAAATAAACCTAAGGTCTATTTTTGTTTTCTAGAAAATAGATAGAAACAGGGATAATATATATAGACAGGTTTTTTTAAGTCTATTTTTCCATATAAATGCATGTGGCAACTGTATGACGTTGTAGTAAATTACTTTGTTACGCAATTGTAATTTTACATATATTGCAAAATAAATAACGAAAATATTTTCTAGAATATTACATTTTAAGTTATCCCCTATTTCTTTTCAAACGTTTATAGATTCTATAATTTCCCGAAGTGTTTTTATTTTTATAGTAATTTTGGCAAACTTCACCCGATATTTGTACTTTACCTAATTTTTGTTTGTGCATATTTTCCTTTAAAAAATTTATGCACATAGTTATTCTCTTTCTTTCTCTTTTTTTAGTGAAATTTAATCCTTTAATGCCATTTTATTATATACATACTTTATTTTTTTCTTTATTATATTTTCTGCTATATCTTACTGATTGAAATTATTATAATTTTTTCCCCTGCTTATAAAGAAGCTAGAAGAAAGGTTTCAAAGAAAGAAATTATAATAAATAAATAAAATAAATAAATAACCTTAATGTCATTTAAATTTTATCTCAGTTAGATGTAAATAAATAAATAAATTAAAAATTAAAACTCACATCTGTTGACTTGTTTGTGCATCAGAAGGATTAAGATCTTTATATGTTTTCCGTATATAATCTTTTAACTCTGTATTTATTTTATACTTACTTTAACAAAACATTTATTTTACAGAAGAAAACATTTTGAATTCTTTCATTCAAACATATAAACTTATACAGTCTGAATAAAAGAAATAAAAGAAAATGTTATGAACAGCCCTTTAGAATCATAAACTTTTGAAAAAGCTACTAAACAAAATATTTTTTTACGGAAACAGAAAAATTGCTTACCAACATCAATATATTCAATATACCTCATTCTCGTCTATGACTTGCCTTCTTTCTGCCCTTATTCACAAGTCGAGACAGCCACTATAAAGTATGCCTCAATAATGTTTGTGTTATCTCTGCATTCAGTATGAAGTGATGGCGCGATCAAAGTTGTGATGTTAACTCCCTTTACTGAAGAAGACGTCGCCGAAATGAAAGAAGTTTTCAAAGCAGAGATATATGTATCTCGCTCTTTCACAAGGATAAAACCTTTCTAATAAACAATCTGCACCGCTTATTTGAAGCAATATAAAGGAATGTGTTCTGTAAAGTTTGTATGTCGGGGCTTGTTTTTCTTTTTTCTGTTGAATGAAAGACTTTTAAAGATATTTAAATGCGATCTTTACAAATATTTGCGTTGATAGGTACCTCGAGTTGATAAATTAGTTTTGAAAATAAAAGAAAAAGTGAGATTCTGAATTTGAGGATGACTTGCAGATGCTTTGAAGGAGCTGTTGAAGAATTTCCTCAGACACAGTTTTAAAAACGAATCTGGTTAAAAAAAAAAAAAAAAAAAAAAAAAAAAAAAAATGTTTAATTTATAAATAAGATTTTAAGATGAACTATTTTATTATTCATTTATTTTATTTAATAATGAATCAAAATACCCACTGTCAATATATATATATATATATATATATTAAAAAATAGAAAACATCTGTAACTTTACTAGAGAAAATTTCTGTTTTCTAAAACTGGAAAAATTTGTTATAAAGTTACATATCAGTCTGTCAAAAGCCACTTTTTTTCTGTAGCCGAATAAAATCTTTATCAATGGTTCCGGATTTTAAAAAGTGGGTATATATATATATATATATATATATTGTTTTACATATAGAAAACTTGGCATCAAATAAGAGTAGGAATATATTAGGTCGTTGCAAAAGTTCGTGCGGACGCGGATCATTTTATTGCCTCCAAAGACGAGAGCTTCTATCGCCGTGGTATACATTTGTTACCCGAAAAATGAGCAAAGGTTGTAGAAAGTAATGGAGAGTATTTCGATTAAAAATTGTCATTGGATTTGATGTATTTTTATGAAATGAAGCAATAAAAGCAAAGACCTAATATTAAGTAAATATTATGCAAAGACCTAATATTAAGTATCAGAGTAAAATGTAATTCCATGGCTGTGAGGCAACGTCGTTAACAAAACCTACTATGCGGTGATTGCTGGATCGATACTGGCTTTGTAGAGGTAAGTTTTTTTACTGAAAATCTTTAGAAAAAAATCTGTTAAGTACAAGTGTTTTCTGTATTACGGTGCTACAAAAAGTTTCTATCGACATATTTTCCACCATAGCATACGGATATTTTACGAATCGTCAATGGAGGCCTTTTGATTGAAAAAAAAAAAGTTTTTGGGTTCTGTGTATCTGTAACACGATAGCGGACGCAAAAATCATTCGATGGACTTGCATATTAGTACACACATGTTTATGAGCCACACAGAAATAACTGTATATGTTTGAGTGTGTATTTTGTTAGTGGTCCGTTATATATTTTTAAGATTTCTAAGATAATTAAATTGTTTAATGTATTTCAGAAAAGCATAGCAAAAAATCACTTGCTGTTTTATCTGAATTGAAAAAGAAGGCTGATATTTTATTGCATTTTCTATGCGCAATGTAAGAAATTTTACCAATTCATTTAATTTTCTTTAAGTCATCTATTATTATGATATTTTAAGACTTTTGTTTAGAAATTGCATGGCCTTATTCCAGACTTGAATGTATCTTCTTTATGAATAAGATATTATTTTCTTAAATAAAATGAGTTTTTAATATTATTAGATTTAATTTACGAATAAGTTTCAGAAATTTTTACTTCCAAAACCCTACTACCGTAGGTAATGGTAGTATTGTTTTTGTTCCAAAAATACGATATCGAATTTTCATTTGATTTACACGTTTTAAGACTTCCTGAGTCTAAAAAGTAGTTTTTGGCAATTGGTCAGTGTGTGTGTGTGTATATATATATATATATATATATATATATATATATATGTGTGAATGTATGTGGGGAATATTCTGGCTATCATATCTCCGAAACTAATTAAGATAGAACTACGAAACTTCAGAACTGATATAAGTCTAGTGTATACATGCGTTTTCCAAGTTTTGGTGAAAATTGGAAAACCGAAAGTCGGTCAACGGAAATGGGGCCTTAATTCTGTTTCTCAAAAATAACTTTAATGATTTTCTTCAAAGTTGCTATATAAACGCTCTATTAGATGTCCTTTCAAATGATACAGTTGGTTAATTCAGGAAAATTGATAGGCGTACTGTATAAATAGCTCAATTTCAGGTCTCCCAAGTGCGTTCCTTTAAAAACGGCTGTACGTATTTTTTTCAAACTCGTCATGTTAACTCCATTTTAAATATCCTTTTATATGTAATTATTGTGTTCCGGTCAATAATTGAGTATGCCAAGTTTTTGTAAAAGTTGGTATCTCAAAAACGATTCTAACGATTTTCTTGAAAATTGTTACATAAATCAACTTTAGATATCCTTTCTCATGTATTACTGGGTTATTACATGAAAATCGATAGTCATCCTACTTAGGTAAGTTAATTTTAGATCTCAGAACTTGGTATTTCAAAAAACAACTCTACTATTTTTTTTTCTTATTTTTTAACTTGATATGTAAACTTTGTTTTATATGTCTTTACACGTGTATTAAGTTTCTCTTACCAGAAAAGTATTAGGTTTCCACTTCATTACGTCAATTTTATGTCTTCTGATCATGTTAATCCCCCCCCCCCCCAAAAAAAAAAAAAAAAAGAGTATACAATACGTGTAATAGTAGGTAATGAAAGTAGGTTAACTTCTTTTTTCTTTGTAGCGATTTGGATATAATCAGGAGCATGCACAGATTTTGTTCGAAATTTGGGAACTTGCAAGACATAAAATGATAGCCTGAATTCTAATTTCTAAACGGTAAACAGTCTACTAGTTGGTTGCCTCAAAATATATTTTTGTCACAATACTAATGACAAACTAAATTTTAAGTCCTGCATGAAACTTGTAGGATAATTAATCAAATGAACTTTATTTTATGATTTTTGCCAATTGGTCTGTAATATTAAAAAAATTATGTGCAAATGTTTTTATGAATGAACATGTTGAAATTTGTATGTAAAACATTTTTATTGATTACTTTCTTGTTGAATCAGATTTTAAAAATTACCCTTGAATTGAAAGATGCGATTGAAATTTTTACTATGAACACAACACTCTGTTCTTTTTTTTACGATGTATGCTACACATTTTATGATCTGTATAACACTTCTAGGATATATATATGTTTAAGAATTTTTGTTTTAGTATTATCATTTTTGTCGCTTAGCCTGCAACATAAAAAAAAATACTCATATGTTTTTATAAATAATCCATAAATGTAGTAATTATATGCATGTGAAACATTTTTACTTATTATCTTCTTGTTGAATCAAATTTCAAAAGTTACTCCTGAATTTAAAAGTGTGATTGAAATTACTAATATCTCTTAACCAGAATATGGAATCCAGTTGAATAATTCTTTGGAATAAAATGATTTTGATACAGTAATTTCATAGAAGAAAAGTTTTTCTCACCTTTTATAGCATAAATAGTTTATTTTAGTTAAAGCAGATTTTTACCTACATATGAAACAAAATATTGTAAATATGAATTCGGGGTATATATATGTAATATAATTGTATTACGGTTTTGGTATATCTTTCTCCCTCTCTCTTTTTTCACGGTGTACGCTATACTCAATGTTTTTCCTTTAAAATTTCTTGAAAATAAAGATAATTGTACTTGGGATATTCAATACACAGAATTTTTATTTATCATATTTAGATCCATATACAGTTACAATTCGATGTTATAGGTAAAAGTTGTTTTAAACACAGTCAAACTATATATGTTGTAAGAGGTAAGAAAAACTTTCCTTTTTCTATCCTATTACTGAATCAAAAGCACTTCATCCCAAGGAATTACCCAACTGAGTTCCATCTCCTGATTGAGGTTTTATTCTAGCCACTTTATACTTTTTTCAAAGGTTTTTCTTTTGCCCTGTCTGCTTTTCTTTCCCAGCATCTTAATCTTTTCTTTCTCTTGCACATCTCTTTGAACGCATTTTGTCGTAAAAGCACTACAGTGTTTAAGTACTAGTGAAGTAAATTTGATTTTGGAGAGGCATCACTTTTGGTGATTCATGAAACTGGATTACTGTAGGATGCGGTTACTATGTTTATCAAATCAATGTTTCTCTTATTCCTTTTATTTCCCCAAAGAAAAATAAACACGTAAAAAGTTTAAAATGATTCCGAACATAACGAAATGAATATAAAGTAAAGATTTGCATTTTAAAGATGCAAGTATTAGGAGTTTAAAGATTTACAATGATATATACACGAATAAATAAATAAGTGTGTACTGCATGTGTATAGATAAATAATGTTCAAAACTGTGTTTGAATAACTACTGAATATTCAGTAGATATGAAAATAAAAGAATAGCTACTATTCATATCTACTAAATTATAAGAATGCTGTTAAAGTGACACTGGACGTTAAACTTACCAAAAAATTCAATCAATATATTTTTTTTTTTTTCAAAAAATTATCTGCAAACTTTGTTAAATTAAATAAAACGAAGATATACAGATCTAGAAAAGTAATGTTTTACATATAAGTGTAAAAATAACTTTTAACTAGACTTTTCTCATTTTGACAAATAATATATATATATATATATATATATATAATTAATTTGTCCGTTGTTAGAAAAGTGTTTTTTGGTTAAATTACCAGCGTTTCGTCAGAAATTTCTCATATTTTTTTCCCTACATGGGGGAGTTCCCCTGATGAAGGTCCTCATGTGTTTTGGGATTAAATTTTCATCTAGTTTTGATTATTTTGTTTATATATATATATATATATATAATAAATATTTTAATCAAAAAAAATATTTTTCTGGATAAATGAACTGAATATTTACCCCAATTCTGTGAAGCCACTGTTATTTATTATTATTATTATTATTATTATTATTTGCAATGATTTATTAATCTATCCCTTAGTTTTATAAAATTTATTAGAAACACAAATATATAGTATTACATATATACTTTTAAAAATAACACTTTTTCTATAATAAGGTAAAGATATAACATATTAAAGCTTATTTAAACAGATATGGTAAGTTAAAAAAAAAAAAAAAAAAAAAAAAAAAAAAAATAGATTTCCTCGAATTCCTGAAGCTAAGTGCATATTTAATAACATAAAGATTAAGTCAATTATATATGAAGATAGAAAGTGAATGGTGAAAAAAAATGTTTGTATATATTTTAAACATGTTATTTTACAATGGAATGAAAAATTTGTTTGCTTGTTTTGGAGTATCATAAATGTTTTGTACGTTGAAAGATAAGAACTTTATTGTCCTAAAAAATTACAGAAAAAAAAGGTACAGAAAGAATTCATTTTAAAATAATTCGGATGGTTAAAAAGTACAAATTTTTAGTTGTAGCATCCAATAGAAGACGTTCGTTTATCCCCTAGAAATTTTTTACAATAATGGCAGTCAGTGCATATACAAAGGTAGATTAAAGTAGATCAATGTTAGAAATAGGGTAGACAGGGTTTAGATGGCCAGCTTTTCCTTGAAAATTGTTTTGAAAAATTACATCACATCATTATACATTTATTTTTACATTATCAGTATCACTGTATTTTCAGGACGAAGTCTCCATAATAATACTTTAAAAATGCAAAATTACGAGTAAAAAAAAAAAAAAAAAAAAGACTTAAAAAAGATCAATTTTATATTATAAATAGAATCAACTGTTTTTATTGAAATAATTTTTAATGAAGAGTAACATAAATATGTTTTTGTAGTGATAACACATGGTCATGTGCCCAGCATTTGCAAATGATACGTTGAATCCTGTGTTCTCTCGATTTACTGAGTTCAAATGATTTAAGACAGTAAAGACACAAATTGTTCTGACTTTTCTTATTTACGTTCACTACATGTTTTTTGCTTCTACGTCGTCGTTTGGCTTTCTTGGCGCTTTTTTTTTTTTTTTTTTTTCGAAAAAAGACTTCTTTAAAAATGTTATTTATTTATTTATTTATTGTAACAGATTTTCTTTCTTCTTCCATTTGATGTTGCTACAATGCTTATTTGACTGAAGTGTCAGTCAATACTTCAGAATTCCAATTTCTTTTTCGCTGTAATTTTTACCTGGGTTCTGCCATCAGAAAAAGCCTGATATTGCATAAAGCAGAAAAATGATTTCTATCAAGGCTTTTACGTAAAATTTAGTTGATACAAGACAGCCTTGGAAGAGGACTCGTCTAAATCGATGGCGAACTTGGAGTGGTAAGTTGTAACGGTTTCCGATGTGGTGTTTCCGAAGTCAATCTCTGATATTACAGTAGCATACAATCTGAATCTGCACTGAGAAAAATTTCTGTAACTGACATCTAGAATCTATATTGTGGCTCTAGTAAAAATAGTTCTATATCATCCTTTGAAAGCGAGTTCTAGAAACCCCTATTAGAATTATAGAGTGTTTGTCCATATTATCGAGATCAAACTTATTTAAAAATCTCTGCGAATAAATGCGAATATAAGAAGTGAGTTTTACCAACTAGAATCTTGGTTTATGACCCAGTTGTAGAAAATCAAACGAGAATTTCATGCAATACAAAAGATTCATAATATTTAGAATATTGTTTCACCATCTAGAAATGTATAGACTAGAAATTCTTGATCATTTCGTCTATTCAGCTTATCGGCGGTTCTTTTACGCATAACTCGGAAATCTATATTTATAGTTTAGGGATTTAGAAAATGACCATTTATTCGTTCTAGATGAAGGCAAAATTTTATTTTCTTAGTGTATAAAAAAAAGAATGTTTTTGTGCAACAAAACACCTGATTTCATGTGGGATAATAACATGTGTGGTTAACATCATAACTTTTTTTTTTTTTTTATGTAACTCGAATAACCAGGAATTCAGAAAGGCTGCACCAATCATCCCCTTCCGTCAGGAGCCAAATTCTGTTTTTTCCAATGTGTAAATAAATTGATTCTGGAGACATTCTTTACTACAGTTAGTTTTTGTGGGATGTTACAGCAAATTTTGGCATTCCGGGCCATGGGGCCGGCTTACCCATCCATATGGTAAGAGGTATTTGAATATTCCCAAAGATTAAAAAAAAAAAAAAAAGTTGAAAGAAATTTTAGAAACAGTTTTATTTGGCGATATATTTCTGTATAAGGCGAGCGTAAATTTCTTATTTGAATATATTTTAGTTACATTCGTAAAACATTTAAAGTATGTGGCTTACCAATACTTATTAAGTTTAAAACTTATTGCGTTTAAAAGTACTGAGTACAAAAGTTTATTTAAAATTATTCAGCAAACATTCACTCATACCACTCTTTAAAAATTATTTAATTAAGTTTAGGTATAAATTGTATATGCATCATATACCGTACAAAAATTTCCAAAAAGCAAAAAAAGAAAGAAAGGAGGAAAGAAATAAAATAGAGGTCTGTATATATGAACGCGGAATTCTTTTCATACTATATTCTCTAAGAATTATTCTTTTGTGCATAAAATAACATTTCTTTACGATTAGGGCAATCTAATGATGGCAAAATGGACCAACAGTGAGACATTTTACTGACAAACGTTATGAATTTAAACACATTTGCGCGTACCAGTGCACGAATCTTTCGCGAAATGTGGAAAAAAAAAAAAAAAACCTTAAGTATTATCCACAAATGATACAGATTTAGAATTTAGAATTTCGATTTTCTGCAAATATAAGTTTTTGTGTTATGTTGTGCGCTATGCATACATATACGCACACACACATGCACACACACATGCACACACACGCACACACACGCACACACACGCACACACACACACACACGCACAGAGAGAGAGAGAGAGAGAGAAAGAGAGAGCGAAGCCACTATAACTCTGATTTTCAAATTGAGGGAATGTTAAAACATGTCATTATATCTAAAACACAGTTGTTTGATCTAAACAACACTTTCTCTACCATACAAAGTAAAAAAATAATAATACAAAGTAATGGAAAAAAAAATCTTCAAATTATAAACACTAGGGCGAAAATTTACTTACAGTATTTGGAATACCTCTAAAATTAGCATATGCAAAACGTTAATTTATATGTTCTGTATCTTTTAGAAGTGAGTTTGCCAGATCTTATATTAATGCTATTGTAAGATGTGGAATTAAAGGTCTATGAAAGTCAACGACTGCTTAGATGTTCCTCAAAAATTGGGCGTATTTTGGGAAAATACTCAGCTTTTATTAGAATATATATATAAAAAAAAAAATGCTGGATAAAATTCCTTTTTGATCCACATCTCATCAATTTTTAAAAAAATATGTTTTAACTATCTGAACGGAAAGTAAAATAAAATTAATAAGTCCTTCGTTGATTTCATTTTTTAAAACTAACTCAAGTAATCTCATACAAAAATTTTTCATATTTTACAGATTTTTTTTTTTTTTTTTTAATAACAAGAGATTATAACATCTTCGTTGTTTTACATAGGTTAATATTTGAGTAATAAAGTAAATAACATAAAAATTAAGACTGGTGTTCTGAGCTCGTTTAACAAGAAAAGAAATCTCATAAAAGATCTTATTCTGATACTTAACAAGAAAAGAAATCTCATAAAAGATCTTATTCTGATACTTTCACTTTTATCTGCGGAAATATGCGAATTTTTTTTAAATAATATTTATAGATTGATCGGAGTGAAAAGTTTGACGAGATTTTTCATGGTACGATTAAACGGCCCTGAAGCTAGCATGTCTGATTTTTTTTTTTTTTTCTAAGTCTTTATTTAAAAGAAAAACTGAGATATTAAGATATAGTCTTAAAATAGATATTATTAAGTAAAGTTTGACATAATTTTTGGATAAACTGTATGAAAAATTTTTGTAGTCACATTAGGTCAATTTTGAGTAAACTGATAATTTTTGATTGTCATGAACTAATAAAGGAATTCACAGCATTTGGTGCATAGTATTTCATTCATTATTAATCACTGTAATGCTACTATGTGTTTAATACTTGGTATATTTTACTTAGAGAAAAATTACATATAAGTCTAATAAAATTCTAAAGAATATATGGAAATTATAGAGCATTTTCTTCTTTAATTTTTCAAAAATAGAATTTTTTTTAAATTATTCATCTTTATAAAATAATATATTAAAATAAAATTGACTTTTGTAAAAGATAAAATATTCATTATTCATAAAAAAAAAAAAAAAAACCAGATTGCACAATGGTATTATTTTATCTATTAATGCAATAAATTGAGATCCATTCACATGTACGTTGCTAAAATCCCATAAAACATGTGAAAAACTCAGTTGCAAAATAACTCTCAAAAAAGCTTTATTTTATTGAATGAGATTGATGTAAGTAACACTTTAATATGTATTGCATTTTCAGACAGTGAAAGCCCATTTCAACGCAAAAAATGTTTTTTTAATAACAATTTATCTATGCGAATTTCAAATATTAAACTAGTAAATATATTTACCTTAATTCTAGACTATTGGCCAGACAGATCGTTTTTTGTTGTTTATATAACAGAAAATATCGACACGTCTTCGTGATATAAACATAGCAAGTAAATTAAAACCAAATTTGCGTCAGAACAGTCATCATTGGTTTCGTAAAAATTGCTTTAGTTGAAGCGAAAATTCATCTGATATACTTATTTACTCAGTTTCCGAGTGCCACTGATTTTGCGACTCTGATGAAATGTTTGTGATATTTACTCAGTGTTTAATAAACTGATTATCTGCTTATAAATGTCGACGATTCTCTCACACTTTATTTATCATCGGCAGCCTAATACAAGTATTGGCAATAAATATGTTTTCCGAAACGTCATCTGTCGGAGAATTTTAACGGATTTCGGCAAGTTAACGAATACATTTTTCAAACGCATGTGAAATCTTGAAAGTCTAAATGAAGAGGGGTGATGATAATTTGATATCGATTTTGCATTAGATGGTTCTACGGTAACGAAAGAATTGTCCATCATTAATGCAATATCCACAAAATAAATCGGTAGAGTTGCGTGCATTAGTACAACAGTTTGTGTAAATAAATTTATTGAGAAATTCAAAAGGTATAAGATTGGTTTCAGAGTGTAATTCAGTATGTTAAATCAATTAGTGCATATATTAAATACTATTTTGCATGTTCTAATTTCATAGGTTTGTTAAGCATATTATGGATTACATTTAGAGAAACAGATTTGCGAAGCACATGCCTGAAAATATATATGTACTTTTGATTTTAGTTCTTGTGTAAGCTTATGTATATTTAATTGTCAATCAAAATTAATATGTTTACCATTGCTTTATACTTGATTATGAAAGATTGTTATTTATTTGAAATGTAGCAAAGTATATTTACTGCCTCGCGTTTCAAAAGATTAATATATTTTTTATAAAAGGACGACAAAACCCTTTAAAAATATGCGGTAGAAATCCTATAATATGTTATCAGTTAGTGTATATATTAAATATTTTTCATGTTTTAATTTCAAGACTTCATTAAACAAGTTATACAGAGGCTGTTCGCACATTTTTTAGACGATTTTGATGGAGTGTACTGAAGCAATTTCACTCATATTTCGTGTTTAAATTGTTCAGTTTGATAGCCCTTGTTCTTAACTATCATTCTGCATCATAATTTCTATGATAATAATGCTTTTTATAATATCGGAAGAGGTATATTTTTCTACTCCTCTTGAACGGCTTTCCAAAGTCCACAAAGCGGTTTAGTCGGTGTTTGGATAATGTTGATTTTAAGAGTCAAAAAACACAAAAATCCAACTGTCATGCAACCAACCACTCCTAAGTTTATTTTATGCAACCAACCAACCTTGGAAGCCGCCGTGAGCGGGAGAAGGTATTTTCGCAGAGAGAAAGACTTTGGCCTTCGGCCTGAAACGTAGGGTGCAATTGGCGCGCCCGAGTAACGGATTTATTCCGTTGGTTTATTCTTATTATTACATGAGTACATGGGTACTCATATGTATATAAATTTCTCAGTGTATATATTCATCTTCATGTTTAATTTAATATTAATTAATTAAAGAGCTAATTTTATACAACAGGGAATTTTCTGTTCTCAAGTGTCAACACTCGGTTTATCACAGCACGCTCTGCAAACGTCGAACCAGAGTATAGTGTTCTCAGAAAGGTAATATAAATTCCATGGACGCAATATATAAAGGTGAGAAATTAATGTTATTTTATGGTGATAGGATATGAATTAACATTTTAAATAGCAATGTTTAAAAGTGTTACGAAGGCCGATCTACTTGCCGTTTTGCAAGAGATAGGGGAACAAGCTGACTCTAATTTAAAGGTAGTTGAATTAAAAGATTTATTGTTAAAATCTAAAGAATACATTAAAGATAAAGAATTTGTGAGTGAATTTTTAGCAACCACAGTTGCGCAAAGAAAGGAATCGGAAGAAATAAATCGTTTGTGTTTGTTAAAGCAAACCGAAAGTAACGATGAGGTGTTGCATAATCCTAGTAACTCAGAAAATATATTATCATTAGATAAGCTTTTGAAAGCTATATTAACTTTGGTAATACCAGTACCTAAAAAGAATGAACCATGGAATCTTTTTTTCGATTCCATTGAAAGAGCTTTTAAGCATAAAAATGTACCTAAAGAATATAAATCGGAGATTTTACTGAAAGTAATTGGCGATAAAGCCGCGAATATTCTGATTTATGTAAGCGAAGAAGAATTAAAGAACTATGAGAAAATTAAGTCATTAATTCTAAAAGAATATGCACCATCCCCTTTCATTTGTTTAGAAAATTATAAGAAAGCTACAAGAATATCTGGGGAGACACACCAACAGTTTGCTTCTCGTTTAAGATCCAGTTGGCTCCATTATTGTAAAATTCGAAATGTAAATGATTTTGAGTCGTTAGTAGATTTGATTATATCTGATAAAATATTTGAAAATCTAGATAAGGATCTGGCAATGCATGCTGCAGTCACACAGGGTGAAGATTGGTTACGCCCAGAACAATTAGCTAAGACGTGTGATATATATTTCACTGCTAAAGGTAGATCATTTGAGGAAACAAAATATGAAAAACGCGTCTATCGGGAAACAGTCACAGAAAATCATAAAAAATACGTCCCACCTCCATTGAGAAAATATTCTTCTAATAATGAGAGTAAATATTCTTTTAAGCGGGAGTGTTATATTTGCTCTGATATTTCTCATGTAGCTAAAGATTGTCCGAATCGTCGAAATAGATTCGATAAAATTAACAAACAAAGTGAGGAAATAAAAAAATCTAAAAGTAACGCACAAGCGACAGAGAAAAAATCTGTAGTGACCCACGTAATGTCGAAACATTTACAGAAATGTGGAAAATCGGAAAAACTTAATTTATACCCCTTACAAAAGGTTAATATTTATATCTCAGGTAAATAGGTTCCCTCAATTATCGATTCAGGTACTGAGATTTGTGTTCTAAATAGCGCCCTAATTCCTGATCTTCATGTTGAAAGCAAAGGCAAGATTCTGTTAGAATCTGCATTTCGAGAAATAGTCGAGGCGAGATTAGCTGTAATTCCAGTCTATTATAAAAATCCTAACACTTGTATATTTACACACGCGGATTCATTATTTGCAATAACCGACAAATTAAATGTTCCATGTTTAATCACTCCACACTTCTATGATACATTAGTAAACCAAAAAGAAATATTAAATGAATTGTTTATCCAAGAAAACTCTAATACGCTATTGGCGCCGAATGAGGCAGGAAATAAAAGTAATTTAAATGAGTCATCGGCATCGCTGTTACATATCAAAAATGAATGTTGTAATCAAAAAATAATTTCGGGAGAGGATAATACATTATTTAAGAGTGATAGTTTTTCGAGGTCAAACGAAATGCAAGATTTGATTAATAAAAAAGAAACTAGTTCACATAATTATCCATCTCAATTGATAAATAAAAAAAAGATTGTTTCTTCAATAAATAATAGCGATTCGGAGGCAGCTGTTTATTTGATTTCGAATAAAGAAAAAGTGATTAACTTGCCAAAGGATAATCAAATTGAAATTAGGCGGCTGGAGAGCTCACAAAACAATGTTAGTAATTTATCTGATGTTAGTAGATTTAGGGAAAAGCAGCGAGAATGCTTATCGTTACAAACTGCTTTTAAAGAAGCGGAATTAAAGAAAAATAATTATTTTCTTAAGGACGATTTATTATTCCATAAAGATAAAATATGTGGAGAAACAGTAGATCAATTGGTCTTACCGTTGAGTTATCGAGAAAGTGTTTTAAAATTAGCTCATGACTCAATCTTCGGGAATCATTTAGGGATGCGGAAAACAAAAGAGAGAATAAAACTATCATTTTATTGGCCTAACCTAATAAGAGATGTACAAAATTTCTGTAAAACTTGCGAAAAATGTCAGTTGAGGAGTCCGGAAAAAACGTCCGATAAAATACCTATAACGCCTGTGGTACGTCCTCCTTATCCTTTTCATACAGTGAGTGTCGATTTAATTGGAGAGATTGCGCCACCCTCAGGTAGAAAACATAAATATTGTCTTTGTCTAATTGACCAACATTCGAGATGGCCCGAAGTCATACCTTTAAGAAGCCTATCGGCTAAGGTCACGTGTGATGCACTTTTAGAAATATTTATGCGTACAGGAATCCCAGAAATGATATGTAGTGATCAAGGCACTAATTTTACGTCTCAATTAACACAAGAGTTTGAGAAAAGATTAGAAGTAAGTCCTCGTTTCTCAACTCCAGCTTACCCTGCCTCGAATGGGCTTGTTGAAAAATTTAACCGTGTATTTAAACAAATGCTTCATCATGTAATACGAACTGACCCCGTAAATTGGGATAGACACATTCCGTATTTACTTTTCGCGTATCGCGAAGTTCCTAACTGTACAACAGGAGTTTCTCCATTTAAGCTTATGTATGGGCGCGAAGCTAGAGGTCCATTAGCAGTATTAAATTAACGTGGTCAGGAGAAATCCCTTTACCTCTCAATTTAAGTAATACAGCTGTAGATTACTTACAAGAATTAAAAATTAACTTAGAGAAAGCTGCCGATTTAGCATCTTTAACTGCTGCGGAAAAGCAAGAAGCTTATGCTCATTATTTTAATCGTCGCAAAGAAATGAAAGAATTCAAGATTGGAGAATTAGTATACTTACTAATTCCAGATTCTACTAATAAATTGTATGCGAGATGGACAGGTCCTGGTGAGATTTTAGAAAGAATTCAACCTCACTCGTATAAAGTTAAGTTACCTGACGGTAATATACGACACGTACATGTAAATAAGATAAGAAAATTCCATGTTAGAGCACAAACGGTAGGTGTAATTTTTGAAGATGACTGAGAATTCGGAGAAATCCACCCAACCCCTATTAAGGAAAATAAAACTGACTTTGATGTGGATATTAGTCATTTAGGAAAGGAGAAACAAACAGAATTGCTCGAACTTTTGCATAAGCATGTACCATTATTTTCGGGTAAAGTTCAAGTTGCTAATGTTGGAGAACATAAAATTCGTCTAATGCCAGGTACTGAAAGAAAAAAGCCTTATGTGTATAGAATACCCGAATCACTTAAACCTGAAGTTGACAGACAAATAGAAGAATTAGAAAGCTTAGGTCTTATTGAGCCGAGTGAAGCCGAAATAGCTTATCCAGCAGTGTGCGTAGCTAAAAAGGATGGAAGTGTACGATTATGTATCGATTTTCGTTTGCTCAATTCGGTAACCAAACCTTTTGATTACCCTATGGAGAACATTACAGACTTAATTAATGAAGTCGGTCGTGCACATGTTATTACTTGTTTAGATGTGTTAAAAGGATATTGGGAAATTCCCTTAGAAGAGAAAAGTCGTGATTTTACGTCTTTCAAGACACACCGTTCTCAATATCGCTGGAAGGTAATGCCCTTCGGATTACGAAATGCGGCTGCAAGTTTTCAGAAAATAATGAATGAAGCTCTGAACGAACATCGCGAATATTGCAAAGCATATCTCGATGATATCGCGATTTTTTCTAATGATTGGAAATCACATCTTATACATTTAGATGCAATTTTAACTAAGCTAACTGAACTAAAATTTACCGTAAATGTTAGAAAATGTGTATTGTGCAGATCAGAGATAAAATATCTAGGCCATGTAATAGGATCTGGACGACATCAACCTGATCCTGAAAAGTTACTTGCTATTGAAAATATTGAATCGCCGAAAACTAAAACAGCTTTAAAAAGCGCTCTTGGTCTTTTTAACTTTTATAGAAGTTACATTAAAGACTATGCTGAAATTGCCAAACCGTTGACCGATTTAACTAAAAAGAAGGTTCCGGAAAATTTACCGTGGACACAGACGGAAGAGATAGCATTTCGACAACTTAAAGAAATGTTGTGCGAAGCTCCTAAGCTTTATACTCCAGATCCAAATAAACCCTTTACCATTCAATGTGATGCCAGTTCCTATGGTGTCGGTGCGTGTCTTTCGCAAAGAGATGATGAAGGTAATCTACGTCCAATTAGTTTTATTAGTCAGAAGCTCACTAATGTACAGTGTAATTGGTCTACTATAGAACGTGAGGCCTATGCTGTAGTGTGGTCCATAAAGAAATTTGAAAATTATGTTTTCGGAACTCGTATTGAGATTATAACAGACCATAATCCTCTTGTTTATTTACAAAAACTGCACCTCAATCTGCTAGACTGCAAAGATGGGCACTATCTTTACAAAGATATGATATTTACATATCGCATTGCCCTGGTGCAAAACTGAAAAACGCTGATGGTTTGTCGAGACTATGCCAATAATAAGTTTTGCTATTTACAAATAACTTTGGTTCTATTTAATAATTTAGTTTTTTTGTGTGAGTTTAGTATTATAAATATTTGTTCCGGTATTATATCAAGACTTCTTTACGTCTGTTGTGAATTGTCTATTTTATTTTTGCATTTATTTCTTGTGTTGAAATATCTATATTTGTTCCGGTATTGTATCAAGACTTCTGTACATCTGTTGTAAAGTATTTATTTGGCATTGTTTTTATTTTCATGTGTTTAAATATTTATGTGTCAGTTGGTTGCTAATAATTATCAGATTTTCATACGCTTGGCGTATCTCAATCTTAGTTGGGGGGGTGTCATGCAACCAACCACTCCTAAGTTTATTTTATGCAACCAACCAACCTTGGAAGCCGCCGTGAGCGGGAGAAGGTATTTTCGCAGAGAGAAAGACTTTGGCCTTCGGCCTGAAACGTAGGGTGCAATTGGCGCGCCCGAGTAACGGATTTATTCCGTTGGTTTATTCTTATTATTACATGAGTACATGGGTACTCATATGTATATAAATTTCTCAGTGTATATATTCATCTTCATGTTTAATTTAATATTAATTAATTAAAGAGCTAATTTTATACAACAGGGAATTTTCTGTTCTCAAGTGTCAACACTCGGTTTATCACACCAACAGTGATACATCAGGAGATTTAGCAAGAATATCAGTGAAGGGTATGGTTTTAATTCCCGTTTTTGTTCCATTTTTCTCTAGAAAAGCAATTGAGGATTGCGATGTGGGGCTGCTTGTTTTATCTTGATACAGTTCAACGGATTGATAGCATTGTGGATAAATATCTGGATTTTCATTTTAAAAAATTGGAATTAAAATATGTTCTTGATAGTATTTAGAACTGATTTTGACATTTTTGTCACATTTTTTTTTTTTGCTTTTATCTTGCGCTTGTAGGAAAAACCAGTGGCAATCATAAATCCTTTAGAAAAACTTTCTTTTGATGCGTTGAACCATGTAGCAAAAATTTTTTTCTCCACTTTTGTGATAATAAATTGATCTTTTTTTTATTGCAACCACTTAAATAGACCCAAAATTCATCTATTGTTGCGACATTTTTCCATTTTTCTCCTGATAAATGCTTTTCATAAAGATTTTACTAAAAACTCTCTTTGGAAAGAGCGGAAACCTATCCTTCCATCCACTGCCTTTTTAAAAGCGCATTTTTGCATCTAAACAAAAATTCTAAATATCAGAAGATAAATAAAACTTCCAAAAATATAACTGTTGTAAAAATAAAATTCTCCATGCAAACGATTTTTTCTTACTGCGAAATAAAATCATCTAAAAAATGTGCGAACAGCCTCTGTATTTTATGAATTGTATTTGGTGCAGCAAATTTGTGTCAAAATTTTAAGAACAAGGAATAAACTTTTTGCTTTTATTGTATTATAAATTGATGTAATTACTCTTGGATTTAAATCCTTAATTTTTTTCTATTAATTTAATACTTGATAATGGTGCCTTATTATTTGGAAATACAGGAAATATCACCCTTTGGTAAACAACTTCAATTCCAAACACCTGTTTACATTCATTTTGGGCTTACATAATTAAGTGGGATACTTCAGTAAGAGAAAAAAAAGTATAGACACGAGTAGGTATGTAACATTTCCGAACTTTTTGAGGCGGTGGAAGAAAAAGCAGTTTTTTCCTTTTTTTTCTGGAAAAATCCATTTTTTTACAAATAAAAATGCGGTTTCTTAATAGATATATTTCTTCGAAAATATAAAGTGATAAAGATCTAAAAATATATATAATTTATATATTTTTTTCTTCTTAATATACATAAAACACCAAAAAAGTAGTCGAACTAGTCCAATCATCATTCAACCATTCATTTTGGGTAGGGCGTGCATTCCAATTGAATGCTCATTTCCGAGCAGCATTGATTGAATGAATTCAAATTCAGACTTAGAATGAAGCTAATCACAAAGATAAAATAAAAGTTTGTTTCAAAGTTAATTCAATTTCAGAAATTCAAAGCAACATTTTATTTCTTATTATTTTTAATATAAAAACTTTTAACTCAGAAGCAAAGGTTATAAATCAAATAGGTTTTTGCACTTGTAATTTTTTATAAATTGTGAAATAAATTTTTTGACAGGAAATTGCTTATTTTATTTTATTTTTTTTTAAATTAGTTAAATTCATTTATGTATGTGTATATAAATATAAATGCATGTATTTTCTATTCCACATATATATTAAAATAAATACAGTTAGACAAGTCTAAGAATCTATATTCAAGGAAAAGGGCAGAAAGGAGCATGCAAAGAGTAATTTCAAATATATGTAATAAAAAGGATACTTAGATATTTCTAGGAATACCATTAGATTATACGGCTAAAATTTTGTTTTTGAAACAGGAACACGTATTAAAATTTCAACCTAAAAATTTCCACTAATTCATATAATTGACATAATTATGCGTATACATTTTTATTTTTAGTCGGAAAAACAGCAAATAATACAGGGTACATTGGTGTACAGGGAAATTAAATTATCTTACCACTTGCATTGTCAAAGTTAGTGTTTTCATGTGGGGTGATGAAAAAAAAAAAAAAAAAAAATCAAAATATAAATAAAGTCGATGTGCCTGAATGCGATTGCCCTTAAATGCGACAAAGTTCATTTACTGACAGTCTTACAGTAGGAATCTTATTCAAATGCAACATAATGAAACTTTTAAATCTTGAGAATAATACGTGAAATTTTTTACCGCATTTTAAAAGTTTTCTCTAGCAGAATTTTCCATTCCTAAACACATCGTTCAATATCATTCCCAACCGGTTCTGCTTAAATTCGACAAAAAATCCTAAAACAGCTATTATAAATTTGTTCTTTTATGTTTTAAAGTCAAGTAACCACTTTTTACTTGGTCTTAAATACCTTTTATATCTGTCGGACGCTGAAGTTCGAAAAGACGACAAATTTTGAATTATAGGTGCTTAAAAAAATTTATCGCATTTAGGAGTTAATTTTCTTCATGGACCTAATTGCGACTAATTATTTCTCTTAAATGCGGAGTGTAATTAAATACATGTGTATAAATAAAATTATGCTTTTTTTTTTTTTTTTTTACGTTTAAAGTCAGAAAATGTTTAAGACAGGAAAAAGTTTAAAGGCAGAAATTGTGAAAAACAGAATTTTATTGAACTGGTGAATCCCCATGTGGAAATTAGAGATTACCTCATAATGACTACCAATTCCGTTCGCCTGATAATGGCTTAAAGTGATGAATTTATAACAATTTAATGTCATAAATAATAATAATTTTGCTGTCTCAGGTGTATCAGATATTGTCTTACTGCGTGTATGTGTGTATGTAGGGATGTGGGGGGGGGGGGGAGGGATGTTCCTCAGAAAGTATTCAGAAGTAATGATGTAATGATGTTCATGTGCATGTATGAAAATAACAGAAATTTTAATTATAGCAGTTTTATAACAGCATACGTAAATTATAAGAGTATTATAGTTCCATTTTATTGCTTATAACTATTACTGATTATTTTTACTCACAAACTAACAAAAGTTTCACAGGACATTTTTTTTTAAATCAGAGTAATTGCTGGTAATTAAATGAATATATTTGCATTTTTAATGATTAAAAGAAAATTAATGACTCTTTATTTGAATTGAATAGGAAAAAAAAAAAAAAAAAAAAAAAAAAAAAAAGAAAGAAAAAGAAAAAAAAGAGAATTTGAATTATTTTATTTTATTTATTTATTTATTTTTTTTTTTTGGGGGGGGGATCACTTGATTTCTTTACTCCAATAACGGTCGTGCTTGACATGATAATAGAGGCCTATATCTACGCATAAAATGAAGAAATGAATAAATTATTTAAAATTTTAATGATTCAAATATTAATATTCTTCTGTAGGCAAATAAATGAACATTTTGTAAGCACTGACGTTGAAAATAAAATAAATTAAGAAATATTACTCTATTACTTTAAATAAAAATTATATTTAAAAAATTCTTTTGTTAATAGTATTCACCAATTAAACCCATATAACTTCTAAATAGAATATAGATTCACAATGAACTACACAGGTTAATTCCTTTCTGAAAACCTGTCAATTAGAAATTAGGATTTAATAAACGGAGAAAATATGTCTCCTTAATTTGTAATTAAATATTTGACTAGCTGGAACCCGTCGAATTCGACGATCACTTTATTGACCGTAATGTTTCAAAAATCATCGCATCATTATTTAAATGTATTTCAGGTTAAAACATCTAATATAATTTACGACATTTAACTTAAAAAAAAAAAAAAAAAAAAAAAAAAAAAAAAAAAAAATCGGAAAAGTGCTTGTAGAAATACTATATATGACATCACTTTCTACAAAGTACTGTCAATGTGACGTCAAACTGACTCCAAATAAACAGTTGCTATCTTTTATTTTCTATTTCGATTAATACTAAGACTACATGTTAGCTGCCCCGTCCGGCGTTGCCAGGGTCTATGGTAATAGCCTTAAATGAACCTTAAATTTGTATGGTTTTACATCTTTAACTCGATTTTGTTTGAATTTCTATTGTTAAATAAAAGCATCGCGAAAAAATAATCAGTTAAAAAAATTATCTTGAACCGAATGAAACTGTGCCTTGTGACCCCGGTGCCTGCGGCAGCGCATAGACGGGCCGCTAATAACATAAAAAAAAATCCCAAAAATTAACCTGGAACCGAAAAAACCCGCCCGGCAATGCCCGAGCCCATGATAATAGTCTTAAATGAACCTTAAATTTGTATGGTTAAAAAAAAAAAAATAATCATCTGTAACAAAAAAAAAAAAAAAATATCTCGAACAGAACGGAGCTCGGTTTCGTGACCCGGTGCCTGCGGCAGCGTATATGCAGGCCGCTAATAACATGAAAAAATTCTCAAAAATTAACCTTGAACCGAACGAACCTCTGACTCGTGTTCCCTCTGCCTGTGACTGCCGCACCGTATAGCAGACATGGGCATGCTACGCACGCGCTGCAAAATCCACTTTCCTCCACCAGAGGGCGCAGTATGTTGTATACGAACATCACCAATCACCTTGAATTTCCAAGAACTTTCGAATAAGGTGTCACATGGTGGTGTTTACTGCAAAATCCTTTACTTGCACTTTGCACCTCCAGGGTCACAGCGTGTCCTATACGAACAACACCAACGGTCAGGAAATACCAAGACATTTAAAATAAGGTGTAACATGATAGGGTCTACTGCAAAATCACCTAGTTCCATTTTTAACCACCAGGGGGCGCACTATATTGTATACAAACATCTCCAATCAACATGAAATTTTAAAACCTTTATCTCCAATCGCCTTGAATTTTCAAGACCTTTCAAATAAGGTGTCACATGGTGGTGTCACTTTCCACCACCAGGGGGCACAGTATACGAAACACCAACGGTCAGGAAATACCAAGACCTTTAAAATAAGGTGTAACATGATAGGGCCTAATTCAAAATCACCTAGTTCCATTTTTCACCACCAGGGGGCACCCTATATTGTATACAAACATCTCCAATCAACATGAAATTTCAAGACCTTTAAAATGAGGTGCTACATGTGTGGGTCTAGAACGGATTTCCCTCTCAAACTAATTTCCCCCTTCCCCCTCCTTTAAATCTATTTTCCCCCTTTCCCCCCCTTTAAAATTGAAAATTCTAAAATCGGAGATGTCGATTTTTTAGTATTCGAGTCTAGTCCCCCCATGTACAATTTCTTCACCGTGAAGTAATTTGGAGCTGAGTTATGCTCGCCAACATGTGTTTAACCCCTGCCCCCTCACAGGGGAACTCTTCGACTTTTTTTTATTTTTCTCTTTTTATAACATATCTACAGACCAAGACCTTTCTTTAGACACCTCAACCAAATTTTTACATCTAGCCGTTCTCTCAATTTAGTGGAGACAGACAAAAACATGTTTCAAATTAATATATAGATAATGATTAAAGATGGTCATACCAATGATATAGTAGTGACTAATGAAGACCTATATACAAATCCTGATAATCCAACTAATGATGATTCAATAACAATAGAAAAAAGACTTATGCTAAATGCTAAATGTCCTGACAACACAAAATTTAAATGTGTGTACGATAAAGTTCGCAATAGGCAATGTCCAGTAATATGTACTGTGTTTATTCAGAGAATCAAAATATTAGTTAGCGGCATTAGCGATGAAAAATTTTTCAACGATCATTTTGCAAACCACGAGTGTATGTTTTAAAAGATCCTTACATCAAAAATGTGTAGCATTGAAGAACAATCTACATTCCAAATTCCAAGCAGAACACTACAACTAATTCAATAGAAACGTTTGAAAACTGCTTATTAAAAACAGTTGTATCAAATCATAATGCACTCAAAATACGCAAATCCTCTTGAATGAATAAAATAAATATATAAATAAACTGGAGAATTCTAAAATGAAGTGGCTTAATGCTTTATCGCATTTAGGCACTTAGACATCGCATTTAGGCAATACATACTATAAATGCGACAAAAATGTCCTAAATGCAACGCATTTTTATTTGTCTTATATTACAAATATTAATTAAATTTCTTGAAAAGAAATGAATCAGTACACTAATTTAGACTTAAGACTACAACGTTCAATTATTATTTCTTTTTTTCACTGTTAAACTAAAATGTCAAGTATTGCCTAAATGCGATAAACATACCAGAAATCACGTCGCAATTAGGCAGATACACCTTATTATAAGTTTCTGAATGCATTAATTTTATGCTAGAAATTTCAAAATTTTCAGTTTTTCTAAGTGGAAATAAATCACTTTGGACAAAAAACGAAAAAAAAGAAAAAGAAAAAAGAAAAGAAAAAAGAAAAAGAAAAAAAAAAACATTCCCATTGAGGCAAGAGTGCAGCCTGACATAAGCAAGGGATCTTAAATAAAAAGTAATGTTAACCTTTTTAAATAGGAGATTAGGGAGAAGAGATTTATGTTTAAAGAAAATTTATTATAATTAGTGAGAGATGTGCAATTAAGTTTGTCCAGAAACTTACTGCTCTTTTTACGATGCAAATGTTACTATAAGTTAAGTGAAGTGAAACATAGGTTTCGAAAAGTGTTCAGTGTGTCGTTCTACTGTTACTTTTTTACAGAATAACAGGTTACGAAAGGAAATGAATAAGATTGTAAGTACACTGAGAAAAAATTCTGTAATTGACATCTAGAATCTAAGTTGTGGCTCTAGAAAAAATAGTTCCATGTCATCCTTATAAGTTCTAGTCCCCTTCGAAAGCGAGTTCTAGAAACCCCTACTAGAATTCTAGAGTGTTTGCCTATATTCTCGAGGGCAAAGTTATTTAAAAATCTGTGCAAATAAATGAGACTACAAGAGGAGAGACTACTAAATGAGACTACACCACTGCAATGGTGCTGGTTACTGATTCATGTTATGAGGACTTAATTTTAATTGTAAAAGTACAACGAAAATTTAAAAATATGCTGAAAGACTCAAATGATATGAATTTTAAATGAATTTAAATTGTAACATATTAAGTATATTCATCTTAAACTAAAGCCAAATAATTTATTGCCACATTTCATTTTTTATTAACGAGGAATTAACACAAAAATTAAAAGCTAATCAGATCTTGTTAAAGTTTCTAATAAGGTTTTGCTAACAATTTAAAATATCTAATATAAGTTTTTTTTTAAAGTAAAGTAAAAAAAAAAAAAAAATCAGCCAAGGAAAAGATTGATATTATACACACACACACACACACACATATATATATGTGTGTGTGCAGAGGTTTAGGAATATACCTGTTGTGAATACAATGTTCAACCAATGCCCCTGAAAAAGTGTTGGTGTTGTATGCCGCCTTCATTTGGATTCTGATTACTTTTTATTTAAAACTTTCGATTTATTTATGTGATATTGTTCATTTCATTATGTGCAATGTTTGGAACTTTTTCCCTATATATATATCAACAAATGGTTAGATTCATCTAACGAAAAATCCTTTTAAAAATATTTTATCCCCCTAAGTGTAAGGAATTCCGGACACTTGTTTTAATAAAAATTAACTTTCTTCTCTTGTTTTTTATTGTTATAGATAAAAAAAACAGATTCATTAAATTGAAATGATATACTAAGTTAATATATTTAATTTATATTACATAGTGTTGTTGGTTTTATTTTATACATATTGTAAAGCTAAATTGTTTGTGTTAAATCATTGTATACTTTTGTCTATGTTCTACTCTACTTCATAATTGCTGGCTACGTCTCAACTCTTAATTTATTAACTCTCAATTTATTAACTACCGTACCTAAGCGCTTGAAAAATAACCATTCACTCAGCTCATCACAACTATAACTCTTTTTCGACAAAGAGTGAAATCTTATTGAATATAATATCTTCCTTCCCCAACGAGCATTCAAAACGGTAAAACAGACAAGTAATTATAGTAAAGAAAAGTCTACTGGCTCTAGAAACGATTTCAATAAACTTATTCTCGATGCTTCGCAGAACAAGGAAAATAAATCTAACCCGAAATAACTCGGGATAATAATTTGAATAAAAAATGTCCATCCCGAATTAACTGGTAATAGTAAGGTAAGGGCTTAAGGGATGTTTTCGTATACATATGACGTCTGGCATTTATTTTTATATGAAAATTTCACTTTGGCTATTAATTTAATTCCTATATTTCTTTCAATTTTTAAAATTCTATCTCAAGTTCCGACGTATACTACAATTTTGTCTTAATATAGCTACTGTAGCTTTTGAAATCTTGCAATATATTTGCTCAATAATTGATGTACGGTCTATGATGAAATGTTTTTCAGTTTTGAAGGTTTTTTTCAAATATTTTAACTTATAAAATTCATTACTGATTGTTTTTAGTTTTCAGTGTTTATTATTAATGGATAATTCTTTTGTTGTAAATTTAATTTTTCTTCTGTTCTTTAATGGGGAAGATAGGTATGTCTGGTTCATTCTGGAAATGAGTATTGTGGATGGTTTCATATTTCTTTTAAATGTTCCTGGTTATATCTATTTTGGTTCGTATAGATAAATTTGGAATTTCATATTATGTTTCATTTGCATTCTTCAATCTTGTAGCATTATATACATATAATATACAAATAAATAAATAAATGTACATACATATATATGTGTGTTAGAAAATTGCAATTCGTAAAAAAAACACATGAATCAAATTATAAGCACGCATTAAATAAAAGAAAGGATACAGAAAGAAGTCCATCATGGACCACGTGTGTGATACATAAATTAGTTTAGGGAATCGAAAACATCTCACGAATTAAATTAAAAAAAAAAAAAAAAATACTTTAGCCTAACTTTCACAAATTTTTAATGATTTTAATAACTAATATTATAAATTATTCTTTGTCTAACCATACCAAAAATACGTTTTAAGAATTTAAGTCGGTTTGGTAAAAGTGTTATTCGCAGTTCGAAAAAAGGTATCACTGAGCTGTAATATAAATTAGTGTATTTAATAAATCACAACATCATCATACTGTTTCAAACGGTTATATGCACTCATGTCCATAAATTAAGGATAATTTAGAATCACACGTAAATTAAACTTTAATGCAAAAATTTCACCTGTAGAATTACCACACACATCTTCAAGAATAATATGCAAATTATAGGAAGCCGTCAGATGACGCCAGTATGACGTCACAATGATGAAAGTGTAAGAAAGGGGTAGATAAGGAATGGCAGCAATGAGGGAAAATTGTTTGCAAGCGTTCTGTAAGTTGCTCAGTGCTACAAGCGAATAGTTATGACACAGAGGACGAATGTGAATGATTTTTTACGTGGTAGAATTAACGGCCGACTGGAATGGGGGTGTACTCAGATAGAAGTATGGGAGGAACTTAGAATCGCCCAAAGTGTCAGTTCTAGGCTTTGGAAACTATTCCAAAACGATGGAAATGCCAGTCGACATTACAGTACTGGTCGACCCCGAGTTACAACGCCGAACGACGACCGGTATTTGGCAGTAAACTGCTAAAAGAAGCTGACGGAGCACAGCTTCAGACCCGTCTCGTCAATTATCTGCAGCTACGGGTACAGGCAGTTTCAACTCAAACCGTGTACAGACATTTGGAAGATATTAGTCTATATGCTCGCAGGCCTGTCAGATGTGTTTGTGTGAGAACGCACTGTCGCCAGCGGTTAACTTGGAGTAGAAAACATGCAATGTGGACAGCGGCACAGTGTGTTTGTGTAATGTTTTCCGACGAGTCCAGGTTTAGCTTGCAGTCTGATTCACGTCGGACTTTCATATGGAGAACGCCAGGTGCCACTTACCACAATTACAACATCATTGAACGACATCGTTACGGCGGTGCAGGAGGGCTCGTTTGGGGTGGAATCATACATGGCTCCAGAACAGATCTGCATGTTCAAATCGGTACCATGTCAGGCCAAATTTATCGGGATATTCTGGAACATCATGTACGTTTTTTCAGGGGTGCCATGGATACAGAATTGTGCTTATGGATGACAATGCACGTCCTTACCGTGCAAACAATGTAAACGAATGCCTACAATCTGAGGATATTACCCGTATGGAATTACCAGCATTCTCATCTGACTTAAATCCGATAGAGCATGTGGGGGACATGCTTGGCCGATGAGTTGCAGCCCGTTAACCAACTCCTACATGTGTACCAGAACTTCGGAGAGCATTGCTTGCTGAGTGGAGTAGTTTTCCCGAAGATCAGATCGATAATTTAATACTCAGCATGCCTAGGCGTTATACGGACTGAATTCATCATCTGGGAGACATACAATGTATTAATCACCATCCCAAACATGTAATCTTAAGTTTTTGTGAGGGAGATATTTTTTGTAATTGTTCCAGGAAGCAAAAATCGTAGTTTTTATGAATGGTATTCTATATAAACCACCATTTTTGTTCTTTATCTTTTGTTAATAAATGGGCTTTATGAATAAGTCATGTTTGTTTTGCTTCTGAACCTATATTTGTCGCATTATCCTTAATTTATGGACATGAGTGTATTTTCCCTGCATTGACTGCTCTTTTCCAGTGAAAATAAAAATAAAGGGGCAGTCTTTTCAAGTCCAGTAAAATCACTTTTGGTGACGAATTTGGCAACATTGCAACCAAAGTTTGTGAAGAATTGTATTTTAAAGTTTCCGAAGTTTCAAGGCTTTACACGGAAGAGAAGCTGGGCTGAACAATGTTATCTAGAACTTTCCATGAAATTGTAAACAGTACTATCGATAAACCCCATCGACAAAAATGGTGATTATAAGTAAATTGACTTCTGGGAGTAAGGGTAGTCAGTGTGAGTCATTACGTGTTCAGAGTATTGTTCCGTGGAAAATACTTTAAAAAATCACAGTTTTGCTGTACTGATTCGTGAAGTTACGTTGAATAGAGTGAATTCATCGACTAGAACCTGCCTGTGTATTTACAAAATACTTTCTATACGCTAGAAATCTGACAAATTTTCATAACATTTGGCGCGAAACATAAGGCAACTAAAGCAAATGCCAGTAACTAGAGGTATATCTGACATACAATGGTGAAAATTCTCGGGATTTCAACCTCACAGATCAAGGTGCTAAAAGATCAGCTGAAAAAGGAGATGAAAGACAAACAAGAGGAGAGAAAAGCCAAGATGGATGCCGGATAAGAGAAGATAAAAGCTGATTAAGAGAAGATAATAGACTACCCCTTCACTTTAATTTTGATTGTAAAACTACTTTCACTGCAATAGTACAAATAATAAAGGGTGAAAGACTTAAGCAGTTGCAACAATATTTTTATAGTCTATAAAACCACCATGTATTTAATATATTTATCTGAGAGATTAAAAGAAAATAATAATAATTATTAAATTAATATTTTTAAACTGGAGTTTTTTCAGAATTTCTTCAAAATAAAATTTAATATTTTCATAAAAATGTTTGCTATTTATTTTTTAATATTAGCTATTATTTTCTGAAAAATTTTTACTCACGTAAATAATTTGGTTCAATCAAGAATAATTTTGTTAAATTAAAACCAGAAACCTAAACAAATAAAGAACTTAAATAATCTGAAAATCTCTCTCTCTCACTCTCTCGCAGAAAACACTCTTAAAATTCAAAATAAAAATTTCTTGAACCAATAATTTTTATGCCGTAAAGAAAAAAAAAAAAAAAAAAAAAAAAAAAAAGATAGAATTCTTCGAGTAAAATTAAAATAATTTTGAATTTTTTTTTTTTTTTTTTTTTTAATAAGATAGATTGAAATATAACAATTAATCGAAATCGAAATTTAAATTTATTTCTTCCTTCGGCTTATTTTTATTCTTATACACTTTTTATATCATTCAACCGCGAAAATATGATTCGGTAACAAATTTCATTTCTTTCCCATTAACAAAAATGAACGGGAACAGTATCAAATCTTAAAGAAAAAAAATGCTCTTGCAAGAACAATCCAATTTAAATCCAACTACAATTAAGAGACTTTGAGGGGGAGGGGATAGAAAAAAATTCTTCATCTCGTTCTTTATTTTTTTTCAAAAACCTTTAAAACTCTTATAAAATTAATCACCGGTAGCACAAAATCTCAGCACAGAAATTACTGCTCTTATACAATACGTCTATTAAAGCCGTTAACAGTGGATGACTGGAAAATTCACCCTCTCTTTTCATGGAGGGGGATCAACCTTCATTAAGATAGAATGCTGTATCGAACGTTTTAAGGGAGGGGGTGTACGAGATATTAGCCCCTTGGGCATTCATTCAATCCTTTCCGCAGCTGCTTCTTTCGTTCAATCCCTCTGTGGCCGAGCAGGTTATGTGTATTGATCCATTAAGTATTGACGACATTCTGATAGTATACACAAACGGATGGACAAATCTACAATATACACAAATAAACAAATGAGTTGTGCACACAATCAGCAGTTTCTTAAATAATTGGTCGGGAATAAATACATTAACCTTTTAGTATTTATATAGTAAAGAATTTAAATAGAAAAATATACACAGAATTTTTAGTGTCATTTAAGGAAAAATCAGGAAAAATCAATATAAGATGAATATGACTCATTAGTTAAATTAAAATGACATCTAACAAATATTTAATTAAATGGCATGATATTATTTCTGAAAACATATTTACAACGGGAAGAAGAAATGCCGATTTTACAAAAAATATTCTTTATACCAGATTCAATATCACTAAGTATCTGCTAACACAAATTAGGTGTCGAAATTCGTGAAATCCTTCCAAGTAAGACTAAAGAGAGAAAGAAAGAGAGAGAGAGAAACTGCGTACATTGAATAATTTTGGTCTCTGGATACCTTATTATATAGTTTTTTCATAAATTATTAGGCAAATTCAAGATTACTTTATTCTGGGGAATAATGTTTATAAAATAAGATTTAATTTTAAAGGCATAACCCTCAAAGTTTATTTTTCTCAAAGCAATTTCTGTTACCACGATAAATTAAGTAATATTTAAGACTTTTTTTTCTTTTTTTGAAACTCTAAGAGAAAATGTTGAGTTGAAAGCAAAATTACAAAAAATGTGTTGTAGTGGCAATGTCCTCTATGTTCCTATCCCAAATGATACGTCTGCGTCACCGATGCGGGGGAGCAACCCTTCCACGGACGATCAAAATTATGATGGCAAGTCTTCGGATCACCTTTAGGAGTAAGTTCCAGACCGTTGTTAATAGTCCGAAGTCACCAGTGTGACGTAAAAGCCACTCAAACACATTGGAGAAAATTACTTAACAAATTAACTGGTGTGAAAAAAAGATGAGTACTAATAGTGCTCCTGATTAAATTCAAAATATTGGCATGTCTACTATGAAAATGAAGTATATTTCTGGGAATATATCGGATGTTATTCTAAATGAAATTAATTTAAACGTTTATTATAGGTGGAATATTTTTCTATTAATGAAATTTTCCTCTTAAGAAAAAATTAAAATTATCGAAAGGGTCTTATCAAAGTACAAACCTATTTGTTTTCCTTTTGTGTTATAAAATCTTCTTGATGTAAGATAATTTTTATTTGCTTTAGCTCTAGTCAAAGCGGAAAAAAAAAAATAGAAATCTAGTATTTGGATATTTTGCTCTTGTAATGAATGCTCTTGTAATCCTGTAATGAATTTCAATACAAATAAAAAAAAATAAAGTAAGAATTTTAAAAGTTATTTAAGTAAAAGGCAGTATTTAAATGTACTTGAAAAGCTTTTTACATATGCGTACAGTTCAATTTGTTATAAAATGTAATCTACAAAACTCAATAGACTTTTAGCATTCATTTATCAATCATATAATTTTGTTGCATATTTAATACAAGTGGATTTGCATATCAGGAGCCTCAACAACCTATTTTCACCTTCCCCGTTATTAAATAATGGGAAAGATGAAATAAGACGTTGACATATCTGTATATTACTATTATTATTATTATTATCAACTAGCCACATAGCTATATACGTTGCTGAGGGGGCTGCCGCCCCCTTATCCCTCAATTGTATCTGACTGTCTATATCTATTTCTCTATACATACATATATATATATATATATATATATATATATATATATATATTTCCTTGTCACTCATAGCTTTGTGTTAATTCCTTGAAACGCATAAATACTTGTACCAAATTTGATGCAAAATGATTAAACAAATCGGAATTATTTTGTGTGGCGCTGTAAACATATTACAAATTCTATGACTACCATTTATTACAGAAAGCATGATTTTAAGCATTTCAATAACATATATTTATTTTACTGTGTTTAATGGAGCGTAACCATGTTAAAATGCACGTATAAGAACTATTGACCATAATGGTGTGAAACTCTTTTTTATGTCCATGTACATTAGACACAATAATTATGTACACTAATAAATAGTACACAACCAATTCATTGTATCTCATTAATATCAGAACCAAATTTGACATCTTTGGATGATTAGAGAATGTCATCGGAATTCTTTTATGTAGTCCTATAAATAAAATCTTTAGTCTATACATACGTTTTTATTAAAAGAAAACACGCTTTATAGAATATTAATAATGTATGTTAAAACGTAATTCTATGATGATGAATGCAGCATAAACGCGTTAAAATGTGCTCAAAGTAAAATCTGTCCATGGGCTCTAATGTCAGAAAATTTTTTGTGTCCCCCTGCAAATGAGCTATAAAAGTCATATACACAGTAAAAACTCATACAACTTATTCTATGTAGCTCTTGAAAAATTGTTTGAAATTTGGCATAATTTGGATGATTACGTGAGATTTTCGAAACATTTTTGTAAGGTCCAGTAAGTTAATTATTAGGTCTATGCACTTTTTTTCTATGAAAAATATACTTTTAAGCATCTTAATGTTTAGTGATCTCATTTTCTTGAATACAGTGTAACCATGTTCAAATGCGTTTAAGCGAAATTCTGCCCATAGGCCGTAATGATAAGAAAAATTTTAGTGTGTCCCCGTAATCGATCAATAAAGAATATACAGACAATCTTTTTTTTTTTTTTTTTAAGGGAAACCGATCACTGTATTGACATATGGGGCATTGATTGAATCAAAATAAAAAATAAGAATGGGACTAAAACTCTTTACAGTTTAGCTTTTATTTTTAGAGGAACTGAAATTCTGTTCATTTTATCTCTCATAACTTTTTGAATTAACAGAATACTTTTGGCTATTAAATTATGCAAATGAATTTTTTTTTAAAGCTCAAGCATGCGTAGTTAAAAATTATTTAGTAAAAATGCTCATACTTCGTAAGATGTTTAATATTTTTGTAGTCTAATTCTACTATGTTGTGTCTAATATAGTATGCCAAGTTTCCTAAGAATTAAACTTGTTTCATTCAGTGCAACGTTTCCCTTGCACTGGATCCCCTACCTATTATAACTGAAAAAGTGGTAATTTCTTTTATTTTAATTTCTTTATTTATTTATGCTTGCAATTTTTTAAAGAAACCTCTATAGAATATATGGTAGCCTCATAAAAATTTAAACAGGTCATTAGAAGCATCTTCGTAATCACATGCTACATCCCAGACACATTTCACGCATTAGTACTTTTACAGGGTGACCCAAAACATTTTGATTTTTGTTTAATTTTTTACTGGTCTCTTTTCTACTATAGGATAAACCATGAGGTATAATATGTTCTTTATATTCCATGAGTTTCAAGGTATATATAATTCTTAAAGAATTGTTATTGATATTTTACAAAACGTTTAAATTCGAAAGTGTTCAAATACTTATTTGTAGGTAGTGTGTTTTATACAATGTATGGATGTTTAATTTTGTTATATTCCTTTTAATATGCTAATAATTAATTAGTAAAAAGTTTATATCAGTATAAAACTCTCTCTCTCTCTCTTTTTCTCTTTGTTATTGCTAAAATCTGCATGTTCCATCATGATTTTTTTATTTTTATTTTTTGTTGTTATATTATAAATAAAAACATACAAATACTAGTAATATTGGGTCGCATTTTCCAGACTGAAAGACCCTTTTCTTCTGGCTGAAGTATGCTAGGATAAGTGATGCAGGATTGTGCACTTTTGCTATTTTATGTTATAAGAATAAATGAAGAGATGAAGGGGGATAATATACATTACTTATTATCTGTGGTTACCTAGTTATAAAAATAATACATATAAATGAACTTATCAGTAACGATCTAGTAATTATTACAAATGAAGTAAGTTGCCTGCATGCACAGTCTTGTACTACCATTCCGGACAAGAGTGCGCAATCTGATGTACAAGTGTGTGTAGTATGGACATGAATGCGCAACATTTACAGACGCCATATTTGTAGTGACCATGACCTGAGTAGTCTCAGCATTTTTCATGCCACCAGTATTTGGAAGAAATACACTTTATCCAATATTTTTAAATTGGTTCCTTACACATTTCTGAACTTACCAACACGTTTTTTTTTTTTTTTTGGTGCACTTTTGGTCTTTTGGGTTTAGGCTTCCTTTTTGATGTTAAACGTTTGTAGCTTTTCTTCACAGCTTCATCTTCAATCAAACTTTTTTGAAAAGAACTTCTTAAAACCTTAAATCTTTTGCTTCTTTTGCTAGAAGTTTGTATCACAGATAATTTAGAATATGGTGACAATTTTGTTAATTTGATGTGAGATGAAGTTTTGGGAGTTGGGACTATATACTGCGAATTCGAATTATGGTTAATTTTACAGTTAGCATGCGACTTTCTTCACGTAGATGTTTTAACTCTTCTAAAATACTATTTTCTACTGTTTGGGGTGCTATAATTTATTTCACAAGTTGAGATTCTAAAGGTTTTTTAGTGAAGCTTTTTACTAAAAAGTCAATATCAGAAAATTTGTCGCTTTTGTAAGATATTTATAAATGTTCTCCAGGATAAGTTTCCTGTGTCAGTTAGTCAATTCAATACGATAGAACTTTTTTGTCAACCTAATAGCTTGCATGCACCATTTTGTGATATACTTTTTAATAAATTTAGACATGCTATACAAAAAACGTTTATAATTTTCAATAAATAAATAAATAAATAAAATAACAAATAAATAAAAAATTCATTGTTGCGAGATATTATTATAGTAATTAAAAATTACAGATTAAAAAAAAAATCTAGTGTGTCACTCACACGACTTTATCTTAACCCTGAAATTTAATATTAAGAGGTACGATAACGGGAATTCATATGTAAACCTACGTTAAAAAAATTCAAATTAGGCTTCGGAAGAGTTTATATGATAATTATATCTGTGTGAGGGGGGGCTACCCCCCGTTTCATTACTCCACCTACATTTATATAGTATTTAAATCTTTTATTAAAATTAAAAGTTCACTTAAAATTATTCAGATAATTTGACACGCAACATTCTTTGAAACTTGTCCGTCTTGATCAAAATTTTCTAGTAACAAACTTATATTAACTTGAAAATGCAACTTTTGGATCTCCTGAAATTATTCATTTTCAAGTTACTCTAAAAGATACAGACAAAGATCAACCGTTATAAATTTGACTTCGGTAATCAGAAAGATTCAAAACATGTAAATATGCAAAAAACAAACAATGAATATTCAGCTTTAAAACTTATATCATTTACAAAAGGTCTATGAGGAATTAATTTCACTTCCAGAGCAGCTTTCCAGGACATGATAAAATATTATAGGAAAGCACTTCCACTAACAATAAAAAAGCATATTTTTGCTTAAATATTAGCAGCCATGTATATCTTTTGAAGATTATGTACAGAACGTATGGTGCACCTAAATATAAACCTGTAGTAATAACACACGACACAACCTGAAATACATTTTCATCAATTTTCAGCTATTGTCGCACTATAACCTAGTCCTTTTGTGTAGACCTGTAAATGAACAGTGAATGATTTCCCAAACATATTCTACATGACACATGTTTTTACGCATATAAAAAATACGTACTCATTTTATTTGTTTTAGTGCAGTCTATAGCTGTTAAACTCTACTTACCTGCAATTTCCGCCCATAGACGTAATGTTTTTGAATTCCCTTGAGAGTCCCTGTACACGAAGCATTTGCTCCATCTCAATGAAAAGCTTAGTGTAGGATCCCTATATCATATACATTTAGAATGCCAAGTTTGGACTTTCTGCTACGATTTGTTCTTGAGATATGCTGATAACAGACAGACGCACAGACACACACACAGACCACCCGCTAAAAATATGATTTTTGGATTCAGGGGACTTCAAAACGTGTAAATATAACAAAACCCGCTTTCGAAAATTTGGCCCAAAACCAATACTTTCTCTACCTTATGGGTAAGACAAAGTAATTAGCTAGGTGATATACATTTTATTATTAAAAAAAAATATTGTTCATGAGATTTATGAAACTATTATAATAAATGTACAATTATATTAATCCAGTGTGTTTTTACTGGAGTACATGTGATAAGGCAACTGTCATAAAGACAAACTCTTGGAAAAGAATGTTATAAAATTTTATGCTATTAAAATAACATTGTTATATTAATATAATTTTACAATTCCTAATTCAAATAAAGATTTAAAAGAAATATAACTATTTTTAATAGTAAACAAATGATATACATATAACAAAAGAAAAAGCCTGTCTTAAAATCGTCAGATCTTTAAGAGGACTTTACTAGAATATACCAAGATGCTAAACATTGTAATATAAATAATATATGTAGACTCTTCAACATCTCGCTCGCTGTAATACCTGAAGATTCTATATTTTATTAAGATGTTAAACTTAAAGATGTTAAATAATATTCATCAAAATAAGCACATATCATCCATTTCTTAGCATATTTGCATTATACCAGGCCCTTGAAAACGTTAGAATGCAAATTATACTTTTTTCTCATTCCAATTTCCAAAATTCATTTCGATTTATCTTTAATTCTTTTCTGATTTGATATGAGTAGTCTGCGATTATGATCTGAATAATTGTTTTAATGCTGAGGTTGAATCATCTTTGAATTTCAAAATTTTTTTTCACTGATATTATTATATTATTGTATTACTGTATACATATATATATATATATAAGATGAATAATAATATTAACAACAGTTATAATTCTTCTTGTCGCGCCTTTTTTATTCCAAGTTATATAATATAACTAAACTTAGTCTAATAACAATTATATAGAAAATAGAAAATTTAATGTAAGAAATAAAATTACACTGAAGAAATTATGCAGAATATATTTGAAAGTATATGAATATTAAAAATAGAGAATCCAAAAAATAGATGTAAGAAAGAACAAGCAAACAAATAAAGAATGAATGAGCTGTCATATTCGTACTAACGAAATATTACTCACTTAATGTTCTTAATAAGAATTGAATATATGGATATTGATAACTATGGGTATTTAGAGTAATGGAAATTTAAGATTTAGGGGAACATCTCCGGTTGTGGGCACAGTTTTGAATTTAGCTATTCTATTCTATCAAAAGTTATATGATAGAATAGATATCATGCAAAAATATGAATACCAATGGAAATCTAAAACCATTAGCTAACGTTTGATGAAGTAACAGTATTGATTCCGTCAACCAGAAAAAAATTATTACCAATTTTGTGAAGTGATCGTTTTTTGCTAAAGAAAATTTTGTACCCGGTTGTGGGCACACTTGAAAAATCCGCTAAAAATGGGAAAATAATAAGAAAAACCAGCATAAATACAGAAAACAACAAAACTTATTCATTTTGTAAGGAGTCAGTTGCCGAAATAATAACAGAAAATTGCATTTTTCCAATTTTATTCGTCATCTTCTTCATCCTTCAAATCAGAAGTGCAATGCTTGTAAATAAAATAATTTTCATGCATATTGGCACATTTCAAATGTACCAGACGATCATACTCGTTGCATTTGACTGAATTTGCTCTTGTTCGGCATGGTAGCAGGTGCTCCATGCAGAAATCGACATCATCTTCTGATTGTGAATGTTTCTATTTTTAGCGCGCTTGGTCAGCAGTTTGACAGGTGAACCTTTACTTTTTCTAGGCTTCTTCTGTATGGACACAGAAGCTGCGAGGAGGTCCATATTATCGGTCAGTCGATTTTATGAATTTCGTATATACTAAGCAATCCTAAATGGCTTTAACCATAGCCTTAAAATGCATTTATTTTGGATCGATTGACTTTTCCGGGGTTGCCTTGGCTAAAAAAGCCTAAAAATGCCTAAAAATACTTAAAACACAAATAAAATATGTTATGTTGTTTTAAACGACCATATTTCACAATTTTTAAGTCAAAAGCATGCTTTAAATGAAAGAAACATGGGTGCCTACAACCGGCTACATGAAGGCGCCCACAACTGGGAATGACAGTCACTTTGATAATGACAGAAAAACTATTTTCATTCAAAATTTTGGCTTAATTCGATATTGCATTACAAAATATATTGAATATACTGCATGAATATATATTACACATATATATTCATATATATTACAATTAATTCACTTTGACTTATTGCACATTGAAAAAATTCAGAAATTACTTTTGTGTTGCTTTTTGTTCAAAATTTTGTTTCGATGCTTGCACTTGCTAAGCGAATGTGTCTATTCAGTTCGGTGTTAGCGCCATAACTGCGTACTGTTAGAATACATGTTTGACAATACTCAAATTCACCATATTTACTTTTTGTTAAAAGATATGTTGGGGTGCCCACAACTGGAGATGTACCAATGTATATTTTCCTTACATTTTAAAATGATTTTACAGCCACTATGTTGATTCATATATTTTTTTCGTTTTAAATGCACTTTAAATAATATATAACTTCAGTAATTTTCCTAAATACTACATGCTTGGAAAAGTGTAAATTAGTCAATAAATCACCAATATGAATTTTTAAAATGTGAAATATAGTTCTTGAGAAAATTATATTTATTTTCCATAGCTTAAATGCCTGTAAAAATTAAAATATGGATTTTTTTTTTTATTTACTTAGACTATTCGCTTTGACTTAAATGACAATTTTTAAAATTTTGTCAGCTTCCTCGCACATATAGTTATAATGCCAACCAAGTGATTCATGAATTTTCGTCATGTACTCCCCAGCGGTTACAGCATTCAACAAATGTTTTGACCTGTGTTTCTTTTAATAATTAAAACACGTATTATAAATGGTGCACAAACCAAAGAAAAGGATTAAATAATTTGTTCTAACTTCCATAAATATTTTATACCTTTTGAGGAATTACTTAAATGCAAAGACTGAATTTCGTTTTTAAAACAACTCATCTTTTGCAAGTCAAATAACCAGCTACGGCGAAATCAAATTAAAATTAAAAAAAGATTTTTGGAATTAATAACTCGTATGATTATTTTATAGCTTTTTTTTTTAAATTTTATTTTACGGATTTAACAGTTTCTTTCTTTTAGATGGAAAACAACTGCTTTTTATGAAATGATATTAAATTTAGCTTTTGGCTAATTTTAATGAACTTCACTACCTACCCATTCTCGAGATATTCTGCATATTTGCAATGAATATTCCTTCTACATTTTGGTAAAACTTTACGCTGAAATTAGATTTTTATTCTACAAGCGAGTTTTAATTCACCAGAGAATTTACCAGCACGTATATTTTTCGGAAAAACTCTTTTAATTGGTTGAATGAAACGCAAACTACTTTTTTTAATAATCAAAATACTTATGAATTCTTCTATTTTATAAAAATAAACACAAGATAATGTGTTTTGTACATTTTTATGAGATTCTTTGGAAGCCTTTGTCGTTTTATAAATCTGGTAATTTATAAGTTTAATTAGAATAAATTTTGTGCCCATATATTTAAAGTAAAGAAATTATTGAATTTTAAAAGTCGAAATTTATGCAAAACTACATTTTGAAATCAGTTTATAACGTGTATAAACGAAATCAAGAACTATTTTAAAAAATTAGCTTATTCAATCGAAAATGTTTTTTAATTGACAATTTTTACTAGGCACGTGTATACGGATAAAAATTTTTAATTTAAATAAAATTATACATTTTGAAAAGTCTTTTTAACAATTTTCTGCTTTCATAATATTAATTTAATATTATTTACAATTTAATGAATTATTTTATTGCTTTGAAAATAAAGCCATGAAATATAAGTAGGAAAACATATTGTTTTCTTGTAAAAGCATAAATTTCCATATTTTCATCAAAACTCTTATAGAAAATTGCAAATGATTTTTTTTTTAAGTATATCTGTATAGGTATACAGAAGGTAAGAAATACACTTAAAACATTTTTAAAATTTCTTGGTAAAACAGGACAAGAAGTTGAATGAATAGCTCATATTTCTCTAATTGTGTAATTATCTAAGTGTATTTGTGACTATAAGGTAAATATGCGCATATGTGTAAGTATGTAAGTAAATTCTGTGTTATTTATATATACATATATATAAAACTTAATAATTTATATCTATTTACATAATCAAAAGAGATAGATTCACAGAACATATTACTTCCACCTCATTAAAAATAGAATTAGATACTTTAAGAAATAGTATAAAAATATGATTCAACTCTTTAACCCTTAAATGCATTCTCGCAATACAAATGATTCAGAATATTCAGAATGTTGTTTCATAATCTAGAAATGTATAGACTGGAAATTCTCGATCATTTCGTCTATTCAGCTTATTGGCTTGCCTTATATGCATAGCTCGGAAATCTATGTTTCTAGTTTAGGGATTTAAAAACAGACCACTTATTCGTTCTAGATGAAAGCGGTACTTTTTTTTCCTCAGTGTGTGTACCTTCACGAAAATCCTTTGAAATAGCAAAATATTTAAAAGTTTTAAAAAATCCGGTGAGAAAAGCTCTGTTTCGTAGCTTTTCACATCTTTCCCTAGTTTCGTATCGTCCCCCGTAAGAATTACGCCTATTCCGTACTTGTTGAAAAATATGAAACATCATCTCCACTTTTGGCGACTAGGGATTATTATTTTGGCGACTGACGACGGCTAATCTAGAGCTTTAATATACATATACACACACACACATATATATATATATATATATATATATATATATATATATATATCGTTAGCATATAGCCACTCATACCTCGTATCGATGACTTTTTAAACATGACTCAAAATTTATTTGATCAAATAAAAGGAAATTTACATACATTTTTACAGCCTTTTGAATCTGAATTCTTTTATACTTATTTTTTTTAACAGGCTTTTATTAGCTTCACCTGTATGTATGTTTGTATGTATGTTTGTAACCGCTCTGGGAGCAAACAAAAAATCTATATTGTAAAAAAAGACTTTTCCTACGTGAATGCTGTGGCTGTGAGGTAAAGCTCCGTGCTACGAACCTAAAGGTCTAACGTTCGAGCCCAGTCAGGGGAGATTTTTTTAAAATGGTTTTTGTTTAATTCTAAATTATTTATTTCTCATTCCATCATTATGTTATTTATTCAGTTAATATTACGTAATTTCTAGACTTTTTAACACGTTTTTATTTAGTTAAAGATTTAAAAGTATGTAAATATTATAGTGTGTCACTCACACTAATTTCTCTTACCCTGCATTGTAATACTATAAAGATAGATATTTTGTGCTTTGTAGTTCACATTTCAATAAAAACGTGTTCTTTAATTTTTTTTAAAGTATAATTTTAATTTAATTAATACTTTTTTTTTTTTTATTATTTTCCTATTTTTAATACGCGTAAAAAAAACACATTTAAGAAATCGGTGTAATAAAAAAAAAAACCACGAAATGAATTTATCATTTAATTTTTTAAATTTTACACCAGTACAATTTTTAAAGTTTATGTATATTAAATTTGGTGGATACTAATCTCAATGGACCGTTACTAATCTCCCAGACCGTCGCCAATTATCCATAGCGCAGTAATGGTGCGACGTCAAACACAACCTACCTAATTATCTACCTACCTACAACCATGGATCATATTTTAATTTTCCCGTGTAAGAAAATTAATTTTCTTAAAGTAGAGAAAAAAAGTTGATATTTATTTTCTTTCTTCTTTACATCTATGTTTTCGGACCATGGTATCCTAGTCTTTAAAGCGCCGAGCACGTAATTGCAAGATTGCCGATTCGGTACTTGAACCGGCCAAAGACCGTCGTATACACTAATGGTGGCTGGTGCACATAAAATCTGTCGCGGCCGCAAAGTCCTCCATGTTCCAATCAAAATTAAACCTCTGAGGATTACCAAAGCGGGGATCAAACCCTCCGTGAAGGATCAAAACTGTGATGGCATGTCTCCGGAACATCTCTAGTGGTGCGTCCCAGACCGTCGCCAATTACCCATAGCGCAGTACTGGTGCGACGTTAAATCCAACCTACCTGCCTACCTACCTACCTACCTACCTACCTACATACATACAACCATGGATCATATTTTAATTTTTCCGAGTAAAATGACTTCATGACCGGAGAACAACGTCACTGGGAGAAACTTTTTTCAAAATGGCAAATATAGTACCTTCATAAACTTGTCGTTTTTAGTTGATAACTTTTTTAATAAAAATGATAAAAATTTCTAAGCAGCTGAAATGTCTTTCTTGGAGCATGTAGAACTTAGTGATACTTCTCATTACATGAAGGAACCTGCCCTCCGCTAGAAGATGCTGTGGCAGACAAAAAAAATTGACGCCAGTGACAGGAATTTTTTTTTAAAAAATATATAGAGATTATTTAAATATTGCTCTGTATTATGGTCAATTTTTCGGATGATAATAAAAAGAATAGTATATTAAAGAATAGTGTATTATCAAACATTTAACTGAAATATTACAACATCCTATCTATAATAAAATTTAAGACATTTATCTTATGATTTTGCCGGCTTTTACTAAGATTTCATATAATATTTTAAGAGCTTTTAAAACAATTGTGTGATTTATATATATATATTTATATCTCTCTCTATATATATATTATTTATTTATTTATTTATTATTATTATTATTATTATTTTAATGAGTGAAAACTCTTACAGAATTTTTCTAAAAACAAATTATGAGTATAAATATTACCAATAAAAATTTAACATACAATGGGACATCAACAAATATATTTTTAACAATAATAATTTATATTAAAATAATTGTATAACGAAAAATTAAAAAACATAATTTTGTAATATTCAACTAAATAAAATCAACCGAGCATATCTTATTTTGTAAATTTTTATCCCCCCCCTCAAAAAAAAAAAAAAAAAAAAAAAACCTCCTTCCTTTTTAAAAGGTTTCTATTAAAAAGTAATTTGAGAATTATTGAGAAGTAAATATTTTATTTTTTAATAACAAAATAAATAATTAGATAAAGAAAAATAAATAAAAGAAAAATGTAAATGAAAGAAAACAAGTAAATAAAAAAAAAAAAAAAAAAAAAAAAAAAAAAAAAGTAAAACATTTGCTTTTCCTATATGCAATGAACGAATGCACGTGTTTATAAAAAGAAATTCAAAGAAAATTATAACACAAGGGAGTCAAAGAAAATTATAATGTCGCGCGCTCGAATGCGGATCAGATTTAAAACTTCTAAATATTTTGTTAAGAAAATGCATTTTTGAGAATTATAGATACAACCCAATTCAATGTAAAACAGTTTATAATAAGCACCCATACATCAAAGATATATTTGATACCAAATATCATCTGGAAACAATCTTCGACAATTTTTCCTGCACCATAATTTAAACCCCATCAATGCCTAATATGAAACATTCCCGATGTACACTGTCACTTAAAAATTTTCTACGTATCTGCAATCACTGAAAAGGCGTATGAGTAATTTAGTTTGTTCTGCGACTTATTTTGCAATTCGCATCAATCTTTTGCGAACACCGAGACTGCCACTTAATTGGAAGATGCTACTCTGCCTCCGACGATCCTTTGCTCTTCCGCATCTTTTGCTGAGAGAGAAAGAGAGAGTGAGATGGAGGGAGTCATTAGCAAGAATCTATCACGACAAACGAGAGCTGTCAGCGGGCACGAATACACAGAGAAAAGGAGTTGTGGACAAAAGTGGTACACGATAATTCCGTTTTAAAAATCAATCTTAAGATGTTCATAATTACATACGTGTACAAATTTGTGATAACATTCTTTTTATTTCTGAAAATTATATTGAAATTTAAATCAAGATTACAAAGAAAAAAATTGAATTAGGGAGTATATATAGTTATAATAATATTACTAAAAAAAAAAAAAAAAAAAAAAAAAATTGTGAGATACTGAAATGAACACAAAACTTTAAATAATTTTCATGGTTTGCACAATTTGCTATAAATAAAATTTTGATATATATATATATATATATATATATATATATATATATATATAATAATAAACTCATAAATTTATCAAAAAAAAAAAAAAAAAAAAAAAAAAAATTGTATTATTTTTTGGTGAAAATCATTTTATGATTCTGAAAATTTCTTTTTTACGATTATCATAATTATCTTATAACATAAATAAATGTATAACGATGTTAAGTTATTTGTTTTAGTGTAAGAAATAACTATTTAATAATTAAGTACAAGTCTACATTAGTCATAATAGCAATTTCATTCATATAACGTTTCAAATAACATGCAAAGTGATAATAATAATAAAATAAAGTAATTTAAAGTAAAATAAATAAATAATAACTATGAGGTTCACAAGTAGAAAATCATAAAAATTCGAAAGAAGGTGGCAATTTAGAACAAATAAAATAAAATAAAAAAGAAGAAGAAGAAGAAGATAAATTTATGCAAAAACAAATTTGCATGCAAAAGAAATATGCAAAGAAATTTATGCGAAAACACAATAATAATAATAACGATAAAGAAATAATGAAGCTAAGAGAGTCTATTTAAATATTCAAATACTTTAATCATTATATTCTTTTGAAGTTAGGGATAAAAAACTTCATTTCATCAAAATCAATCAGAAAATCCACCATTTTTTCTTTTCATCATAAACGTGACGTATACTGCTGTATAAGTTATAAGTAATATTAAATCTTTTATCAAAGTCTTAAACTGTTTCAGTATACACTTATTCGACATTCAAAGTTATAATATTTATATAAACCCTCTTTTCTCAGAATAAAAATTTTAACGCTTTGAGAATTTGAAATGCTCTATGCGAAGTTAATTATTTTCAGTTTTATTGAAACTCCTTACGGAGACTCTTTACACTATCCTACAAGACTAATAAATAATAATAATAATAATAATAATAATAATAATAATAATTACACTTTTTTTTTTGTTGCTCTTATTTCAGTTTTTCTTCAAAAACAGCTGGTGTTTCAGTAATTTATAAATTAATGTAATCGTTATGTATATATATATATATATCAGTAGCGTCGCGTTGAGGACGTTTTGGACCATCTCAGTTCGGGTCGCTAGAAATAGTACATTATATTGGAATATTTATACATCTTACTGGTTAATTAATTCATTCGAGAAACAAAGTAGATGTAACTCAGTTCAACAGTCAACCATATTAATGAGCTTTACATCATAACGGACTGTATCTAGTCACCTCTATAGAGATGACCCAAAACTTCATTCACGAGACGCTGCTGTGTGTATATGTATATATATATATATATATAGCTGTCAGTATTAGTAATTTTTAAATCAGATTTAACACCAATATTTTTAAAGTGGAATCTGTCACATATATTTCCAACGCATAAAAAGAATTAAATAAACTGAAAACTTTTATTAAAACTTTCCGGTATGAAGCCTCCATTGAAAATAACGGAGACTTGGCACCCATGATATATACATGTATAAACTCATATCCAAAAATATTTTTGCATGAATAAATTCCCGTATTTCTCAGAAAATGGGATTTACAGTTTTATGAAATTTTTTGGAATGATAGATAATGTTATGACACATAAATACAAAAGAAAAAAATTAAGAGCATTGCATATGATATATAATTATTTTACAATATTATTACTTCTTGTGTCTTCATTTAGTTATTACTTTTTTCTATATTCAATAGAAGAAAGTACTGGATTCGTAAAAATTTTTGACTTCCTATTTTCGGTGCATTTACACGTTTTGAGAGATCCAAAACATCATTTGACCATTTTTGGAAAATGTCTGTCTGTGTGTGTGTGACAAAAATTTTGTGGCGACTGTATCTCAGGAAGTGCTGCACAGAATTGCATACAATTCCATATATAGATGCACCTTGACCTAAATTAGTGCTTGCCAACCTTTGGTGTCAACCGCTCAACAGGTGGCGCTGCTAGGCAGCGATTTCCACAATTTACGTGAAAGCTATATCTCAATAACTACTGCAGAAAAATGCATATGAAGTCATATATAGATGCAACTTGATATAAATTGTGCCTATCAATTTTTGGTGTCAACAGCTCAATGTGGCGCTACAGTGATTTCCACAATTTAAGGTAAGGCTATATCTCAGGAACTACCGCACAAAAATACATATAAATTCATATATAGATGCAACTTGATATAAGTTAGAGCCTATCAACTTTTGATGTCAACCGCTCAACGATGGCGCTGCTATGCAGCGATTTCCACAATTTAAGAAAAGGCTACATCTCAGGAACTACTGTATAAAAATTTATATCTAGATGCATCTTGACATATGTTAGTGTCTATAAATTTTTTGGGTCAACTGCGCAACAGTTGGCGCTGCTGTGCAGCGATGTTCATAATTTAAGGAAGGGTTATATCTGAGGAACTACTGCTCAAAATTGCATAAAAATTTACATGTGGATGTTCCTTGACATAAGTTACTGCGAATAAACTTTTAGTAGTAATTGTTCAACAGGTGACGCTTCTATACAGCGATTTCTTCAGTTTAAGGGAAGACTATATTTCAGGTTCTAATGCGTATAATCAAACAACACTTGATGTGCGTGAAAGCCTCTATGATACATTCTGCTGATTCAATTTGGATGCACATCTACCAATAGGTTGCACTGCTATAGTGTAGCTTTTGCGGAGAACGTGAGTGCAATATTTCAACTTCTATGGCATCTAACTGTACGAAACTTGATACATGAGATAACCATTATGAACTGGCATATTTTAAGATGTTAGTTAAACTGTGTTTCTTTGCATATTTTGTGTTACCTTTCTCTAAGATGAAAATCGTCTGCATTCATCATGGACATAATTTTAATAAATTTTAATAAATTTTAATAAATAGTCTAATTTTAATAATTTTAATAAATAGTTTAAAAAAAAAAAATATTCGAACTGAGTGAATTTATATAGGAAAATATAGAAGAAAGTCTTGTGGTGGCCACAACATACTAGTTTAATATTTTAAATGGATTTTTTTTAAATCTTTTTTTTTCTTATTTTAAAATATTTTTTAAATGCCGTATAGATAAAAGTAAAAAAAGAAAAAGAAAAAAAAAAAAAAAAAACACTAAAATTGAAGTACATGTAAACTAGCTAATAGCTAATATATTAACGCTATATTTTATTAATTTGAAAGATAAAACATTTTTTTTTCACTACCATATTTATGTATTATCAAAAATAGATTAATGTTAAAGAAGAAAAAATTTTAAAAAATTAAATTTTAATCTTTTTCTGAATCCCGAAAAAGGAAGTATAAATGAAATACTTTGAAAAAAGTTGTATTTTTGTCGATTATTTATTTATAATGTTACCTAGAAATAAATATTTAAATAAATATTAGTTATTTAAGCAAATGTATTTGACTGGGATTTTTCCTTTATTTAATGTTGAATTGAAATATTTCTATTTTTAAAATACTTTTGTTTAAAATAAATTGTTAGCGTCTCAAAAAATGAAGCTCTTCTTTAAGTACCACTCTAAATATAAAATAATGCATAAATACACGTGAAAATTTAAAGAAAGGAATAAAATAAATCAATAAACAAATTCGTCGGTATTAAAATACTTGATATTAAATGTCACATTAAAATTCAATGACAATATTTTAATTAAATCAATTTTATTTATTTATTAACAATTGAATTTCTCTATACATTTTTTTTTATATTTTTGATAACAGTGTGGTGATAATAAGATATGACATGCTACTTTAATTCAGCAAATAATGTAATGCAAATTTTATATAATGCTTGAAACATTTAAAATTTTTCTCTTTTTTAGAAATTACATTTTAACATACGAAAGTTAAATAATAAATATTATTATTAGAATTATATGGAAAAATCATTAATTAATTTAGAATTTAATATAAGAATAAAAATTTTACGTGTCATATGAAATTTCGAAACATATACGTTCACGATTTTAATTAAATTACATCTGAAACAATCAAAATAAGAATAATATTTTGTCATAACTTAAAAACGCATTTTGTGCTTATTTTATTAGATTTCTGTTATTATTATTTTATTTATTTCAACGCCATTTAAATTTGGTTTTTACCTAAATACATTTTTCAAAAAATTCATATCAATACATACTCATACTTTTTTTTTTTTAATTTATTAAAAATTGCCAGTTGAACGTGTGAATGTTAAATGTATTTCTATCCTCCGTGACGAATCAATCGTACGGTGATACTTTATTTAAAAGGAATATCGAGTGAGAATTTCGCTTTTAATTATACTTAAAAAGGAATTGTGTGATTTTACAGAGATAGAATTTCAATCATAATTTACAGCCTTGTCACTTGAATAAATGATAGCGCACCGCGTTGCATTTGTTAGAGGTAGAACGTTTCAACCAGAAAAAAAAAGCTAATTCAAGGCGTTATAAAACTATGTGAATGCTCTTTAATATAAACAATCCTTTCAAAGAAAAAAATAAATTTTATAAATTTTAAATTTTTGATATGTTTTATTTAATTATTTGTAGCGTTCGAGGTAACAAATGGCGATGATAAAAGCCCATTTTGATTTTAAATCTGGGAAGTAAATTTAAAATATATTTTTGTATTACAAATATTATTCAATATATTATTCTAAACTGATGTTAGAGAAGATACAAGAAGCAGAATGTAATGTAAAAACAAAAATGGGGTTTTAAAAATGCTTTAATAATGCGACATATAATAAATTATATCGTGATATATTATTTATGTTAAGCGAATTGTAAGCGAGAGGTGTAAGAGAGCTGTTTAAAATTTCAGAGAAAATATTTTTCAAACTTTTAGGACAAAGGAAAATAAAATTTTAATGCAACTCAATAATAACTCTAAAATGTGCAATCGTTTGTTGCAGAATTACTAGAAACGTGAAAAGAAAAATATATTATATATACACGCTGAGTTTTAAGTATATAACTGAAAGACATTTATAAAAATTAAATACTATTGGACAATTTTCTGAAGATTAATATATATATATATATATATATATATATATATATATATATATATTGCAATCTGGACACTGATTAAATAATACATTAAATTTAACCCTTCTCTGTTAATTCCTTTTGGTAATTTTCTGTTAGTTTTAATATATGCATATTTGAAGTCTCAATTAATTAATTTTGTCTTGACATTATGAAATTATAATAAAAGTTTACAAATTAACACACCGTGTTAATTTAGTTACAAATTAACACCAGTTACAAATTAACATAGTTATAAGTAGTTTTTATAGTTACAAATTAACACCCACGTAACTAAACTTTTACATATTTAGTATATTTTGAAATTTTGAAATTGGGGATTTCGTTACTTTTTTTATAAATTTTATTAAGTACATTTCAATCTGTGCAAAACGCTGATTAAGCGTTTAATACATGAAATGCATGTTAAAATCCTTTAATTAAAACTATAAAATTATTACATATTGTTTTGGAAAATATTATTTTCAAAAATCTGTTTAAATATTTTAACTATTAAATCGAAACACGTTTACTCGCTAAGCTAGTAATACTATGAATCGTTAAGAATATTGGAAAAGTTTTTCAAGAAAGTTTAAAATTTCAAAATTGGTGAAGATTAATTAGACAAATTTGTTGAAATGCAAGTGAAATTCGTAACTTTTTTGGTATAGTTAGAGTGATAAGATATAGTTAGAGTGCCCACTAATACAACGTTAAATCTATTCATCGTCAACATTAACCCCATGAAAAACTTTTGAAATATTACAAATTGAATATTTTATATGAATGACGTACATATTAAACATTACAAGTTGTGCTGGAAGTGAAACGTATTTAGTCAATGATACCATGTACACTGCCCATAGAGTCCTGCATCGGGTCGGGTCGACTACATTTTTTCTCTTCCGGATCGGGTTGACTGATTTTTTTTTCTTTTTTTTACTGTGGGTCGAGTTCGGGTTCGGGTCGGGTTTAGTTTTCAGCGAATCAGGTCGACTTGAGAACATCTTTCAATTTTTTTTTTTTATCTTAATAAAGCGGAAATTTGTTTGCTCTATGCACCCAAGAAGAATATACGCTTACCCAAATTATCATAGCAAAATCCATATCTAACTAAAGCAATGAACAACAACGAAAACAAAAAAAATAAAAAAGAAGAAGAAGAAGAAAGCAGTTATTATTTAGAGTATAAGATGTTGAAAACAGGCTAGCCAGATGCATGATTCATCTATTTTGATTACTTACGTCCTTTTAAAATAGATTGTGAATTTAAACTGATAATTAATATTTTAAAATCTTTTTGAGAAGTTATAGGAATGTCGATATAGATGAGTTTAGTGGACGTTTTGTTGGCATCTGTAACATTGTATTATTTTAATATTATTGTATGTGTGATAAGCATTAAATAATAAAACTAGAAACACTAAGCTTATAACCCATTTTTGTACACTTGAAGTTCACAACACACGTAAACAGTTAAAAATTACTATTAATCCATTTTTCAGATTTTTTAATTTATAACTTTGTTATAACTTACTAGTATTATTAACTATATTTTTAATTACTTTTAATATAATCTACCACACACACATAGCAGTGTGACAAGGAAAATTTACTTTATTTTTTAAATAAAAAATTTCCATGATTTTTAGATGAATTATTAACTTTCATTTAGATTCGTGTTTCGGGTCGGGATCGGGTAAAGGAAATCGGGCTCGGGTATAGAGAAATCGTGTTCGGGTTGTCAAAATTCATTAGTGTGGGTTCGAGTTGGTTTTCGGGTCGATTAAAATTTATTTTTTGGGTTCGGGTCCGGTTTCGGGTTGATTCAAAATTCGCTTGTCGGGTTCGGGGTAAAACCTGACCTGTGCAGGACTCTAACTGCCCAGCATATTCCAAAGCACCAATTCTCTAAATAAGTATTGTTCCGGTTATGCAGATAAAAGAAATTGATTAACATGATCACATCGTTAAAAAGTTTTAAATTATTTTGAAAGAGTTATGAAGGAAAAAATCAGCTCGTAGATAAAAAATTTTGTTTATGAAAAAAAAAAAAGACAGAAAAGAAAAGAAAAAAAGAAACTGCACGTAGGATTTTAATTACGAAAAAAGTGCTTGGTGCTGCGACTTCTTAAAATATATTATATTATTTTGCAAGCGCTTTATAAATGTATGCATTATATTATATATATATATATATATATATAAAAGACTATATTATTGTAAAACTAAACAGTGGTATTAAAATCGGAGTGATATTTAACACAAATGGCAACAATGGAATGTTAAATAAAAATTTTTAGATGCAGATTTTTTATCGAATTAACAACAACAACAACAAAAAAAATATTTTTAATTAACAACAATCTGTTGTTGCACATAATGTTGTTGTAAATATTCAGGTCTGCCAAAAGCTAGTAAACCAAATTTATGAGAAATGGATGTTCGTAAACGTAATGTTTTTAGTTTTTTTTTTCTTATTCTTTTTTTTTTTGTTTAATATATCGTGTTTTTGACTAATTATTAACAATTGTGTGTCAAAAAAGGCCTGCTTATATACATAAAATGATATTAGAAGCAAATACGCTTTATTTAAAAATATAGACGTAATCATGAAATTTATCTTTAATGTTCGTACACTAATTTTTAAATTTTGAGAAAGAAAAAAAAAGTTTCTAAAGTTTTTTATGTGTTTGTATAGTGTTTTTTGGCTTTTACTCAATTGTTTGCAATCGAACATTAAATGGTATAATTAACCTTGGGACACAGTGCAGTTTACAACCATGCAGTTTAAACCAATGCAATAATATTGAAGAACTAAAATATTTCAGTTGAGGAGCAATTCTAATATGAAAGATAAACTTGATTTTGCTAAACTATATATTTAAAAGATCTACTTTGATTTGAAGAATTTTAATAATCTTGTGTAAAAAAAGATCTGCTTACGTATACAAGTTGACATTAGAAACAAACACGCTTTTTTTAAAAAGTAGAAATAATTATGAAATTGATCTTTAATGTTCGTACACTAAAAAAAAAAAAAATGTTCGAAAATTTTTTATGTGTTTGAATAGATTTATAAATTTATATTACAATTTAAAAAAGTAAAACATTTTATTGAAAGATTTTTTTTTCTTTTTTTTTGAGCATTAAAATATTTCAATTGATGAGCAGTCCGACTAGCGAAGTTTATTTGATTTTTACTTAACACTATATTAGAAAAATATATTTTAATTTTGAGAATTTTCATGTTGTTGTGTAAAAAAAAAAAAAAAAAAAAAAATGCCGACATACATTTCTTGACGTATAGACACAAACACGTTTTTCTTTTGTTTGCTTATTTTTAAATAGAACTATTATAAAAGTTCTAAAGTTTTTATATTGATTTTACAATTTTAAAAGAAAAAAAAATAAAGTGCAAATATTTCTAATGGGTATGCATACTTCAATAATATATTAAATGTATTTAGGTAAGATTTTCTATAAATCTCTTTTTAGAGCATTTCTAGAAAGTTCTAAACGCACGAGAAAAAGTAGAACCCACACAATCGCAAAACAATGAAAAGAGGATAGATGTTAAAAAATAAAATTGTTTAAAATGATAAAGGATCAGGAAAAAGGAAAATTATGTTTAACTAATGCATTCTTTTTTAATTATAAAGATTTATTCCTATATTTCAAGTGTAATTAAATACGACGTAAAACTTTTACTTATATATAATTGAATTATGAATGAAAAATCAAGTAACTTTATTAATTTCTAGAGTAAAAAAGAAAAACATTGAATAAAAAATATCTTTATAGTAATACAATTATCCAAGAATTTCTTACACCACTTTACTTGTTATTCAAAAAAGATACCCTTGGCTAAGTACCGAAAAGAGATTGCCAACAGACAAGTTTTCAAGTTTTGATTTCTTAATGTTTCGATATTGATGTTGCTTCTCTAATGGAGAGTTTAAAAATTACGCCCCAGCGGCGGCCATATTTCATCCTTCTGTGCTTCCCGGAAGTTTTAAATAGAAAGGCTAAGTGATATTTCTCTTAATTACTTGAAGTGGAGTATCGTTGTAAGTGAGGGTTATTGTGGTATAGCAGCTTGAGACTTTTTGCAGACCGCTTGTTGCAGAATTTTGTGTGGCCACTTATGGTTTTAAATTATCAAGAATAAATTAATTTAGAATATTAAGATATGCTACACCGCGTTTCATTTTAAACGTAGTTTAATGATGTTTAATAATTAGTTAAAAGACACTAAATAGAACTTATCATTTCAGTTTGTGTTCATTTAATTGTTGTGATTGCTAAAAAAATATCACATTAATTTTGAAAATAATGATAATGTTAAATTTTATATCTTTTTTTTTTTTTTTTTTTTTTTAATAAGTTTAAGAAAAATATTTTTTAAGAGGTGCATTAACTGTGTGCTAGCTATTCCAAACTGGAACAATTTTTGTTACAATTACAAATTGCAGGTCAAAAAAACATTGGCAACTTTTGCAGATTTAATATCGATGAAGGTAAAAATTGATTAAGTAATATATTTTTGAAATTATTATATCTTCAATGCATCAGAGTAGTATCAGAGTGATATCTGGGTGTATCTTCAATATATCAGAGTAATACAGTCGGCAGCAAAATTATTCGAGCACTAGCAAAAACTCCTCAATAAAATAAGTACACTTAATACTGTTTTGTTAAATACACCCTTGTCGAATCCTGTTTTTAGACTGACTAAGAACATGATTCGACAAGGATTTATTTAACAAAACAGTATTAAGTGTACTTTTTTTATATAGAAATTTTTGCTAGCTCTCGAATAATTTTTCTGACGACTGTATAAATGCCATAAACGCTATAAAATGATCCTCAAAAGTTCTTTGATCAAATTATAAACAGCATTCAAATTAGGATATTTTCATTTTATCACAAAATTTATGAATTATATTAATTGTGGTTCACATATATTTCAAAGTATTACCTTCTATTACTTAGCAATATCTTAGAAAAATATCGGAAATGGTTAGGCTAATAAGCCATAATACAGCCGGCAGCAAAATTATTCGAGCACTAGCAAAAACTCCTCAATAAAGCAAAAACTCCTCAATAAAATATGTACACTTAATACTGTTTTGTTAAATGAATCCCTGTCAAATCATGTTCATACACTGACTAAGAACATGATTCGACAAGGATTTATTTAACAAAACATTGTTAAGTGTACTTTTTTTACATAGGGATTTTCGCTAGCGCTCGAATAATTTTGCTGCCGACTGTAGATAACACATTCAGTCGGTAACAAAAGTGTCCGAACACTAGCAAAAATTCCTATGTAAAAAAAGTACATTTCATACGGTTCTGCTAAATAAACCCTTATCTAATCATGTTCTTAGACTGACTAAGAACAGGATTCGACAAGGATTTATTTAACAAAACTGTAAAAAGTGTACTTTTTTTACATAGGAATTTTTGCTAGTGTTCGAACACTTTTGTTACCGTCTGTATATATAAGATGAATCATGTGGATCAATCACTTAAAGCACAAAAAGTATTTGGAAACTGTTTCTTAGCCACCGCATTCCTCATCATCCTAGTTTCATTAGTGTTATCAGATTGCAGGAAACACATGGGTTCACAATAAAAAAAAAAAAAAAAAAAAAAAAAACTATAAATAGAAGAACGTAATTCTGCAGGAACTTCTATTACTCGTACACAAAATGTGTCATTCAATCTTGAAGATAATGAAAACATGGTGTAATTACCATTAATCGAGCTGCTTTTAAAATTTAAGAAATCTGCGATATCAACACCAGAGATGAGATTTCTGAATTTTTTTGTTAAAATCAAGGGATTAAAATGAAGATTTACTTGTTTGACAAAAGGAAAAATTACCAAAATAAAAGTAAAAATAAATTAATCTACATATCATTTAAATACATACACATTTTTTTTTTAATTTAATGTCCTCAGTATATATTAACATACATAATGTGGATACTATTAATTAAAATAAATGTGGCTGCCATGAAAAATATTTCAAATGTCTTGTTCAGTGTTCTTCTAAAAAGATTTTTTAAAAACTATGCCCGATCTAAGTATACCATTATAAACGCTATAAACGCTAAAAAAGGATTCTCAAAAGTTCTTTGATCAATATATAAAGTGTATTCAAAATATGATATTTTCGTTTGATCACGAGATACATGAATTATATTAATTGTGGTTCCTATATTATATGTATAGATATATATAGCCGTGTATATCTAGACCTGTTTGAACTCTATAAATGTGCTATATTTCAAGATTTTTTTGCAAAATAATAATAATAATAATAAAAGAAAGAAAGAAAAAATACCCAAAAGAAAAAACCTTTACTTTTACTGCCAGAGAAATCATGACGTAATGTAATTAAACATAAGTTTCAAGCTTTGTAAATATATTGGAAAATAATACCAATGCAATATAAATTTTAATTCAAAAATTTTAATTGTATTTTGAACATTATTTAAATATTTTTATAAATCAAATAAAACCTTTTTTTAGAATTTTACAACCATATATGTTTATTTGAATAACTCAGAAATTCCTACGAACTAAATTAGTATAAACATGTGAATGCATGGACAGGTTTTCAATCTATTTAGCATGTACTTGCATTGAATACACGGATTCAATTTCAGCGCTGTCTAAATTTTTGTAAAACTATATATATAAACTTGACAGATGTGCTAGAATTTAAGGATTGTTCTTTTTTTTTTTTGTGTGTGTGCTAATACAAACAAATAAGCAAAAATATTGTACTGTAGAGTTTTCTGTGCAATAGAAGAACATAATAAAATGAAATAAAAATTTTGTGCTTTCTAAATATTTTGAAAAATAATATCAGATTTATAAAAGTTTTAATACATTCAAAAAATGTCTTTTGTTCTTTGTGACACATAAATTCGTAAAGTGTTCAAAAATTCATAAAATTTGAAGGAAATGGTATATTTTAATGCGGCTTGCGTTAAATTATTCTGCAATTCTGAATTATTATTTTTTTTTCTGTGAAAGATAAAAAAAAATGTTTTTAATTTTCGTGTACAGAGGACGGCTGCAAGAAAAGAGAGATGTGACTGAACATTAAACAAGAATGGCGGACGATCGTTCAACGACCACTAGATCTCTGCAGAAAATAATATTTTTTTACTCACATCTGACAATTTTTATTTAATTAAAATCTCGGGAAAACAATTTTATTAACTTTCAGAGAGTACTGCATAGAGCTATTAAAATTTTTTTCGGAGCCTAATTATATCATTTTTAACAGATTGAAGAAACATGGCGGTTCAGTGTCCATTCTCTTATAATGTAGGATATATAGAAATTTACAGACGTCTGTAGTAAATTATGTTTTTTTTTTTTTTTCCTTTTAGTCAGATATTTCCAAACATATCACAATGTAAACTGTAGTGTTCTATATTATAAATGAACTCTTAATCGTACGTTCTTCCTTTTAAATTATACACGAATTTGAATATATTCACTACTTGCTTGTACCAGCACACCTTATTGACAATAATTTAAATTATTTGTTTTATTTGTTAAAAAATAAATAAATAAATAAATAAATCTTTTTTAGCAAACCGAATAAAAAATTCTTTCATTTCCAATAATTTTTAGAAATTTTCAAATTATATATGAATTTATGGATCATCACATATATCGTTCAAGTATTTTTATATATTATAAAAAATAAATAAAAAATAAATTAAATAGAATAAATAAAATAAATAAATAAATAAAAATAAACAGCTTTCTTTAGATTTTTACCATCATAGATATTTATTTAATCAATACACAACTTTCTACGAACTAAAGGAAAAGTAGTGTGAATAAAACAGCACAAAAGAATCAATGCTGTAAGAGGCAGAACTAAAAAAAAGGTTAAAAAAAAAGAAGCCACATTAAAGAGGAAAAAAATACCTCTGAGGGAAGAAGTCGTGGAGTGTCCAGAGCAGCAATCGATGGTGCCTTGCTGTCACCAGTGGTCACAAAACAGTTTATTATCGAGAAAGAAAAGTTTTTGTGGTTCGTCGAGAAAACTGTTTTTTCAGATATGGTCGACAATCAATTTACAAAAGGTTTCACCAAAACAGTTTCCACTCACAGTTTCGTTTTTTATTTTGTTGTCTTTGAACAGTTTTGGAAATTTATTTTTCGTATAGTGTTAGAATAAGGAAAGATACAGTACTCAATAAAACAAGTTAATGTTAATACAATAAGTTGTATTTCCTTAATAAAGGTGTCATGTTTAATTATAACATAAGTGCTTGGATTTTGTTTACTAAATAAAACGTGAAAATATTTTACTTTATTATTATTTTTTAATTTTTTTTATTACATATTATGTATTAAAAATAATTTCAAGATAATTATAAATATATTTACATACAATTGCTTAAATATCTGTGATTGGTTGAATACATATAACAGTGCTAACAATTACTGATTATACTCAAAGAAATGAAACTTTAATTCAATCATTTCTAATATATATACAATCGGTAACAAAAGTCTCCGAACACAAGCAAAAATTCCTATATAAAAAAAGTACACTTAATACAGTTTTTTTTTTTTTTTAAATAAATTCTTGTGGAATCCTGTTCTTAATCAGTCTAAAAACAGGATTCGATAAGTATTTATTCAACAAAACTGTATTAAGTGTACTTTTTTTATATAGGAATTTTTGCTAGTGTTCGGAGACTTTTGTTACCGACTGTATATATATTTGGTTTAGAATTTAAAACTATATTATCTAAATTATTTAAACAAATACGAGGAAGCCTTGTATTTTTATTAGACTATACAGCAAAATAATGATTTATGCGTTGATTATGAAAACCATTAAAACATGAAGAGAAAAACGTTTCACCTGATTTATTTTGGATAATCATGGACAAAATATACAGTCGGTAACAAAAGTATCCGAAAACTAACAAAAATCCCTATATAAAAAAGTACTTTTAATGCAGTTTTGTTTAATAAATCCTTGTCAAATAATGTTCTTAGGCTGACTAAGAACATGATTCGACAAAGCTATATTTAACAAAACGGTATTAACTCTACTTTTTTTATATAGGAATTTTTGCTAGTGTTCAGATTCTTTTGTTACCGACTGTACATATGGTTCTATGGTACTTTACACACACATGAATTATACAGAAACAACCAATGATCACTTAAAATACTTTATTATACACTGTTATTTAATAATTAGCCCAATATAATGAGCAGGTGCAATGATTCGTAGACATTCATTACTTTCATTACCAATAATTATCTCCACTTCCGTTTATTATAATGTGTCCGTTTACTACTAAGAAAATATGTCCATATGTTAGGAAAGTATAATAACGTATGTCAACTTTAGATAATTTTTTACATATATTTTTATTTTCTCTGTTTCAATAATAGGCAAAGTGAGGCAGAGATACTTAAGTAAAATATTTATAAAATGAAATCTTATAAAACATTTTAAATGGTATTTTAAACAATTGCCCCCCAAATAAATTTTTTACAATCAAGTGCACTTAAGTACTTTGTAACAATTAAATTATCAGTTATTTTTGTGTAATTTGTGAAAATAAATATACCTTTTTATTGTCTTGTTTCAAGATATCTCATTCGATATAATACATTTATTTCAATATAATACATTTATTCGACATATTTTTATTTTATTGTACTAAATTAAATAATATCATTAATACAATTATAATTAAAATAATTTGCAGTTGGTAAAATTTATTAAAAACCTTTGCACGACATGGAATGCAATGGATGTAAATTGTTTTGTGAAACCCTGTAATAGACTTTTTGATGATGCGCATGTTATATTCGCAGAATAAATAAATAAAATTAAAAATGTGTTATAGTGTAGCCCCAATATACAATTATAAAAACTGTAAACATGGTATATTTCAATGAACAAGTAAAAGTATATTTTATATGTATTTAATCTGCATGTTTAAGAAAAAAAAAAAAAAAAAAAAAAAAAAAAAAAAAGTTAAAATTTTGGGAAAATTTTACTAGCTTTTATATATTTACATTTTTACTCTATTTAAAAAATGATTTACTATATTAAGCAAGTCTCGACGTGTATTTTTAGATACACCTTATATTATTTTTTAAATATTATTTTTTTACATATATATGTATCATACAGTGTACAACTAATAAACCGAATAAAAATAACATTAAATAAGTTAATAAGTACAAAACTTTGAATAAACACTCTAAAATGCAAGAACTCGCAACAATTGTTTCGGGTCGAAATAAACACGACCCTTCGTCAGGCGAACAAAGTAGGCACGAGGGCTGCAAACAAAGCAGCAACGCACACAACCAATTTAAGTGAAGAGCAAAAACACATAAAGACGAATGTAAATAAATAGGTACTGGTGTGAGAATTATGAAAGTAAAAGAAGAAAATTAATTAATTAATAAAATTGAAAAATTAAAATAAAATCTAACAATCCCCCCCAAAATCCCCCCCCCCCCCCAAAAAAAAAAAAAAAAAAACGAAAACGAAGTTACGCTAGTAATTTCCAAGCATCAGACAAGAAAGGAGTGGAAGAAATATCATTAACAAGATTTTTCGCATTTTTAAATATGTAAAAAGCCTCATGGATACCTAAATAGGGAGAGGAGATAGGAGAAAAAATTATGTTAGTTAAAAAAAAAAAAAAAAAAAATCAAAACAATGATCATGTGCATTTAGAAAAAAACCCCTTCTCTATCTCTTTTCCGCTGCATGCTTTTTCTAACCATGTTTCTCAACAGAAAATGTCTACGTTCTATAATTACGTTTTTCGTGCCTTACACATTTGTTCTGATCCGCCTAGTTTTTCGAAAGAAATTAACTATATAAAATATCTTGCTCTTTCTCGAGGCTATAATCCATCTATCATGGATAAAGCTCTATATAAATTCAAAAATCCTAAACCTCCTGTTTCCAAATTGAACTAACATTGTCTCATCCCAGTAGCTTTACCTTTTTATTCATCACTTTCTTTTAAAGTTTATTTAGTTCTTTCCTCGTTTGGTTTTAAAGTCATTTAAAAACCCGTCAACAAAATAAAATTATCTTCTCTTAAAGATCCAATTCCTACCGAGAACCAAATTACCATTTATTTAATCCTTGTTTCTCGTGTAATTTAGGTTATATTGGTCAAATTAGGAAGCGTCTGAAATATAAAATAAATGAGCACCGTCGGAATGTTCATAATGAAAAATTGAAAATTTTCAAATCTTCTATTGCTTCCCACTACTGGGCTCATAGTCATTGTTTTGATTTTTCTAAAACTAACCTAATTTCTTCTCCTATCTCCTCTTCGCATTTGAATATTTATGAGGCTTTTTACATATTTAAAAATTCGAAGAATCTTGTTAATGATATTTCTTCCACCCCGTTCTTGTCTGATGCTTGAAAATTAATCCCATAACTTCGTTTTTCGTTTAGTTTTAACTTTTTAGATTTTCAGATTTTATTTTAATTTTTGATTTAATTCATTAATTAACTTTCTTCTTTCACTTTTATAATTCTGGTCACACCCGTATTTATATTTTATTCGTCTTTATTTGTTTTTGCTCTTCATGTAAATTGGTTTTGTGCATTGCCACTTTGCATGCAGCAGCCGTGTCTACTTTGTTCACCTGACGAAGTGTCATGTCTAATTTCGACTCGAAAATAAATAACTCGAATAAATTAAGAAAGTTAGCAGTTATGATACACCTTAATATATATGAAAATTTATATTATTGTAATTATTAAAGCTTCAAGACTTTTTTCGATGTAATATTGAATTTCTTTTCCAGTAAATAATTATTTTGTAAATAAGAACGTATAATTAATATTTATTTTCATTAAAGCAAATGCACCTTTAAAAGTAAAACAAAAAAATGCAAATACTTTCTTTTAGTTTTTTCATTAATAAGAAAAAAAAAAAAAAGAAGAAGAAGAAGGAAGAAAAAAGAAAAAAGAAAAATTATTTGGCATAGGAGGACTCTGCTCAGTTCCTCATCATGTATTCATCTTCTCATAAAGATCTAGTGCAGGATATACTACTACATATACATGTTAGGAGAAATAAGTTAGACTGATTTCTCGACAATGTAACAGACTAAAATACCCCCACCTAATAGGCTACCCACCATTCAGTTCGATGCATTTACCTTATAGTAATGTTAATTTATTTTAATGAGGTCAGTTTCGTACTTAAATTTTCATAAAATTCCATACTATTCCCATTGTAATAACCCCCCCCCCCAATACAAATTTCTCTAAAATATTGCGCTGTTGAAAAAGTCTTAAATTTTAAATGACTTATGAAAATTTCAAAATTTCAAATTTGTAGTCACTGATGTTTAAGCCAGTATCATAAATGCTATCTTGAAAGTAGACTGACATCTTTACGTAGAAAACAGCCCGCTAAATGGACGTTTATGCGAAATTTTGTCTTATTCTGCCATGTTAAGAAATTTGCAAATTTCAAATAACTTGCGAAGTTTTCAAGGTTCAATCTTCATAGTTAATTATGTTTATGCTAGCATCTTAACTGATATTTTACAGTCTGTCGTCTTTACAGTAAAAATATGCCTTTTAATGGACGGTTAAGCGAAATTTGCCTTATACTCCCATGCTAAGAATATTGTAAATATCGAAGTTTTTAAATTACGAAGTTCTGAAATTAGAATGTTTCAAATCTATAGGGTTCTTTCGAGCGTCATAAGTGATATTTAAAAATTAGTGCGACCTCTTTACGACCACTTGTTCTTGAGATATTGTGTTCATAGACTCACAAACTAGCGCACTAATAAACTAACAAACTAAAAAACTGACACACTTCAGGTCGGTTGGGTTTATCGTCGCACTAGTACTGCGTAACGGGACTCTCCACTAAGAATGGTCCGGAGACATGCCATGACAATTTTGATTCTTCACGGAGGTGATGTCTCCCCCGCTTCGGCGACCCCCCACAGGTATAATTCTGACACCCTACAGATGGACACCATATCATTTTTTTCATTTTCGGATTCCTCACACATCAAAATGTCAAAAACACCTCAAACAGTCAAAAACTCGTGGCTAAAAATTTTCACGATTACCTAAGTTTCTCATACCATGGTACGATGGGAAACTAACAATTAAATATACGCAATAACAAATCTTTTCAATTTAGTTATGAATCATAAACAAAGCGAAATTAATTTTTATTTAGATTTCAAATGATTGTCTGTTTCAAAATTCCAAAAATAAAATTTCTCAGAAATTTCACATTTCTTTAGGTCTCACCGAATGAAATCCAAAATATGTATCATACACTTAATTCAATTACAGAAAAAAAAAAACGTATTTAAAAATAATAACTTTTTTAAACAAACACCAATATAGTAAGTGAATAAATATTCACAAGAAAAAAAATAAATAAAAACCTACCCTTAGTTTTCTGACAAACTTATTTAATCAACAAAACCAACAACATGTCTAAAGAGACATTTGTAAAACTTCGAAAGTTTTGTTAGACTGTTTGGATAAATTTCGTTAATGTATTATACAAAACACTGAAATAAAATTAAAGAAATCTCTTCTTCTATGCTTTTGCTTTTTTTTCTGAAAAATAAAGGGAAAAAAAGAAAATACTAAAAAACTAGAGGGAAGAAAAGCATTCTTGTGGATGCATTGTCCAAGCAGGCAAATCTATTAAATTGATGTGCGTGGCATCCTAACCTCCAATCTTTTCTTTAAGGCTGCGAATTAATAAAGGATCTGAAAAGAGCATAAAAAGCTCAGTTTGGGGGGATTTTTTTTAGAACTTTTTCTAGGGAAAAAAATTAAATAGACAGGAAAAATTCAATCAAGAAATCTTCAGGAATTTTCCAAAAGAATTTTTATTTGTTTTTTCTATCTAGAAATTGTGTAGTGAGATCTAGTCTCATAGTTAAGGCAATGAACATTAATATTTCGTTTTAGAAAATCTCATGAAAATTCTTGTACAATTTTGTCTTTTCTTAAAGAAAATTTAGACAAAGGTGTCTCTTAATTTGTTATTTTACTATTTCCAGAATTATATTTCAAATTTTGCCTAGCTAATGCTTTCAATATTTCACCAAAGTGTGTAATTTTTTAAACTGTAGTAAAATTTTCTATGTTAATTTACAAATTAAGAAGTAATGAGTTCTTAATTTTACTGTACGAAATTTGATTAGGCTATATATTTTGATGTATCGAAAGACTGTGATAAAAATGACTACCTAGCTTAAAAAAAAAAAAAAAAAAAAAAAAAAAAAAATTGCTGAAAATTCTGCAGATAATCTAAAGGTATTTGGAACAAAAATCATAAAATCTGCAAAATGACTGCAGTTTAAAAGCGAAAAATTTGCAGTTTGGAAGCAAGTAATTTTTTCGTTTTATTACCTTAAACGTTCCTTAAACGTGTTCCTTAAACGTGTTCCTTATACGTTTTATTGTTCCAAATAAATTTAGCTTATCTGTAGTTTTGTGAAGTTTTTTTTTTCAGCTGGGTAGTATTATAAAGAGTAAAACATTTGTAAACATAGAGTATAACATGTATGTTTACGCAACAATTATTTCGAATCGAAATATTAAGCACTACCCTTCTTCATTAGTAAAGAAAAATAGTCAGGCGAACATTTGTTTGACACTTCTATGTACTTCTATCGATCAATGAAGGATCACACTTAATAATTTCAAACCAAAATGATTGTTTAATATTTGCGCATACTTAAGATTTCTAAACAAAGTCCTCATTTATCCTTATCTGTAACTGTATTATTTATATCTTCTTGATTTATAATTGTTATCTTTAGGAGTATTTAAAGAGGGAACTTGTGTTGGCATTAAAGAAGAGGAAAGAAAAAGCTCAACTAAGAAAAGTTTAATCATCTTTTGGATCGCTAGATTTTTAATATGATAAAATCTACTTTCTTAAAATTTTATAAATTATACTTATTTGCAGAAATGTGCTATTTAAAATGCTAAAAAATAAAATAAAATAAAACAAATTATTCACTTTTTATACGCTGTATGTAAATTTGTGAGGTTTGTGTTGATGCAGACCCCATCTTAACTTAGTTAACTTAAGTGTTAAGTATAAGCACAAGACTCAAATATCAAAATGAAACTAAGCATTTATTCGGCTAGAATAAGAGAGGGTTGAACTGGCGTGATAAACTTAATCAACGTAAAATAAATACTTTAGAAAGCAGACATAAGAAATACTTTAGATATTTTTTAATATTTCACCACAGAAGATTAGAGACGGATGCACTATTTTTAGTAGGTGTCGTAAACTCTAAGCTACTCAGTGGCTTCCCAGCCGGATGCTTTTCTATTCAATATATCTAACAACACCGCACTTCTACACACATCAAATTAATTATCTCCAACAGTACTAGAGCTTAGCTATCCGACAATAACTTAATTCAAGAGCTATGCCCTAAACTATAGCACATCTAGCCGTCAGAATTATCCCCACTAGACCAGAACTCACCATAACCAACATCATCTTACGAAAATAACCTCCTACTTACACTTCCTTCAATTAACTTCCCGTCTCTTCACTTCAACCAAACTTTAATGTTTCTTCACATTCGCCTATACTTCCTTCGCTGCAGCGCTATGTGGACACAAAACTATTCTAACCTAAAACTTCGCCGAGACTGAAGCCGAAGCGTTTTTAATCTCCCCAACTTATTACGAGAACTGGATCCAGCAGTATTTTAAAACGGTGGTTACCTACCACAGCCTCAACCTTACACATTGAAATCCCGAAATATCTAATAATAATTTTCAGGTGCATAACTCACAAAGAGGTAATTCAATACCACTGATGACACTTTTTTAAATGTAAAAAAGAAAAAAATCCTTTATATTATATTAATAAAGAGTAATGATAATTATTATTTTTATTACTATAATTTCCAAAAAAATGTATTGGTTGAAATAATACAGTTATTGTGTAATAATAATAATAAAAAAAAATTCTACTGCCGTAAGGGCTTATGGCTTGGTTTGGATCGCTCTACAATCATTTTTGCACCAACTAATTGAATCAGCCCTTACTGCTTCGTATGGATTTCGAATCCTTACGACCATACAACATATCTAAACCAACATTAGAAAACCTGGTACACTAAAAAAAAAAAAAAAAAAAAAAAAAAAATCTGTGACTGCATCTAAAAACGAAATTGTGGCTCTAGTAAAAACAGTTTCATGTCATTATTATAAATTCTAGTTTCCTTTACTAGCGAATTCTAAACACCCCTATTAGAATTCTAGAACATTTTCGTATATTATCGCGGTCAATCTTATTTAAAAGTATCTGAAAATAAATGCGAACACAAGAGGCAAGTTTAAGTAGCTATAATTTTTGGTATATGACCCAATTCTAGAAAAATCAAGAGAGAATTTCTCGCAATACAAAAGATTGCGAGAAAATTGATTGAAAGATTGCGAAATATTCCTAATATTGTTTTACCGTCTAGAAAACTATATACTAGAAATTTTGGGTCATTTCGTCCATCCTGGTTATTTGTTTACCTTATACGCATAACACGGAAATCTATATTTCTTGTTAAGGAATTCAGAAAACGATTTATTCATTCTAGATGAAGGCGGTATAAATATACTTTTTTCTCGGTGAACCTGTTCACTGAAGTTCTAACTACAACACGGCCGCGGTAGCCCAGTCGGTAGAGCGCCGGCCTCGTAATTGGAAGATTGCGGGTTCGCTACTCGAGCCGGCCAAAGACCGTCGTGTACGCTAATGTTGGCTGGTGCACGTAAAATCTGTCGTGGCCGCAATGTCCTCCATGTTCCAATCAAAAATTATACCTCTGGGGGTCACCAAAGCGGGAGAGCCATCCCTTCCGTGGAGGATCAAAATTGTGATAGCATGTCTCCGGACCACCTCTAGGGGTGTGTCCCAGACCATCGCCAATTGCCCATCTGCGCAGCATTAGTGTGACGTAAAATCCAACCATCAACCATCAACCATTTAAGTACAACACATTCAGCCATTAAATGTGCAACTGTGTATGGTAACGAATAGCGTATTCGTGATTACTAATAACCAGTGACTTTCAAATCAAAAAAAAAAAAAAAAAAAAAAAAAAAAAAAAAAAAAAAAAAAGATCTGACTTTCGATTTAATAGATAATTTCAATTGGTGAAGGGTAATAAATTTAGAGTTTTAGTTTAAGTTCTAAGAAAAAACAAACAATTTGCCGTGTTTTTAATTCTAGTCGGTTAATACATATTACTTGTACATTTTTTATGCCACTAACAAATTATTTATTATATTGTGTACCTATTTATTCTACGATTCTAATACTCTTTGAAATAAAAACAGAAAACAGAATTATGAAAATGAATAATGTTGTATTCTTTGAATTTGAATCAAAATTTTATTCAACATTACGATAAAATTATTAATTAAAAAATAATTTACTTTTATTTTAATTAATCCTTCTCGAATCATGTTCTTAGACTGACACTATGAACATGATTCGACAAGGATTTATTTAACAAAACAGCATTAAATGTATTTTTTTATATAGGAAATTTTGCTAGTGCTCGAATAATTTTGCTTCCGACAGTAACATGTTACAAATGAAAACACATTTTTTTTTTAAATAAAAGTCTATAAAATTGTCTAAATATAAGAAGCACATCTAAAGGAACATATTCTGTTGAATTTCTTATATATAACTCCTAAAATAGTAACTGAGATACTTTTATTTTTTATCCATATAAGAATGAAAATGCTGCGACATCAAAAGATAGCAAACATTCAAAGAGCAAACCACTTTGCTTAGAGAAAAATTCACCTCTTTTTTCCAAGCCTCTAGTGGAAAAATCACTTTCTAGGAGAACCACAATAACTGTTCTTGGCGATAATAAAGCGTTTTGTGACCACTGCTGACAGCCAAGAAACACCAATCACAGACTTCTGAACACAGAGACTTTTCTTTTTCATTCTAGTTTTTTTTTTTTTTTTTTTTTTTTTTTTTACTTTTAGCTTTTGCATTTATTTTTATTGCAATCCTTCGATTCAGCCTTTTTGCGTTATGTTTGACAAATATTCAATAGTATTGATAAGGTGATAAAAAACTTCTAGTTATTTCTATCTAATAGAAACAATGGCTATATTCAGATTTTAATAATTATTAGATTATTATTTTTTTTTTCGTAATAAATTACTTATTCAATGGATTTCATGGGATTTCAAATGCATTATGGAACAAAATCTAGCTTTATTTGTGAACAACAATAATTATAACAGTAATGTCAATAATAATAATAATAAATCCTATAGATTCACTGCTGGAGCAAATTATCAAGCAAGAATGTGTCTGAAAAATAAAATAAAAGAAAGAAAGAAAGAAAAATAAAGAAAAAAAAATGTGGACAAAAGCAACTAATGCTTGATTAAAATGTAGGATATATTATAGAATATTAGTAAATAGGAAAAATGAACTAGGGTACATTATTTAAATTATTCCTAAATATTGTATATCGTCACACATCTAACGAAGGGTCACGTGTCACTTTTCATGTTTGTACGTAATTTTTATGATAACTTTTATAAGTTAGGGGTATTGCCATATACTGCTGCTACTAATATTATGTATTTTAAGTTTTCCCAGTTTGTAGGAATTGTAACCCATAGTTACCATAATATCATTCATGAAATTTTACTACTTTGTGTGTACATTGCTCTTTATTCTGTTACTCGTGTATTTTTCCATTAAAAAATATTACTGTTAAAAATAACGTCATTCTTTTTGATACATTCTTTATATTCTTTATATTCTTCTTTATTTTTAGATAAATTTTCTTCGATAAATAGTTACACAAAGCAAATTAAAGGAATATTGAGTTATTAATTACTAAAAATAATGAGATAATTATTTCTTGAAACGTTTTTCTATAGTACTGTGTCATTTTTAATCCCATCTTGTATTTTTTACATACATTGACAACTTGCTTAAATTTATCTATAAAAAGATAGTTCTGTTATTTAAAGAATGCCTATACAGGATTCAAAGATGTACGAGAAATTGGAATAGTAAAACATAACCTTATATTTTGATTATTAAAAAATAATGTTGAAAATATTTATTTAATGCAAATTAATTTTGATAATGTATACGTTTATATTAGATAAACATTTTTCTGGAGATAGATACATTTGGATATATCTTTGTAAATTATAACCAAATGTTAATTGATGTCAATTTGAAATAATAAAAAATTATCCTATCTACATTTTTTTTTTTTTTTAAATAATGCTTGATTAAAAAAATTTGTTCTCTTTATGTCACATTATCTTCAAAAAATAGTACTTATATAGCAAAAAATTTAACTATGAAGAATTAATTACGGCAGATTAGTATCTATGTTAATATTTTCCTTTTTAATACAGTCGAATTTTCCTTCCCTTAAACAACTAATTATTTTTGCATATATTGACAATAAGGTTATTAAATTATATATATATATATACATACAATGCTATAAACTGTCATTCTAGAATATAATAATTTTGATGAAAAAATTATCATAAAGAAACTAGATCTGAATTCAACTCGTTCATGTTTTGTCTTTTTTCGTTGCATAATAATTTAGAGTAAATATGCTCAAAATATTGGATAGATATAATAAAAAACATAAAATAGATAAAAACATAAAATAGATAAATCTTTATAGAATGCGTATATAAATTAATAGGCAGTGAAGCTCTTCATTTCTCTTCATTTTTTTCTGTAAATAAATACTTTCATAAAGAATGTCGTTTATATTTATTTAATTTGTTTTTCTTTTAAAATATCTAAAAAATAATAATAGCAAAATAAATAAAGTGAATAAATTAAATGAAAATTAAATGAAATAATAACAATTATTATAAAGGATAAGCGATGAATAATTAATTAACATTAACAGCAGAGAGGTTTCTGTGTTAACATTTTCATTTTTAATGTAATCTCATTTTTCCTTAATCATCTAATTATTTTTGTATGCATGGATAATAAGGCTATTAAAAAATGTATAATTCTATTAGCTATCTTTTTGGAGTGTAAAAAGCTTGATGAAAAAGGATCACACGGAAGCTAGCTCTAAATTCCACTTATACAAATTCATGCTCTGTCTTTATTCGTTGCATATTAATTTTAAGGAAAATGTACTCTAAATAAATATAACCGAGAGTTAATAGATGTTCGTCTGATATGTGAAACCTCTTATGTCAGTCTGCATTTCCCACCTGCCGATAAATGAGTTTTATCATGTGCGCCTCTTAAGTGGAAGAAAATCTTATCCTTCCTTTTTCCGTCTCTTTTTTTTTTTCTCCATCTCGAATTAAGGAGAAAATCCCCTCCTGCCGTTCATGGTATTGCATCTTCGTGGAGTGGCTGCGCTTAATAATTGAACACCATCTTGTAGAATATCTAGTGTAAAGCTTCAGCAATATATAATGCATTACTTCACGATGTGTTGTCGAACACTTTAAACAGGTAGCATGAAGTGAATAATTGAAGCTGGGTAGAGAGATGTTGCTTTCAATAGAGAAGTTTAAAAAGGCAAAGACTATTTTCGAACTTCGCTATGAACTTTTTAAAAGTATTATCTTTGGTATATTTAAATGTCACCTTTTTCAAGATACATTTTGCGAAGCTTTGCATTTTTAAAGGTTTACGGATTGGGCTTCTTTTGGAGTGTCTATAATTCAACTTTAATTGATTTAAACCTCACTTTTGAGTTGCTAGATGTAACAAAAGTCGGAAGGGAAAAAGTAATAGAAAATGTTCCATTTTTCAAAATAGAAAATGATATTTTCCTCACTTCGTACTTAGTTAGCTTATTCCCTTGACATTTTAGATGGACGAACATAAAATTAAATTTCTATGAAAAGGGGTAACATTTCTGTATTCAATTTAGTTTATTGTCAGCAAGAAAATTTACCAGTAAAGATTACGAAAAATAAATAAATAAAGCAAAAAGAAAATGGAAATTTTAGTGGAATAATTTTCTTTAAATAAATAAAAAAGAAGATTTCTGCTTTCAGTGAATAAAAGATAGAGAACAAAAAATAATGTACATAGCAGGAGTATGTTATATTTTTATTTTTCTCTTAAACCTGTTTTAGATTCGAAAAAATTGTGAAGATTCAGAGACGCACTATATAAACACAAACGCACGCACGCACGCACACACACACACACACACACACACACATATATATAGTATATATTACACGTAGAGAAGAAAAAATATAAATTACTAATATATATCAATATTAATATTATCTACATTTTTATGGTATCCAAGCACATAAGATGCTATTTAAAAAATGAAGAAAAAGATAACCAATATATGGTAAAAAGGGCCATCCTGAAATAAAAATCTGTATGATATAAATAAAACACTGATTCATACTTAAAAAAAATGATCTACATTGTCCAGGGAAAGTTTAAAGCTATCCTTTATAAAAATAAATAAATAAATAAATAAATAAATAAATAAATAAATAAAAATAAATAAATAAATAAATAAATAAAAGAACTTTTATAATATAATGTCTTTTTGTGCTGTCAACATTTAAATAATGTAGTTATTAATAATATTAATGGCGACTGGTGCACGTTAAATTCCGTCGTGGTCGTAAAGTCCTCCAAGTTCCCACCAAAAATTATACCTCAGGGGGTACCGGAACATGGGTTTACTCGGCCTAGATCCGGATCAAAATTCGAGTTCCTGTTGTTTTCTAGTGCTGCCATCTTTCACTAGCTTCTGGAGCTAAAGACGTTCTTCCTCCCTAGTGGCGCTCCTCTGAAAAACGAAAGGCGCATCTCTCTTGGCTTAAATCCGGATAATTCCCCTACCGGGGCTCGGAATTTCAGAGTGGCATACGACAACAACAACAACATTATTAATATTGCTACTACCATTGATATCCTTAGATCTTGAATGTTGGCATATATATAGTACACATTACTCACCAATAACGAAATTGAAATAAAACTTTATAAATAATAATAATAATAATAATAATAATAATAAATAAGTAAATAAACTTTCACGGGTAAAAAAATTCTTGCATCCTAATAGCTTTAAAATAATTAAACATACGGCACTTACCTCAAAGTACTGAATATATTACAAGTTTAGCAACTTCATTCATGAATTTTAATGCTTTGCAATGTGTGCATTCATGAATTATATTCACATATTAAAATAATCACAACCGGATCCAGGCTATATAGACCAGTCAAAATAGACATTAAACCTCGGAAAAAATTGCACAAAGCTGAAAATCGGTACAGACCTTAAATGCAACATTTTAAATGAAATATCAAAAGTCCCCATCGATCCAACGTGTGCTAAAGGTCAAGAGAACGGTTTTTCACAAATATCTTTCTTGACGGTAATTTAAAGTACCATTAATTTAAAAAGCGTATAAAATAGAATTTAGTAAAGACAGTTTGAAGGTATTTATAAAAATAGAACGCATGTATCTCTTTTTAATCTCACCACATGGCACTAGACACCCCATAGAGTCCAAACAAAATCCGTAAATAAACTTGAAATTTCGAAAAAATTGACATGGAGCTGAAAATTGGCACAGACCTTAAATAAAGCATTATAATTAAACATCATAAGTCCCCATCGGTCCTATTTTTTGCTAAAAATTTTATGCAAGTTCTAATGTAGAAAGAAAAAGTTTTTTTCAAATATTCACTTTCACAGCACTTTAAAGTAATATTAATTTAAGAAGCGTATAAAACAGAATTTAGTAAAGATATATGAACGGTATTTATAAAAATAGAAAGTATGTATCTCACTTTAATCTCACCACATGGCACTAGACGCCCCCATAGAGCCCAGATAAAATCCGTAAATAAACTTGAAATTTTGAAAAAATTCCCATAGAGATGAAAGCTGGCACAGATCTTAAATAAAGCCTTATAATTAAACATCATAAGTCCCCATCGATCCTATTTTTTGCTGAAAATTTTATGCAAGGTCAAATGTTAAAAGAAATTTTTTTTTTTTTTTTCAAATATTCACTTTGACGGTACTTTAAAGTAATATTAATTTAAAAAACGTATAAAATAGAATTTAGTAAAGATATATGAACGGAATTTATAAGAATAGAAAATATGTATCTTCCTTTAATCTCATCACATGGCACTAGACGCCCCATATAGTCCAGACAGTATACATAAATAAATTTGAAATTTTGGAAAAATTCGCATAGAGCTGAAAATTGGCACAGACCTTAAATATATCATTATAAATAAAATGTGAAAACTCCTCATCGATTCAATTGTGATAAAAATTTTATGTATGGTCAAAATTCAGAAAAAAAAAAAAAAAAAAAAAAAAAAAAAAAACAGTTTTTCTCAAATATTCAACGTATGAGCATTAGTAAGTCGTTTGAAGATGAACTTGAAAGATTCTTCAAATATGAATTAGCTCCTTATCAATTATCATACTTCGATGCGATTGGAATGCGTAAAAGACAAAAATCAGCCATTTATGATTGCTTTCAATGCATAAATGTTGAAATTATCACAAATACCATTTATATCGTCGATAGAGGATATCTTTTACATCGTGTAGTGTGGTATCGAGGAGAAACATTTTATGTTATTTTTGAGAAGTACGTCCACTATATACATAGATATTTTGGTCATAACGTTATAATATTTGATGGTTATTCTGATTGTACGAAAAATATCAAAGCTGCAAAACAACGTCGTCGAACTACGAAAATATCTCCCTCATCTAATGTCCTTTTTGATCGATTTATGACTGTTCCAACAAACCAGCAGCAATTTCTTTCTAATACTCATAATAAATCTCGCTTCATTTCAATGTTATCTGAAACATTAAAGGTTGCAGATATTACTGTAAAACAAGCTAATAATGATGCGATGTCATCATAATTGAAACAGCTTTAGAAAAGTTCAATACAAATGCAACTGTTGTTGTTAGTGAAGATGTCGATTTATTAATATTAATGACTGCATGAACTCCTACTGATAGAATTATTTACTTTTTAAAACCTAGAAAAGCACAAATAGAATAAAAAATGTATTCATCACAAAGCTTAACTTCATATACAATATGTCAAACTCATATCTTATTTCTCCATGCAGTAACTGGATGCGATACTACGTTAGCGTTTTTCAAACGAGGTAAAACAAAAATATTTAAATTATTTGAAAAACGTCCTGATTTAATTGATTGCGCTGAAGTATTCACAAATATCGGCTCTTCTCCAGATATCATTCTTACAAATGGAATTCGTTTCCTTCTTGCTATGTATGGAGCTCCAAAAAAAGTTGATTCCATTGACAAATATAGATATTTAAATTTTGTGAAAAACACACGTAACAATAAACCTGTACAGTTATCCTGTCTTCCTCCAACATCTGCTGCTGCTTATCAGCATTTACATCGTGTATACTATCAAGTCCAAGTATGCCTTGGTAACGAACTGGACCCTGAAGAATGGGGATGGGTATTGAAAAATAACGTTTCGGAGCCAATTCAGACCCCTGATCCCGCCTGCTCCAGACAAACTTCTCAATACGATTTTTTGTAATTGCAAAAAGGGTTGTAATTATAATTGTGGCTGTAAAAAAGTAGAATTGTTCTGTCCACATGTATGCAGCAATTGCCAAGGCCAGTTTTGCTCCAATGTTGAAACAAATATAACTGATGATGATGCTTATGATATCATTGAAGCGATACCTGATCCATGTTTTTCTCGAGCAATCTACAGAACACTAGCAGGAAGGGGAAGAGGTAGAAAGTGAAGAACATATCACTGTTAAATAATTTAAAAATTATTTAGATGACAATTAAAGATGAAGCATAACAACGTTTTAAAAATATAAGTAGAAAACTATATGATAAAATTTGCTTCATTATAATAGAGAGAACAGGGGAAGAAAAAGCCTGTTTTGCAAAGAGTTGCACAGTTTACAAATTTGCACGAACTATTTTTGCGATAACTCTTACCGTTTAATGCTTTATCTAGAGCATTATGAAATATACAAAAAAGGTATTTCAAATAGATTTTTTTAGTTACTTAACAATATATTTTAAAGATATGGATAAAATATATACGTATCATCTTATCATAGTAGTTAAGGAGCATATTGTGAGACTTTATTGTATTATTGATACATAGAGATCGAAAAAGATATTAGGAGTTTAAAAAGTGTTTAAAAAAATTACTTTTATGTTCCTTGCTGGTACATTCTTAAGGTAATATAAGAATTAATTATAAAAAACGTGAAAGATCGTAAAATATTCCAAGCATAAAGAGTGAGAGCGCTCTATATAGGTCTACGCATAAACAGAAGCTGCTATATGCAGCGTCTAGTGCCATGTATTACGATTAAAGGAAGATATATGCATTCTATTCTTATAAATACCTTTGACAGAGCTGCCAACCTACTCCGGCAAATTGTTAGTACCGCCCCTTTTTCTATACCACTCATATTTGCCGAAACGTCAGTGGAGGCCCTCTGTCAAGACTCAAAACGATTTTGGGCTGTGTCTGTGTGTCTGTCTGTCGCGCGATAGCGGCCGCAAAAATAGCGCTATTGACTTGAAATTTGGTACACATGTTCATGAGTCCCACGAAATCAGCTGTATAGTTTTTGGTATGTATTCAATTTGTAGTTCGTATACAGGGACACGCCAAAGTTTTTCTTATCATTACGGCCTATGGGAGGAATTTGTATGTATCACGATAGCGGCCACAAAAATCACGCTATTGACTTGCAATTTGGTACACATGTTCATGTGCCCCACGGAATCAGCTGTATAGTTTTGGGTGTGTATTCTGTTTGTAATTCGTGTTCAGGGACACGCCAAAAATTTTCTATCATTACGGCCTATGGGAAGAATCTGTATGTACCGTGATAGCCACTGCAAAAATCAAGCTATTGACTTCCAATTTTTGCCGAAACGTCAGTGGAGGCCCTTTGTTGAGACTCAAAAGGATTTTGGGTTCCGTCTGTCTGTCTGTCTGTCGTGCGATAGCGGCCGCAAAAATCACGCTATTGACTTGAAATTTTGTACACATGTTCATGATCCCCACGAAATTAGCTGTATAGTTTTGGGTGTGCATTCCATTTGTTGTTCGTGTACAAGGACACGCCAAAGATTTTTTTATCATTACGGCCTATGTGAAGAATTTGTATGTACCGCGACAGCGGCCCCAAAACAACGCTATTGACTTGCAATTTGGTACACATATTTATGAGCCCAACGGAATTAGCTGTATAGTGTTAGGTGTGTATTTCATTTGTCGTTCGTGTACAGGGACACACCAAAGTTTTTCTTATCTCTACGGCTTATGGGAAGAATTTTTATGTACCGCAATTGCGGCCGCAAAAATCCTTCGATTGACTTGCAAATTGGCGCACACGCTCCAGCTTTGCATATAAGTAGCGTAGCTGTATAATTTTTATTGCTATATTTTTTATAAAATGTGTACAGGGACAGGCCAAAATTCTTATCATTCCGGCGTATGGGGTGAATTTCGTTTAAACGCATTTTAATATCATTACTTTGCAATGAAGAAAATGAAACTAGCGTACGTGAGTAAGATGCTTAAACTTATTTTGTTTGAAGAAAATATGTGCTCTTAAGCTTTCTAATTAATGTACAGGACCTTACAAAAGTGTTCTGACAATGTCACGTAGTCATCCAAACGATGTTAAATTTGGAACAATTATTAATTTTAAACGTAAAATAAGCTGAATAGTTTTAGTTCCCCATCATACTATAGGTATGGGGAACTTAGGTAATCGTGAAAATTTTCGACCTCGGTTTTTTGACTTTTCTACACGTTTTCAGGTGTGAGGAATCCGAAAATGACAAAATTTCTATGGTATCTGTCTGTAGGGTGTCTGTTAGTGTGTCAGTGTGTCAGTGTGTGAGTCCGTTAGTGTGTCAGTGTGTTAGTCCGTTAGTTTGTTAGTCTATTAACACGATATCTCACGAACAAATGATCGCAGAGAGGTCAGATCAGTTTTAAAATATTACTTTCGATACTGGCAAGAACCCTATTCAGTTGCAACATTCGAATTTAAAAACTTCGTAAGTTATTAGAAGTTTACGATTTTCTTAACCTGGGAGAATAGGACAAAAATTCACTTAAACGTGCATTAAATGGAAACTTTTTATTGTAAAAAATGTCAGACCAGTTTGAAAATATCAGTCTTGATGCCGGAATGAAGATCAGTAACTATAAATATGCTACTTTAAAAATTTCGCAAGTTATTGGAAATTTACGAATTTCTTAACATGGCAGTATAGGGCAAAAATTCACTTAAACGTGCATTAAATGGAAACTTTTTACTGTAAAAATGTCAGACCAGTTTTAAAATATCAGTTTTGATGCTTGAATGAACATCAGTAACTATAAATATGCTACTTTGAAAATTTCGCAAGTTATTAGAAATTGACGAATTTCTTAACATGGCAGTATAGGGCAAAATTTCACATAAACGTCAATTTTGAGAGATATTTTCATCGTAAAGATGTCAAACCACTTTCTAAATATTATTTAGGATACTGGCATGAATATCATAGACTATGGGTTTTCATATTTAAAAAATTCGTAAGTTATTTGGAATTTACGATTTACTTAACATGTCAGAATAAGGCAAAATTGAGCATAAACTTCCATTTTGAGGATCGTAAATACATTAGACAACTTCAAAATTACATTTATGACATTTGTTTGAACATGATTGAATACAAATATTCTAATAGCAAAATTTTGTAAATTATTCGTAATTTACGATTTTATCAACATAGCGAAATTGTAAATTTTTCATATAAAATATGAATTTTGAGGGTTATTGCATTGGAAATTGTAGCATGAAAACTAAAGAACGGAATTGACCCCGATAAAATAAATTAATAGATTTGAATAAGATAAATATATCGAAGTGAATGGTGGATAGCCTATTAGGCGGGGATTTCATTTTGTCACTATATCAAGCTTTGGTCAAATTCATTTCTTTTAACATGGTTATAATATGTCTCGCACTAGAAATTTATGAGAACATAATTATGATGGGGAACTGAGCAGAGCCCACCTATGCCAACTAGTTTACTGGTGTATACAATGTTTATGGTTCGTTTACAAAGACACACGAAAGAATTTCGTAACATTAGAGCTTATGGAGAAATTTTTCTATTTAAGCGCGCACTTTAATTCCTTTTTTCTGAATTGAAATTAATAAAGTTAACATACATTATCAAGATGCTTAAAATCATGTTTAATCTTAAAAAAGGTTATTACAGACTAAATAATTTATGGGACCACACAAAATAATTCCGAGTATGTACGGTAATCATCCAAATGATGTCAAATTAGTTTGAAAAATTTATGAGTTATAATTAATTAGGTTTATTCTTATTATTGACGTTTATAATGACTGTGGATACTTTTACGGGATACATGAAATAATTTCGTACTATTACGGTCTATAGTCAGTATTTCTTAAAAGTGTATTTTAACATGGTTACACCCCATGAAATATAATGAAATTTTATTAGAATTTTAAAAGCATGTTTTCCTGTTGAAAATTGTGGGCATAGAATTGATAATTAGTTTAAAGGTTACGCAAAATATTTCCGATATGCTATGTAATATTTTTTGTATGAAATTTGACAGTTATGAAATTTGGTATTTATGAATTTCAGGGAAATAATACAAGACTGTCGTTTATTAAGAATACATATTGTTGCGTACTTGGGGGTTCGTAAGTTGTACGAGAATGAAAGGCGAAAATTGCAAAAATTCAGTGATTTATTCACAGAAAGTTCCAGAAAAATACAGGTCTATAAACCAAGTATCAGCTTCAATTCAACCAGTAAACATAGCTTAAAGAATAGCCGTTAACAGCAAAACAACGGTACAAATTGTTTATCAATAACACATAAAGCAAGTCTCATTCAAAGAGGCTCAAAGCAAGGCAAGCATTTGACGAAACTGACACAGATCTGAGATTGGCCGCCTTGGTTAAAAAAATGCTCCTTTTATACTATTCTATCGAACACAGACTGTTCTGGAAAATTCTGGTATCTCATCAGCCAATGAGATTAGAGCTTCCATATTTGGTATATCCCTAATAAGGATTTTCTCGCCAACGTCGCCAAAAAATCGCCAAGGATGGAAACAGTCGCCAAATTTGGCGCCAAATCCATTTCTTCTCTTATTGGAGCGCTTTTTAATGCGTTTTTAAAGGAAAATTAGACTGTTTTAACGCTAAAACGACTAGAAATGCACAAAATTAGCATTTTATCGACTTACTAAGCCTCTTTGAAAGAATTTATACAAAAATAAATGCAATTATTTACAATTCCGTAACACATTATATGATATACAAATAGGTATACAAAGAGAGATGAAGCAGGGGGTTGTGGGGGGCGGCAGCCCCCCTCAGGAATGTATCTGATTATGGTAATAAGTCGATCGAATCAATATATACTATTATATAATAAGGAATAAATAAAAATGACCTATTGAATAATGCCTGATGCCAATAGGACGTTGAGGCTCCTGATCTGCAGAGCCACTAGTTTAGAGTATTTTTCTACTTAATTCATCATAGATACATTTGAAGAAAATTGCTCTAAAAATTAAGTGGTGTAGAAAAAAGGACGTTTTTCAATGGGCGTTAACAATTTGCCGGATTAGGTTGGCAGGTCTGCTTTGACATGTGTAATTCATTTTATTAAAGACATGTCAAAAGACATGTTATTAAAGACATGTTATGCATTTTCATTTTATATGCTTTTTTTAATTCATGGTGCTTTAAAGTACTGTCAAGATAGATATTGGTGAACAACCGATTTTTTACCTTTGACCTTGCATAAAATTTTTAGCACATGAGGGATCAATGGGGACTTTTGATATTTCATTCATAGTTATATATATAAGGTCTCTACCAATTTTCAGTTTTGTGCGAATTTCTCCTAACTTTCATGTTTTTTTTTTTTTTGTCTACTTTGACTGGACTGTATATTAAATTTTCGATATGTACTGAAATGTAATACGGTCGAGTTTTACCTTTTGATATAATCGATTAATTTACATGCATAAACGACTGTTCTCACATTATCACTAAGTGGTAAAGATTGTCTTAACTTTTTGAGAAAATTGATGAGTGAATTAGCTTCTTCTTCTTTTTTTTTTCTGCACGCGCTGTGGTCTTGGAAATATCACTGCCGCAGGCGATGAGTTTTAGCAACGGCACACTGCGATCAAGAAGACGTAGCAGAAGTCAGCGCGGCTTTTTACTGAGGTTTCGATGTATTTCAATGGATTTTTTTTTTCAGAATTCATATTTTTTAAACTTCATATTCTAAAATTTTATAGTAATAAATGAAACGTTTTAATATAAGCAAAGTCCGATAGTATTTTATAAAAGATCCCTAATTCATTATAAAACTTATGATTACCAAGGGACATATCCTTATAATTGCTTTTATAATACATTTTTTATTCAACAATTCTTATCTTATTACACATACGTATACTTATAAAAACATACCTAATTTATAATAGGTACTGACAATATAATTATCATAACTATTTTATACATTATAACAATGTAACTACTGTCTGTCTACTACAAGAATAGCGCCTGCCAAAAAGTCTGTGCCGTTCTATTGCCGTGGAAACAAGCTTCACTACATTTTGACAAGAGAATTAGAAGAAAGGCGTGCATTTTGGATGTCTACGGGTATTTTCGGTGTTTGTACGATTATTTATTGGTATCTGTAAGACACAGTTCACTGGGTATCATTCTAAAACTCATTCGTAGTGTAGTTACTGTGATTTGTTTTCAGGTAATAATATTTATTATTTGATTGTCTAGAGTGGAGTGCAGGTTACCACTGAAAGCTAATTTTCTTAGAGAGAAGGAAAATTCAAATCGAATCATCCTATCCTTAACCATAATTTTTTATAAAAAAATTTTCAAGCAGTTTCCTAGAAGACAAGATTTCTGCAATATATTAGTCTAGGGCATTGGAAGCAAATTTTTCTAAAGAATAAGATAAGTGAAACCATTTTTCTTTTAAAAAATAACTTCTAAACGTTTTTTTAACGTTCAAGCGTTTTACAAGAAAACAAATTTTATGCCGTATTTTTCGCAGTTGATGTGCGGGTTACCAGTGATCACTAATTACATTAAAGATGATGGTTATTTCAGATAGAAATGTCATTTAAAAAACACGGCACCTCTAAATATTTTGTCAAAACCATTCAAGAACTTAAAAATAATAAGTAATAAAACGGAGTTTCTGCCATTTTTACTGGAGGAAGCGCGGTTTACTGGTACACGCTAAATGTTCTATAGAAAATGTCAGACTTTATTTGTTCTTACAAGTTTATTGTAAACTCGAAATTCCCTAAATCTAAATTGTCATCAAAGTCATTCAAATAGTTTAAGAGAAAATTATATATATTCTATATCTTGCCACATGCGAAATGTAGGTTTAATAGTGAACTCTAATTTTCATGAAGGTGAGGATAAATCAGATGGGTTTCTCATCTCAAAAACCGTTAATGCTAATTTACCAAAAAACTTAGAGCCATTTCCTAGAAAGTTGCTGCTGTAGTTTTGAAACAGAAAAAGCAAAGGCTGATTGTGGACGTTAATTTTCCTGAAGATGAAGAAAATTCAGTCTGAATTCTCTTTTAAAAATATCCCAAACCTTAAATATTTATCAAAATCGTTCAAATAGAATTATAGAAAACCAATATCGTCTTGCCTCTAGAGATATTTTTACAACGGTTTTGTTCCCAATCGTCTTAGCTCCCTAAAAATACTTAACAACAAATTTTTATCAAAATCGGTATATCCATTTCCGAGTAAACCTAATATCTTCTATATGTTACGAGTGGTAGTTAAAGGATTAAGGCGAACTTTCCTGAAAATGAGGATATGTCCAATTGTTTTAGCTCTCTAAAAAACACTTAACTCCAAATTTTTATCAAAATCGTTAGATCCATTTCCGAGTAAACCCAATTTCTATTATATGTTGCAATTGGCAGTTGAAGGAATAATGCAAATTTTTCTGAAGATGAGGATATGTCCAATTATTTAAGCTTTCTAAAAAACACTTAACTCCAAATTTCTAACAAAATTATATCCATTTCCGAGTAAACCTCAATTTATGCTACATGTTGCGACTGACTGGACGTTAAAAGAATAACAGCGAATGCATATTTTCCTAAAGATGAGGATATGTCCAATCTTTTTACATCCCTAAAAAATACTTAACCCTAAACTTTTTAAAAAATCGTTATATCCATTTCCAAGTAAACCCAATTTATGCTATATGTTGCGACTGACAGTTAAAGGGTTAGCACGAACTTTTCTGAAGATGAGGGTATGTCCAATTGCTTTAGCTTTCTAATAACACTGAACCTCAAACTTTTACCAATCCATTTCCAAATAAACCCAATTTCTACTATATGCTGTGATTGGTAGTTAAAGGGTTAACGTGAATTTTCCTGAAGATGAGGATATGTCCAACCATTTTAGCTTTCTATAAAACACTTAACCCCCAATTTTGTATCAAAGGTGTTATATCCATATCTGAATAAACCCAATTCCTACTATTTATTGCAACTGTCAGTTACAGGGTTAACGTGCATTTTCATGAATATGAAGATAAGTCCAATCGTTTTTTCTACCCAAAAAACTCCTAACCCAAACTTTCATTAAAACCGTTAGAGCCGTTCCCCAGATCCCCAAGACGTATATAAAAATTTACGTGGTTTACTCGTTTTAGTATAAGAGGAAGGGTGAGTTGAGTTGGTGGGAGCTGTTCTTATGGTAAACATTCATGATAGTGTTTTCTTACACAGAAATTTATATTTCCAGTTTCGATTTAAAAAACGATATTTCAATAAATAAATCATCAAATATAAATAAATATAAACAAATTGTAATTAAATGTTTATAATAAAAGTCACACAAGAAGAACTTTAAATATATATCGAACTACATTCACGCCATTTAAGAAACTTTGGAAATCCATTACAGTTTTGGTTATGCAACCTGAATATTTTATTGTTAAATTATTATCATAATGACATTATTACAAACAATCTGCTTACACAAGGGTTTTTTACACCGAGAAAAAATATACCGCCTTCATCTAGAATGTATAAATGGTCATTTTCTAAATCCTTAAACTAGAAATATAGATTTCCGAGCTATGCACATAAGGCACGCCAATAAACTGAATAGACGAAGTGGTCGAGAATTTCTAATCTACACATTTCTAGATGGTGAAACAATATTCTGAATATTCTGAATCTTGTATTACGAGAAATTCTTGCTTGATTTTCTAGAATTGGGTTATAAACCAAGATTATAACTGCTGAAACCCGCCTCTTGTATTTACATTTATTTGTAGATATTTTCAAATAGGTTTGTTCTCGATAGTATAGGCAAACGCTCAAGTATTCTAATAGAATTCGCTCTAGAATTCGCTTTCGAAGGGGACTAGAAAAAATTTTATAAGACATTTATAAGGATGACACGGAACTGTTTTTTCTAGAGCCACAATTTAGATTCTAGATGTCAGTTATTGAATTTTTTATCAGTGTATTGGCGTGCCTTATACTCATAGCTCGGAAATCTATATTTCTAGTTTAGGGATTTAGAAAAAGGCCACCTGTTCGTTCTAGATGAAAGCGATACATTTTCTTTTCTCAGTATATTCAATTTGTTTTAACCCGCATGACGGAAGTTTGCTATATTGGTTAAGAATTATAGATTTGTTAATATTATATGTTACTCGTGGTTCTAATTTTTGTCTACAATAAATACTGAATAGCTATTTTTATCATAAAACAGTCCTATAAATTTAAAAATTAATTTAGAATTCGAGAATAGTGTTTGAAGAATCCTTAGAATGAGGTAGTTTTGTGGAAGCCTTATACTTATCAATAACAGTAAATTTGAAATATATATTTAAAAAATATATATATCAAAAAACTTTATTATCAGTATGCTATTACTATCTTAAATTGGCTTACTTCACAAGAATATAAAGAAGAGTTTTTGCTATAAAAATAACTTAAATAATTGGTCGTGTGGATTAAAATCACCCTAAAATTAGACAATATATGAACTCATTTGCAGCAATTTTAAAGGATGATCCGGAAATATTTTAACCTGTTAACCGAGGAATGAATTTTTGTTCGACTCGTTTCACAATGGGGACTTTTTCTTCATAATTTTAACTTAATCACACCTCAAGTTATAAAAGGAAATAATTTTTAACTTATTGATTTTGTTTATTTTGACAAAATATTTCATAAGGCATAATATATAAATCAAATAACTTCAATGCAGGGAAAATTAATTAAACGAATTTAAATAATTATTTCGTAGTATGATATTCCTTGAAGCAATGGGGCATGCACAAAGTAACACCACAGTCGGTTCACCAGAATCTCGATTCTTTCCTAAAGCCTTTTGAATAACACAATTTGCTTCTTCTGGTTACGTTTTCTCTTAAAGAGTCCGATGGTATGTAATCCGCAAAATGTCTGTCAATAAGTCTAGATTGTTTTGGTGTCAAAGAAGGACGTCCTGTACTAGTAGATGACGACTGTTGTTCATCTTCATACTTTTCGACAATTTTAATGAGAAAATGAAGCTTATCGAAGTGACCTCCATCTTTCTTATGTGAAAGATATGTATTCAACTAATTATTACTAATAATTACGCATTATTACTTATGCGCAAAATACGTGACAGATTGCCAAAACCTGAACAAGGAGGAAAGCGCAGGTGATGTCACGCGTAAATAAACTTGTTTATTTGCTCAGGACAAAACATTCTACTCAGGGCGAAACAACAGTATTTTCACCAATAGAGGTTGTCCTTTTGCCACTCGTGAGTGACAAAGATTGATTGACGGAGCATTTGTTTATAAACATGCCCTTTCCTGATATGCTTGCATATAACTACGCTAGGATTTAATTGAAAAGAACTACATAAAACTTAATGCGTTCAAAATATTACGGCATATTTCTATGACGAAAAATGTCGCCATGCCCATTGCAGTAGCAGTTCGTGGTAAACTGGATAATTTTAATTATCCATGTTGATAACGACTCAACCCAATGACCTATGCGCAAAGTCCAACACATGACGATGAAACACTCATTAATAAGAAAAAAATATCATCACATCCTCCATTCTTTCTCATACAGTTCGAACAAAATATCATCCTCCTAAGTAGTATTAGCAGTATATGTTTCATCCAATTCTATCAAAGATTAACTCAAATAAAAAACTTTAAAATTAGTGTACTCCTACCAAGGGCCCAATTTAGATAATACGGAATTGCATACATAATTCGGTTGGTGAACGCCCCTTAATAAAAGGGTCGTAAATCTGTGTTTCGGCAAAAATTAAAATATATAATAATAATAAAATTGTGGCTGAAGGTGACAATTTCGACGAAATAATACATTCTTAAGGTGCCATTTTAAAGAACGCACTCTTAGAAAGTTTCATAGAGCAGCACTAAATTTTCATAAAATTTAATCAGTACATAAGGCCTGCAAAAAGCAACCTATTACATGGTTTTTCTTTAAATAAATAAAAGGATATAAAATAATTTTTGAGGGTTTTCATCCTTTTTAATTAAATGCATAATGTGTCTTAAGGAGTCATCATGAAGATAAATACATTGAAAGTTAAACGATTCAACGGGTACAGTTTTTCGTCTATTCAAACCAAATGATTTTCGTTTGATTTTCTGTTTTATGTACACTGTTAAAAAAAAAAAAAAAACTTCTGCATTTTACCAGAAATAATCTGGTGTGTCACACACTCGACTTTCTCTTACCCTGAAATTTAATACTATAAATGCAGGTTAGAGATTAAGAGGTAGATAACGAGTACTGTTATGTAAACCTGTGTTAAACAATTCAAATTAGGCTTCGGAAAAGTTTTATATGATAATTATACCCGTGTGAGGGGGGGCTACAGCCCCCTTCAACCCCCGTTTCATTAATGCACCTACATTTATATAGAATTTAAATCTGTTAGTAAAATTAAAAGTTCACTTAAAATTATTCAGACAATTTTCACACACAACATTCCTTGAAACTTATCAATCTTGATCAAACTTTTACAGCAACAAACTTATATTAACTTTAAAATACAGCATTTGGATCTCCTAAAATTATTCGTTTTTAAGTCACTCTAAGAGACACAGACAAAGACCAAATGTTAAAAAACTTGACTACGGTAATCAGGAAGCCTCAAAACGTGTAAATATACAAAAAACAAGCGATGACTATTTAGCTTAAAAACATACATTATTTACCATACCTCTATGAGGAATTCATTTTAATTCCGGAACAGCTTTCCTGGAAATGGCAAAATAATATTAATAAAGCACATCCACTAATAACAAAAAAGAATGTTATCGCTTAAATATTTGCAGCCCTGTATATCTTTCGAAGTTTATATACAAACTACATGGTGCACCTAAATATAATCCAATAGTAATAATACATGGCCCAGACTGAAATAGTCTTCCATCAATTTTCAACTATTGTCACACTTTTATCTACTTCTTTTGTGTAGCCCTGTAAACGGACAGTGAATGATTTCCCTACCATATTCTGCATGAGACATGTTCTTACGCATATAATAATTATATATTAGTTTTATTTGGTTTAGTGCAGTGTATAGATGTTAAACTGTACTTATCAACACTTTCCCCCATAGACGTAACGTATTTGAATTCTCTTGGATCTTGGATGTCCCTGTACTGTACACGAACCATTTGCTTCATCTCAACGAAAAGCGTAGTGTAGCATCCTTATATCATACACATTTAGAATACAAAGTTTGGACTTTCTGCTATTATTTGTTCTTGAGCTATGCTGATAACATACAGACAGACAGACAGACACACACACACACACAGGCCATTCGCAAAAAACCTGATTTTCGGATTCAGGGAACCTCAAAACGTGTAAATATAACAAAAGCTCACGTTTGAAAATTTGACACTAAAACAATATTTTCTGTACCTTATGGGTAAGAGAAAGTAAAAATGGTTCCAATTTAGCTGCAAGCAATGTTTTCATTCAATATTTCATCGTTTTAGTGGTGTTATTTCGGTTGTAAGACTACTTTCAAGGGCTCTTAATACTCATTATACTACTGAAATTAATAAATTTAGATTTAGATTTTTCTGAATTAAAAAAAAAAAAAAAAAAAAAAAAAAAAACTTTACAATTTTATAGAAATAAGACATTATTAAAAAAGAATGTAAAACAAAAATAAAAAGGCCCTTAAATTTTGGGAAATTTAGATTCCGTGTCTTTGATTATGGAAAATCAGAAAGCACTTGCGAAAATTGTGCGAATAGAAAAACAAAACCTACTATAAAATCAGGGCCTATTCAAATTTGTATCTAATGGTAAATCAAGGCCTACAGGAAATTGTGCTGGAAAATTAGAAAATTAGGCCTACTGTTACCTTATAGTGATTCTCTATACAATAATTTAAAGTGTGATTTTTACAAGATAAATTATTTAACTTTTTTAATGGCAACGGATTTTAGCTCATCTGTATAATTAAAGGAAATGTTTGATGGTGGAACACATCCAGGCGGTCCAGTCCTATTTTTGATTGGTCTAGATTTAACTACTTTGGTGATGAAAGTCGGTCATTTTTACTTTCTCTTACCCATAAGGTAGAGAAAGTATTGTTTTTGGTCAGATTTTCGATGTGAGTTTTTGTTATATTTACACGTTTTGAGGTCACTTGAATCGAAAAATCATGTTTTTAGCGGTTGGCCCCTGTGTCTGTCTGTCTGTCTGTGTGTCGTTCTTTTATCAGTATATCTCAAGAACAAATAGTATCACAAAGTCCAAACATGATATTATAAATGTGCATCATATAAGGATACTACGCTCAGCTTTTTGTTGAGATGAAGCAAATGGTTCGTGTACAGGGTACCCAAGAAAATTCCTGTATGGGGAAAATTGCAGTAGAGTTTAACATCTGTAGACTGCATTAAACCAATTGAAATAAACATATATATTTTATATGTGTCAAAGCATGTCTGATGTAGAATATGGTAGGGATATCATTCACTGTTCGTTTACAGGGCGACACAAAAGGACTAGAATATACAGCGACAATATATGAAAATTGATGGAAGTGTATTTCAGGTTGTATCGTGTATTATTACTATAGGATTATATTTAGGATCACCATGTAGTCTGTACATAATCTTCAAAAGATATATGCATGGCTGCAATTATTTAAGCGATAGCATTCTTTTTTATTGTTTGTGGAAGTGCTTTACTATAGTATGTTACCATGCCCAGGAAAGCTGCTCAGGAATTGAAATGAATTCCTCATACACATAAGGTAAATAATGTATATTTTTAAACTAAATATTCATTTCTTGCTTTTTGCATATTTACACGTTTTGAAGCTTCCTGATTACCGAAGTCAGGTTATTTAACGTTTGATCTTTGTCTGCGTCTGGTAGAGTAAATTAAAAACAAATAATTTCAGACGATCCAAATGTTGTATTTTGAAGTTAATACGATTGTTACTGGAAAAATTTGATTAAGATTTATAAGTTTCAAAGGATGCTGCGTTTGAAAGTTCTCTGAATAATTTTAAATGAACTTGAATTCTATATAAATGTAGGTACAATAATGAAACGGGAGGTTCAGGGGGGTGGAAGCTTTATATAAAATTATCTGTCAAATACAGCTGTTACGAAGCATAATTTGAATTGTTTTAACATAGGTTTGCATAACACAGTACTCGTTCTCTTACCCCTAAATCTTCAATCTGTATCTATAGTATTAAATTTCAGGGTAAGAGAGAGTCGTTTGAGTGACACACTAAATTCGTTTTAGTAAAGACTGATGAATTTTTTAAAAAGATATTGCATAGATGTTATACTTTTTCAAAAGAGCTTTAAAAACTGTTCATTTTTTGTGAGGGCACTATATACATTAAGTTATTAGATTTAAAGATATTACGTTTCAAAATTTCAAAACGCGATATTATTCGATTGCTTTTATCTTAAAAGAAGAGTCTAATATCAAACAAAAAACAGACTAATATTAAAGAATAATGAAAAAATCTTTAAAAATTATCAGTTTTGAATTTCTAATCAGTTGCAATTTTTAAATTACAGCGTATTTATTTCCCATATACATAATCCATTAAATTTGTAAACAATTGTTGATTCATTCTTGAGAATCATTCACACATGAACATAGAACATTGTTGCAAAACGAGTGCAAAACGGAGGAAATATTTAATTTAATTTAATTCGTAATACGTTATTTTGGCTTTTTGACCTTAAAAGGAATTTTTAAATATGTTACAAAGCCCAAAATGTGATATAAAAAATAAATAGTGATCCAATTCTTTTGAAAATTCCTTTAAATTTAGTGACCAGTGAAGCGGGCGTAGCCTGCTAGTTCAATCCTTTGAGTGCTATGGACGCACATATGCGTCCAACGAAAGTCATTAATATAGACTATGGACGCAAATACGCGCTTAGCAGATGTTATCAGTATGGACTATGGACCCAAATACGCGCCCGGCAAAAATGATCAGTGTACTATGCAACACTCGTATAAAGCGAGTCCGCGATAAGAATGAGACAACTCGTCAATGGACGGCATAGGCCGCGAGTATTCAGCACTTAAAGGGTTAAAATAAAAAGCCACCAAAAATTACAAACAAGTTAGTATAGAAGAAACTATTTTTTCTATGTTGGAAAAGTAAAAATTTATTTACAATTTCTAGAGTGAGATTTGCAAATGAGAATTAAAATTAGGGTGTCCTTCAAAGGGTTAAATGATTGTTGGTGAAATTCACGATGAAACAACGCAGTAAGTCAAAATATTGATGGTCGTCTGGGAGTTACCCTTAAGTGTAGTGTAGAACCATACAAATTTTTATTGCCTATGGAGGGGTATATTGGATGTTGGGATTAAAGCCAATGCCTTGCATTTTAGGAGAGATGTGTCTATAAATCTCATTTAAATAACTTGGTACTGAAAAAAAAAAAATCACGAAATCGACATTTATTGTTAATATGCTAAAATAATGTTTTGTATAGAATATAATATTCTTAACCTTCAGATTTACAGGGTTATACTAAAATATTCAGATATATTAAGATCTGTATTTCCGCTTGTGTAAAAACATTTTTAACACTTTCCAACTTTGTTTAAGATTTGTAATGAATTTATTTAGCTTATATGTCTGCCTTTCTGTCCTTCTGTCTGTCCGTTGTGTGATAACGAAGGCAAAGAATATTGAACTTTATATAACACAACGAGTACATATATAGTTGGAAAGTGTTAATAATCAATGCATACTGTATGGTTTTTTGTTCTTCTTTAAGTTATTAATTTATAATAAATAAGATTATAAATCCATTTCGATGGAAGTTAAATATATTTCTTCTCGAAAATTATTACTTTCAATTTTTCCTGTAATAATAAAATTCGAATACATTTCAAATTCAAATTTCGAGCTTTCCTTTGTTGTACCTTTCTTTGACATCGTATTTGTCCATAAGTTACATACACTTCTCCAGAAATTCATTTATTCCTGGCATATATGTGTCTCAAAGTAGTAATATATATATATGCTTCTTCTTCTTCTTTTTTTTTTTTTTTTTTTAAGTTTTCATGACTATATATATTATAACTCAGATGCATTATAGCTCTTTGATACAAATATAACATTCATATTCATAAAATTTTACTTTAACTATATAAATAATAATAAAAAACTAATAATATTGACAGGCAATGAATTGAGAGGAAATTCGAATTATATTACAGTAAATTCGAAGCAAACGTTTCGTTTGAAATTCAAGTGCTTTATCTAAATTATTTTTCTGGCTATGAAAAAAAAAAAAAAAAAAACAATGCACAAAGTATTTAAATAATATTTAAATATATATATATATTCAGTTCTTTCTTTTGTTTTTCTTTATTAATGTGATCAGTACATTAAAATTAAACAAAACTATTTAATTTTAAATTCTTTGAGTTAGTATTTAACATTCACGAAACATGCTTTAATTATAAAAAATATCCGTTTTCAAGAAAGAGGAAATTAAATTGTAATATAATATATTACAATAAAAGCAATAAATATATAAAATACAATATAATTCAGGAACATAAGATAAATTCATATAATATACAAGCTCAATTTAGAAATTAAAAGTAAAAAAAAAAAAAATATATTTTATAAAATATATTTATTTCTGCTTATGTATTTTAGAAGCGAGGAGTGATTTGGTAAAAACGGAAGACTAATTTTTTTCATATACACATTTATGATTTTCGAAACAATGGTACATACAAGGTATTTCGAAACTGAGGATAAAACGGCTAAGAAAATTTCTGCCACTTATTAAAATTTCGCAAAAATAACCTTCATCTGTTTTTTTTTTTTTTTGCTTAAACGTTAGTGAAGTCCTCTCTGTTAAGACTCAAACAGATTTTGGGGTTTGTCTGTGTGTCTGTCCACGATAGCAACCACAAAAATCATTCGATTAATTTTCAGATTGGTACACATGTTCGTGAGTCACAAAGAATTACCTGCAAATGTTTACCTGTGTATTCCGTTTGTAGTTCATGCGCAGGAACACGCCAACATATTCCGTATGATTACGGCCTATAGACAAAATTTATGTGTACCGTGATAGTTGCCGTGAAAGTCATCTGATTCACTTTTAACTTAGTGCACATGTTATAGGAGCCATACAGAATTATCTGTAAGCTTTTTGGTGCTTATGATCTGTGTGCAGGTACACACTAAAATACTTCATATCATTACAGCTTATAGACAGAATTTCGTTTAAGCACTATTTAACATGGTTATACAGTATTCATTTTAATTAAATAACCATATAGCTTTGAGATGCTAAAAAATATGTTTTTCTGTGGAAAAGGGAAGCATACATTCAATAATTACTTACAATATTGAACTAACGGAATCCTATCACATGATAGCGTTAAATAATCATTTAAATGATATCAAATTTGGTACAATTATTTATGGGTTACATGGAGTCAGCTATATTGCTTTAGTTGGTGTATACAAGAATTGTGCCTCATGTATAGGGACGCACAAAAGATTTTCATTCCTTTACGATCTATAGACCGAATTTCTTTTAATTGCATTTTTATATGGTTACACTCCATTTTGCATAGTAAAAATTGAGATATGTTATTGGAATGTTTAGAAGCACGGTTTTTATAGAGAATAGTAGATTCAAAATTAGTAATTAGTTTACACAGCTACATAAAAGAATTTCAATAAGCTATTCAATCATTTGACATCAAAGATATTTTTATTTATGAGTTACAAAAATTATCACAAAGTTATCACTTAATACAAGGAAATACATACACACACACACAAATATATATGCATAATGTATATGTATACATATATATAAATAAATATATATTTATATATATACAGATTGATACAAATAGGGCTTGTAGGGGTGGTAGACACTCTCAGAAATGGATTTGGTTATGTAGAGAGTTAATCATATAAATGCATGTGCACTTGTATATCAAAACCTTTTCAGACATTACATAAAATGATATGACATCTGATTGAGAACAGGAAGAATTTGAAAAGGAATAAAAATTCTATAAAATACAACAGTATAATACGTCTTCAGAGGCCCTGACTGTATGTTGTATGCAAAATGTGTAAATTTCTGTTTTGCTATATGTATTTGCGAAGAATTTAAAGCACACAAGGCCCAATTTACACCAAATGAGACATAACAAATGAAAAATTCTTTATTTTTAAAATAAAGTTTTATTTAAAAAAAGAAAAAAAAAACATTAAATTTGTATTAAAAAAAAAAAAAAAAAAAAAAAGTGACTGGAACCTGAAGGAGGAGCGGGGAAACAACGTATTTTCTCACGGAAAAAAGAAACACCGATTGTGCCCACAATGAAATTTTTAGAATTTGGCGCCAATATTTGTGCACGTTAACCACTATCACATAAAATGATATAGAAGAGAGTTTTGTGATGACCAAAGCTTACAATGCATTTTTAATAATTTCATTTTTAACTTTAAATAACAAATAAACTTCGTTAGTAATTTCACCTACAAGATATAAGTGTGAAATTTCAAAAATTTCGTAATTCAGTATATCAGGGAACGTTTTATTCGGGGACATTACTTACAGGGGAAGTTTTCTTCAGGCGACATTTCTTCTAGGAAGCGTTTCGTGAGGGACATTTTTTCCCTATGAACTACATAGATATTAAGTGATATAGAGTCAGCGATTATATATATATACTAGCAGGCTTCGCCCGCTTCGCTGGACCCTATTTTAAAATGAATCACTATAATTACTGAATTCTCAAAATTGCATTAATTTTTATCACGTGAAAAAAAAAAAAAAAAAAAAGCGAAACAAAATCTGATTAGAAAAAATGTCGCACCGGGTTCTCACTGCCTTCGGAAAAAATTCCCAAAATGCTCTAACTCTTATTTCTGTTATTTTCCCCCTTCGTCCCCCTCCCCTCCCGTCTATCCTAATAATTTTACAAATTCGAAAATATCCGCAATCGATTTGTAAATATCAAAAACCTCTATGCACCATTTTTGAAAGATCTATCTCTATTTTTATTTTTTTTGCCCTAACACTCTATACCCCCTTCCCAATAATTTTAAAAATTCGAAAATATCCGCAATCGATTTGTAAGTATCGAAAACCTCTATGTACCAGTTTTCAATGATCTAACTCTATTTTATTTTTTTTCCCCTCCGCCCCCCCCCCTTCCGTCCCTCCTAATAACGTTACACTTTCGAAAATATCCCCATTGCAGGCCTCTAAAACCAATCTGTACCGATTTTGAACGGCCTAACTGCATTTCTATTTGATTTTGCCCATAGCCCCCCCTTACCGACCCTCCTAATAATTTTACAAATTCAAAAATATCCGCATTCGATTTTAAGTATCGAAAACCATTTGTGTACCAATTTTGAACGATCTAACTGTATTTTTTTTTTTGCCCCCCCCCCATCCCCTCCCCACTTCTCGCCCCTCCTAATAACTTTACACTTTCGAAAATATCCCCATTCGACTTGCAGGCCTTTAAAACCCATCTGTACCAATTTTGAATGCCCTAACTGTATTTCTATTTGTTTTTGCCCATAGCCCCCCCCCTTACCGCTCCACCCCCTTCCCGCACTTCCTAATAATTTTACAAATTCGAAAATATCCGCAATCGATTTGTAAGTATCGAAAACCTCTATATACCAAATTTGAACGATCTAACTCTATTTTTATTTTTTTTGCCCCCCCCTCTCCCCTCCTAATAACTGTACCCTTTCGAAAACATCCCCATTCGACTTGCAGGCTATTGAAACCTATCTGTACCAATTTTGAAAGGCCTAACTGTATTTCTAATTGTTTTTGCCCCTGCTGCCCCTTACCCGCCTGCTGCCTCACATGGTGGCTGAATTTTTAAAATTCCAGAAATTGGTTTTTAGATATTTGTATTAGCTATATTTTATAGCAAAAATTTCACGTATATCTGTTTTTTTTTTTTTTTTTTTTTTTTTTGTTTGAGATATATAGGATTATGCGAAATCGCGTTTTACGCATGTGAAATCCCGTTTTGCCCCCCCCGCCCCACCCCTCCCCTTGGGGACCGAATTTCGAAAATTCCAGAAATTAGTTTTTAGACATTTATATTAGCTATATTTTAAAGCAAAAATTTTACGGATATCTGTTTTTTTTTTTGTTTGAGATATGAAGGATTTTTTGAATTCACGTTTCCCCCCCCCTCCTTGGAAGGGGCGAATTTTTTCAATTTTTTTTTCCTAAACCATCTCTGACCTATAAGGAAAAAAACAAAAAAAGAATGATCGAAGTCGGTCAAGTCGTTTACGATTTTATAAAGGACATACAGACAAACATTCATTTATATATATATAGAAGATATTGACATATATATATATAAATATATTGACATATTTTTTTTTTTTTTAAAGAAATATTCAACGAAATGGCCTTTAATTTCAGGCATGCAAAACACTTTGTTAAACACCTAGTTTCCAGTAATGATTTGTTCACGAGTTCAATTATGAAACCAACTATAAATTCGAGAAAAACAAAAACTTTTCTGATTGCCTTGCATCGTAAATGCTAAAAATTACTTGTAATTATAATACTTTATATCACTTTTTATTAACAATATTTGTACGTTATTTTGCAGGTCTAGCACAGGTATAATTATTTTTTCTTATAACAATAATGGATTTCAACAAAAATTTACAAAACTTTCAGAATATTTGGCAAAACTTTATAAAAACATTATTCTGAATCCTATAGTGAATAAGTTTAATTTTCAATGAAATTATGAGTATTTGTAGTGAATAATATTTTACTGCGTATGTGCGGAAAAAAAATCCCTTTTTTACTTTTTTCTATATTCAGTAGAAGAAAGTATTCAATTCGTAAAAATTTTCGACATCGGGTTTTGAGAGCTATAGAACACGATTTGACCATTTTTAGAAAACGTCAGTGTGTGTGTGTGTGCGACAAAATTTTGTGGCAACGATATCTCAGGTACTACTGTACAAAATTTCATACAATTTGGTATGTAGTTACACATTGACATAAATTAGTGCCTATCAACTTTTGGTGAAAATTGTCCAACAGCTCGCGTTTCGATCCTGCTTTTTCTAAATTTTTAACATGGTGGTATAGGACAAAATTTTGTATAAATGTGCATAAAGAGAATTATTTTTTAATAATCATTATGAAATTTAAAAGAATTATTTATAATAGAGATAGTCAACTGGGAAAAAAAATAGTATATGTAGGAGCATGGGAATGGGGAACGTGTGAAAGGATTTTTCAGTAAGTTTATGAAAACCAGAAATAAAATATTGTATGACAAGGGAAGAACTATTGGGCATAATAAAGTCTATCCAACATTACCATCATCTCTATGATCAGAAATTTATTCTTTGAATGGACTATACTTCTCTTAAATTTTTGTTAAGCTTCAAAGAGTTGGAAGGGCAAGCGGCAACTTGGATGCAAAAACGTCAAGATTATGGTTTTAAAATATTCCATCTTAAAGATTTGACTTACAAAAACGCAGATGCTCTTTCTCCAAGACCATATTCTGAGAAATGCACTGATTCAGTACATGCTGAATTAAAATATGGCATGACGATGGAAATCTGTATCAACACAGTTGCGTCATCGATAAAAGACCCTTAATCTCCTGACGAGCTTAAAAAATAACATTTAGAAGATCCAGATATCAAACCCATTCAATAGAGGAATTTAAGTTCTGCTAGTCGACAATCTTGGCAAGAAAAAGCTCCATACAGACACAAATTGGATGACAATTGCTACAAAAATTTCGACTATATTGTGCAAAGATAAAGGCAGGAAAAGTTCGTAAAGAAAAAGGCAGGTTATAGTTGATCACTTTATTCAACGCATATTCTTAAAACAGTCCAGCAAAACTGCAAGTCCACGAATATTCAGGCATATAGAATAGTCAAGTGTTCCACAAGCGTCAAACAAATGCATTATATACTCCACAGAGCAGGAATTTTACTGATTCATGAACAATGATAAATCTTTTAGAACACAGTCTCTAACTGGCAATTGCTCAGAACAGCTCTTTGAATACAACAGACTCACTGGAAGGTAATTTGCACTTATTAATACTTTTTATGACTGAGAATTGGCGACAATTTTCGTATATTTTGTGTTAGAATGCAATGGAAAGTTCCAGAATTATGCTCTTACTCTAGATAGAACTTCGAGACTTTGGGAATCCTAAACTACTATTTTCTGCCAAGTTAGGTCGTTAAGTCGATAAATTTGCTGCTAAATCACCCAGTTTGCCGTCAAGACCATCATTAATATAAGTGAATGAATTGCTCTTTCTTTCCAATTACACTGAATAACTACTTTTATCGAAAAACATATTTGAGTCTGAAAAGGGATTTGACTCACGAACAATATACTGAAATTTCTATATCTTTAAAGATAATATGCAACGGGATTATATATATATATATATGTGTGTGTGTGTGTATTAGAATATTGCCACATAGTGAAATATATACAGGGCGATTCAAATTTACTTGGGAAAAAATCAAAGGACAAAATAAGCATATGAATAAAGAATAAAAAATCTTATAGGTGCATTTGATGGAAAACGCTATTCGGATCCGCAAGAGAGCGATTAAAATAATATGTATTCCAATGACAAAAAAGAAAAGTCATTCTTCATCACTTTAATTATACTGCATTTTCACACACATTACACATTTGTGACCAATACTACTACAGGGAATGCTCAAAGCTTTTGCCAGACGCATAGAGATTCTCATTACACTGCATGAACGACGTCTATATGTTTGAGAAGATTACAATTCTATGCAGGATCGATGGAATGCGTGTCTAAGTGCGTATGGCAACACTTTTGAGAATTCTCTCTAGTAGTATTGGTCTTAAATGTAAACAAGTGCTAAAATACAGTATAAATAAAATGAAGTAGAATACTCTTTGCTAGTCGTCCTTGTATTACGTATTATTGGAAACAACCTCTAGCGGCTCCGGTAACATTTCCGACCCCATGTTCTTACACGATTTTTTCTTCTTTTAAGCATACCTTGATCATTCATTTTAATCAGGTTATTTTGAATCCCTTATTCTAAAATATGAGTATTATATCCACAGATGGAAAGGAATCCTTGCACAAGGCAATATCTGTTTAAAAAACAAAACAAATAAAAAAATAAAATTTATTGTTTCTGAAACATTGATTGATTAGATAATCTAGCATATCAAATACGAATAAAGTTTAACAGGAAATCTATATATTAATACGTGAAGCAAAAACTTTGTACCCCTTTTTACGAAAATTGCGCGGACGGAGGATTATGAAATTTCGCACACTTACAGTTTATATAGAGAAGAAGTGCAGAATGCTAATATTTTTTAAAAATACAACGACAAAGACGAGAAATTGGAACATTTGTGAAACGACAAAGGTGCAATTCAAAGCCTATATTATCGGGTTTTATTTCCAGATTAAAATTAGCATTTTCATTTTTTTATACTGTTGCCAAAATTTTGAAATTTCAATTAATAATAAAAAGTTAATATGTTAATAACAATAATAAAAGTTAATAACAATGAGTTATTTTTTAAATAGCCAGTTTCATCTGAAAGAGTTATCGCAGAATGCTAATATTTTTTAAAAACACACAAGTTTTGCATTATATATATACTAATTAATCAACTCAACTCAACTCAACTCATTCAATTTGTATAGATCAGTTTCTAAAGAAATCAACCTAAAATAAAAAAAAAATAACGATTTTTTCTACTGACGATGAAAGTTTTTTTCTACTTTTATTATGCCTCGACATAGAACATTAACGGGTCGGAGTGAGAGACAAAGAAGAAGGAATCTATATTTGCAAAATCTGTGATTATAGAAGTATAGTCTTTGACAATAGAACCTTAATAATGTTTAAACTTATAATTTTAATTAATTATGGTCGAATTTCGACCACTGGGCGACCACTAGTAGTAATAATAATATATAAAATACTTCTCTTCTTTAGTTAAGAGAGAAGAAAATGGTAAGAAAAACACAAGTGTTGCTCAGATCCTTTTAACAGACACTTTCACACACGTAAAAGTTTTTTAAAAAAATTGTTCTTTACATACAATTAAAAAATGCATGGTGAAATTACAAAGCTTTTTGCCATGCTTTTATGGCCTCTTCAGGTACAGATAATAAGTGGTCTACAATACAAATATATCTATATATATATTACATTCATGTTGTTTTTGATGTTAAACAATGTTTTTGAGAAAGTAAAAAGCAGATTTGAGCTGCTAGGGAACGATACAGAAACTAGGTACAGAAACTAGCTTTAAGGTGCAGAAACTAGGTGGAATAAAATCACCTGGATTTTATTTCACCACGGCTTACAACGGGTATATAATATATATATATATATATATATATATATATATATATATATACATATATATATATATATATATATATATATATATATATATATATATATATATATAAATGTAGTAACAGAGTAGTGAAATTTAGGAAAACTGATAATAAAATGCCACCGAAATCCAAAAAGAACAAAAATAAATTAATAAATAACTATATGAAATATCCGAGGGCATTTTTAAAAAAGCTATGATAAAAATTAACAAATAATAGTTTTAATGAGGATAAGAAAAAATCCTTTAGACTTACCAAAAATGTAATATATGATAACATGAAATAAGACCATTAGATAGAGAGTTAAACCCCATATAAATATTAAAAGCATCAATCTACACCATACTGAATCAAAAATAACACACATATATATATGCCCCGTGGCAGAAACACGGCGACACGGCGACAATGTCGCAGAAACAGAAATGTTCTTGCAGAAAGATTTTACTTAAGTCAAATAAATTTTGCCATTGTGTTTAAAAAGAGAGAGAGAGAGAGAGAGAGAGAGAGAGAGAAAGAAAGAAACTCAAAGAATGGTTTATAAACTGTTCTGCAGAACAAATTTTCGTTCTAACAAATTTTCGTTCTTCACAAACTATTCCTGCAGAAAGATTTTGGTGTTGGTGAAGCTTGTCGCAGAAAGCATAATAAATTTCTGTCACAGGGTATATATATATATCCAATATAATTTGTGATGAAAAATGGATGTATATATATATATATATATGAATATATATATATGATCTGGGCTGAGTACCTTGCAAGAAGAAATGATGATAGATGAACCACTAAATTCTTATTTTGGATACCAATGGAAGAAAAGACTGAGGAAGAGACCACTGTATCGTTGGAGAGATGAAATTGCTAAGTTTGGAAAAGCAGAATGGAGAAGAATTGCAGAAAACAGGGCTATTTGGAATCACGTAGAAGAGGCTTTCATCCTGCAGTGGATTGATAAAGGCTGAAATTAATGATGAATATATATCATTTTTCATCACGACAATGCAATGAAAAGTGAAAGAAAGCAGGAAACAGATCATGATAAAAATATAAATATTACCATAAAATCTTAAGATTAAATATTGAAAATGTATAAATTAACTTAATAGTAGTTAAAGAAAAAAAAAAAAAACATAAAATAACTGTGAACCGATCATTCCTTCCCCCGGAAGAAAACAGCCATGTCATCAGGAGTACTTACGACTGTTAGGGGGAATAAAGTAATACACACACGTACATATATGTGTGGGAAATGGCATGTAGATGTATATGTTGGGGGGTGGGGTGGGGTGCGCATGCAGTTTGTTCAGGCATATAATAACCTTACTAATATGAAATAACATTCAGCGACAATATCCTTATGACCAAATAAATGCATATAATGTGTGCATATAAATGTCTTTTAACATAAGAAAATTTTTACTGTTCAACAGAACGGGATTTCACTACATATTACATTACCTCTAAATTTTAATAAAATAAACAACGATTCACCATAATAATTGTAAAATAGCGTTTGATTTTCTTCGTTTACAAGTACTTAAGTTATTAAATAATAATAATAATAATAATAAAATAATAATAGTGTCGCAACCTATAGTCTGAATGTCATTGCTTTATATTAATATTTTGAAACATTTAAATCTGCGATAGTAAAATTAACATGCGTTTACAAGAGATATTTTTGTGATGGGCAAAATGATAAGAAAAAGATTAAGTTATTTATCTACCCGTAAAGAATCATATTTAATACATGAAATGAATTTTCAATTAAGCTATCCAAGCACATATACAATGTCTAAGTACAAAAAATGACAACAAATTGCGAATATTCGTTGTTACTGTATTTCTAAGATAACGTTAAGGTTCCGGATGCATTAACGTTGCTTAAAAGCCGAATCCTGAGTATCAAACAACCAATCAGTGCATGGTTCTTTTCAGCAAACCACCTGTGCCTTGTTTCCTGTCAGAGACATTCATCCCTTAGCTTCTGGGCGCAAACTTAATTTCGGCAGTAACTTGTAACAGATTCCGTAATGAGGCCCCTACAACACACTCTACACCTCGAAGGCTTTCCAACTTCTGGGGCTACCCTTTTTTTCCCGTTTTCCGTTTCGCCTTTATTATTATTACACGAGAGAGAGAAGAGAAGGCGTCTTGTTTTTTAATTTTATCCGCCCGTGATGAAGTTTACTCCTTGTAGCTTTGGAGTGTTGTCTCTATCTTCGAGTCGGTGGCGTTCATAAGTTAGATCAACGAGGGACTATATATTATTTTCATAAGTTTATTTTGAGGGATTTAATGGTTATAAGATGCAATGAAAAAAAGATGGAACAAAAATAAATTCGAATTTAAACAAATTACAGAAAATAAGATATTTAATTATTTCTATGGTAACAATTTTAATTTAAAAAATAATTGCAATATAGAAAATAGAATATCAGGTGAAACAAAAATCTTTTAGTTAAAAAAAAAAAAAAAAAAAAAAAAAAAAAAAAAAAAAAAAGAGGTTTTAATAAAATTGTGAACAATACAATGTATGAAAAATCAAATAGTTCATGTAAATATTGAAAGTATTTTAAACCTTGGACCAATATTCAATTTCATTGAAAACGGTTAGTCCCAGACCGTCACCAATTTCCCGCTGTATAGGTGTAGAGTGACATTAAATCCACGCATTCTCAACCTTAACCATGAAAATTTTAATGATCAAAATACTTTTGTTTATAGAATTTTCTGCTTGAAAGAAATGTACGTACAGGTGTCATTAAAATATTTTTCGATTAATTAATGCAACTCATTACTTTCTTTTTTTATAGCAATTTGAATCGAAAGAAAATTCCATTGAAAATGATATCAGGTCAGCAAAATGACATTTGAATAGCAATAGATATTCTTATAATGCAGATCGACAATTTTGCATTAAAACGCAGATCTCTATTATGAAAAATAGCGAAAATGTTAGATTGACATAAGAGTGTTGAACTATATTATTTATTTTTATTACACCATATAAAAAATAAGTATATTATATATCTTAGGATATTGAATATTAGTGTTTATTATAACTCTAGAACTTTTAACAATAAATGCCCAATATTTATGCGCTATTTATTTGGAAGACTATTTTATTTAAATGGGCTGATTATTATTAATTCCAATATAATGCTGTAAACAGTATTTTATTTTGTTCCAATCCATCAAGTTTGCATAAAATACGTTTGAAAGACGGCTAATATTCAAGACATCTATAAAAAATTGTGATATTTTGTCAAAAATTTAGAAATTTTGTCTAAGATCTGAAGCTTTGAAATATTTTTCAATAGATAAATGATATTTAACATTTTTAACTTTCTACATTAGAAATTTTCTTATTTTCTTAAATCTATTACCGCTGATTATTATTCGAATGGAAGAATATTAGACTCAAAATATTAAAAAAAGTTTATTTCCAAATTTTACAGTGGAGCATTTAAGATATTTTTTTAAACGTTCTATATCTTTCTAAAATATTAGCATAAATTGGTAAACTGTAAAGCGTGTAAGCATATATAAATATTTAATGATAATAAAATGGGTCATATCTTTGTTTTAATAAGTTATTTAAGCCTCAGAACTTTCAATATTCATTGCTGGTTTCAATCAGTGGGCTGTCCTGTCCGGTTCATTACTTCAATTAAGATAACAAAAACAATTTGAAATAATATATAACAAATAAGTATACCAGTTTTTTATTGTACATTTACTACAGCTTATAAATTCGAAAATAATACTAAGTAATTTTTCAAGTCTACAAAATAAACCCATTTCTTAGGCTATGCATTATTGAACTCAATATTTTGATTCCTAAGATTGGTTGAAATTGCTATTGTTATTTTTAAAAAAAAATAGAAGCTCTTAATCAGGCAATCCGAGGTGAAACGTTAAAAAAGTTTAGTGTCACCGAAACTAATTTTGTCTAAAACGTATAATGATAGCTTTAAAAATGTTTAATATTATAATTCAACTAAATTAGGTTCTATACATTATGTATTCACATAAATTACGTACTTACGTTGAGTATATTTTCATATATTTACATAAATTTACAATTTTTAATTTTTAGTAGAATCATACACCCATCGCCTTAAAAAATAGCACATCAATAAAGAGTTATTCGAATGAAACGAAATTTTATACATGTGATTACAATGTTCATACGAGCATAGCCTCCTTAACTAGATGCCTTCCGCGTGGCTCGGAAACTCCGCAACAGTTCAAGCGGTAGATAGCACCACCTGGTACAGATTGCGTGACTTTTTTATTCAACAGCCACCAAAAAATTTTAAAATTGGGATTTGATATACATAAAAGGCGAATAGAATTGAAGAAACGCCGATTATATATATCATATATCATTTCTTAAAATTATTGGTGACAGTTGAATAAAAAAGTCACGCAATCTGTACCAGGTGGCATTGTCTACCGATTGAACAGTAGTCAAGTTTCCGAGCCACGCGGAAGGCATCTAGTTTAGGAGGCTATGATACGAGTAAGTAGTTATAAAATTAATGCTTAAGTTGTAAAATTAATTTATTATAAGAAAAATTACAAATAAACGGCGATTTTAGTATCCTCTTGGGTCATCTCCAGCTTGAATACAGGATGCGGTACGAGTAAGCATTATTATGTACAAGTTCCGTATAGTGTCCTGCATTATCTCATTCCACATTTCCTCTTGTTGTGTGCATTATCCTGTTGAAAAATTCCTCCTTGAAGACCTGTCATGAGTGGTTAACTCATATGACTGAAGGATGTCCCGAACTTACATCTGGGTTTTGAAGTTTCAATATTAGAGAAGACCGAGTATCGTTTCTGATGACACTCCACAACATCTCACAAAGTGTGGGAGCAGTCTACCGCTGGAAAGCAAAGGCAGGATAAAGGCATTCCCAAAGGGTTGTCCGCACATGCACATGGTTGTCGTCACTAACCAAACTGAATCTTAATTCGTCAGTGAGAACAACTTAGGTGAATTCGGTTGCGGTCCTATCCCATTGAGTACGACACTGCTCCAAACGGAGGTCACATCGGCAGGTGTCATTTGTAATGCACGAAATGGTCGCTGCAATAACAAATGTCCTGCAGATAGGCGCCTTGCAACCGTGCGGACAGACACAGCGGTTTATAGTAAAGGTACTATCTGTTTTTGGACAGCTGATAGTGTTAACATTGGCGCTACACATGCCTGACACACGATGTGGCGGTCTTCCTTGGTATTGGTCTGTGAAGAATGTCTTGAGCCTGGACGACATATAGATGCCCTCTCTCTTATGCATTGATCCCAACATCTTCTCACACTGGAGTCAAAATTCTCTGGGTGGTTGGCTACTCGTCTAGCTGCTACAAATCTTCCATGATTCTGGTGATTCTTCCCCGCTCAGAGACTAGCAGCTGTTCGTATTGTTTTCGTTGATGATATAACGGCATTCTTGATGAAAAATACTCCTCTTGAACAGAATAAGTAGAGATAGAATGTTTTTATGTACTCTTTATACACCAGAGATATCAAAGCTTAATGACATTAGGGGCATTATACAATGCGCAATTAGGTTATAATGTTAATTATTTGCATATCCGCCAAAAAGTACACTCTCACGACGTTTCGTTACGATCTGAAAATAACTTCTTGGTGGCAAATTTTTGTGGCATTGGATGTAGATGTGTATATATATGTATGTATGTGTGTGTTAAATTAATAAGTAATAAACTATTATTGTTAAGTTTACTATAAAAGTTTATCCACTCTTTTATTATAATTAACACTTCTGCAATTATCTTTTAATTCTATATAGTGAATCAGCGATTGGAAAAATTTCCCTTTAAAGCAATAAATTGTTTATACTTTTTTACGCCATCATATACATTTTACTTTAGATTAATTAAAGATAAGTTCTACTGAAAATTTGATTAAGTGTAATTTTATAATAAAGTAATTTAAAAAAAAGCGTTTATTGAAATTTTGATTTGTAAATGTTTGTAAATGGGTGATTATTGCGTGAAAACCGGAGTATAAAAGTTAAAAATCAAATTACGTGTGATTTAATGTATTCTACTTCATTTGATTCTATGTTTAGACGTAATTTTGTTTTTGTTGTTGTTGTTGTTGCTTCTAAGTCTTTTAATCTAAGAAAAGATAACAATACTTAGTTTTGCATTCTTTTCCTGTAACTAATAAAATATGATTAAGATAAATTTTATGGGTGACAGCGGATAAAAATTGGCAATAAAGTTTCATAACTATTATTATAGTGGTTACCATCACAATAGCTATTACAATTATTGCAAAATTAATATCGGCAATCCAGAAAAAATAAAATGAAATAAAGTAAGAAATATGGTGTGTCATTTACACGATTTCCTCTTATCCTGCCTCTTAATATTATAAAAATATCGATTGCAGATTAAGGGATAAGATAACAAGGATTGTTTATGAACCCATTTAAGAAAATAAAAAAATAAATAAAATAGGTTTTGGAAACAATTTTATTTGACATATATTTCTGCGTGAGTGGGGCGACCCCATCTCAATTTTCCGTTTGGATATGATACCTACATTTATAAAAAATCTAAGACTGTTATTAAATTTTAAATTTTATTCCAAATTCTTCAGAAACTTTTTACCCGTAACACTATTTGAAACGTACCAAATTGTTCAAACTTTCCAAATGGCACCCTCATATGAACTTAAAGAGCCAAATTTTCTGTTTTCTGTTATTATTTTTACTTTCGGAACATACTACGAAAGGAAGATATTGCAGTAATGAGTAGTGAAATCAATTTTGTATCCCACATAGTTAAAAAACAAATCGCTGTAAAATTTTACAAATTTACATTTGTAACTGTCGTGGCGTCTAATTATGCACCTCCAACTTTGGTTTTGACACGAGCTCCCCTTTTAGAGATATCTGTGATTATACACGATTTTTCGTGATGAATGTATGAATGTGTGTATGTGTCTGTATAAGTGAACACGATCGCATTTAAACACTCTGTTCGAATGAGCCGAATGTTGGTGCACACGTTATAGGTCACCGTAGCACGAACTGTAAAATTTCAGTAAATCATCACATATAATTTTTTAAAGGGACACAAAGAATAATTCCTTATCGTTATGGTCGATGGGCTCAAGATATTTAAAGCGCGATAGCGTCTAAACGCTTCACTCAAATGAACTAAAAATTTATGTACAGTCGGTAACAAAAGTCTCCGAACACTAGCAAAAAATTCTATATAAAAAAAGTACACTTAATACAATTTTGTTAAATAAATCCTTGTCGAATCCTGTTTTTAGACTGACTAAGAACAGGATTCAATAAGGATTTATTTAACAAAACTGTATTAAGTGTACTTTTTCGACATAGGAATTTTTGCTAGTGTTCGGAGACTTTTGTTACCGACTGTACATATTAAAAGTCATCGAATCACGAACTCTCTAGATTATGGTGAATTTAGCACTTATAGCCTGTGATATGAAATTTTTTAAGGTACAATAGCGTGTAAATACCTTATAGATTGAGCTGAAAATTTATTCACATATATCACATCGTCGCACGAACTGTATTGACTTTGGTGAATCTAGCACGTACTGTTGGTAACGAAAGTATCCGAACACTAGCAAAAATTCCTATGTAAAAAAAGTAGAGTTAATACTTTTTTTTAAACAAATCCTTGTCGAATCATGTTCTTAGACTGACTAAAAACATGATTCGACAAGGATTTATTTAACAAAATAGTGTTAACTCTACTATTTTTATATAGGAATTTTTGCTAGTGTTCGAATACTTTTGTTACTGTCTGTACATGATTTTGAGCATATAAAAAATACATTCTAATTTCCCTATGTTTAGAGCGCTCTAAAGTTCTTTAAATGTACTAATGAAAAATCTGCCTATTGACGGGATGTATTTAAATTCTTTATGCATCCTTATACATAGACACAATTTGTTTAAACTTAGTAAAAAGTTGGGATTGATAATGCCACGTTGTACAGATTTAGAATATCGAATTTTGACTCTCTGCTGATAAGCATTCTTAAGTTTTGCTCATAAGGAAAGCACACAGAAACACACGGGCACAGACACCAACTGAAAATAATCTAATTTTCGTATCCAGAATTTTTTCTACCCAATATGGGCAAGAGAAGGTAATAAAATGTAATCTGTGATATATTTTCATGTATATAATATAGGGGAGAGTGGGATTGAATGGGACAATAGCTAGATTTTTATGTTTTTCAAGCACCGTAAAATTGACATTTTTTCTGATATATGGCAGTACTGAAGTCATTCATCAAGTGTACTTTCAGAATAGTGCTATCCATAGAAGGGCAGAAAAAAAAATTAAAGTGTCTTTTTCAGCGGCCAAAATGAGTTTTTACTGATTCAATTAGGTAGTAGTTAAGACGTTAACTATTTGCTTAAAGTGAATATAACTCGTATATGGTGAAAAGGCATAATCTTTTATTGTGTTTATGATATTCAAGAAGAATATTGACAATTGTTCACTAAACCTATTTCCTGTTTTATATGATCATGTGGTGGTTGAGATGAATTTGGACATTCCCCCCAATGTGCTAATTTAAAATTGTACACAAGAATTATATTAAAACAAACCTTAAACAGATTTTCAATATTTTTATAACATGTAGTTCAGTAGTTATAACATGTAATTATAAAAGTAGCATGGATTTAGAGAAAAATAGATTGAAATTAATTGTTTTGATTTTTGTTTATAATAACTATGATTAAAAAAATTGTAAGTTAGAATATTCAATGCAACTTTAATAATAAAAAAAAAATCTAATAATAATTTGATTAAAATCACAATTTCAATCAAGCTAATTAAATAAATCCTGGTGATTATTAATGTAATACAGAATAGAATGCTAATTTTTCCCGATAACTCGGAAACAAAAATTTATCTGGATAATTTGTACTCTATTATAATGATTTATCTCTTTCTAGGGTCTTATTTATTTATTTATTTTTAAATTAGATCTCATTAGATTAAATTACCAAAGCCTAGAGTACTAGGAATTGTGCGAACCAAAGGACTTTTGGCCTTTGGTGTTAATTTGAGTCAATACGTCAGTTTATGTTAATTTAAGTAAATTCATAGTGTGTAATAAAATTACAAAAACCAATTTAACTTTAAAAATTTATTTACTTTCCATTTTGTTTTATTTTCTTTGTTAAGTCTAGTCCCCACAGGTGGGGATGAATGGGACAATGTACATGCATGTAAAAAAATTATTTTTAATTAAAAATGATAATTTTTTTATTAATGTTAGCACGTTTATATGTAACTGATTACTGAAGTGTACTTATGAGAAATGTTACAAAATTCTGAATTACATATGGTGAACGTTATCAGCAAAAACATCAAAAAAGTCCTATTTATCCCCACTCTCCCCTATTATTTCGTGGTAATATATTTAGAAATTTTAGACTGACTTTGAACTTGTAAAGGATGATTTGCTACCGGTGCGACAAAGACGACTCGGAATCACATAACAAGGCAGGATCGGACGTACAATCCTAACGAGATAGGGGCTGTTGTTTGGGAAAATAATTAATAGGAAACTTATAATTTATATTAAGCTTTTGGCTTTAAATGTTATTTAGTGTAATCACCATGTATTGACAGTTTTCATTCTAACACTTCTACGAGTGGCTGTTGACAATTTTCTTCTGATAGCCATTAATCTCTCAAATCTCGTATGCGTAAAACCCACAGGATTTGACAATGCTTCCTGTTTCTTCTTTCCTTGATATTTTAGAGAATTAGAATGCATCAACCAGCATCATATTATTCAAAAAGCATTAAACAAATTTCAGGTGAATGAAAACACCTATTATTCATAAGCTTATTTTTAACCAGGATAATGAATTTAATAAAAATTGGAATCGTTTGGGTGTGCCTTTAAACAATTATAAAACGGCTAAAAACATCTTATATCGTTAGAAGTGCATTTCCAACCTTGCATCTCGCTCAAGTGAAAACGACGGGGCGAATTTACGCTCTCTATTTTTCGTGGACGTGATATTTATGGGCTGGAGTGTTCAGAAGTAACGCACTAAAACGATCTACAAACTATTTCTGATACCGGGAAATTTTTTTATTTCTTATCTTACATTCTAGATGGAAGTAAGACTATTTAAAATGAAATTGGAGATAGTAGTTTTATTTTAAACTGTCAGCACTATGTAATTTTAAGTATTTGTAATACTTATTTTGTAATATTTACTCATTTAGGCTTTTGAATGTACGTAGTATTGTAGTCTGTGGTATAAATATATATATTTTAATATTGTGTGTATTATGTAGTCAGAATCACAAAGTGACTTGGATTCTAATTTTGGTATAAATGCATCTGAGTGTGATACTAAAATAAGTAATATATATGAAAGTTCGGATAGCGAATCTGAGAACATTGTATGTATAGTGTATTATACATAAAATTATTTTCATAAAAGTATGTTTTAATGTTTAAGACACATTTTTTTTCTATTTACTGCAAAATCAACATTCAGTCATAATAACCCTGATAATTGGTTTTCTGCAAATTTAAATTTTCTTGATTTAAAGCTACAAAACATTCCAAAAATTAAAAATGAATACATATATTGTTCATACACTTTATTTTATACAATTGTCTTGAATGAAAAAAATAGGCACTTTTTTGCCATTTTCTTAAAAATTATGAGATCGTTAAGGGGTTAATGCGAATTTTTCTTAAATAAAAAATGACTTTTATTATATTACTTTATTTTTATGAAAATTTAGGCAGTCAAAACTTGAATTTTTTTTATAAACATTTCACAATAATATCTTAATACAGAAAAAGTTCTAGCTCCATTTTTTTTTTTTTTTAATCAAAACATGAAAAATTAAATTTGTGACTATTTTACTATTATTTGTGATAATTTAAAATTTGGATCATTCTGTATCTCCCACCAAACAAACGTCATATATATTATTCATCCCATACCTAAAAAAAAATATTCAGGATGTACTTTAGTTATCTCAAAATAAATTACATATTTATAGGTAAATGTGCTGCAACGTGGTATTATTCCAGAAAGAAAACAAATTCAATATTGACATTTCTTAAATAGCATATGATTTCAGTTTAGAAAGACGTAAATGTAAGAATACGACTTGTAAAAAACTATATAGTTGTTTTAGCTGTGTAATAGTAACTGCATAGTAGTACTTGCGACAGTAGTTTTATGTTTCCATATGCTACTCTAGGTTGGTTTGATTCGTCAGTATGGAGCAAAGATAATCATATAATATTTTTAATAAAATCACACAATCAACTGTGGAAGTAAATCATATTTATTGAATATTTATATAATATATATTTATATAATATAATATTGTTTAATAAGAATCAATGTATTGTTTTCAGTTTTAAAATAAGTCCATTACCTCTGATATATATATATATATATATATATATATATATATTTAGCATTTAAAGGCAGCTATTAACTTTAATTTCGCTCAAAATTATATTTTAGAAATATTTTTTAATTTAATACTTTAAATGAAAGTAGTAAATAAATAGCATTTTTTTTTTTAAATAAAATTCCAAATCATTAGATAAATTATTGTTTAAGATTTTTAGTAAAAATAGGCCTATGAATTAATCTGTCTCATACTGAATATTCTATTTTAATACAAAATACTCAAAACAAAAAAGTAAAACCTTTCTTATCTTAAATGATAATAATATTAATAATAATAATAAATAAATAAATAAATAAATGATGCTTTACTTGAATTTGATACATCTTTGCATTATGTAAATTACATTTAATTGTGTAAAATATACATTTATATTTATTGTTTCAGTTTATAATATGTAAAGAAATTTATCCAATTTTTTAAAAAAGTGTACGTAAGATAGAAAATAGTATGTCAATTCTTAAAAAACACAAAAACAGTTAAAGAAAATTTCGATTTGCTTCATTTAACTTAGTCAGCAAATTTTATTAATTGAAAAATCTTTAATATATATATATATATATATATTTTTTTTTTGTAATAATACTAAAACTTATTTTAATAATGTTATAGATAAAAGGCTTAACATTTCGCTGATTATTCTGAGACTTTCTTTAACTTTTAATGAGATATAATTAGGTTAATGTAGTACAACTATGATAAATTAACAAAAAAATCTATAAAATAAGCTGAGAAGTATACTGTAAAAGATTAACAAATTATTTTGAAAGAAATGGATTTAACTTTATGATTATTGTAAGATTAATGTACGAAGCATGTGAAAAATTGAATTTAGAGAGTTTGCAAGAGTTTTATAAGTAACTAGTGACAAAGTTGCATTTTACAAAAATCCTTTACGGAGTGCTTGATATAATTTTTTATTTTTACAACACTTTATAAAGTGGACATATTTTTCTTAAACGCGACTTGCCTTCTTATCCCGTGATTTTTTCTGGCAAAATAAAAATAGAAAAATTACATAATTAGGTTTAAAATTCATTTATCTGATCGTGTATTGTTATGATCTAGATTTAGACAATATTTGTTATAAAAATGTGTTAAATATTTACACCCATACATATATGTAGATTTGAAGTCTTTAATGAGAAAAATGTGTAATTGTGGAAGAGATAATGTATATACATATGTACATATATGTGCGTGCATGCTTGTGCGTGTGTGTGTGTGTATTAAGCATATAAAACTTTTCCTTGGCTATTTACTTTTAAACAGGAATATTAAAATTGTGCTATTTATTAAACTACGTAAAAAATTAAAACGATTAAAAAGTATAAAACTTTTTAATATCTATTTAGAATTTAACAAAACTTTTTTTTTTAATCATTCAAAATACTTTTTAATAATCTTACCTATGTCCTCTCTTATATTTGCTTTACTATTCCATTTGAAGTCGATTTTTCTTAATTTTATAACTATATATGAAATTAATCATAATTTAACTGATTTCAAAAGAAAGAACTCTAAATTCAGTGTATAAGATACGTTGAAAGTAGAGATTTATAAACAACTTATAAATACTTTTAATGTGAATTATATTTTCAAACATAATTCTAGCCAACTGTATATGCAATATCTGCCAATAAATATTTGGACACTTTAGAAGTTTTGTCAAATATCTAGAAATATTTTTTAGGGATTATCATGAAATTTTGGAAATATAAAGAACATGTTATGCCTCATACATTTCAGTAAAAGTTTTGTCCTGAAGAGAGGGGAAAAAAAAGAAAAAAAAAAAGAAGAAGAAGAAGACTAGTAAAAATTAAACAAAAATCAAAATGTTTCGGATCACCCTGTAAAAAGTAATGCTTGAAATTGGTTTTGGCTGTAGCACGTGATTATGAGGACTATTCTAACTATCTGTACATATATTTATTAGGCTACCACATATATCCATGGCGATATAACGGTTTCCTTAAAAAATTGCAAAATAAAATAGCTTTTTAAAAATTAAAACACGAATGGTATTACAGTGGTGGACATAATTATAAGGCACCTATCTAATTTGGCAAATAGTGAAAGAAAAGATTCAGAGCTTAAAAATGTTTTATCAAATACGTCAAAAGCATAAATTTATTCTGTTATCATATATAATTATTTTATAATAATGATATTTTCATACAATTTAATGAAAAAACTTAAAAACATAATGGACAAAACTATAAAACACCCTAACATCTATATATTAATAGGCAAGCATAAAATTTGTAGTCCCTTTTTTAGCATTTTAATTATGGTAGTAGAGGATTGAAAATGGTATCATTCGAAAGGTATGGTTAGCCGGAAGGTGCGAATACAAATATAATTTTCTTACGATGTCAAGAAGGTATTTAAAAATACTTTTATTTTTTATGCATTTTCCTCCATTTTTTCCCTTTCATACACGTATTCCTTTACATTAAAAAATACTTAAAAGTGGAAAGTTGTTAAATCTGGCAATTTCATAAAACTCAAATAAAACCATAGGCACAGTACTTTGTATAGCATCCTTATACGCAAGCGAAGTGATGACGTCACTGGACGTCCGTGGAACCACAAAAAAGATTTCCTAAGTATTTGATTTATAAGAAATCATTTTTTTTATTTTCTAATTTATTTATGATCTAATTTCTTTCTTTTCTGTTTTATGATTTATGTCAGCTGTAATTTAAAGAGATATTAGCCGTACGATAAATTTCATGTTTGTGTATTAATATGTAAATAATATATGTTATTTAATTTTTGAAACTTCAAATGTTCTTTATTTGTTTTTTGCTACAAAAAGTGACTTTATTTATTTATTTAAATATTTGGTTCTTTTTCGTTTGACTGACAAGAAATTGTCTATTAAATGCTCATTTAAATCCAAATGTTCTTTGTTATTTGTCTTTAGGCAACGAAAAATGAGTTTATTTATTTATTTAAATATTTGGTTCTTTTGTCGTTTGACTGACAAAAACTTGACTATTAAAATGCCTAAACGAAAACCTTTGACACCTAAAGTTGAAAGGCAAAGGCGTAAAGAAGGTGAAGCAAGTAGAAGATACGAAAAAACTTTTGATTTCCGGTTTCGATGAATTTACACGTTTTGAGATTTCCTTGCATTTCAGTTAACATAAATTGACTACTTATTTTTAAAAACGTGGATTTATTATTCTTTACTCTGCATATATAAGAAGAAAGTATAAGATTCAGAAAAATTTTAGATTTTCGGTTTTCGATAAAATTTTACATGTTTTGAAATTTCCCGAACTCAATTCGACCATTTTTGCAAAATATCTTTCTTTTTGAGTTCAAACACTGTACTTTATGAACCAATGGAATTAATGTAACAGAATTTGATATTTGGTTCGACCTTGGTTTGACATGATACCTATTAGCTTCTGGGCTGTATCACCCAACAAGGGGGTTTTCTCGTTGCGATTTTCTCTAATTTCAGGAAAGGCTCAACATCTAGAGAGAGAAATATATTAAGTAAAACTCTGCTGATTCAGTTAGAGTGCATATCGGCAAACAATTGCCGCAGCTGTGTTGCAATTTAATTCCGTTAAGACAAGGCAATAATTTTGCTTTTGCCTTGCTTTGAAAAAAAAATAAAGGTCGAGTTTCGATCACTGGGCGATACTAGTTTCAATTAAAACACCTGCTTTTTTTTTCGAAAATAATGTGCAACATGCAAATTTTCTGCACGTTATTATGACGTCAGCAGTTAACTAAAGCAGACGCTAACCGACTTCACGCATTTACAAACATGCCACGAGGTACAGAATTAAGAGAAAGTGAAATTCGAGAAATTTGGAGATTAAATGGAATTGGCGCTTCAATTAATAATATTTCAAAAGTTATTAAACGCTCTAGATGTGCAATTAGAAATGTTTTGAAAAGAGGAATGGACGTACTCCTTGCTTGTCCTCGAGAGACAGACGCCATGTGCTTTCGCTCGCAACACAGAATAACATGACCACTACAGGCATTAAAAATGTTTTGAAACTGAATTGTTCAAGGAGAACCATTCGCATGGTGTTGCATAATGCTTCCTATGTGAGATATAAAAAATTGAAGAAAAAAACCACCGCTTCTAAGCCGGCACAAAATGGAGCGTCTGAACTTCGCTAAACAAACTATGGCCTATCTGGACCTCCAAATGGTACTCTGTGTTACTTTATAATGAAAAAAAGATTAACCTGGATGGTCCTGACGGGTTTCAATATTATTGGCATGATTTACGGAAGTCTTCTCATGTTGTAATGAGTTGCCTAATGGGTGAATGCTCAGTAATGGTTTGGGCTGGTTTAACGGCTCAAGGGAAAAAGGATATTAATTCTTTGCATTCAAGAATGAATTCCGAAAAGTATAAGAATCTTCTTAAAGATCAACTAGCCATATACGGTGAACTTTTTTGTGGCGAAAACTACATTTTCCAGCACGATAACACGCCGATTCATGCATCACACGAAACAAAAAAGTGGCTTTCAGAGCAAAGTATCAATGTTCTCCCGTGGCCTTCTCGCTCCCCAGACTTAAATTCCATCGAAAACTTGTGGGAGATCTTAGCTTGTGCGGTTTAACGGAATGGAAGGCAGTTTATATGTGTCGAAGACTTAAAAAATGCTATAAAATGTGCTTAGGAAGAGCTGTCTTGCAATAAATAGACAATAAGACTTCTTCACACACCATAAATTTTAAGCCAGCACAACCGGTTTCGAAAGGACGTAGCCTTCCTTCATCAGGTGCAAAAAAACACTGCCTTGGAGGCAAAAGTAAGACTTACTTTTGCCTCCAAGGCAGTAGCACGTGTTTTTTTGCACCTGATGAAGGAAGGCTACGTCCTTTAGAAACCGGTTGTGCTGACTTAAAATTTATGGTGTGTGAAGAAGTCTTATTGACTGTTTATCGTTTGTACACCAGCTTTGCATTTAGTTTTGGTGTCTTGCGATATTTTGTTAGAATTGATAGATTCGATGCCGAATCGCATCTTTCATATTATAAAAAAAAATGGCGACCTGATTTTCTTTTAGACCATTAGTATGTGCTAATTATGTTGACCACTGTATTTGGAAAAAACGGTTGGTGTCTTATAATTTTGTCCATTATGTTTTTAAGTTTTTTCATTAAATTGTATGAAAATATCATTATTATAAAATAATTATATATGATAACAGAATAAATTTATGTTTTTGACGTATCTGGTAAAACATTTTTAAGCTCTGATCCTTTTCTTTCACTATTTGTCAAATTAGATAGGTGTCTTATAATTATGTCCACCACTGTAGATCCAGTAAAAAGACATATTTAGGAAACTTACGTGCTACATTAGACACAGTATACTGCGATTAAAATGTAAAAATATTAAATATCTTATGAAATATGAAGATTTTAATAAATAATTTTTAATTACGCATGTGGAAGATTTAAAAAAAAAAATCATTTGCATAATTTAATAGCCAAAATTATTGAGCTACTTATATGCATTGAGTTATTTAAAACACATTTCAAGCTTTACTTTTTTTTACAGTGTGATCCAAATCATTAAAATTTTTGTTTAATTTTTTACTGGTCTTCTTTTCCTCTTCAGGACAAAACTTTTGCTAAAATATATGAGGTATAACATTTTCTTTATGCTCCGAAAGTTTCAAGGTAATACCTGAAAAATTGAATTTTTCTAGATATTTGAAAAAACATTTAAATTCAAAAGTGTCCAAATACTTATTGCTAGATAGTATAAATGCTTGTGTAATTTCCTTAATAATAAAAATAAGGTTAGTTTAATCTAAAAATTATAATAAAAATTATAAAGTAACCGATAAAAAAAACAAAGTAACCTCTTTTTATGATTATGGTGCATTAGGTTTAGAAAAATAATTTCTCTCGACATTTCATTATCTGATTTATTTGCTGATAATTTTTTACTTTTTATTAAAATTTAAATACTCGTTTTAGAAGGTTCAGTATTTCACAGACTCCGCATTGTAAAATACACTTACTACCAATAAGTATTTGGACACTTTCGAATTTAGACTTTTTGTCAAATATCCAGGAATATTCTGCAGGAATTATCTTGAATATTTGGGAGTATGAAGAACATGTTATACCGCTTATATTTTAGTCAAAGTTTTGTAATTAAAATAAAATGGGGACCAGTAAAAAATTAAACGAAAGTCAATATATTTTGGATCACCTTGTAAAAAGTAATGCTTGAAATGCGTTTAAGCTGTAATATATTATTATAAGGATTCTCTTTATTATCTGTATAAATTTTTATGAGGGTATTACATATATTTCGTTGAGCTATAACTTTTTTTTTTTTTTTTTATGTAATAAAAAAATTCCACTTTTTAAATTATAACAAGTAGGATATTAATTTCAGTGCAAAGCCATTTTTAGGAAACTTAGCGAACTATATTAGGCACAGGATAATGTAATTAGAATGAAAAAAAGTTAAATATCTTCCAAATATAAGCATTTTCACAAAATAATTTTTAACTATGCATGCCCCAGATTTAAAAAAATTCATTTGCATAATTTAATAACCACAAGTATTGAGATACTTATATGAAAACCCCAAACAAATATCGTGTAAATTAAAAAAGTTATTGGTTATATAATGAACAAAATTTCTGTCCCTCTCAAAAATAACGAAGATGATAGGGCTTTTTATCCATATTTTTTTACAATCAGAGAAAACAGTGTATTACCATTCGGCATTGGTTGAATCAAAATAAAAATGTGGGTAAAATCTCTTTTAGTTTAGATTTAATTTTGATTGGAACTGAAATTCTGTTCAATGTATCTGTCATAACCTTTTGAATTTACTCAATATTTGTTTGGGTCTTTCATATAAGTAGCTAAATTTTATTTTATTTTTATTTTTTGCAATTATTTAAAGAAACCGTTATGCCTACACGAATGTATGTAGTAGCCTTATAAAACTTTATACAAATAATTAGGCACATCTTTAAAATTACACGCTTTAGACAAGACGCATTTTAAGTATTAATTTTACAGGGTGATCCAAAACATTTTTATTTTTGTTTAGTTATTTACTGGTCCTCTTCTCCTCTTTAGGACAAAACTTTTATTGAACTATATGAGGTGTAACATACTCTTTATGATTTTGAAGTTTGAAAATATTTCTTGCAGAATTTTTCATTTCTGAAAACGTCTGAATTCTTACTGGTAGACTGTGTATTTCTGTAAATTTACTGAAATGTTTATTCAGAGGCTACGAAATTTACAGTTGTAATAAATTAAGATTATCAATTTTGTAGTCAGAATTATTTATTTAAATCATTTTATTTACCAATAAAAGATAAAAAAAAGAAAATTTTTACTTCAGAATAGTGTTATAAAACCCCGTCAAAAGTTAATTCAAATGCAATTAGCCATTACAATGCATATAAAATGTATTTTTTAATGCGTTTACTTTTCGCTACAATTTTACATAAGGTATAAGATAAATAATATCCAGTAGTTTTCTGTTGAAATTTTCAATAATACACCTACTTTAAACATAAAAATGAAGTAACAATTCTAAGCAATTATTTTAATTACTTATTTTTTATTTTGAGAGTATCTCGTTTATAACAAACGTTTAGAATAACTTAATAATGTGATTTATTGTTAACTATCTCTATATATTTTTTCTTTAAATATTTAATGGGCAGAGTTTCCGCTACTAAAAATGTAAGTATAATTTTTTGTCAACGAAATAATATTTTACATTTTTTGAGCTTCAATAACTTTAATAAAATGCCCTTTTTCTAGACCAACTTAAATATTATTTAGATTTAATGATTAATGTTAATCTAAATTTGTTCAACTGCTTTTTTTATGATAAATTAATGTATTTTGATGCTGAAAATAAAAATACATTCTTTTACCCTTATGACTTTAAAGTATAGTTTTTTAGTGTCGAAATTTCGTAACAGAGTTTTTGATACAATTACACATTTTAAAGTTCCTTGAAATCGAAAATCGGGTTTTAAGTTGTTAGCTATATTTATATGTGTGAATGTGTATGCATGTAGCTTTGTTATTAACAAAACTACAAAACAGATATTAGTAGGAAGTCCAAATTTTAAACCTTTTTCATATGATGATATTATTTGAAAGTTTTCACTAAGATCAGACAAATGGTCTGTGTACAGACACATTAAAAAGTTCAACTATATAATGTCTAAAGGCAGAATTTCTGGTTTCTTAAAATCTTTTGATTACACTAAGCAGAATAAAATGTACATATATTTTGTATGCAGAAAAAAAAAACTTATTTTCTGTAAAATACGCTGTGGAAAACATTCATATTATATTTACAAGATCACGCAAATAAATTTATATATATAGATATAGATAGATAGATAGATTAGAATATGTAGTTGGAAGTTGTTTGAGATGTACGCATTATTTTATTTTATTTATTTATTTATTTATTTGACGATGGTAAGTTTGAATACATTGTGTAGTGCATATACAGTTTATAAACTTATGCTGTGCTATTCATAATTATACACTAGGAAAAACATTCATCATATATTTAAATGATCATACAAATAAATTTATATATATAAGACATTTTGGTTGGAAGTTCTTTGAGGTGCAGTGGTGCATATACAATTTATAAACATATGCAGTGTTACTCATAATTAGACGAATGCAATCTTTTCTATTGGTGGTATTTCGTGGCAGTGCTGCACTAATTTACTCCTCTTATATTCACAAAAATATATCCGTAAAAATATTTTCACTTGGAAAGAAACACTGAAAAAAATTCTGTTATATAACAGAAAATGTCTAGCAACAAACTTGCCAGACATTATCCGTATATGCTATGGAAAAAACAGACTTTCTCTGAAACAGAATAATCTTCTTAAAAGTCAAACTTTCTGGAAATTAACGATCGAAACTGATGTCATTGCTAATGGAACATTGAAAAAAAAATTATATTATCCATGTTTTCAAAAGTTTAAATAATTTTAAGGAAAAAAGACGCCACAACTGCAACAACGTACTGAAGAAAGAAAAAAATAAATCCATGATTTTAAATAAATAAAAGAAAAAGAAAAAATCATTAAAGCAGAAAGAAAGAAGATTAAAATAAACATATAATTTGCGTTACGTAGCTCTAAGCAGATTTGTTATAATATAAACGAAATTGTAATTATTAAAATTATATATCACGTAAATCGATGATAAACAGTTTAAATTGGCATGAAAAAAAAAAGTGTAAATTTGCGGTATTTAGGTACTATTATGACGTTGACAAATAAATTGGCGACGATTTTAATAAATTTAAGTCAAAGTTAATTTTCACAAATAACTAAATTTAAATTACATTTCATCACTCGAATTCCGTTATTATTAATATTATTATTATTTTTTTAAGTTAAATTTTAAATATTATTTTTTTAACTATTGGCCATTTATTACGATATTTGGCCAGCGTTTTAAATTTGGCGAATATGGTTTGCCAGAATAAAAAATACGCGAGAAACTAATTTGGAAGTAGGCTCATTTGGAAATATCGACAGCTGGGCGGTTGAAGACCGACAAATATTGAAAAGGTTCATACACAGCAGATAATTTCCGTAGAGAATAGTGAAAAAAAAATTCGCACTAAATAAAATGTATCCATAGAGACTACCACAAAGTTGGTGAAAATATTACTCACAGGTACGAAATATTATTTCATGGCATTACTTAGCACTTCCCAATCGTATTTCAAAACCAAGTTTTCTGTTTGCGAAACAGAAAAAGTGTATCATCGCCAAATAAACCTTAATCAATGGTAACATATTTTATCTCGTTATTGAGAGAATGCGTCTTTTAATAGATTGGGATGTAATTTTAGAGCAAATTATTGTAGTTTTAGAAAACACAAAATTTCTCTAAGAATTTAAAGACATTTTCTTTTTTTAACAGAATTTTTTTTACAGTGAAGGTTTAAATCAAAAATGCAGGGTTGTTAAATTAATAATAATAATAATAATAATAATATTAAAAGTAAAAGTAAAAGTAAAAGAAAAAAGAAAAAAGAAAATAAAAATAAAAAGGAAAATTAAGAGTAAAGGAAAGTAGTTTGCTTGCTACCATCAGATTATTTAAAATATACACTCTTGCTGAAAAATTCAGCAAGATTTGCAAACGATCAGCTTTTTTCAATTTAAAAACTTACCTCTCGATGAAATTTTTTAAACACTAGGTATGTAAAGAACTGGGTCTTCCTCATGTTTTTCTATGAAGATTAGGTTACGACAACAATTAAGGGACGGTTAACAAATTGAGCAAAGTCAATAATGTTTGTGATCACGAAAGAAGTGATCTTTAAGTGAAAGAAGTGATCTATGATAGCACGTTAAATAACGGAGATATAGGCATTTATTTTAAAACTCCCCAAAAAATCAGACTGCTTTTATTTATAATATGGAGAGTTTCAAATGAAAATTACTCCCACTTTCAGATAAATTGAAAAAACACTTTTGAAACAATACACTGGAATTGTAATAAAAATATTTTAAACATCTCATGAAATATGAAAATTTTTATGAAAAACATTTTGATTGCGCATGCGCTAATGATAGAAAAATGTTCATTACATAAGTTGAAAACTAGATATATTGGGGAACTTTTGTGAAAAGTACATTTGAATACAATAAAAATTAAACAAATTGTCGGCAAAGGAACGAACTAGATTTTAGGTGTTTTCCAGAGTTGACATTTCAATTTCATAAGGGTTTTTTACAAGTGCCGCCTAATTAATTTGAAGATCCAATTATTTCCACCACTTTAAAAAGTTCTTTTTTTGTGTGAAAAACCACTTATGATCGCACAAATCTTAGTAAATAAACAAACTTATTGTAGAGTTACAAAATTATAAGGGATTGTTCACAAAAAAGTACTTTTAGACGTGGTTAAAATAAATACATCTTTAAATTAATTACGCAGCAGGGGAAAAATCCCCTTATGAAATTTCAACTCTTAAAAATTCCTAAAATCTAGCTCATTCTTCTGCTAACAATTTGCTTAATTTTTACTCTATTCAAATGAAATTTTGATAAAGTTGCCCAATATGTCTACCTTTCAACCTATGTAATAATTTTTTTTTCTATCTTTTGCGCTTGCACAGTGAAGACGTTTTACATAAATATGCTCATATTTCATATTTAAGATATTGTATTCCGATTACAGTATATTGTTTCAAAAGTGTTTTTTCCATTTATCTGAAAGTGGGAATAATTTTCGTTTAAAACTCTGTATATTATAAATGAAAAACATGCTGATTTTTTAGGGGAGATTTAAAATAAATGCTTATATATCCCTTACTTAACATGCTATCGTCACACAGATTCATCCACAAATTGCACTGGGTTTATTAACATATCCTAAAGTTACAAATCATTTCCCTGACTTAACGATACAGGGTGATCGCAAACATTATTGATTTTTCTCAATTTGTTTACTGGCCCCTAATTGTTCTCGTAATCTAATTTTCACTGAAAAATATGAGGAAGACTTAGTTCTTTACATATCCAGTGTTTTAAAATATTTAATCGAGAAATAAATTTCTAAACTGAAAAAAAAAAAAAAAAATGATCGTTTCCAAATCTTGCTAAACTTTTTAGCAGGAATGTATTAATGCTTTATTAATATAATTAGAGCAATAAAAAATAATGAAGTATACATTGAACAAATGCACGTGTAATCCCCTGATGATAAAAAGCTTCTGTTTATTTAAATATTATATTCATATATTCATACATTCATGTATTATTTATTATATTATCGATATTGGTAGAAAAATTCATAGCTTAAATATATGATTTGCTGAACAGTTTTGAATTAAAGTGACCACCCATTTATATAATATATATATATATATTTGTAAATGACATTTTTCCTAATATCACTTTCTCTCACTGTTGAGCCAGTCTACTTTGATAAGACTAAATCGAACAAAAATGAAAGAATGATAAGGTTCTGCATAAAAGTGTATTTGCATACGTACCCTGGCATTCCAAGAAGTCACAGTTGAGAAACCATCTCTTCCTGGAACATATATATCTAATTATACCTTCAACATTTTTCTCCGCCTTCAGGTATTGACGCAATTATTCCAAATCTCAAAAGTACCCCGCTAAAACAAGTCCTGGCGCCTTTTACAGCTTTCCCATCCAATTTGAGAAGGCAATTAAACACTGCGACGGCAAAATTATACTCTTCATTAAAACTGCAGGCCAGACACCCGCTTTTTACTGTTTGTTTATAATTATTCCGAAAACTTTTCCTTGCGCGGTTAATGTCTTAAAATCATCCGCGGGCAAAAATTGGGGATCTTTATAAAAAGAGTTTTTGGGTATTTTCGCCGTTGTCGTTAACAGTTGGGGAACAATTAAAGAACTCAATAGGAAAGACAAACTCGGAGAAGACGAGAATTAGCAAACAGGAAGAGAACTCTGTAATAATGTCTTTTCCTATTCTGTTGTATTTCCTTTTATTAGCTCCTTAAAGATGCTTTGGATTTCTGGATGAGTTTTCTTTGCAATCTCTCTTTTGATAGTGGAAAAATTGTGTGAGAATAGAATGTAAAAGCAATTCATTATTCATTTGTATTTTCAATTTCCATTCAAAAAGAAATTTGACTTAATACTATGATTGGGCTAATGTAAGAAAAGAGAATCTTGAAATACTTGAATAGATACGAATTACATGCATTCAAATGCATGTTATATGTTTTAATTGTTGTTTAGCATGAATGATTGTGGTGTATAGACTAGTAAGAAGATATACAGGGAGGTTATAATTTTTTTACGCCGATTATAAAAAATTGTGGGAATAAAACTATTGTAATTTAAGCTATGGTTGTTTCAATATATTGAAAATACTTTTTATAAAACTTTAATAAAACCACTTATTCAATCAAATTTACCGATTGCAGTGTTTCACAGTCCAACTTTGAAAAATGTTAAAAACGACTAAAGCAACTGAAATCGAACATAGAGAAATTTCCGCGGATAACCCATAATCAGTATATTTTCTTGTGGTCTTGTAAACCAACCACTAATGGTAACCTTGCCCTACTTTATTAGAATTGTAATACTTTTATGCATCTGATTAAACCCATTTTAGGCCAAGCATAGAAATTTTATTAAATGTGGTATTATTTTTATTGCAATATGCTTAAATTACATTCATTAACACACAAACAACGTTTCGTGTATGAAAAATAATATTTTATTTTAGAAATAAAATGGTGCATATTTAACTAAAAAATAAATTTTAATAAAAATTTCTAAGTTTTTTATGACATTTGTTTTATTTAGATTTTATTTACAGAACTTGCAACTTTAATTCATTATAATAACACATACTTAATCTTAAATGGAATAATTATACATTTTCAAAAAGTCGAATTTGTCAATAATCGTTTCAAGTTAGAAAACTACCGTGTTTTAAAAATTTCTCAACTTTAAGTGTTTACTTCAATTGAATAACTAATATTTTATAGACATAAATGCAATTTAAAAATTTCAAATCTGTAAAAAATATATTAAAAACCACAAGAATTTTTGTCTGAATATGTATTATTTGAAAAAATCTAATATAGTTTAATTTATAAGCATTAAATGGAAATATAAGCTTTTCCATGAAACCGTCAGTGGTCCCAAGTCAAAGGTGTCAATTTCTCTTAATAAGCCAATGAAATTCTGATATAAAATACACAAAGACTTTTACAAATAAAAAACAATGGTAGCAAGAATAAGTTGCTATAAGTTATAAATTGAATAACCTTATTTGTATAAACCTGTACGACATGAAATCTCAATTATGCATATAGAAAATGACTGTTTACTACAAGAGTATCTAAAAACTAGAAATAATGTTACACAGAAAATAATTTTAAAATATTTCTTTATTCGAAAAAATTAAATATTCCTTTGAATGTTTCAACATAGTTAAGATATTACTTCTATAAGAATTTAGCACCATGAAAAATACTTCAAAAGTATAATGTTGCAATGCTTTAACTAAAGCACTTATACGAAAACATTCGTATTCTTTGATGTTAAGTGCAACGTAATAATGAATCTGATGATAAGGAATCAAATATTTTAAAGTTCTATTTTAAAAGTAGAAAATATTATAAGATTTAATGCTTCTGATACATTTGTTTTAAATTACAATTATTAAAGTAATATTATTTTTATTTTCTAAAGTTATTTTACACGCAAAAACGTATTGAGAATTTTCGACAATTATTTCAGTTTCGTAGAATTATCTCTAGGGTACAGGGATATTCCTTTTTCAGTGAAAAAATTAATCATGTTTGTCAGCACTTCGAATTTTATAATTAACACAATTTGTGAAATATTCAAGCTTAAAGATAAGCTAATGACTTTCATGAATGTTTAATTTGTATTCTTTATTTTGATGTGCGTTAATCTCGAGTACTTCAGCTTTGTGAAAAAGACCTATTTTCAGAAATTCTCTACTTTCTTATTTTAAATGAATGAAAAGAGCTTTAATTATCAGAAATTTAAATATATTTGACAAACGAAAAATTTTTAACTTTTCTAGCTATAGGTAGGAAAGGGAGAGGATTTGTTTCTCATTACGGCAACTAATTCTTCATTTCTTCATTTTCTTCCCTAATAATAAGATATGAAAGCATAAAAATCTCTTTCTTCCAATTTTAAGATTCTTTTGCATGGATTTCAGTTTTAAAAATATGAAATAAATACTTCATCATTGGTTCTATGAATATTAATTTTGCTTTTTAGTTTTACAGAAAATAAAAACTTCTATAAAGCATATTGTTAATTTAACTAAAAATTTTCTATAAAAATAACGAACTGTTTTAAGAATCCAACTTTTGTTTCAGATGTATTGAAACCAAAATTGAATTTCCTTAAAATAGTGAAGGTTTTTATAATAAAAATCAAACAGTAATTGATATATATATATATATATTCATATCATATTTTGATTGTATCGATATTATATCATTGATTTACATGCAAAAGTAAAATTTAGAAACGTACATTAATAAAATATTAATAGAGAATTTTTTTTTAATATAAATTTCATTTTTATGACATATCTTTATGTAACATATCTTCATTGTAGTTTTATGATATTTTTCATAAACGTACAAACATAAAATTTAGAAAATAAAACTATCAAAACATTAGTAATTTTTATTGCTCATTAGGGTATATTATTGCTTATTTTATAAATATTAATAAATTTTAGTTTAAAATGAAAAATGATAGTCCATATGTTCTCCTAATCATAATAAATATAAATCAAATGTAATTAAAATATGAAAAAACAAATATTTTTGATAAACATTTACAAATCTTTATTGATAATTGTTAAAGGTATTTTGTGGAATGTTTGTACACTGTATTTTGATTGTATTGGTACCATGTATTTAGTAATTATACAAATATACGATTTTTAAAAACGTATTAATATAATAATTCTTCATTAATGCCCACTATTATGTCCGTAAGTATTGTACTTACACAAAATATCAAATTTAATAACATGAAGGAAAGAAAAATCATTTGCTAATAAATGTGTAATATCATAGGATTTATTTAATCAATTAGTTAATTTTTTGCGTCCTTGTGCCTGTAGTATTTAAGAACCTTTTCCTCTTATCATTCGACAATAAATAAAGTAAAAAAAATACTTATTATTGTTATTACTATTATTATTGTTGTATTTTATTACTACTGCAAATTTATTAATAATTTATTGTTTAAATGTTTTATTCATTTTAGCTTTTATCATTTTATCGTTTAAAGTATTAATAGGTGCGTTGCTATTATACATTTAATTAAGTTTAGAATAAATTAAGAATAAGTTTAGAATAAATACATTTAACTAAGTTTAATTAAGTTTAATTAAGTTTAGAACATTCGATGGCTTCTTTTATTAACAGAACATTTATATGTATAAGAAAATCACTATAAAATGCTACACACTTTTAATTAATTTAATTGAATAATTTTTAATCAAATATTCTTAAATAGAAAATAAATATTTGAAATATTACTGGAACTGAATACTAACGATTACTGATAATACTAAAGATTGTAAAATTCTGAAAAGAAAGTTTTAAAGAAATCTCTATATTAATACTCAAATATGACATTTTCTGTACGTTTTCAAACTACTTTTAATAAGAAATGGGGCTTAAATGTAGTATTGTTCGAAAGGTATGAATAGTGTGCGTCGCAGAAAAAAAGTTTTACGATGTCAAGAGGGAATACAAAAATGCTTTTATTTTTATTCACTTTTTTCATTTTATACACGCAATTTTTTGCATTTAAAATTCTTTTAACCCTTTGAGTACTGAATCATTTGAAGATTTTTATTCCCAAGGAACGGATTTAATTTGTCGCTATATGGAATAATTTTGAATTTTTGACACCTGTGGGCGTTATTCTCCCATGTTACAATATTTCAGCACAAAATTTCTGTATTCACATTCATATTACAAATGAATGTACATTATAATTTTATTCTTTGTAATCAAAGTATTTGTATCCATAGTATATTTCATTGTAAAATTGTGAATATTAATTATATATTTAAGAAAAAAATAGCATACAAATTGCAAAAGAAACGCCCACTGTTGGAGTTACAGATTTTCAAATAGTTTGAATCTACGTCAGCGGTCGCGAAAGTGTTAATATGTAAAAGTAATACATTTTATTTGGAATATACTTATATTGATTATATAAGTATGGTTGTAAGATATCATAAAAAACGCCAGGAAAGTGTTTGCGATCAACGCCCACTGGTGGGGGTGCCGCAAACATTAACGTTTACTTCTTAAATTCAGATGACGAGTCAGACTCGTCCACCGTAACTTCGCCCAAGTAAGGACATGACGATTCTCACTCGTCAAATGTACCCAAAGGGTTAAAATAAAGTTGTTAAATCTGCACGAGCAACTTTTAAAGGCTCAATACAGCAGCTTGTAATGTAACTTATTTTGTGGTTTTATTTTTCCGTTTTATTTTTTAAAATATCAGTCACTTAATATTAGAAAAATCTCACTTTGTTTTATTTTAGTTTTCTTTTACCTTTTGGCAACAGAAGAGAGTGTACTTTAATTATATTTTATTTCATTTTATATTTGTTAAGCAACAGAAATGAGTTTTTTTTTTATAATTATTATTATTATTATTATTATTATTATTATTTTATTGTTGATTTTTTTTTTTTTTTTTTTTTTTTTTTTTTAATAGAGATAATGTTCCGTGCTATTGAAATCTACAGGAGAAGAACTGATCACTCGGATTGAGAGGCAAACGTATAGAGAAGTCCATAGGGATATGTGATGTGATGTAGAAAATATGAGGATTGCAATTTTTCTTTTTCATAGCTTAAATTCCTAAAAACATTGTCTACACGAAAATTTTTAATGTCAATATTTCTTTTTAAACTGTAAAAGTGGAGAATTTATGCTCACTAAAAAAGTTTAGCCGAGTATCGACTACTAGGTGATACTAATATTGAAAAATTGTCATAGAAGCAAAAAGTTTGTTAGAAGTATAAATCATCAATGCATAAAAAAAAGAAAGAAAGAAAAATATTTCATTTGAAAATTATTTTAAGTTGAAGGTTCTTTTTAATTCCCAATATATGACAAAAATGTTCTTTTTACGGAAAAAGCAGCGATTTAATAAAAAATGATACAAATAGAAATGTCTGATAAAGTGATTAGTTTCCAAACAGATCCTCTGACATAATATAGATTGAAATTAAACAACAATTTAAGAATTGAGACCTCAATCAAAACCTAAAAACCCCCAAAGCTCTTTAAGAAGAAAAAAGAGCGAATAATTCCCTCCATCATCAAAAAGAACTTTTGACGGTTGTAAAGAACATAATAATACATCGTATATAAAGATGAAAGAACTGAAAAATCATCTCTGAGTAACTGCAGATATTTTTATCATTTTATTTTATTTAATGTGCGACGATTTTTTCTTAAGTACCCGCTACAGTAACGGTTTCTTGGAACTTAACGCGTTCTAAAAGAACCAGGGCGTAGGTTTTTTTTTTTTTTTTTCTTTTTCATCGGGAGGAAAAGAACTTCCAAGTCTCATATACGCTCTAGTAAGCCCTCCCCAAATCATCATAGACTATGTTAAGAATCCTAGAGTCCTCGGAAAAAATTTCCCTCCACCCTTAACACCTTACAGTGGTGGTGGTGTAGGGGTGGGGAGCAGACATCAAGTGACGATACTTCTTACGAATATGATTGTTCTCTTCAAAGTTATGAACTGCATCAGTAGACGAGTAAAAAAAAAAAATAATAATATAAAAATTGCAGAAGTGGAGGATTTTGGATGGCAAGAAAATTTTCCCAGTACTTATTGAACGCCAAGTGGTCCCCAGGGTCCCGTAAAGTGACTTATGAAGATGTATAGAGTATTCAAATGCTACTGCGAGGCTTAATGATCCTAAGGACACTGATTTTTGAGCATTTTCGAATTCTCTTACAATTTTTTCTTCCGTTTTTAACTCAGATGGCTGAATTTTTTTTTTTTAAACCGTCAGCAACCATTTGTACATTATTTCTTTTTTAGTTTCGTTTCTTCATGTCGTTTCTCAGTCATCAAGGAGCAGTTGTCGTTTAAGACAAGCAACAAAATAGGAATTTGAGTAAATTTGTGCTGTAAAAGATACATCATATCTCGTTTGACAGTTTTCAATGGTCATTGCCAGCAAAGCAATTGAATTTTACATTTTTTGTACGGGGAGGTAAAAATTATTTCCAGTAACTACCCTCGCAAACGGCTCAGGAAATTTCCCGAAATGACGAAAATCGGTGATTTTGAATTGTTATTACTAGCGCACTATCTTGAACAATGACCTCTTTTTTTTTACTGCTCTTTGATTGATTTTAAATTCTCCCTTTTTCGAAATTTCTTCTACACGAAAGTGGCCATTCAATAAATTTTGTTTAAATAGGCATATTTAAAGAAGGAGGCGTCTTTTCTTTTAATACTACGTTGGATTTATTGACGATTTCATGCAGATTTTAATGCTAAATAGCTTGAATATATAAGTTAGTGATATAGAATTTAATAAGATAATTTCTCGTGTAATCTGTTTATTTATGTTTATCTGACATTTGATTTCTAAGGAAAAAGCTATTTATATCAACATCATCATTTATTTTACATTTGTTGACTTTAAAAGAATTTAAAAGATCTTATAGTTTTCCTCTTTTTATTTATTCATTTTTTACATTTTTTTTTATGTGTTTCTGTAAAAAATAAATAAATAAAATACATTGACTAAATGATATTAAAAATGCACGTATTTCTATGTACAGAGCAGATAATATCATTGATTGTGAAAAAAATTGTATAGCTTCATTAATCTAATAAATACCATCAAGTAATAATTACATACTAAATCCTGTTATTTTAAAATTGAAATAAAAATATTGCATTAAATGAGAAACATATGTACATCAATAACAAATGCCATATTAGGTAAACAAAGGAAATTCTCAATTAACTATTCAATATACAATATACAGGGTGATTCAGAGGTCATGAGACAAACTTGGAGGGGAGGTAGAGAATATCACAAGAATTCAGAATTGTATAAGAATCCATGTACACAAACGTCATTTTAACCCTTTCAGGGGATGTGATGCCACTACAGCATCACCTAATTTTAATTTTCAACTGCAAAAACTCATCTGAGAAATTTTTAGCAAGATTTTACTTTTATATCATAGCAGAAAAGGTCATCAATTTCTTTTATTTTAATTTAGTTCGTGAATTTCGGTGCAAGTATAATTTAAAGGATCCCAATTACCTTGCGCCGCAAAGGGTTAAGGTGATCTTGTTGGGATATGGACGTGGCTTTCCAGTGAAGATTTTTTTTTCTTTAAGAGTTTTTACATACCAATGTTTACATAAATAAATAAATTCTGTTTTTTTTAATGTATTGTATCTCAGTGATTGGAATAATATGAACATTTTGTATGATTTTGCGAAATAAGGAAGCATGCAAGATTTTAAACACAGTACGATGAGTTAGTAGTACACAGCAGTCCAAAACATCCAGTTCTTAAAGGGTTAAAATGATGTTTTGGGACATAGGTTCCTGTACAATTCTGAATCCTTGTGATGTTCTCTACCTGCATTTTAAGTTTATCTCACGACTTCGGAATCACACTGTATATGTATCTTTCAAATCCAATCCATGATCAATGCGATTGTATCGAATAAGTGAAAGAGAACCCATTGAATAAACATACCTAAATATCTTAAAATTAAAAAGAACAGCCATTTTATAAAAGATAATACGTTCGCTGTATATAATTTAATATCTAAAATATTAACGAGACACTGAATTGTATAATATTTCAGGAATTTTAAACCTTTTTTTTTTGGTTTCGTAGGTTCTAATAATATGCATATACATATAAAAAATAAATATTTTCGAAAATTTCAAAGCTGTCATGAGAACATTTTACTGAAATTTATAGACTATGAATGAGAGAAAAAAAAAGGAAGAAAAATGAGATGTTTTTATTTTATTAAAACCTAAAAGTTACTTCTACTACTACTACTACTACTAATAATAATAATAATTTAAAAACATTAATACGAATGAAATTAATAAGTTTGGAAAAGTGTTTATTACTTCTTTGAATGTAAAAGTTAGCTTCAAAAATAGGCACCGTGGTTAGAAATTGTTATTGAATTTGTTAGATAATAATTATAATAAACAATATTAATTAATTACTGTCAGTTCCGTATAGGATTACATTAAACATTTCCCGATCAATTACAACCATTCTGAATCAATTATAATTCTTTGAAGGAGTTTCTACCTATATATATTTATGGTAACCATTAGACGCATACTAAAGGTAAGATAATAATATTATTAAAATATTTTGACAAATATAGGGGGACAAATTAATTGGGACAAATAAGGGAAATCAAAAATTGATTTTTGCTTTCTCTTTTTTTTTTTTTTTTTTTTGAAGTGTAAATAGAGAAAAATGAAATTTAAAAGTAATGATATTTATGAGAAATATATGTTACAAAGTGTTGCCTAATTACCATTTTTTAAAAAATTATTTAAATACAGCTATCATTTTGTATTCATGTTATTTTATTAGTTTTTTATCAACTATTATTTATACTTTTTTAACTGCAAAAATTTCTTTTCACGGCGCTAATTAAAAGTGCGCTTCTAACATAGCGATTTATTTTAAATATACGAAAGAGTATAATTCAAATAATAATAATAATAATAATACTAATAAATAAATAAACTACTAGTAATACTATTAATAATAATATCATAAAAACACATTTTCATCATGAGTCCGCTAGTAATTCCTTAACTTGATTATACTACCCTGCCTCTTCATGCTTTTATTCTTTTTAAAGCTTAAGAGTTAAGTTAAAATGCTAAAATTAATGAATACATTTGTCAAGTAAACATTCATATTGAACTTCGAAGAAACTAAATTCACACTGAATGCAAGAAAATTACGTAATCCTTCATTCGAGAATTTTATTTACTGTTGTGTACTATTTAAAATAAATAAATAAGAAATAATGGTCATATTAAAAAATATATATATATATTTATATGTCTTTAAAAGATTTTTATTTACAATAAAGAACCTAGAAACTTACAATACAATGAGAACTTTTGTCTACTCTTGGAGAGAGAGTTTTCAATCAGTTCATTGCAATGAAATAGTAATTTGCTTTCTGTGCAGATTTTTCACGAGATAAAATATTTACCAGTGATCAGAACTATTTTTGCGGAAATAAAAACTTTTCGGATTAATTTCTATGCGTAAATTCTTCCAACCTTCAATATCTTAAAAATGTTTAATTTCATTAAATGTTTTGAGTGATGTAACCGGGAAAACTAAATTTCTCAAAAATTAAAAACTTCTAGATCAATTTCTAATCATCAGCGTTCTATAGCAATTTTTAGATCAGTTTATAATAATGTGGAAATAAATTTAAAAACACATAATAAAATTTTATACAAATCGTTTGGGTTATACCATATTTTATCTAAAGTTACTTATAAATAAAATATATAAAAATACATTTAAACCGATAAATCCATTTATCTCGAAAAACAAATACAAAGGTTCTTATAATCATATAAATATTTTTATATTTTGTGAAAATAAGTTATACCTATTATCTATAAGCTATATCTATCTATCTATATATATATTTGAAACATTGTATTTGAATTTCAAAAAGGTAATAAAGATTACATCAACACTTTTGCGTAGAGATAAAAAATAAATGTGAACAAATAGAGTGAAAAGAACCTATTTAGTAAAAGCTTCCAAACTTCATATCAAAATTGAAAAAAAAAATGTTTTTGCATTTTTCATTTTTAAATTTTATAAATATCAGCAATCGATAAGGTCGTAATCACTTACCGCATTTCCCCCCCATAAAAAATTCATTGTTTAAAATTGCACATTTTCTCCTATTTCAACCACTTTCGCTGTTTTATGGTAATAAAGTTCACCTCTGAATGCATTAACGCAGAGTAATTAACTCTGAAAGTAATCCCTTTCATCAACTACTGAATTTACATACGTTTTTTTACACTCTTTGTTGCTCAGTTGCTGATGAATATTACGCATTTAAGAGCGGGAGATAGGGGGGAGGGGGAGGAAAGTGAAGTGTGATTTCATGAAAAAAAAAAAAAAAAAAAAAGACGCCGTCCACATTCATTGCATTCTACATTTTGAATATTTTTCAGGAAAAATTACATTAAGGTGGTATGAGTAAATTTAAGTTGAAGATTCTTTTAATTGTATTATAATTTTTCTGCCGCTAACCTTAATGATTTTAAGCAATGTACTTACTTTGAAACAATTACAAAATTTCAATTGCTTTTATTTTTATCCTAGAAACATTTTTTTTTTCCTTTCCTAACGTGTATGTGTTTTTAGAAAAGTATAGTTTTAGTGTTACATATTTATACTGGAAAAATAGTACTTTTTTTACGCATTTTATTTATTTATTATTTATTTTTAATTTGTAGCAGTTTTTTTTTTTTTTTTTTTTTTTTTTTTTTTTTTTACAGTGGTTTTAAAAGTATTATGCTACAAAATATTATGTTAAAAACATAATAACATTATGCTATTTAGAGTTATTGTGGTTAATATATATATATATATATATATATATATATATAAGTATATATTGCTTGCAAAAATTCAGAAAATGCTTCAATAAGGGAAAAGTTTAAAATAAGTAAAGTATGTTTAAATGTTTTTAAAAATATATTTCAATATTTAATAATTACTTAAGGCATAAAACTAACTTTACGGAAAAAAACATATAAATTTGATCTTAAAAAAATAAAAATAAATAAAAAATATAATAATAATGTTGGTCGAAATTGCACAAAAAGAGAGAGAGAGAGAGAGAAGAGAGCGAGAAAGGCTGGGCTTGGGTCTTGAATCATCAACATGGCTCTCTACTTGCTGTCTATTATGCATGTTTAAAAATGTACAACTGGACATAAATCTTTTGCTTTCTCTTTTTCCCCGTTTTCTTATTAAGTGTGCATTCTTTGCAATAAAAAATCATCAGAAAAACTAAATGAAACCTTTGAGAACGCAAAAATGTAAGATAAATTATAATATTCATTAAAATTTACAATAATCACTGACATAAAGATGACGGCTACCTCATCAAGTTTTGTTTTATACTCCTAAAAAAAATCATATATAACAGAATAGGCATGAGTGAACTATATCAGACTATTTGGAGTGCAAAAATTCAACACAATATTTTAATACAAAATATTAACACTAATAAAAATAATAATATAACGCACCAAAATTTTAACAAAAGTGAAAAAAATCGAAAAGAAGAAAACGCCAACAAACTACATCAACTTTGCTTTTTTTTTTCTTTAATTTTTTCAATTTATAAAAAGTCAAGTCTTTCATTAACATACAATAAAATTTACTACGTCCGAATACAACTACCCTATTATGCAATCATATATATATATATATATATATATATAATATTTTTTTTTCTGATAACTCTTAAACTCGTGTGAATATGAAGTTTCAGTGATATATTCCTTCTCAAATCCTAATTTTAATTTATATTACTTTGACACCGAGAAAAATTTGTGAACTGATATCAATTTTAGTTTTTCTCAGGAGTACAGTTTTAAAGAAAGGAACAAATAATTAAAATTTTAGATAGAGTTTTATATTAAATTTTTATATTTTTAGAAATGATAAGTCAATGTGAAATGATTTTAACGACATTTAACACATAGGTGAAAATGAATTCAAGAATTTAAGAAATACTATTTATTTTCATTGTTATTTATTGATTTATTGTGTGATATTCATATAGTGATATTTATTGTGATTAGCGCCGTAACATATATATATATATATATATATATATATATATATATATATATATATATATATATATATAATATTTTATTTTATTTAAGAATGAAATATTAATATATATATAAAGGATTTGCGAAAAATTAAAAAGATAAATAATATAAGTGGATATTAACGGCGCGTTACAGATAAGTGAAAAACATGCACTTTCAAAAAACAAATTAAATTTACATGATTTTCATTTTACTATTTTACATATATTTATTTTGTTACATTTATTGTTTTTAGGACCGATTAAATAACATGTTATACCGAAATAATATACCTCACGGAGGGCGTCCCTCCCTTGCTTCAATTTTTCGGTAGACAACTGGCATTAACCCCTAATACCAATGTCAAAGTATATAAAAAAACGTATGGAAAAGGCGTACGCAGGCAGGGAGAGAGACAAACTAAATTCATAAACCCTTTTCCCTTTGTTGGAATCTATTAAAGAAAAGTGACTTAATTATACATATCTCATACATAAAGATAAAATAAATTAAAAAATATATAAACTTCAACTTAACAATCAGAAAGGAAAATGTCGTTTCAAGCTTTTGACTGACATATTCGAGATTTGCATTACAGCCAATATATATTACACCACTCGCATTCACAACATGCTGAATAATTTTCCCCGTCCCCAAACTCGCATCTTCTTTTATTAATTTTTTATCTTGCACATTAGCCAAGGCGTTTCGCTTCTCAAACATTAAAACTCCAAACTCTGGAAATACAGAAACAGTTCTCTCGTGCTCTCTCACTTACAGCTGAAAAAAAAGATTGCTGACAAAAATTTGATTTTAATAGAAAAAAGGTTCGCGTATGATGGTGACTCCAGGGGGAAAAAAGTGTTGATTTATCCTCGAGAAGGGGAGAGATTTTTAAATTTTTTTTTGTGTGTGTGTTCTTTCTATTCCGCGACCTGAAAAAATTCATCAGAGTGGAATAGCAAGAAACTTGAGTGGCAGGGAAAAACTAAGACGCTAGGGAGAGATTACAAATTAAGAAATTATGGTACTTTCAAAACTGTTCATCATTGTGAAGATGAATATTCATATGTACGTGGGTGGATTTTATCAGTTTTATTTATTTTGAACAAATTTCTTCATTCATTAAAATCAGAAATTTAATCGCATAATAATTATACTTCAGATTCAATATATCAGCTTTCGTCTTTTATCAATATCCCCTTATGAAATCATTCCCATCTTCTTCTTTTTTCAAGGAATCCACGTAAATCACATTTAATCTAATGAAACTTATGAAAATAAACAACGTTTTCAAAAATATATTTTACAGAAATGAATATCCGATTTTAAATAATAAAGTGACATTATTAATGAAAAAAGGTCTAAAAGGGAAAAAATACTGTTCACTAGTGCTACGCATTAGGACTATTGGTGACTGTATACGATTCACAGCTCGCCATTAAAATCTGAGTGACTTGCCATCACAATCTGATCCTCTGCGAAGGAGATAGCTTCCTCACATTAGTAACCCATGAGGCATTAATTTTGCACATCATGAAGGATCCTAGAGTATGTACATTATATGAAGCTTTTAATTTAAAAGGAATATATATTTATTTTTATTAGATAATCTTTCAATTACTTTTTAAATACTTTTTTTATTGACGGTAAGCGTTTTGGTTACGAATTATTTATTGGTCTTAGAAAAAAAAAATACATGATAAAATTTACAAGTTAACATAATAAAAGTTCAATTAAATTAGTTTAAATTACTTACAGTTGAATTAATTTAATTTAGGTATATTTTTTTAAACATTTAAGGTAAACGCACCAGTAGTGGAAACTTAAGGACAGTTTTCGGCTATTTTTTGTGTAATTTCCTAAATTCTAGAGTTTAAAAAAATAATTAATATTTCACACCTTTACTAACTCTTTCTTAACACGACTGTATTATGAAAATTGCTAATTGTAGCACTTATATATGAAAAAATAAAAAATCCGGAGAGCTTAAAATGAGCCAGTAGTGGACACACTAAAAACCCAGTAGTGGACCCCTTTGAATTTTTGCTTTAAAATTAAGGTGACCAAATGTTTCTATGTCTTGGGGACAGACCCGTTTTAGCAGTTTGTCCTCACATACATGAAACCACGTTGGGGCCAATATTTAGGGCTGAAATTTGAGGGAATTTTACTTCGCACTAGTGCTAGACTATTAGTTATTGGAGACAGTCTGGGAATCATTGATAATGCTAGTCAGGATACATCCCATCACAATTTTCTTCTCATGGCTGCAATGTGCTCCATGTTCCCATCAAAGTTAAACTTTTGAGGCTTATCAAATGTCTCCGTGCTATCCTTAGGGTGAGTTTCAGACCATCATTTACTGCCCATAGTGTAGCACTAGTGTGACATAAAATTCGCTCATGCTCAACTCTTTAAATACTGACCGTAGTTATGCTATTTCAATGTCGATGTTTCAATGGGAACCGAACTTAACCAACTACTTGAATATGGAACACACACATAAAAAGAAAAAAGAAATGCTAATAAAAAAATTAAAATGTCCCAAGATTATCTCATGACTCAAGCGAACTTCCATTTTGTTCAGTTTTCTAAATTTGGGAAAGTCTGGGATCCACCTTCTGAGCAGAAGATCAAAATTATGATAGCATGTCTCCTTACCCTTCTAGGAGTGAGTCCCAGACCGGCGCCAGTTGCTAAATGCGTAGCTCTAGAGTGACGTTTAAAAATACTGAATTCAACTCTACAATTGCGAGATTATAGAAATGTGTCCACTACTAGATCTGACCTTAAATTCACATGATCCATTAGTGGACAGAGCCATTAGTGGACCACTGTCCACTATTGGTCATGATGGCATTTTTTGGTACCAGTAGTGGGCACCCATAAAAATACTATGTGTTAATACAAGATTTAAAAAACAACGAAAGAAAAGAATTCTGCATACTTATTTTAGTCATATGAAAGCAAAAGGTAGAAGAAATCAGTTAAAAATAAGCAGAGAGAGAGCACATAAAATTTCATTTCCTTATTCAAAGTGATAAGAAGAAAACGGCAAAATCACAAAAAGTGCAAATGTTTGTAGTTAAACTAACATTATTTTAAAGCTAATGACCGGAATTATTTTTAGTTAAAGGGTTTAACAGTTGAGAACTATAACTTCCTTCCTGAATATTGCTCGATTCTTCAGAATTTTTAGGTAGTTTTATTTCCGAGTTTAAAATTAAAAGTGTCCACTACTGGTGCGTTTACCTTATATAGTTTTTTAAAGTTTGTCATAATTCTAGGGAAAATTTGACTCAACAGTTTTCAACTATAAAATTTTAAAGCGGACATGTATACTCTATAACATATTTTTTAACGAATAATTGTTTTCAAAAAAAAAAAAAAAAAAAATGAATTTTAGTGCTACCCATCTGTAAAAAATATTTGTTTTGCTGAGGAGTTTTATTAGTTGTACAGGAAATAAAAGATGATAATATTCTTCTTCTGAAATAGGGGTACACAGCACAACCTTCAAAGTAATTGGTATTGGGTATGCTAATATTGCCCCATAAATGAAATTAGTGTGTAATATAACTCTACAGCAGATACTTAACATAGTAGATATTTAACATAAATTTTCAATAAGAATATTAATCACTAATTTTCATAAAAATAAATTTCAGCTCCTTTATTAAATTCGAAGATATGATAGTTAGAAGATTCCCCACACATATAAACACATACACACACACTGACCAGTTTCCGAAAATTACTTTTTTGGACTTAGGAGACCTTAAAAATGTAAATCAGATGAAAACTCGCTATTCAATTTTTGAACCATATAAAATACCCCTATTACCTACGTTAGTAGGGCAATGAAAGTAGAAATAGGAGCTCTGTAGTTCTTGCAATGAGTAATTAAATAATAATAATAATAATAATAATAATAATAAACACAAAGGTAAGATATTTTGGAGCGCAACAAGACCACAAGATGTACACCGCTACTCTGAAAATTTAGGATTGCACAAATTTTTTTTATTCAATAAGTTATTGGAATTAAAATGATTAAAAATATACAAAATATTGATTAGAAAATTTCATTTAGGTAAGGTTTTTCACGATACATATAGAGAGAGAGTTGCCATTACAACTATTTTTATTTGCTGAAAAAAACAATATTAAGAAAAATTATAGATTCCTTCAGACAACGATCAAATCGTCATAGACAACAATCAAAACGTGTATAGATCTCCGTACACATAGTTTCTTGCATTGTAAGTTAATTGCACATTGATGTAGCGTAAATGTAACGTAAATATAAACATCTTGTATGTAAATATAAACTTAACCATGTGTTATGAATCGTATTCTGTCTGTTATGTGTCCCATAAATTGTCTGGTGAATACGTTTATAGGTGTGACTGAGTGGATTAATTTATTAATGGGATGATTTATAGAAGAAGGAACTAACTGAATGTGGATTGATGAGTGAATGTATTAGCAATTATTGTTATATTCAAAAATTAAGAAATATTTAAAATAAACACTAAACAGAAAATAAAATCTCACAATAAGTCGTTTTCTTATATCTTTAATTTAATTTAAAAATTATTTGCATTTTTTTTTTCTTTTAAATAATACATAATTATGTTCGAATAACCAACAAATTCTAATGTCCGAGGGTGTAATTAAAAAAAGTCATGCGTCATTTTTCACACAATTTAAACCCTACTAGGACCCAAGAGTTTATGATTTCAAAGCTTGTAGACAAGATGTAGTGATTTTCAAATCGGACCGCGTTTGTCGTACTAACAGTGAGGAGTTTTCCATAGTTTTCTCATAAATATAGATAAAGACCTTTTAAAAGATACACGTGAAAATTATCCTATCCATCCCGAGCATTCTCTGATTCTTCATTTCGCTTTAAGACCCTACACAACCAATAATACCATCACAAATTTTAGAATTGTTTCTGCTTATCAGTTTCTTATAAATAAATAAAGGTGAAAGAAGTAAATAAAAGAAAAGTGGAAACAAACTTACTTTTAAACACATTTGACCTTCAATCATTTGTAAGAGTGGAAAAAATAAAAATACTTAATATTCTCTTCTTTTATTCCATCATCTCACATTTTACTATTTATCTTAAGTTCTAAAATCACTTTTCTAAACATAACGCTTAATGAAAGCTATTCGAGTTTGAAAACTCTCCTGATTTATGTGAGTAAAACAAAGCTTTTAAGAGTAGCCCTATGTTCTCAATCTTAATGACATCGCATGCTCTCCCCCAAATTAGTTTTGCAGTCGAATGTGATGGAACACCACAAAGGGTTGACAGTCTGCCGACTTCCCAAATGTTGACTGATGACCCTTTTACCCTTTTCACACTGAAACTCTTAAAAATCAACCACTGTGTATTTTTTCTTTTCTGTATTTGCTTTCAGATGTTAATTGTTTAACACTGTTAAGTCTTATGAAGGATTGCATGTGTAGAGCATGAAATATTATGCTGTTGAATATTGAAGCGAAATTTCTCAAAAGCTTAACACATGTTGATTGCGAAAAATAATGTTTGAAGTTGTTTTACGTTGTTTGAAAGTCTAACTTTAACCATAAAAATGTAAAACTAGAAAGGTCGATGACAAAATTTCCAAAGAGTTTGAAAGTACTTCAGCTGTCTAAAAAGAAAAAGAATAATAAAAACGATTTAAAAATAACTTTAAAAAAGAACGAAAGATACAATTAGAATTATACTATTGTTATTTATTATTAAATGTGTCAAATAACACAATACTTTAATAATAAAATTCTATAATTCTTAAAACAATGTTTGTAAACTTTTAAAACAATTTAAATTTTAAATGTACTTATGTTTTAAATTTCACGAATAACCAATTATTCATAATGCTTCTGGCGCATATATATATATATATATATTAATTAATATTGATCAGACTATTAGTCACAAAACCGTGAATTAATTTGGAAGTTAAGAAATTATGACTTTTATTATGAACTCTATAACTCATTCGCATGCTCTGTAAAAAAAGAAGAAAAATTCTGTTATATTACTGAAAATTTCTAGAAGAAAAGATGCTCGAAAATATCCGTATGCTATCAAAAGAAATTCATCAACAAATATTTTTTCTTCTTATTATTTATTTATTTATTTTACAGAACAATATAAAAATATTTGTGTACAACAGATTTTTTCCATATCCACACTGTATAAAATCTCATATTAAATAAAATTATCCATTTCGTTCATTCTGGGATCGAACTGGAATCCACTGCATAGCAGGGGACATCTTCTCTCAGCCATGGACGCACATTTTGGGCTGTTATTAGCACTTCCCAATCCTGCTTTGATACATGTTCTTCGTAAGCAAAACAAATAAAATGTGTTACCAATAGATAAAACCTTTATCAATAGCTATAGATTTTATCTGATTACTCAAAAAATATTTCTTTGACAATGTGAGATGTAAATTTTTAGTAAATTTCTGTAGTTTTAGAAAACAAAAATTTTCCGTTTTTTAACAGAATTTCTGACAGTATGACAAAGAATCATAAAAATTTCACCTGTGTGCCAATTTTTGCATTTAATTGATGCTGTACTTATGATATAAAAAAATAAATACGGAGATGCATTCAGAACTAAGAAAAAAATATATACCGCCTTCATCTAAAAGGAATGAATGGTCATTTTCTAAATCCTTTAACTAGAAATATAGATTTCCGAGCTATGCGCATAAGGCATGTCAATAAACTGAATAGACGAAATAGTCGAGAATTTCTAATCTACACATTTCTAGATGATGAAACAATATTCTGAATATTCTGAATCTTTTCTATTACGAGAAACTCTGGCTTGATTTTCTAGAATTGGGTCATAAACCAAGATTATATCTGCTGAAACCTGCCTCTTGTATTCACATTTATTTGGAGATATTTTCAAATAGGTTTGTCCCTGATAGTATAGGCAAACGCTCAAGAATTCTAATAGAGGTCTCTAGAATTCGCTTTCGAAGGGGACTAGAAAAAAATTTATAAGAAATTTATAAGGATGACATGGAACTATTTTTTCTAGAGCCACAATTTAGATTCTAGATGTCAGTTATAGAATTTTTTCTCAGTGTATTGGCGTACCTTATACTCATAGCACTGAAATATATATTTCTAGTTTAGAGATTTAAAAAAGGACCACCTATTCGTTCTAGATGAAAACGGTATATTTTTTTTCTCAGTGAGTTACATAAAATAAATTCATTGTAAAATAATTAAAGTGAATTTTACTTAGAATGCTCATGAAAAATTTACAAATAAATTCATCATTTTGCATTTTTACATTGAACAGTATAAAAAAAAAAAAAAAAAAAAAAAAAAATCACGCATGAAATTATCTTTTATTTTTTAAAACATGCTGTATGTATAAAAATTATATATATTATTAAAGTATTTTTACAGACAAAAAAGACAAAACATATTTATAAATTCATTAATAACCATATTTCTTTGTGTTTTTGACAGTTCTTCTCCTTGGTTATGATTTTTTTTTTTTTTTGTTAAAAACTGATATTTGTTGTCCAAAAGATGATAACAACCGATATAACAACATTTTAATACAGTTAAATTAAACTATATATATATATATATATATATATATATATATATATATATATATATATATATATATATATTAAAGTGTTTCGTACTTAAAAAGTATATTCATATAAATACATATTATGTATTATTAACGTTTTTTAAAATATATATTTTTGTAATCGTCTTAAAAGCCATTTTTTATTTAACATCTATTCAGATGAAATACTCAAACTTTTAATATTGGTATTATTATTATCATTATTATATTTGTTATCTTTTTTTAAATAAAATTTACCATTTGTAAAAGTTCTAGTTCGTCAAACTAGAATATCTCTAATGCTCGTATCATAATCCCCAAAAGAATAGAAGGACTAAAATGATTGTACCGAAATTTCATTTCTTAAAATATACATTTAATTCATTTAGGGTATAGATATAACCTCAATATTCATTTATCCTGAAGACATACATAAATAAATAGATACATAAATCTATTTAACTTGTTTCAGCTAGGTATATAACCGGTAATTATATATATATATATATATGTATAGACATATAGATAGACAGATAGATAGATAGATAGATATATTAGATGTTTCTTCCTACTTAAAAAAAAAAAAAAAAAAATTGAGGGATGAAAGGATTTTGAATAAAAAAAAAAAAAAAAAAAAAAAAAAAAAAAGAACTTCTATAGAAATAAATTTGGTTATTTCAAAAGCTCACTAATATTGCAATACAAGAATGATTTTTTAACCGATTTCAAAAAAGGAGGAAGGCTCTCAATTCAAACCGTATGTTTTTTTTTATGTTTGTTAGCTCGTAACTTCTGAACGGATGCTCCGATTTTGACACTTTTTGTTTTGTTGAAAAAGACTTGGTCTGAAATAGGCCCCATTGTAATATCTTTACAATCTAAAGAAAATACAGGGTGTCCAAAAAAATCAGTCCCAACTCTTTTAACTGCTAAACGGCTGCAGCTATAGTGTTAAAAATGGAATGTAAGTATAGCAAAGTGACCATTCAGTACAAGATTAAACCGCTTGCAGCGCCACCTAGTGGAAAATAGCGGAGTTAGTGTTACTATCTTGAAAACGGTTCTAGAGAAAAAAGTTAATTACAAAGTTGAAACGTATCATCGATTTAGTACAAAAAGATAGTTTAGACATTCATGCTAGCCTTCCTATCTCGGAAACGGTTCAAGACAGGGGGAAAAAGTGAATTATAAAATTGCAGGGCACAATCGATTTAGTACGAAAAGATAGTTTAGAAATTGGTGCTAAAAATACAATGCTAAAAACGTGCATTTGTTTGTTCGCAATTTCTTACACTATGCACACTTGAGCTACATTGCACACGTTGTAGCGTAGCTAGTGAGACATACGCTATATAGTTCAAAATACGGTTACTTGATAATTTTTGTTTTGTTGCAAAGATCTTGGTCTGAAGTAGGTCCCATTGTAATATCTTTACAATCTAAAGAAAATAAAACGCCATCTGGTGAAAAACAGCGGAATCAGCGCTCCTATCTCAAAAACTGTTCAAGATGGGAGAAAAGTTAATTATGAAGTTGTAGAGCATCATAGATTTACTACGAAAAGACAGTTTTTAGACATTATTGCTAAAAATAGAACGCTTAAAACGTGCAGTTGTTTCTTCGCAATTTCCTACACTGTGCACACTTGAACTACGTTCCACACTTTGCAGTGTAGCGGATGACAAGTATACTCTGTGGTTATGTAATGTAGTACTGTTAATGTAAGCGGTCACGTCGATTAGCGCAAAATCGTTTTCAACCAACTTCAGAAAAAGGGGTGTTCTTAATTCGAGCTATGTGTTATTGTTGGTGTTTGTAAGCTTATAACTTCGTAAGAGATGCTCTAATTAACCGACTTCAAAAAGGAGGAGGTCCTCAATTCAAACCGTATGTTTTTTTTTTTTTTTTTTTTTTTGTTTGTTAGCTCATAACGTCTGAACAGATAATCCGATTTTGGTACTTTTGTTTTATTGTAAAGGTCTTGGTCTGAAATAGGTCTCATTGCAATATCTTTACGATCAAAAGAAAATAGAGGGTGCCCAAAAAAGTCAGTCCCGACTCTTTTAACTGCTGAACAGCTACAGCTGTAGTCATAAAAGTGGTATGTAGATAGAAAAGCGGATATGTGCTGCGCGATTCAACCGCCTACTCCGCCGCCTGGTGGGAAACAGTGGAGTGAGAGTTCCTATCTCGGAAACAGTTCAAGACAGGGGCAAAAAGTGAATTATAAAATTGCACAGCATCGTCGATTTAGTACGAAAAGATAGTTTAGACGTTAATGCTAAAAACAGAACGCTTAAAACGTGCATTTGTTTGTTCACAATCTCCTATTTTGTGCACACTTGAACGACATTGTATATGTTGTAGCATAGCGGGTGACATTTATGCTACGTAAAATTCAAAGTATGGTTATTGTAAGCAGTCACATCGATTAACCCATAGACGTTTTAAACCGACTTCATAAAGGAAGAGGTTCTCAACACAAACCACGTTTCTCATTGTTGTTGTTGTAGTTGTTGAAATTTGTTAGCTTATAACTTCGTAAGAGATGGTTTAATTTTAATACTTTTTTTGTTGTCGTAATGATCTTAGCCTGAAATAGGCTTCATTATGATTTCATTAAGCTATAAACAAATTACAGGATACTCACAAAAATCTGTTCTCACTTTAACTGCTAAACGCATGCAGCTACACTGGTAAAAGCAGTATGTAAGAATCGATGTTGAAACTTCTGTCCGTCAGCTGCAATGCATATTTTGCTCTTTGTTTGAACATTACGCTGCGCAATTTTCAGCGCAGCGAGTAACACGTATTCACTGTAAAGTTCAATATATATGCCTAACAGATATATATGCCTTTGGTTACGAATACAGCGTATCCGTTCTTTACATTTCTAAAGACTTTTTAACTTAATGTATGTTCATTCAATAGAGAGTTTTTTGCTCATATCTGATAAAGGCAACAAAAGTGACACAACTTAAAAATGCAACATTTGAGAAAAATCAATTTAAAAATAACTTGACTAGAATAAAACTGGTAAAACTGTCTCTCGAGTGGATAACTTTCCAGATGGAGTTGTAACTTTTTTGTTCACATTGGGTGCATTTCGAGTATTTTTCAGTGACATAAACCATTTTTTGAGTTATGTCACTTTTCTTGGAAGTTGTGATTTGTGAAACTGCCGTCGAACGTCTTTTGATGTTCTGCTATATGAATAAGTTTTCACTGAAAGGAGAAAAATAAAATCTTTTTGTAAAAAAATAGAACCGACTTCAAAAAGCAACTACTATTCAAACAAATAATAATAATAAAAAAATGTATGAAATGAAATTAAATTGCGCCTAAAAGTATAAGATAATTTCCTTCGTCAAACTACCTGTAACACTACAATTAATCATAACTTTTCAATTAATCATAACGAAATTTAAATTCAGAAATTTAATTCATCAACCTGGAATTTTTTTTTTTTTTTTTTTTTTTTTCGCATAGTTGGTAAAAATCAGCCTTCTACTCCATTCTATCAAAAATTAATTTCCAGGTTGATGAATTAAATTTCTGAATTTAAATTTCGTGGCCGTTTGGAGTTATGCCATGTTTAAATTTGTCACTTGATATAGCTGCTTTAATGCAGACTCGGTGACCTTGCCAACGTAAATTATGTGAGAAGTGCCGAGCTGGTTATCAGCCAGGGTAGCTCAGTGGTTAGAGCATCCGCGCGCTAAGCGGAAGGCCCGGGGTTCGATTCCCGGCTCTGGTATTTTTCGCATAGTTGGTAAAAATCAGCCTTCTACTCCATTCTATCAAAAATTAATTTCCAGGTTGATGAATTAAATTTCTGAATTTAAATTTCGTGGCCGTTTGGAGTTATGTCATGTTTAAATTTGTCACTTGATATAGCTGCTTTAATGCAGACTCGGTGACCTTGCCAACGTAAATTATGTGAGAAGTGCCGAGCTGGTTATCAGCCAGGGTAGCTCAGTGGTTAGAGCATCCGCGCGTTAAGCGGAAGGCCCGGGGTTCGATTCCCGGCTCTGGTATTTTTCGCATAGTTGGTAAAAATCAGCCTTCTACTCCATTCTATCAAAAATTAATTTCCAGGTTGATGAATTAAATTTCTGAATTTAAATTTCGTGGCCGTTTGGAGTTATGCCATGTTTAAATTTGTCACTTGATATAGCTGCTTTAATGCAGACTCGGTGACCTTGCCAACGTAAATTATGTGAGAAGTGCCGAGCTGGTTATCAGCCAGGGTAGCTCAGTGGTTAGAGCATCCGCGCGTTAAGCGGAAGGCCCGGGGTTCGATTCCCGGCTCTGGTATTTTTCGCATAGTTGGTAAAAATCAGCTTTCTACTCCATACTATCAAAAATTAATTTCCAGGTTGATGAATTAAATTTCTGAATCTAACATTATATGTTTATCGACATAAAAACGTGGTTCTTATTTATTTTTATCTTTTCTTTTTTTATTAATTTTATTTATTTGTTTGTTTACTTTATAAAGGAAATATAATTAACATTTTCTATATATACATGCTTAAATTGATAAAAGGCATTTATACTAAAATTGACAAGCGATATATTTAAACGAAAAAAAAAAAAAAAACGTATTTTGTATTAATACTATGACGTTAAAAAATATTTCAAGACATGTGAAGCCTAAAAGTAAAAATAAAGTTACAAAATATTTACTTTCAAAACTTCTTAAATAAAAATAATGGACGTTAGCACAATTGTTTCGAGTTTAAAAATTAATGACCTTTTAATAGATTTAGTTAATACGAGTATATAATGAAATCCGCTGTTTTTGTTTCTATTTTTTTCGTGCTATTCTTTTCTTCTAACCATACTTAATTATTTTAATTCAAACAATCATTATTTTTATTTTTATTTTTTATTTATGAAGTTTAATTAAAAAAAGTTTTATAATTATCCCTAACTACAGATCTATGAAGAATATGTTCTGGTTAGCGTATGTAATAAAAAAATTATACATGCATACCAATAAAAAACAAAAACAAAAATTCACGCGGTTAACATAGGTTATTAATACTTTCCAACTGTACTCACATATTGCGTAGTTTAACATTCAAATTATATTCACACAAAAGACAGACGGAACTGAAATACAAACATATAAACTTACTGAATTCATAATCACTCGTAAATATTATTGGAAAGTGTAAAACAAAATGCTGAATACAAATGGAAATACAATTCCAGCAATTTCCAATTGTAACTCTTAATGCAACTGGATATTTATGTGTGGTCCTGTAAATTTTAATGCTAATTAATACTATATTATTTAGAAAACTTTTTAATGTACATGTGAAGGAATGATAAACGTCTATTTTATTATGATTTGGAAAAAATAATAGTATTAAATGGGGATTTATACAAATAACTCCCATAGAATGCAATGCTTTAAAATTCTATCACGTGTCCTTGTATACGAACCAGTGATGGTATGCTAATTTTCAACCCATAGTGAACTTAAGTATCATATATCAGTTTCAAGAAATTCCGTGAATATTTACAGAAGCGTGGACCACAGACAATGGGGCGGACAGAAAGACAAACAGTTAGATGAAATCAAACAATAATAATTTTTAAATATCGTTAGAATGTGTTAAAAACTATTAATTCAAACGAAAATGCAATTCTAGAAATGTCCAATAATAGCTATTATTGTAACTCTTTTTTTGTATTGCCTTGTAATTATCTTCTACATATGAATAATGAATGTCAATTTCATTATGATTTCCGTAAATTAAAGGCATTTAAATATGGTTTATAGAAATACTTCTCGTAGAATGTAATGCTTTTTAATTCTTTCAGGTGTCCCTATATACAAAGAAGCATTTATCGCATTTTCAATAGGGAGCATTCCATAGCAAACTTGAACAAGATATAACAATTTCAAGAAATTCCATAAATATTTACTAGAGTTAGGACAAACACACATTAAAACCGAAGTCATTAACATTTTTCAACTTTGTTGGAAAATAAATCTTCAGTAAAAAAGTATCATTTCTTCCATCACTACTAATATTATGCTTTTCATGGAACTGATAAACACATTTTAAAAATTAGAATATATTTTAAATAGCACCAGTTAATGCTGGGAATCATTCTTCTCTGTGCTTTCAATGAAATATATCTAGTTTTAAAGGCCAAGAGTGTTGCTATACAGTTGAACGCAAAAGCTAAAGCGTCAGTAATTAAAGAAAGAAAATTAACAGTGTATTGTTAGCGTGGACTTTGGAGATTCAAAATAGATATATCGACTCTAATACCAGGTATAGCTACTTTTACATACACTCATGTCCATAAATTAAGGATAATGCTAGCTGAGGCAAATAAAGGTTCAGAAGCAAAACAAATATGACTTATTCATAAAGTTCATTCATTAAACAAAGTATCAAGAACAAAAAAAGGCGGTTTATGTAGGATACCATTTATAAAAACTACGGTTTTTATTATCTGAAGCAATTACAAAAAATATCTCCCTTACAAAATCTTAACATTACATGGTTGGTATGGTGGTTAATACATGTCTGTTAGATGATACAATACAGTCCTTACAATGCTTAGGAATGCTGAGTATTAAATTATTCATCTTATCTTGGGGAAGATTACTCTACTCAGTAAGCAATGCTCTCCGAAGATCCGGTACACATGTAGGAGGTGGTTGACGGACTACAACTCGTCGGAAAAGCATGTCCTACACATGCTCTATCAGATTCTAGTCAGGTGAGAATGCTGGCCATTCCATGCGGGTGATAGCTTCAGATTGTAGGTATCCGTGTACAACGTTTGCATGGTGAGGACGCGCTTTGTCATCCATAAACACAAATTCTCAGCTAATGGCAACCCTAAACAAACGTACATGTTATTCCAGAATAATGTACCGATAAATTTGGCTTATCATTCTTCCGATTTGAACATGCAGATCTGTTCTGGTGCCCAATATGATCCCCCCCCCCCGCCCCCAAACGAGCACTCTTGCCCCATAGTAATGGTGTCGTTCAATGATGTTGTTTTGGTGGTAACGATTCCTGACGTTCTACATATGAAAGTCTGGCGTAAATCACACTGCAAGTTAAACCTGGACTCGTCAGAAAACATCACACAAGCTCACTGTGCCGCTGTCCACATTGCATGTTCTCTACTCCAAGTTAACCGCTGGCACAGTGCATTGCCGTGGGTGGAACACATCTAACAGGCCTGCGAGCATATAGACCAACATCTCCCAAACGTCTATACACGGTTTTTCTTGAAACTGTGGCACTCGTGGCTGCAGACAGGTGACGAGACTGGTCTGATGCTGTGCTTTATCTGCATATTTTGTCAGTTACTGCCAAATACCGGAGGTCATTCGGCATTGTAACTCGGGGCCGACCGTAACGTCAACTGGCATTTCCATCATTTTGGAATCGTTGCCAAAGCCTAGAGATGACACTTTTGGCGATTCTAAGTCCCCCCGATACTTCTATCTGAGTACGCTCACATTCTAGTAAGCCGAAAATTCTACCACGTAAAAAATTATCAGCATGCGTCCTCTATGCCATAATCATTCGGTCGTGGCACTGAGCGGCACACAGAACGCTTGTGAACAATTTTCCGTTTTGCTCCCATTCCTTATCTACCCCCTTCTTACAATTTCGTCATTGTAACATCATATCGGCGTCATCTGATGGCTTCCTATAATTTGCATATAATTCTTAAAGATGTGTGTGGTATTTCTACAGGTGAAATTTTTACATTAAAGTTCGATTTCAGTGTGAATCTCAATTATCCTTAATTTATGGACATGAGTGTATTTCAATCTATTCAAATATGTTCTTTAAATATAACAATTGCAACAATATTTGAGAAGATAGATGTGCTGTAAAGAGAAGGACAAATACTGCTATGAAGTTAAATGGTGGGAGAGAACTTTGCTATTGTGATCTACAAAAATTTTCTTCAAATATTTTAACTAAGAACAGGATTCGACAAGAATTTATTTAACAAAACCGTATGAAGTGTATTTTTTTTTACATAGGAATTTTTGCTAGTGTTCGGACACTTTTGTTACTGACTGTATATATATACTGATAAAAACACATATATAAATGACAGCATTAAAAGATTGGAACGAGATTTGGAACGTGCTACTGTATTAACATAATTAAGAAATTTCTGAGAAAAAAAAATCAAGTGTTTATTTGTTTAGAACCTTAAAAAGAATTAATGTAAAATTAAAAATAATAATTTTAAATAAAATAATTCATAACTGATTTATGAAAAAAAAAAAAAGAAAGAAATTTAAAATAACGAAATTTCCTTAAAACTACTATAAATTTAGCACTCTTTTGTATCGCTTCTTCTGTTATTTTAAAAGTAATTTTTGACATAATTTATATATATATATATATATATATATATATTATCCATAAATAAAGTAAATATTTATTTATTTTTAATGATTGATATATATTTGTTTTTTAATATATATTTATTTTTAACAATTGATTAAAAACAAAAAAAAAGTTGCAATCATGAAAAATTTCCAAAAAGTTTATTTTCTGATTTTAAATCTCAAACAGTTTAAAAATTTCTAAAAATAAATAAACTATTTATTTATTATATCATATTTAGCTATCATTATGATACCTGCGATGAGATATCTTTTATTATCTTGTAAATTAAAACTCATTTTAAAATTTTCTCATCCATAAAAATTCAAACCAACATTTTTATAACTTTTTCTTTTCTAACAAATAAATACTTAAATTAATAATAATAATAATAAAATAATAATAATAAAACATTTATACTAAACATACTAAAACTGCCAATACTGTATATATATAAGCAACTTTACAAATTCTATAATCAACTAATTTTTGACTTAATTTATAGGAAAATGTGATTTTTAATAATCTCGGTAATAAAAGAAATTGCAATTTCAAAAAATTAATAATATATATATATATATATATATATATAATTTTAAATCGCAAAAAAAATTAAAAAATAAATAAATATTAGTTATTTTGTCATATTTAGTGATAATTTAGATATCTGAAACATACCCTCCAACATACTGATACTGATTAACATTCCGTAGTGTTGTTAGCCCCGCCTTTTTTTTTTTTTTTTTTTTTTTTTTTTTTTACACCAGTATATTTTTAGAGTATTTTTCTTCTTATTTAATCGCAATTGCATTTGGAGAATATTACTCTAAAAATTTATTGGTTGGAGAAAAAGGGCGGAAATAACAATACTACGGAATATTAATTAGGATGCTGGAGGGTATGCTGAAATGAGGCTTTTCTTTGCAGTGCGAAATTTTACTGATTTTAAAATTTTTACAGCCTTATATATCCAAACCAAGAAGGTTGATTGAATTTTCACGTCGCACTAATGTTACACTATGGAAATTCAATTCAAGAAGGACAAAACTCTAAGACATATTTTCTCTAACACCTTTATATTATTTTTTCTTTTCTGCCGAATAAGTATTTAAATTAAAGAAAAAATCAATCATACTAAAGCTGTCAATGAAGCATATATATTTTTCTTGTTTTTGTTGCTAGTATTATGCCGTTAAGTACCTTTTGAGACATGAGATGTCTCTAATTATAATACATAGTCATTCACAAAGTCCATAGTCAACTAATTATTGATTTATTTTATTGAAAAATATGGGATTTTTAATAATTTATATATAATAGAAAATGCAATTCTGAAAAACCTAACTTTTTTTTTTTTTCTGATTTTAAAATGAAAGCAGCTTTAAATTTTTTTTTTTTTATATAAATATTCCACTTAGTTATTCTATCATATATAGTAATCATTTATTCTGTCATATTTGGTAATAATATGATTTTTAACAATTTATAATTAAAAAATAATAATAATAATACTTTTAAAAAATCTTTTCTGATTTTAAATTGCAAACAATTTTTGAAAAATTCAAAAATAAATATTCCACTTAATTATTCTGTTATATTTATTAACCATTTAGATATTTGCTATAAGTCTTTTCTTTATAATCACAACTTATTTTTAAAAAATTTTATCCATAAAAATTCAAATAAAGAAGGATAAAGCTTTTAAGAATCCAACATCTCTAACATCTTTCTAACTTCCTCTCTTTTAACAAATAAATTCTTAAATTAAAATAATAATAATAATAATAATAATAATAAAACATTCGTATTAAACATATTAAAGATGCCAATAAGGCATTTTATTATAACACAAAAAAAAAAAAAAAAAAAAAATCTGTGACTGGCATCTAGTGACTTAATTGTGACTCTAGTAAAAGTAGTTCCATATAAAATCTAATTTCCTTTGTTAGTGAATTCTAAAAACCCTTTTTAGAATTCTAGAGTGTGTTCTTATATTTTCGTGGTCAAACACTTATTTAAAAAAATCTCTGCAAATAAATGCGAGAACACAAGAGACAAGTATTGTTAACTATAATGTTGGCTTATGACCCATTTCTAGAAACTAAAAAGAGAATTTCTCGCAATACAGAGGATTCATAATATTCATAGTATTATATCACCATCTAGAAAAATATAGACTAGAAATTCTCGATCATTTCATCTATCCAGGTTATTCGTTTACCTTATATGTATAACTCAGAAATCTAAACTTCTAGTTTCGAGATTCTGAAAATAATTACTTATTCGTTCTGGATGAAGGCAGTATATTTTTTTGTCAGCATATTATTATTAATGTTTGCTTTTGTTATTAGTATTATGTGATTAAAAAATCTTTTGAGACATGAGATGCCTCAAATTATAATAAAGTTACATAGCCATTTACAAAGTTCATAACTAATTATTGATTTAATTTATGGAAAAAATATATGATTTTTAATAATTTAAAATAAGATTTGAAATTCTGAAAATTTTACAAAAAAATATCTTTTTGATTTGAGATTACAAAAAGTTTTAAAAAATTCAAAAATACATATTCCATTTACTTATTCTGTCATACTTAGTAATTACATGATTTTTTTAAAATAAGTTATAATAAAAACATTTCAATACTGAAAATTTAACAAAAAAAAAAAATTCTGATTTTAAATTGCAAACATTTTTAATTTTTTTTTTTTAAATAAATATTCCACTTAGTTATTCTGTCATATTTATTAATCATTGAGATATCTGCGAGGAGACTTTTCTTCGCAATCAGAACTCATTTTAAAGTTTTCTCATCCATAAAAATTCAAATCAAGAAGGACAAAGCTTTTAAGAATCTTCTTCACTAACATCTTTATAATAACTTCCTCTCTTCTGCCAAATAGGTTTTCCATTCTTTTGAAACAGAGAACCACAAAGCCAACTCGCAGCTTGGTGACTGATGACCCTTTCTTTACAACATCCAAATGTCTTTTCCCGCTAAAAAGCATACATTTCGGCCTTCTCATCCTTAATTGGCTTCCCAGAAATATCACCGAAATTTCTATCTAAGTTTAAAGATATCTTTCTCTCTAAATTGATAATCTAATCTGTTTGATTGAATTTTTTGTTACACGTTTTTTAGCAAATTTTTTTAAATGTGTTTTTGTCTGTTTTTTATCTTGTTTTGCTGTTGCCAAAATGGCTCCACTTTGGCAAAGAATACTGCTGGTGACAAATGATCGGCTGATATTAAACATAATTCTTGCTAAATGTTTAAATTGAATCTCAATGAAGCGACGCCATTTTTGAACTGCGCTTTCTTTCAACATTTAAACTTTCAGATATAATTGTTTTAATCTTAACATTACAATAAAACAGCTATTGAGTTAAAGTATGTTATATAAAACTTTTATATGAAGTTACATATAAAATGTATATATTAAATCTATTTTAAGAGAAAATTTTGAAAATTGTACATTATTTATATCGTGTTAAAGCATTTTTTACATAAATTTCTTGAAAATTCTTTTTGTTTTTTAATGAAATTTTAATTTTTCTTATTAGAATTATTGCGTCTGTAATAATATTTTTTCTGGCATTAAATTACATGTTTAAATAAAAAAAAATATCGCAAGTCTAACCCTATATGTTTCAGTGTTCTTTTTTACAAAATTCTACAGAAAAAAGAACAAAATTCCATATATTTAATTCAAAACTATATAAGTTTATTAATACAAGTATTATCAATATGTGGGAAAAGTTTGATCTCTTAACTTATACCAGACTTTTCCTAGTTATTTCTTTACGTTTAAAAATGCTTAAATAGGGAAGAGAGATATAAAGTAGCCTAAGTATGCAGTTTGTATAACCACCCTTTAGATATCTAATATATATCTATGTATTATTTCAGTTATGATACGATATTAACACATTAACGGTGAGCCCTATAGATATTGCCAAAATTTTTCATATTATCTTTCGTGTATTCTTCTTATTGTTATTGTTAATTTGATTTCTTTAGAAATCGACCTATTGAAATCATTTAGTATATCTATCTCTCTCTCTATATATAATAGAAATTTTGTCATCTCGATAATTCCCGAAATAATACTTCAAACTGAACCGAATTTGGACAGCGAACTTATAAATATTTTGGATGAGTTCATTAACCAAGTTGCTCCGCTATTTTGTTTTCAAGTGGCGGCCACTTGAAAATTTCAAATACACATTATAAAAAGCTTATTTAAAACTGGATTTGCTTGAATTTTAATGTATACAACGACCATATAAGTGTCTCATCCAAGTTTATAAATGAGCTTTATCTGCCATTTTTAACAAAGTGGCGTATATCTTAAATTAAGCGAGGGCATTTGAAAATTTATCATCATGATAACATCTGAAATACTGAATCATTTCGAACTAAATTTGAACAGTGAAATTATCATACGAATATCTTAGAAAGGGGTTTTATTCCGACATTTTGTTGTCAAGTTGCGGCTACTTGAAATCAGGTTAAAACTTGAAAATGTGCTATCACGATAACTTTTGAAACACTAAACTGATTCAAACGAAAGTTGGATATTGAACTTTTCATACAAATATCTTGGATGATTTCTCAGTTTAAGTTACTTCGCCATTTTTTGCCACTTGAAAGTTTGTCATTATAATAACTTTTGTAATACTCAATCAATTTGAATCAAATTTGCGCACTGGACCTATCATTCAAATATCTTAGATAATTTCGCTGGATCCTCACTGAGTCCTTTTGTTTCCAAGTGGGAGCAACTTGAAATCACGGTGCCACTTGAAAATTTCTTATCGCGAAATATTGATTTAGTTCTAACCAAAGTCGTACAGTGAATTTATCATGGAAATATCTTGGATGCTTTCGCTGAGCAAGTTGCTGGATGATGAGGTAAATAATTACCGTAAGAGTTAATTTTGGTCGCAGGAACTTCTCCTATGATCCAATCCACTCATTCGACCAGTCCATACAGGGATGGAACACGGTCGCATAATTCATACCGGAATCTGTTTAAGAAATTTCTCTAACTATAATATCATTGATTTAAGAAGTAGACAATTTTCTTACATTGATAGTGGTATGAATTCTGCGCCCGTGTTCCATCCCTGTCCATAGTATATTTTCATATTTTTCGTTCATGTTCTTAGCTAATAACTTGGAAGTTGTACTTTCTAGACGTCTTACAGACAAACTCAAATTAACGGGTAATATAGATATGTCGTGAACCCAAGGAAGGCAAATTCCGTAACGACTATCCTTGTTAATTTTTACTGTTTTTAAGAAATGTTCCTTTGTTTGACGGTCAATCTCACTTTTAGATTTATTTAGTATAGTATCTGCTATTCCGATTAAGCCCAATCTCCATAAATTTGAGACATCCACTTCATTTACAAATAAAGACGTTACTATCATAGCTAAATTATCTGTTGAGACTTTGGTGTGCGGCTACTTGCCCATCAATGTCCAGCCAAGATATGTTTCTATAGCAAGAAAACCAGATGTGAACACTTTTCGCTTGCCAGTTAACATATTTCCCGTAATGTCAGCACCAATCAATATTTCTATAACTTCACAGCATTGGTTTACATCAGATAACTCGATCCGCATTTCTTCAATTCGTTAATCCACGGACGCTTAGTAACAGGTTGAATGTTTTCACATATAGTAATTTGATCCATCACTTAAAAATTACAGGTGAATTTCTCACTCATATCCTTAACCCTTATTCTATAACATCTATATTGGTATTCTTTTGTTGTAACTCCGTTAAACAATGAACGCATCATTTTTTCTTGACGAATGGGAGTATTCTTGTCTTCTGCTATACTTTTCAAAATATAAGATTTCTGGGATGCAGAATCAAACAATAAACAAACTGTCTTCTATTTGTTTTCGGAGATAAGTTTCACTTTTAACGTTTTAAGGAATACCTTAGCACTTTACTTATTAAAATTTGTCATATTTACTTCACTACTGAATGAATTTTCTTCAACAATCACGCAAATCGCACATCAAAGGCACATGCTTCTTGGAACAGATAATGCATACAATAACTGCTCGACATTTCTTAACTGTATGATTAGGTAACAAACAAGCAAAAGTTCTTATCTTTTACAATCTTCTGTATTTCAGTTAAATTTAATTTTCAAGTTGAAAAACATTCAGAGCTCAAATGTTTGCCTTGTCGAAAAATACAAGTTCTTTTGAGATCTAAAGCAGAAAACGTTGCCAATAAACCTGCAGCTGTTGATATTTTATTTCGCATACCAGAGCCTCCTTAACTAGATACCTTCCACGCGCGGCGAATCCCTATGTTAAATTAGGCAACATTTAAAAAACAAAACTAACGCTAGGTGACACCACCTACGCAGAGCAACAAATTTCTTCTGTTTCATAGATAAGTTCTATTTTTCATCTAAAAATCTAGCTATTAATTTCAATTTAAAGTCCAAAACTGTATTTTTTTTTCTTTTAATTTGAAAAAATAATGTGAAAGTGCTTTATCGTAAATATTTTCAATAAAGTATTCAAATATTTATATTTAAAAAAGTATAGGGTTTAATTTTCTTCGAAAGTGGACAAGACCTATTTTAGCTTTTCAACTAATTGAATTACAACGTATCAAATTAATAACATTTTTTTAAAAAATATTATTAATTAAAAAACGAAATTTAAAATTAAATAAGCAAAAACATGGCATGTCTATCACGCTATTATATTATTTTTTATATATTTATTCAATAAAATTTCAATTTCTTTTTAAATTTAGATATCAGATGAAAGTTTCGTTTATATAAATTAAAATCTCTGAATTTTAAATGAGTTTCAGTTTACAATGAATAATTTATAATGATTAAAAAAAAAAAAAAAATATCATGCCTTTTTTTTTTTTTTTTTTTTTTTTTTTTGTCATGTACTTTACGTTACATTTTTACCTTATTAGGTGTGAATTATTTTTCTTAAATTGAAAATGTTATATTATTTATAAGAAAAATAGACCATCACATTAACGAGATAAGTTAACATTCAGTAATAAAAATTGGACGAGAAAACAATCTGTTGTCTAGTCCGTCACAAAAAATAAATAAATAATCATAAGATTTAAAATTTTAAAATTAAGGATTTCTTGAGTATAAGTTTTCTCTCTCACCAAGTTTTTTTTTTTTTATTATTATTCAAGATTTTATTAACTCCACCAGTTCCGAGAGGGTATGCTTTCGAAACTGATAGACATTTTCGAAATAAAGTTGTGTTATATTTACATGTTTTGAGGTCTCCTGAAACGATAAATAATGTTTTTAGCGGTTGGTCTGTGTGCGTCGGTTTGTCTATCTCGGATATATTTGGAAAATGCTGAAAGTGTATTTCATTTTGTGTTAGGTGTTTTTCATATAAGACTAAATTTAAATGCACAATCTGATGTGCAAATAGTTTATGGAAAACATACAGGGCTATCCAAAATTAAGCTAAACGTTCTTTTCTGTAGAATGTAATTGGCGGAAGTGCTTTGTCGACGAATACTGTTGAAGAAGGAAAATTAATTTTTCAAACCTATAATGTAAGTTACAGTATTTTTTTGAAGTTCTATTTTCAACTCAGGTTTTTTAAGAAAGTCATGTTTTGAGGTTCCCTGAATACAAAAAACATTTTTTTTTTAGTTTTTAGCGATTTATTTACATGCATATTTATTATCAGAATAACTTAAAAACAAACAAATGCAGGAAATTCACAATTGTATTTTAAACTCGTATTAGGTTTCAATTTGAAAAATTTGATAAAGATTGGCAAATTTAAGGACAAATTAATAACATCCTTGAAATATTTTTACTTCCATTACCCTACTACCGTATAGGTAATGGAAGTATTGTGTTCTGTTCGAAAATTCGATATCGAGTTTCCCCCTGATTTATATTTTTCAGGTCTCATGAGTCTAGTCATGAGTTCAGTCATTAACTGAAATAATAAATTTTTATACGCATTTACACAAGCCTTTAAAAAACAGTGGTATTAAAAAATTATAAATCAATCTTGTTCCTATATTGGAGTAATTTATAGTTTTATTCATAAATTACTATTGTAATTTATGAATAAAACTATAAAATACTCCAATATAGAGTTACTTCAAAGTAACTAGGAACAAGTTATTTTTCTGTATTCCTACATCAATAAATAAAAATTTCATTTCATTTTGTAATAAGCACAACTATTTTATTTGTTAAATCTAACTTACTAACAGAGCTGTCAACCCTTCGAATTTTTATATCATAATTTCTTTTAAATTTATCTTCGTCTTAATCACAGAATTTACGATAATAAAAAAAAATAATGTTTTTGTGAAAAATATTATTGATATTCAAAAATCCGGAGGGTTGGTAATTTTGCACTAATTATTTATGCAGTTTACATACCTTGTCTTGAAATATTTGCAAGGCATTTTTTATGCTGAATTGCATTGCTTGGTATTTCATGAAAACATATATTTTCACGGCGACTGTCCGATTTACAAAATGGAAAGACGCAATACACCATATTATATAAAAAATAAATAAATAAATAAATAAATAAATAAACTCTCACATTTGTTAAATTAATAAAACATAAACCATAAAGAACTCAATTGAAACTCAATTGAATAGCGGGAAATAAACAGAACTTTATGTTCGGTATCAAGCGCCATCTACTGGCTATGTTCTTCTTGTACTGTTGCCAAGTTTTCGAGCGACTCGCCAGGCATCTACTTAAGGAGGCTCTGTCGCATACATTATGCATTTGCACTATTTTCCTTTCTAGATTATTTCTTATCTGCACACTTTGTCAAACCGAAGCCAGCTACAGCTACAGATATTCTCTCTTCACCTTCTACTTCTGTTTTAAAAAAATGCATAAGATTATTCAACCTTACTTTAGCATCAGTATTAGAAGACGAGAGAGATTCGAGCGATTCCAGGCCTTCAGAATTTATTTTGGAAAACAAAACGCAATCACAGGGTATAAAATGGAGGCATATTTATCAGTGGTAACACCTAATGTTTCTAACGCATGTAAATATGGTTCAAGTTTATCATATAAAGAAGTTAATGTAAATTTACCTTTTGTTTGAACAGATATTATCAACTTCAGTAACTCGCGAACATACATTTCCACTAGAATATTTTCCCTGCCAAACGGGATTTTAAACTTTCTACTGCCTTTGAATAATTGGCGCCAGTTGGCGGAAAGCTTTAAACAACTTCCCTTGCTCGTGAACTAGAGATTGTTTTACTTGTACCAGATATTGGAATTTGTCCTCCGGTGCAATATCATCATCTTTATCGATTTGTTCAAACTGGCTTCAAAAAGGCAACAAATCCTTAATTTCTCAGCTAATTTTCCCGAATTCCAATTTAGGTAACGTAAATTTTTGTCTCATAGCATGATTTTTCATAATTGCTTCAAATAGCATCAGTTTGAATTTGCCCAGATAATTCTATTCTTGCCAATTATAAATAATGATTCAAGCGTAATTTCTCTTTTTCCAGCCTTAACGCCTCAGCTTCTTTTTCTAGCCTTAACTTATCAAGTCTATTTTAAGAGAAAATTTTGAAAATTGTACATTATTGTCAAGCCTTAACTTTTCTTTTTTTTTTTTTTTTTTTTTCTTCCTTTAATTTTCTTTCAGCTATGGCATTTTCTAAGATATTTTGAGCGAATTCTGGATCCTTTTCATACTCTTTACTATTTTAAATCAGCTCTTTTAAGCTTGCTATATGCGAACGTCGTAGGCAAAGTATCTCCTATCTCTTCGGTTACCCACTTAAAATATATTTTTTTTAAATCCTTTCATGGCTTTAAACATCTTTGTGAGGAATTAGTGTCAGCCATATTCTCCATTCCTCAATCTTAAAGTAATCTAACTTAATTACTTACTTAAGTATTAAATAAGAAGAGCACGAGACAAAGTTAAATACAAAATAACAAGGTTTATTAATGATCAATTTCAAGGCGGGTGTTGGACTAACTCAGTTTTAACTCTCAAATGACCTTAGGGGATAACTTCTTCAAAGCATAAAATGAAGGTAAATTATAGCTCACCATTACTGATCTTGTTGATGGATGCACTCTTTAACTCCGCTACCGTGACTCCACTGTGGATCAGAGGATTCCCTGCTGAACCAACTTTACTTTTACGAAAGCTATTAGATACGCGTACCAACACTCATCACTACTTAATCTTCACACAACTAAATCTCCACTACTTCTCACCTCAATACTCACCAAAATAAGAATCTCCCAATCTACAACACAATCTCCTACAATATACACCACTATCCACACAAATCTACTAAAACCATCTCCATCTTATACTTCTTCCTACTAACCTCCTTTCCCTTCATTTCAATCAATACTTTTAAAATCACTCCACATTCATCTAACTTTCCTTGCCTAATTCCTTCGTTGCAGCACCCTTCCGACACAAAACTAACCCGACCTCAACTTTCGCCGAGTCACTGGCATCGAAGTGATTTAACCGTCCCAACTTTGTGCTTTGCTGGATCCAGCTTAATTTCAAACAACTGTGGAGACGTTCTGTAGTCTCAACCTCACAGCTTTTTTAATCTTAATACAATCAAAATGTCTTTAATTCACTTAAAATGTCCCGTCTCTTGTCACTAATGATTTTCTGTAAAGTCACGGAATAGACACCATTCTCGACTTTTCTCTTATTGATATAAACTTGTAACTATATAAAAACGGACGCCAGTTGTTATTGTCTACACTTTAAAAATTAATAAAGTAGCATCAATTGGTGCTCGCATAACAATTCCCTATATATTTAACTCAAGAAATTATTCCTACGGTTGATAATACTTAAATTAAAATTCAAAACTCAAGCTATATAACAAAATGCACCAACATAGTTGCTTTCTTTATTATGTTCTATTTCTTAAACATTCTTTTTACAGATGAACACGCATCACATAAACTTTTAATTTTTACACTTTTTTGCAGATAACACGCGATAATGTTTTACATAAAAATCAAAACGTTAAATTCATTTAACTTTTTTTTTTTTTTTTTGAATTATTGTTCAACAGGTGAATTTATACAAAATAGAGGATAAATAATAAATAAATGTATATTCTTTAACCACATTTTTTGCGACCATGGAAGCCTCTGCGCAAGTGCGGATTGAAGGAGTCCAGTGTTAAAATAGGGTTGACTGAGAGAAACAAGCGATAAGGGAACACCGAATAACTGGATGATTGCCAAATAACTATCTATCGGCCAATTTTGCATCCCTCTAAACTTTTGGACTCGGCCTCACTGCTAGTCGTAGGAAACGTGGTCGCACTATACTCTGAAATTTAAAATAACTCAGTTATAACAACAATTACACAATATACCACGTACTTAACAGTATTCAAGTGATGCGTAATGCATCATAAATAGGATTCGAACCCAGAACGAAGATTTAATGTTAAAAAAAAAAAAAAATACAATCTAGGCTATCATTTAGCGGTTCAAAAATTTAAGGTAGTAGAGAAACATTTATACAGATGCACAATTTTTTATCTGTGTTTTTACTGTATATAACAATACTTTTATGGAAAAAGAACGCAGGTACCATAACATATATATACATGGATAGAGACCGAGAGACTTTTGATTCTCCAATCATAGTACATTAAGAAAAAAGAATTCCAAAACGAGTGCCATAAATAAAGAGAATGAATCTTCAACATAAATATTTAACACCGATACCACTAAAGAACTGCCAAATACACTCAAAATTTGGTGCCTAGAAAAGAAAATAAGTCATGCATGATGTAAGTTGTGTGAAATCATAAAATATGAAAGTAAAATATTTCTCTAGATTATAATGAGGTCTGTATTATTTTATATGTATATCAATGCTTGATTCAATATTAAGAAGAATGGAAGAGGCTTTTTATCTATTTTTTAAGGTGTTTCAACACAAAATTTGAACCAACATTGTTCCGTACTTTTTACGATGAATACAATAATTTTTAAATATTAGGGGGAAAAAACGTGATAGTAAAATAATGTAACTGATTAATTTATTTTTTAGAATATATTTTAAACAGATCATGTTAAAAAAATAAAATAAAAGTATAGTAAAACTTTACAATTAACACGTTGAGCGCCATGTCAGCCATTCTAGATTCTAGACATTTTGTCATATATCTCTAACTACTGAAGGAACCATCTTGAAACTTTAGGAGTGTGTAGAACATGTTATTCTTCAAGCATTTCAGTGAAAGTGTTACCTGGAAAGTAAAAGCAGTACCAATAAAAAATTAAAACGTTGAGCGCCCTGTCAGCCATCGGTGGCTGACAGTGTCAAATATGATATAAAGCCGCGTCAACCATCGGTGGTGGATATAAAATAGGATTTAAAACTAAAAATATTTCATTTAAAGATTGAAAATTTATTAAAAATTTGCTTAATTTTTATTTATTACAGGAGGAATCATTATGGAATTTTAATGGATTTTAAGAATTTGCGTAGCGCTCAACGTGTTAAATAAAATTATATCAGATTAGAAAAATTAAAAAAAGAAACGCATAACATTATTCTGTTTTGCTATATCTGTAACTTTTAAATTTTTAATTATGGTTATATATATACGTGTGTGTGTGTGTGTGTGTGTGTGTATGGTTATATACGTATTGTTTGGGACATATATAGCCGTTTTAATAATTCTATTTATAATAATGCTCAGTATTTACATCCTATAAAAGACATACTGTCATATCGGTCCAGAGCCTACATATTGTAGTCTTTAAAAGAAAATAAGCAAAAATAAAATACAGCAAGATTTACATATGCTTGGTTCCCTTTTGTCTGTATAGTTCTAAACATACCTCGTTATATTTTATATGTTACATGTGTTACATATATTACATTTATTACACAGAATATAGTGCAACTATTATAACATAACAGACTATATTTGTATTATTTATCCTTTTGCTGCGCTTATCATTGACACAATACACTGTAAAAAAAAATCCCGTAAGATTACGGGAAAGCCCGGCAGCAGAGATTCCAGACAAAGCCCGTAAAAACAAACGCTTAGACCGTAAATTAAGTATATAATAACCTTAAATTACGTTACATGCCTGTAAAAAAACATTTTGTCCGTAAAACCAATGTTTTTCTTTTACGGGCTTTGTCTGGAATCTCTGCTGCCGGGCTTTCCCCGTAATCTTACGGGATTTTTCTTTTTACAGTGTAAAATCATGATATTAGATATTTGTAGTTTTTTGTTCAAATACCGTAAGTGAAAGCCAAAAAATTATTTAACTCAATATTTATACAATATATTTTTTTTAAATATGTTATTATTTAGAGATTAATTTTTTATTCTATATACAAAATAGAGTGAAATATTAGAAAAAGTGACTAATATTGCTAAAATGTATTTAAACATTCATATATTTTTCTGTGACGTATATAGACTGTTTTATAACTTGCTGTATATTTTTTCTCGTTTATACTTAACGCTTTCGACTACCGAATCAATCATATTGTATTAAATGTTAAGCCGTTTTCATTTGGTATCAAAGTTTATTAATTAAATCAGAGCAAGTTATTAATTTAAATTGATATTTATAATTTTTTATTGAAATTTACATTTGGAAATATATCGGGACTCAATTTCATAAAATCCTTGTGCTTCAGGCGGATAGCCAAAGCAACATGCTGTCAGGACCAGGCAGGAATGTAATCCTTTGTATGCCTACAATTTGCATAGGTCAATTAAAACTGTTCGAATTGAAGTGGAGGAATTTTTTTTTTTTAATTTCATTTAGGCAGCGAGGAGATTTTCATTATATGTGTGTTACCATAGATGTCCAACAACGAAATTATTTAATCCGGAACATTGTTAATCAATTATCATGAGTTTTGCTTCCGTAATCAAACTGCTAAAATAAAACATACTCGTCATTTTGTATATGCATTGTATATACATCAAATTAATTTTGAAATACCTAATAATGAGAGAAATATTTTTAAAAATTTAGTAAAATTAAAAACGTATAGAATAAATGTATTGAAATAATTAAAATTTATTTACATAGAAATAAATATCCGTCTCTTGCTTTGACTTTCCCTGTATATGTATGTTAGACAGATAAAATTTTTAATCGAAAGGAATTTAAATTCATATTTACCTATAGAAAACCTCTCCAAAATTATTCTCATGGAAATTTCCAAAAGGAAAAATACAAACAAAAGAAAAAAAGAAAGAAAAATTAAATGCCTCAGATCCATCTAAATTGTTTGTACAAATGCGTAATACACTAAATGCATTCCCCTCTCCCCCTTAAGTTTCATATAATTATTAAAAAAAAAAAAATAGGGTAAGTATTTAGTTAACAGTCTATATAATTTAATATATTGAAATTGGTCTTAAAATCTATGTAACTAATTAAACAAAAATAAATAAATAAACATAAAACTAAACACAATGATAAAGTTAAAGAGAATTAAAGGGATAGGCTTCTGGAAAAATTCTCAATTACACTCTAAGAAATTTTAGTAAAATTCGGAGAGTTGACTATATTAAATTATACAACAGCGTCCTCTCTTCTAGAAAAATGTCCAGCACCCACATTTCTAACATATTTTCTCTAATGTTCGTACTGTTAAGCGTTTTTCAAGAAAAATGTGGCGCGACAGCTTAACTGTCATATCTTTAATTTTACGATAAATTACTGAACAACTTTTTGCCGGTTACTGGCCGAAATAAAGTGGGCTTTTCAGTACGACAGTTTGTACTGTTTCTTTCAGACAGTGATTTTACCTTCGTTACCAGTTTTTACCATGTTTTTACCATGTTTTTATTAACTTCTATTCTTGTTTGTTTGTTTGATTGTCCGGTATAAATATTGCAAGCGAATTTTAACTAACTTCCCTACTAGCTAGACATTTGAAACTTTCACAGTAGCTCAGAACCCGGTGACAACACAATACTTCGAAGTCCGATTTTCGAATTTTTGGTTAGTTTTCTTATAATTAATTAAAATATGAAAATAATAACATCCTAATAGCATTAATATAGCCATTAAAATATTAGCTATAATTCCTTGTAGTATCTTGCATTTGAAATAATAATGATAAATAGAAACATGATCATAAATACTAATACATTTTTTAAATAAGATACTGTGACTAAACAATTAAATCACAAAATCACCCTTGTCACCCACACTACTTTTAAAAGTACCAAATTGCAGAGGAAGAAAATGATATTAAGGAAATAATTTATTTTACTCTATTTCAAGTTCATTCAGTGTGGTAATAGCTAATTATTTTTAGATACTTTACTTAAAATTGCACTTAAAAATTCCAGATCTAAATGTTTTAATTACATATTCTGTTTGGAGTACATAATTAATCACCTAATTAAAATATTGAAATTTCTTGACATCTGAATAATAAAATGTGCAGAATTTTATATCTATTACCTAAAAAACAAAAATAAGCTTAGATTTTTTTTATACCATGTAATACCTTGCATTTGAAATAGTAATGAAAAATAAAAGCATGTGAATGAATACTAAAGCAATTTTTAAGTAAAATACTCTGAATAACAAATCAAATCGCAAAATCACCCTTGTCATCCATACTACTTTTAAAAGTACCAAATCACAGAAGAAGAAAATTATGTTAAGGAAATAGTCTGTTTGAGCAATTCAGTGTAGCAATTGTTAACTTTTTTCAGATATTTTACTGAAAATTGCGCTTAAAAAGATCTAAATGTTCCAATTACATATTCTTTCTGAAGTACATAATTAATCACCTCAATAAAATATTAAAATTGCTTGTCTTAATTAAGTTCTTGACATTTGAATGATAAAATATACAGCATTTTTATATGATATATTAATAATCATTAACATTTAAATACACGAATGACTGATCTTACTTACAAAATAAGCACCGCAACTATTTTTACTTTCTTCCAGAATTAAACATAAGGATGTATTAGATTTGTAGAAATTTTTCACTTCAGGTTTTCGATAGATTTACATGTTTTGAATGGTCCAGAATACAGTATAACTAAATTCATAGAATGTCTGTGTGGCTATGTGTGTGAGTGAGAGAGAAATTTTCTGACAGATCTAGCTCAAGAGCTAATATGCAAATTTTCATAAAAAAATATATTTAGTTGCATTTTACATTACTTTTAGTGCAAATCTTTTAACATGTGTCATTGTCATCCTTTTTACTTTCCGAGCACTATAGTGAGGAAAGTATTGTAATCATGTCAAAAATCCGAATTTGAGATTTTAATGTTTCTATACGTTTCGAGGTCCCCTTAGTTCGTTTCCACTATTTTTGCGATGATATATGTATGTGTGTATGTATGTGTGCCTATATATGTGTATATGTGTGTGTATGTATGTGTGCCTGTATATGTGTATATGTGTGTGTATGTATGTGTGCATGTATGTGTGTATGTGTGTGTATGTATGTGTGCCTATGTGTGTGTATGTGTGTGTATGTATGTGTGTATGTCTGTGAGTGAACACGCTAGCGTCTAAACGCTTTGTTCGAATAAGCTGAAAGTTGGTACGTATATTATAAGTCACCATAGTACGAGCCCTATAGATTTTGGTGAATCTAGCACTTACAGTTTTTTTACAGGGACACCAGGAAAAATTCTTTATCATTATGGCCTATGGGGACAATTTTTTAAAAGTGCGATAATGTCTAAACGCTTTATTACTCTGAGCAAAAATTTGTACACAAGTTATAGGTCACAGTTGCACGAACTGTATAGATTTTGGTGAATTCAGCACTTACAGTTGTTTTACAGGGACATAAAGAAAAATTCTTTATCATTATGGCCTATGGGGCCAAATTCTTAAAAGTGTGATAGCGTCTAAACGCCTTATTAATATGAGCAAAAAATTTTTACACATGTTACAGGGCACAGTTACACCAACTGTATAGATTTTTGTGAATTTAACACTTACAGTTTTTTTACAGGGACACAAAGAAAAATTCTTCATCATTATAGACTACGGGACCAAATTTTTAAAAGTGCGACAGCATCTAAACGCCTTATTCAATTGAGCTGAAAATTTATATGAATATTATAAATCACTGTTGCACTAACTATAAGCATTTTCGTGAATCTAGCATTTATAGGTTTTTTACAGGGACACAGCGAAAAATTCTTTATCATTGTGATCTATGGGCTCAAAGTTCAGTAGCGTTATAGCATTGAGATAATTCTGTGATGTACAAGCTAGACGAAGGAACACACATCGAGATTTAAGTAAACGAAGATCTAACTTCTTAGTTCCTAACCGCCTTGAAAAAAAGAAGAAAAAAAACTACTACTACTACTACTACTACTAATAATAATAATAATAATAATAAAACTGTTTTTACATTTGCGTTTATATGTTCATATTAAAAATAATTAATATGCGTATTTTTTAAATCCTTAACCCCTGCCTTTCTGCTCCTGTCAAAATCGCAGTGGGAGATTCAGCTCGCTATTTCTCCTGCCCGTGATATTTCCAGGCTGGACTGTTCAAAAACATACAATATATATATATATATATATATATATATATATATTAAATACTATCAATATATCACACAAGGAATCCATATACCCTACGCACGTATGTATATTTGCTTTAAAATATTTCTCTCATTATATTTTTGCGACATTTCTACATTTCTTTCTCAGTAACAAAATTTTAAATGTTAGCATTTTGTAAAAATTCAATATTTATTTTAAAATATATATATATCATTTTGTTAGCTGACCTGAATTTTTGGGTGTTTCTAAAATAATTGCAGATTTAAAAAAAAAATAAAATTCTGTTTTTGACAGAATTTAATTTAGTACGACAGGACTAGTTTTTATGTTGCAATCTTGTAACTAAAAAAAAAAAAAAAAAAAAAAGAGAGAGAGAGAGAGAGAGAGAGATTTTTTGGTTATTAGCCACCCTGGCTAATAATAAGCTCGACATTTCTCACTTAATAACCGTTGGAAAGGTCACTGTATCTGCAAACGCAGATATAACTGTTATTATGTGATAAATGTTCAGCTGGTTATCAGCCAGGCGGCTCAGTGGCTCTGAAATTTTTCACATAGATGGTACAAATAATAATAATAATAATAACAACAACATTAATAATAATCTTAATAATAATCCAAACTATTTAAAATGAATTTTCACGGTTGATGAGTTTATCAATAAAATTTTTAAATAGTTTAAGAAATTAAATGGTAAAATTGGATATTGGCAAGGATCTGGGCATTTTGAAAGTGTGACAACAAAAAATCGCTGTCTAAAAAAAAAATATTCTTGTCGCATAAAAAAAAAAAAAAAAAAAAAAAAAAAAAAGTAATTATTTTCCTTACAACTTAATATTTAATCAGGCAATTAAATTTTGTGCCACTAGATTACATTTCTACTTTTTTAACTACGTCTTTGAATTAGGATAATAACTTCGATCCTATATATGTACAAGAAATTTCTTGTAGAAGTAATGAGTCGATTGTTACAAGAAGAAAAATGACCAGGCCAGCGTTCAAACGAGGGGTGGGGGGGGGGGGTGGGGGGCTCTTAACTTTCATGCATCTTAACGTGAGAACGTTAATCTGAGCTAACCTTTCCAGATTGGCCAACCACCCGAGCTAACCTGATCGAACTTTCATGTCAGAGAATAGTGCTAGTCAAGCATCAAAAGGGTTAAACCAGTTAATAGAGCGTTGCCACGTTATGTCAAAAGACATAGGTTCAAACCCTACGGTGGTCCGTCATAGCTTTCAAAAATCTTAATTCGCCTTTTCCATCAAAAATCAGTTCTATACATTTTTTTTTTTTTGGTAAATATGTTAAGGAATAATGATAATAATAATAATAATAGCCTTTTGCTTACGTAAAGGGTAAATTACTGCCGTATATAAAATATTATGCAGATTACTGACTTTTTAAATCAAGGCGTATCCACAAATAAGTTTCTCGAATTTATGACGACTAAAAATGGCCGAAGATTAATTTAACATTTCACACTTTCCACAACGGCAACCAACGAAGGGTTGCCTCTGAGGGGAATGGGGAGCGAGAGCGACTGACTTCAGCCTTCTCACTTGTAACTAATTTTCCCCTCCCCTTAGTATCTATATAACAACACTTTTCACAAATTACACGGGCGAATCATCATACCCGACTCTACGATTTAGGAAATCATCGTTTTTCATCACTCCTTTTTTTTTTTATTTATTACTCCTAATTCCCCCTTTTTCGATTTTTTTTTCATTCGCACAAGCTAGAACATTTTTTTTTTTTTTTTCTTTATCAATAAAAAATTATGCTCACGTCTTTCAGAACTAATGGAGCTTGTTCGATATTTGGATCTAGAAAAAATGATATAACAAAATTAGAAAATGGATAATTTTTTTTTCGTCATAAAGTGGGTTTGTGTAAGAAAAGGATGGATTAAAAAATATGCCTATTTTGAAAGAAACGCATTAGCGAGTGAAGAAACGCTTTAGTGAAAAGAGAAAAAAATTAAATGGGCATTTCCACTTTTCCAGATTGGATTTGAAGGAAAATTATTTTTCAGAACATTTTTTTTTTTTTTTTTTTTCCTTTTTTTATCGCAATTATGCTTTTTTACGAATAGCAGATCAAGAAAAGAATATGTGTTACACAAATTTACAAGAAAAATTGTATTTCAATTTTACGCATTTTTTCGAAATACGAGAAAAATGTAAGTATGATGTTCAAAAACTAAATTTTTCAGCTTATGGAGAATTCATTTCATCAATTTCGATTCTGTATTTTTTAAACGAAATTGAAACAATTAATGATAAAGTTTTTATTAATTTAATTTTCTTTGAAAAAATGAAATGCATAAATAAACATTCATATAAGGCTAAATGGAAATGTATTTCCTATAATTAACTTTTTATTTAAAGTTCGTATTTTTTGAAAAAAGGATTAGAAATTATGGTTTATCAGTTTTTGTTTCATTAATGACTGATACTGTTTTTTTTTTAAATTAAATTTAATCAATTAATTATAAAGTTTATATTCATATCACAAAAAACGAAATTTAAAATAAACACTCATGTGATGCTAAATTGGAATGTATTTCTTATAATTAATTTTTTTATTTAAAATTTACATTTTCTGAAAAAAAAAGCGATTTTAAGTTATGGATTGCGAATTTAATTATTTTGACGATGTATCATTTAGCGAGAACAGCTAAATATAGTAGAATGAATTTCTATAATTTTAGCAATTTACATATATATATATGAATTACAATCACTTTTAAGTGTGTGTTGTTGGTTTATCATGTATCTGTTAATTGCTAAATTTTATAAAGGTAATAAATTCCTTAATATATATATATATATATATATATATATATATATATAATTTAAATAAACTATAACATCAGTTCTGCAAAATTGCAAAACTTTATCACTAATAAAAATTTAAAAGAAATAATTGTGTGATATAACGTAATTTTGTCATAGAGCGTTTTGAATATTTGAAGTAGATATGAATAATTGAAAAAAAAAAAAAAAAAAAAAGTATAATTCTATAAGATCCGGATTTTATTTTTTTTTTCAAAACATCGAACTGACTTGTCCAAAATTGAAAGATTAAAAAAAAAATATATATATATATATATATATAGTATATAGAAAAAATAGAAAAAAGAGAAAAAGAAAATCCTTTAAATAAAAGTGTATGTGGTTTAACATAAACCAAATGTTCATAAATTAAGCTGAATAAAACACATAGATCTTGTATGTGGGAACAGCATAATTTAACAGAAAATAATGTCTCCATATATCTTTTCAAATAATTAAGTTTTTTACCAATTTCTTGTGAATTATACCGATATTCTTTTTGTTGCTGTTATTGTTATTTTTTTGCTACGAAAACAATAAATATAGTTTAACTATTACAAATATTACTAGAAAAGTAAAGTAATACATAAAATGAATATTTCATTTTACTACATATTTTGTAAATACAGTATATTTTGTCAAATGTTTCAAAAATTTTATTAATTAAAGAAATTTCATTACTTATAAGTGGCACTGTCTCCATTACGAGCTATTCTAAAATAAAAAGAGTAGCTGTTTATAGAAAATGCTCACAAAACTGAAGAAATAAAAAACTGATTGAAGACGAGTACATAATTTTTTCCGATAGGCAATTCGGAGTACCTGTTAAAAATGACTGCGATGTTATAAAGGCAAAATCGTGAATTCCATGAACAATTTTGAGACTATAACATCGTATATTTTTTAATTTATATTAATAACAAGTGCTTTTGATAAATAAATTTTAATTAAAATCTAAAAGAATAACAAATTAAAAAATCCTTTTGAATTACAAGGAAAAAATTCAAAACTGAATTAAGTATGCCTTTTGAAAGCATTTTTCTGATTACCAAAAATTACAAAAAAGACTACAAACAGATTTTTTATTAGATTGTACTAAGTAAAAATGTGTTAAAAAGTAAAATAAAATAAGTTGTTACCAATAGTTATTAGAGGTATAGTAGATGTTGAAAATCGTTCTAGTAAAGTATTGTCTAAACATTATGATGTTTGCATACATATGCTTTGAAATGTATCAATATCAAATATATTAAACTTTTCTGAAAACAATAATTAAAAAAATAATTAAAAAAAAAAAATTAAAATGTTCCATTTGACTAAATTTGATGGAAAATGTTAAAAATTAAATCTCATAGAATATTTCAAAAAAAAAAAAAAAAAAAAAAAAAAAAAAAAGAAGAAGAAGAAGAAATGGAATTTATTATTATTATTATTATTATTTCATTTCAACTGTTTTCGAGAGATTTTAATATGCATAATATTAATAGGGGAGACTGAAACTAGTTAGAATAGATTTGGTTTTTGATTTTCCTAATACTTTTTTTTTTCAATGTTTATAGAAAATCATCGGAAATATTAACTCTTTGGCTATAAAATCATATTTGACCCATCAATTAAATATGCGTTTAAACAAACCAAAAGACACTTTTCCTGAGAGCTTTTAACTATGCCATCAAACCCCGGTGCTTGTTAACATACCTATAGGGGCGAGTTTGCATAACATAATGTGGATAGAGATTTTTGAGGAAAAACTTTTTATTTTATTTTTTGAAACATCTTATTTTAATGATACAGTGCGTTGCATGAATATAAACGCACCTTTTCCAATAAGCAGAAATAGAATTTTTTAAATTTTAAAAGAAGAAATGTGACTTACAGTTATTGCATATGACTAATAATTGAATAAGGTGCATTGAGCACGTATGATTAGGCTCATATAAGCTTATGTAAATGAGTGTTTAAGCAATTTCTTATTTTTCACTGTTTTTCGTTTGTTGCCCGAAATTAAACGCACTTTGTATTTTGCATTTAAAATTTAACAGAGCCACCGGAATTAAATTAAAACATAGATAGTCGTGTTGCTAAAGTTCTCTTAAAAACAGTTTTAATGCTTTAGTGCAAAATTTACGAAGTTTGTTCAGGATGGCAAGAGGGAAAATTTTACAGTAGACGAGCAGATGAAAATCGACTTTATGCGTGGTAAAGGCTTTAGCAATCGTGAAATTGGAAGCCGAATTGGGAGAAGTGAGAGTGTTGTGCGAAATTATATAAAGAAAGGAGCAAATTATGGGAAAAAAGCGTATAAGAAGCGAACAGGAAAGCTCGCCAATCACGACAAACGTCGAATATGCAACGCTACAAACAAAAAGAATATTTCCTGTGTGAAAAAAAAGCTCAATACAAGCTGGGTGTTCATCGGACAACCATATGGAGAACTATCAAAGCTGCAACGTTCATTAAATTTAAGAAAATAAAATCGAAACTTCCCTCAATCAAAAGCACAAAGATATGCGGTTGGAATGGGCAAGAAAATGGATTCTAGATCGACTAAATTGGGAAAATGTCATCTTCTCAAATGAAAAAAAGTTTAATCTCGATGGCCTGGACGGATTTTATAGCTACTGGCATGATTTGAGAACCGAAGAAATGTACTGTTCAAAACGTCAATCTGGAGGTGGATCTGTCATGGTGTGGGCAGTCATAGGTTTTAAAGGCGCTTTCGAATTAGAGTTCGTGAAGAACACTATGAACTCTGTAGATTATGTCCAGATGCTCACAAAGAACCTTCGCCGTCAAGCAGTCAAGAAAGCTGGAAGAAATTATATTTTTCTGCAAGACTGTGCATCTGTACATACGGCACATATCGTGAAAAAATGATTCCGTGACAATAAAATTAAAGTTCTGGATTGGCCCTCAAAAAGCAACGATTTAAACATAATGGAGAACGTATGGGGTATTCTGGTTCGCCGTGTTTAAGTAAACGGAAGGCCAGTTTAACAAGAAAGATGAACTAAAATCGGCCATTCTATTAGCTTGAAAGACAACCAACTTGGATAACCTCATGCCACTATATCAGACAATGGCAAGGCGTTTACTGGTTGTTCTAGAAGCCCATGGTGGCTTTACAAAGTTTTAGATACAGTATTTGTCACTCAGTTATTTATTTTTTACATGTGCGTTTAAGTTCATGAAACATGTATTTTTGTCATAAATTCAATAAAATTATTTTCTAAAAAATCATATTGGTCTTTCATTGTTTTGACTGGTATTTTCATTTCTTGAATCATACACATACAGTTTGTACCAAGTGTCACCTATTAATATTTTTTTAATAGACTTCTATACCATTCTATTTCTTAAAGCTAAGGTGCGTTTATATTCATGCAACGCACTGTATTTGGTTGTACTAATATTGTATCTATTATAACGAAAGCGTTTATTAAATGAAGTATTTTAACTAATTTCAAGAATATTGATTTTCGAAATTAAATTTTTATTTTTTAAAAGAAATGTCGTAAGAGAGAATTGCATTAACGAAATTTTGAAAACAATTTTTTAATTGAAAAATTTTCAAAATTCTTAAAGTTTTTTACTAGTAAAACAAATCTGATTACAAAAATGCCTAATGATTATGAATTTGTACTCGTACATAAAAGTAAACAAATACATTTTTTATGGATTGATTATAGAATTGGTATCAGCCGATTGCCTACCCAAGATTCTTCGTCTTAGTCCTCCTTGGTTTTTCTAAGGAATACTCCCCGTATCCATGCTAAGTATCGTAGAAACTCAGGACGTTACCGAAAACTCCGCACAACTTAGTTAACGTGCGACATCTGGGCTCAAACCCGGTCATTCCTATATAACAGATTTAAGAGCAAAATATGTCACCCTCTAACGAGGTAAGGTTATACTATGGTATTTAAATTTTTGAGATATATTTTGGTGTGTAAGTCACAAGATAGAGAAATTAGTAATGAAATTGTATCAGATTTTATATTAATAAATATTAATAGCATTTAGAGCAAGAAACTGAGTTAATATATATATATATATATATATATATATATATATAGATTAATTTTCGTCATTTAGCGAAATTATTTCGCCTTTTCGATATTGATCTTCTCGACTTTTCTTTCAAAATGTAAACCAAATATTTCCCTCTCTGTTTAAAATTGTAGTTTTCATCTGGTACATATATACATATATATATTAATTATTATTTGTGTACCTAAAAATGTCAGGTAATTCCAATTCAGGTGAAAAAAAAATCGAGAAGTGGCAGTGTGGTATAAATATTAAGACTGAATGAATACTCTAAAATTCTAGGCCTGGGTGGTGTATCCTTTGTGGTAGCTCTTCTTTAAGGTTGCCTAGCCCGCATTTACGTGAGTTTCAGAGAAAACCAATCAAATGAACAACTCCAAACGACTAAGCCAACGAACGCAACCTCGATCGAAACCGGCACTTCCCGTCTATCATCGTTAAAAACATAGTATCTCAGAAATTTGTTGGGCCAAAATCGATAAAAAATTTTCGATTTTGAGTTAGTGCAAAGCATCGTTATTTATAACCATTTATTATGACGTGGTGAAAGAATCATTGAAACACTTAAAAAAAAAAACGCTTAAAAATGCTTTTGGTGATATTTTTCAAGCGATATTTTCTTTAAAAATAATAGAGATATTTATGATTTATAGATCTCTCATTCAACATGTTTTTCGATTTTTCAATGACTATAGTATATTAATCTCTTTTTTTTTAGGGGGGGGATATTAAGGTTTATAATATCTGGACCTACGACTTAAAGCGGATTATGTACCATTTACAAACATTCATGCCTAAGGCGGGATTCGAACCCAGCATTTGAAAACATAAAGCCAGAACGCTAAGCATTTGGCTACCAGATTCAAGTTTTAAAGGGAATTTTAATGCTATTGTATGGAAAATATCCAAAATAACCGATAGCGTAAAGCCAAACATTCAATATACTGAAATACACAAAATTAGTATTGTTAAAGCTTACAGTGGCCTAAAATTACACATAATATATTGAAAAACCTGTTAGCGTAAATGAATGTTTGATGTTAATAAATTGTCAATCGAAATATACCGATATAATCGAAATATAACGAAAGCAACGAAAAGTCAATTGAAATGTTTGTTTGAAGTGGACATAACATGACTCCCTCGTACATTTTTATGTTTATTAAAAATGCATTATTTCAACAAGAAAAACATTCATTTAAAAAGTTAATTTTTAATTAAAAAATGCAAGTGATATAGTGATAAAAAATGGAGGTACAAAAGTAGATGATATAGCTTTGACAAGTACAAATTTTAAATCTTCTATAGCTAATCTTCCTTACGACACACATATATGAATGCATTACAAACCTATGTTACGCGAAATTGTTTTCAAAGGTGTCAAAATGGATTGAAGGTGATCAAAATAGAAATTGGTATTGTAATAATAATATTAATAAAATACATTTTTTTTTTTTTTTTTTTTTTTTTTTTTTTTTTTTAACTGCGCACAAAAATGTAAAAATACAAAAACAGAAAGAAAAATTTAAAATTCTTCTATCAAACGATATTTTTTTCTGAATTTCTTAAATCAATAATGACCTTCGCACCAACTTCAGTACAGAACAAAAATCTCATTTGAATTAGTCGAAAGATTTTCTTTTACTTCCGACAAATTATTGATTTGTATAAGATATGAATTTAATGAAATTATACGGATGTCTGGGGGTATTTACTAAATTATTAGTCAAGACTGGATATCAAACATTTATTTCGGCGAATAATACCAAAGACAAATAAAACACAAAAGACATAAAAATAATTAACTTCTAGCTTAAGCTATTAACAGTTATTTCTATGCGGGTGTTTTCTACACAAAGTCCACTTTTATGACATAAACTCTTTTAATTCTTTTACTTACAATTTCAATTGCACCACTCAATCCTCTAAATCTCCTACAATATATTTTTTTTATTCCGCTCGAAAATCTTTCGTTTCTACACAGTGGAATTTTCTGACTTGCAGTGACTTTTTACACCTTGGATCCAATGTTCAATATAAATTTCCTTCAGACGATATCTATCTTCACTAATTACTTCATTTCATTTCGTTAATATTAAATTCTCACAAACATTTAAAGGAAGTATAAACGAATAATTATTGTTTGTTGTATTTTAAAGAACATACTCAGTGGATACAGGGGCACACTAGTGTCAAACAGCTCGTACATTTTTCATGAAAGCCGTTTATTAAAATTGTTGGTTTTTAATGTCCAATTTTACACCATTTTTTATTTAGGTAAAGTTAGTAATTAATCAAAAACCTGAACGTTTACTTAGTTTTTGTGAAAATAATGATGCGAAATAGGATGCAAACGGGGTTTCATATTTATGTTTCTGTATCATTAAAACAATATTTTATAATCAAACTATGTATTTTTAAATATTGAAACAATCATTTCAGATATCATCTGTTAAATAGTAATACGGGTTTGATGTTCGAAACCAAGTAAAGAAATGGAAATCAATTACATCAATAATTATATAGGTGTTAAGGGAACGGAAACTGAGAATTTAACCCAAACGATGCTATTTTTAAATATTGAAAGTCATTTCAGTTATCATCTATTAAATAGTAATACGTCTTTGATGTTCGAAATCAAGTAAAGATATGTAAAACAATTATAGCAATAATTATATACCTGCTAACGGAACGGAAAATGTGAATTTAACCATTTTTCTCTACTCAAGTGGTTTTCAATAAGTGAAGCCAAAGGAATAATAGATTAGCATGGATTAGGCAAAACAATTAAACAAACGTGAAAGATTATGATAATCCTTCATCATTTCGACCAAGAGATGAGCGTGATCAGATTATCAGTTTAATTATTGGTATTTAATTCTTTAATAAGGATTGAATATCAGTTTAAACACCAAACTTTAACAAGCTTTTTTCTTAAAACACAATTGATTCAAGATGAAACACAATTGTTTTTTATTAATAAAATATACCATAATGTTAAGAGATGGAAAAGAGAGAAAGAGTTGATAAATTAAAAGTTGTTTTTATCAATATTTTTTCAATTAACTTTTGGTATATATAAAATATTATAAATATTAAAGATATGAAAATCTAACAAAATTATCCCAAATCTCAGGAATTAGGTACTGGAAATATATTCTTCAATTTTTAACTTTTTGCATTACACGTATTGAAAATTGCAAAATGCTGTTAAGTTTTTTCTTTTTTGATTTTTAATGTGAAATTGCAAAAACTGGTTTTACAAAAAATGATGATTGAAAAAGCATACGTTACGAATAATTACAAATTACAAGATATTTTATTCATGTTTTAGAAAATACAAAATGAATTAGCAGCGAACCTTATTTCAGTAAAACTTTGTAAAATTTTCATAGCGAAACCAGATTTTGATGACAAATTACTCGAATTGCAAATTAGTGATAAAATGCATTTATTTAATTTTGATTTTCAATTTTAACATGTATAGAATAGAAGTACTGTGATTTCCGGTGTATAAGATGAGTTGAAGAAATTTATAATATGTTGCCTACATTGTAAAAATAAAAAAATTCTAAAATTGGTAAAAATTTGTAAGATATTTGGGTAAAGCAATGTTCCAAAATTGGAAAGTTCTGTTTATAACCCAAAATGGGTCCGAAAACCTATCTATTTTGAGTTTACAAACTTGTTATGTAAGATTCACTATCTTATTTTATATATTTGTCTATAATAAATAAAGACGTTGCAGAAAATATTGTATCACTCACCTCTTATTTAAAAAAAAAAAAAAAAATAAATAAATAAAAATCTAACATGCGTAGATGATCTAAACAAAATGTAAACATTCCGTATGTATACGTATGTACACCACAAAAAATAAACCCCAAAACAATTCTATCCAAAATTGGTCTTGTATCCAATTTAGGTTGAAATTTTGGGTTTAGACAGAACTTTCCAATTTGGAACATTGCTTTACCCAAATATCTTACAAATTTTTAACTATTTTAGAATTTTTTTTTTTTTTTTTTACAGTGTAAGGTGTACATTTTTTACAGTGTACATTTTTTTTTTTTTTTTTTTTTTTTTTTTGAAGAGATGTTTTCTTCTTATCTAATCGTAATTACATTGGAGAAAATTACTCTTCGAAAAAAGTGGTTTGAAAAAAAAGCAGATGCTAACAATGCTTCTAAATAAAATAGTAAAATTGTCAGCTATGATATAAGTCGCAAGAAAGATGTCCGTTTTACACTAGAAATTTCATTCAATAAAATGTTAAATTTTACTACCTGGACGAATATAACAATTTGTTTAAACATGAAACAAATTTTTCCCCCGCCGGTATTTTTTTTTAACGAAATTTTACTGATTTTTTATCAACTTAGTTCAGTTATTTGTTTGTATGAGTGAGTGGAGTTCCGTCACAGATACTACGTACTCATCACTTTCGATCCTCGTCATAACCATGTCTGTTAATTGAAATATTTCACGCAAAACGAATTTACTTGACCTGCGGTCACTGATTCTTTACAAAAAATATTATCATTCATATTTTCTTTTTTTTTTTTTTTTTCGGACTAAAATAAACAACACTGTACGTCTCAAAATTATGCAGAAAGGCGACCTTTTCGTAATAACAGTTTAAAAAATAAAACAAGCATGAAAAAATAATTAGCATAAGGAATCATAACATAAATTTATTACAATAGAGAAAAATCATGTTTATATCATAGATTTCTAGTAAACAAAATAAAATACAAAATAAGCTGTCCTAAAAATATATTGACGCTTTTATAATCGCCGTGTCAAAAAAAAAAAAAAAAAAAAAAAAAAAAGAAGAAAAAGAAGAAAAAGAAAAAAGAAATCTGCATATTCTACATTCTGAATATGTGACATAACCACTTAGAAATATAAAATCAGTACTCATTCTTCAATTTTCGAATAGTTAGAAAATTCCTCACAATGTTAAATTTTCTGCAGTTGATTATATATGCGTAAAATTCGGCATTTAAAGGATCAAAAAGTGAATTTTTCTGATACTGCTAAACAAACTAATTATAGCAGTTCTAGAACTTATGAAATTTTATCGAAAGCTGACAATGCGATTGGAAATATGCGTCCAGGTTGATCAAGAAAGACATATTTGCGACAAGATTGAGAGATTTTGCGAGAAGTTTTAACCCAAAAGAAGTCTGTTTATGAAATTACGAGTATTTTAGCGTTTCCTATTTCGAGATCTACTGTTCCACCGTCATATACAGGCAAGCAAATTTCACAAATATCGGAGAATGTGTCGAACACCTATGTTGAAATTGAACCACGAAAAGGTACGCGTTCTTAAGACTAAAAATGCATTCATTGGACAGGTGAATGGTTAAATATTTCCTTCAGTGACGAAACAAAATTCAATTTGGCTGGTCCTAATATCTAGGCATACTATTAGCATGATCTTCTACGAAATCTTCGGAGCTCTTTAGTCGAGAAAGAGGATATGTTTTTCTCGTTGTAAGGGACGCGTTCTGTTTTAATGAAAAAACGGATATTGGATATTGGCCTCTATGGTTATTTTTTTAATGGTGATTATAAAAATGTCTTCAAAAGTAATCTAATTCTAAGTAGAACCATCTTGTAAGGGGGAAACTAAAAATCCCAACAGAACGATACGTCGATTCACACCTCCTACTAAATAAAATTTGAGTTTATGCAAAACCAAGTGACTGTTACAGACTGGCCAACCATTAGTCCAGAACTGTATCCAGTTGAAAACCTTTTGGGAGCACTTGCAGGAGAAATCTGTGCCCATGTTTATCAGTTTTCGACTATTCAGGAATTAAAGCAACAGGTAGAGCAGAGGTGTTCTTATTACAGCCACATATTCTCCAAACAATAGTTCTAAGCATGCCTGAAAAGATTTCAAGATAATTCAAAGGAATGGATCCAAAATTTCAATTTAAATGCAAAATGTTTCAAAAATCCATATATTTTTGGAACAAACCATTTTGTTTATATATTTTTTACGAAAATTCTGTAAAACCTATATTATATATCTTTGTTGTAATACACTTATGTTCTGATTCCATATGCTTATTATTATTATTATTATTATTATTATTGTGATTACTGCTTGAACTGTCATTTTAAAAAATGATTTTGTCGATATAATTTTTAGATGTAGTGTATATTCATTTATTTATTAAAGTCTTTTTTTACTTAACAGTCATGTTAAAATAATACACAGAAATATATAAATATATATTAAAATATAGAAATTATATTAAAAAAAAAAAAAAAAAACAGAAATAATAATAATAATAATAATCTTTAAATACATTTTCTAATTTCTCAAAATCCACGATTTATAATTGTTTGATTTTATTGATTTTTTGCCACCATATTATTAAATTTTAACTCAAATTTAACGAATTGCGATTTTATGCCTTACAACTTCATACCTTTATACACGTGTTTAAAAATTAAAGGGGTTTCCTAATAATAAAACTTTTAATTTAAAAGTTTAAAATTATTTTGACAAACATAAGAAACTTTTCAGATACCACTCACATAATAACATTTTCGAAGCACTGTCATTAGTAATGAATAGCTAAAAAGTAATGGAAATAAAACGCCTTGATTCATTCATTCCTTTTAATTTCCTTTCCTTTCCCTTTTTTTTTTTTTTTTCTTTTTTTAAAGAACCATGTAAGATATAATAGTTAAAAACAATGCACGTATTCAATATGTAAGTTGATTGATGATTTTTTATGTCTTCCAATTTTATTATATACTCATCTAACCGCAGCGACAACAACGTAGTAAAAATATGATTTCGCTGAACTGTTGTTTTGACCGCCACACTCTTAAAATTAAAAGATAAATAATTTACTCCAACGATACCCCTCTTTAATTTTAACTCTGATTTTTAAATCTATTTTTAATTTACTTGTAATCTAAATATTTTCATTTAGATAATATTTTAAAATTGAATATTATGTACATATTGCTAGGAATGTGAAGCATTTCTTGCAAATTATACATTTTTAATTTGATTTTAAAATGCGTAGGCTGTATCTAGTAGTCAAAAATTGCATCTTTAAATTCATAGTTGTATTCGTAATATCAAGTTGAATTAACCTTCATTTTAATACATGGTAAAAACCATTACAGCTTTGCACCTTCTCTCGGTGGTCAGCAGTTTAACATATCGCACACCGACAAGAAATGTGACACATTTAATAAATACTATATTTGAGAAAAAACCAACTTAAAGATTACAACAAAACATTATCTAGTCTACAATATTAATGGCACAAACTGCCTCTCATGTGGATAAGTTGCGAGTTAGAGATGTGAGGTTTTTTTCCCTTTATTCTTGTCATTCTTCTTGTGAGGGTACAATATGAAAAAGTTTCAAAAAGTTAGTTATAATATTTCACTAATGATTAATAACCCATAGCGCAGTACTAGTGCGACGTTAAACCCAACAAGCCAACCAACCACTAATAATTAAAAATAACTGTAAGAATCATACAGTTAAACAAATGAGCTGCATACTGCTTTTTCAAATTAGAATTATTCAATAAATTATTCAGCAGTACGTGCGACAGTTCGTTTATTTATTTAACTGTTAACTTTCATAAAAAATGTTTCCGAGTTAATCTAAAATCTTTGCTTATTAAAGGGTATCTTTTTTGATTTTAAAGTAATGTTAATACTCTAAAAAAATATGTTGGACTTGCATAATTTCACTTTGAAATTAAATAAAGTAAAATAATAATAATAATAATAATAAATAACATAATTCACCTCATTTGAAAATAATTCCGAACAGCTAACTGACCTATTGGGATGTGGAACACAGGTACAGCAGAAGAATGTTTGATGAAACATCCAGACGATCTGAGATCGATTTAAAAAAAAGGTGTAACCGAGCTCGATCTCGTTCTTTTGAACAACAAATAATATAAAAAAGTGCCGTAAATGTTCATTAGGATGTGCAGGTTTTCAAGTTACAGAATTTTATAATTCAAGTTTACACACTTTTTTTAGAGATTATCATACTTAGAATAATAAATTTATATAATAAAATTTTAAATTTAGTCTTTCTGCAATCTTATATCTAAAAGTTAAATGCGATCTTCATTCATAAAATATTATAAGTTTTTTTAAACCCAAACTAGCTAAAAGTTCGCTTAAAAGACTATTTGTCTCAGCTGCGTGATATCATGATAATGCTTTTTCTATATCCCTCTTTGTAACATTAATTAGATCTAAATCAATACCTGATCATATCTCTTGAATATAATCTAATTTAATTTTCCCTTTTGCAAATATCGTGCATTAAAAAAAAAAAAAAAAAAAAAAAAAAAAGAACTTGACCATCCTGTTTTCTGTCAGGACTCGGTTGCCCAGTTGGCAGAGCATCGAGCTCGTAATCGGAGGATTGGAGGATTGCGGATTCAGTCCTCGAGCTGGACAAAAATCGTCATACCTACACATTAATGGTTCCAGATGCACTTGAAAAACGTCGTGACTCTAACGACTCATATGTTTCGTAAAATTAATATCTCTGTCGTTTAATGAAGCAGAGAAGCTATCCCCTTTGCCATAGATCAAATTTATTATGGTTTGTCTTTGGACCACCCTTAGAGGGGAATCAAATAACATCGTTAATAGCACTAGGCAATTAACTCTATGACGATGTTAATCAATCAAACCAAATCCAACCACTCAGTTGTTCACGCATTTTCTTTTCTTATAACATTTAACAAGTGTATAATCTGATCGAGTCAAAAACAGAAACATGTGTTTTTTTTAATACATTTTTCAAATTTAATAAATATGTATAAAACACTACTTATTGTCTTCTTTTCTGAATCTTAGTTGATTAAATTTTCTTCTTAAAATAATTCAAGCATGGTGTATGCAGATTGAGGTCACTTCAGCTAGAATACTAGGAGAAGGGAATAGTGAGCAGTCTGTCGCCTGCTTCAAAATTTAGGAAAGAGCAGGACAAAAGAATGCAGAATCTACGAAAATATGTTAATGAACAGCTTTTCTTACTGCTTATTTTAAAGCTAATTTGTTCCATGAAAACTTTTTCTTTTCTTTTACTACTTTTTTCTGGTTTTTATTTTTTATTTTTTTGTTATTCTGAAGTAAATTATAACTATTCACATTCTAGCTGAGCGGTTAAGATTGAGGATTGAGGATGATTGTGCTTAACGTTACACTAGAACTACACAATGGGCAGTTGGTGACTGTCTGGAATTCAGAGCCCTTGGGGTGATCCGAAGACATTCAATCAGTATTTTTATTTTTCGCAGATGGGATGGCTTTTTCGTTTAGTTTACCCCCCAGTGATATTAATTTAACAGAAGATGGATAACATAGCAGCCACAACGAATTTTATGTGTACCAGCTACCATCAACGTACACAACGAACTTTGGCTGGCTTGAGTATCAATCCTATCTCAATCCTACATTTACGAGCTTGACGCTCTGCAAATGAGCTACCGGGGTGAAAATAAATAGGAATTGTAATTTCGGGGAAAATTACAATTCTAATTGTAATTTTAGAGAATGAAATTGAATTACTTTTATCAAGAGCAAAAAGAAAGAAAATCGAGAATCGCATGAGGGTTCTTGGTATAAGAAGTTTAAAATTTTCACAAATTCATCTGTAAAACTGTATCATTATTTGTGTACTGTAAAAAAGAACGGTAATTTTTACAACAGAAACAACTGTAAAAGAGTCTCTTGTTACAGATGTTTCTGCTGTAAAACCTACTGTTATTTTTTACAGATAGAGCGAAATAGTTCCAACTTTTAAGTCACGAAATATTGCCGGATGTCCCTTTATAAGTTTAATGTTAGATCATTGGACCGTGATGTCAAGAATCTTGACTCAATTCCTGACCTGGTCACTTTTCTCTTACGATAAAACGTGATCTTTATTTCTTAGTCTCGGAATCGAACAGTATAACGAAACACCGATTTATATTTAATTATATATTTAAATATATATATATATATCGGAATACTGCTATGTTTTACACAGATAGCATAAAAACAAGGAAAATTTTGTAATAATAACAGTTTTATTGAATAAATATATAAGCAGGGCTAATGATTTTCTAGTTTCTTCCTTAAGTTTCTCTTTTATTCCCTGAGTTACTGTGGGGAAAAAATGCCTAGCTGAGAAAGTTCTTCAGCCCTTCCACTCAAAAAGTTCTACATCCAAAAGAGAAAATTTAAGCGGTTTGCATAGTTTGTATAAGAATGTTTCCAAATATGTGTTATGTGCGTCGCTTTATGTCAAGAGAAATAATAATTTGCCTTTGTATAACCCTGTATAATTGCTACGTAGCATTTAGTGTACTAAAATGTTTGGATGGAAAAGGGAAAAAAAATCATTTCACAATGCATTTGAATAAGTTGACATGGTTTTGTTAACCAATAACCAATGCTAATTATAAAATATTCTACATTAAACATGCTTTCGTCCATTTAAATAATATCAGTGATGGAACACGGTAGCAGAATTCATACTGGAATCTGTCTAAGAAATTTAAAGTGGAAAATTTTCGTACATTGATAGTGGTAGGAATTCTGCGCCCATGTTCCATCCCTGTAATATATTTTTTACTATTTTGCAACGTTTTGATGTTTTTTAATGTATGTTTTATTTTGTAAAGAATAAAGATATTAAGAAACATACAAACTGAACGACGATTCGAAGTCATAAGTATGTTATACAATTGTTAGAAAGTGTTTACTGAATTAAAAATGTTCCTGTATTCTTTTATAAATGGACAATTAAAACATAGAAACATGGTAATAATATATGTCTTATGTTTGCTAATAACACAGGTTTGCAATTAAAAAGCTACATAGGATTTTTTACTGTTTCTTGCTGATTTTTACTCATTAAATCCGAAAAAAATAGTAAAAATATTCCACCAAATGTTTTATGTCATGCAAAACTCATATTTTAAATTTTAATTTGCGCGAATGCATTAAATCTGGTTTTGTAGTTTTGGTTTTAAAAACCATATTAAATAATTATATCTTACTTTAAAATAGTACTTATTCGTGTGAATATAAAAAATAATACAAAATGGAAAATATATAAGAAATTGGGCGGGGAGGGGGAGAGGAGGGGGAAGGGCAGTGGAAGAATGAAAGAAATTGTGTGTTAAAAGGGGTGTCAAGTAGAAGAAGAACGTATTTTACAGGCAAAAAATATTAACACAGAATATTATATATTATCATGAAGGAATTGTTTGTTTAATTACAAGAAAGAATATGTCTAGTTTTGTGCGATTAAGTTATCGTTGTCGTATTATTAACTCCTATTATTTTGCAAGGGAAAAAAAAAAAACTGGATGGGTAGAAATGGAGGTCATTTTCAGATGCAGCATTCACAATAATATAAAGTTTACCAAAAAATTTCTGGATTTTTTTTTTTCTTAGTAGTTCTTTGTAATGTATTTGAATTACGATAATTGGATTAGAATTGAAATGAATATGATATTAACAATTTGATAAAAAGGAAGAAGATTTAAATTTAATATTTGTTTTTTGTTCTTAATTTAATAAAATGTGTATATATATATATAAAAAAAAAAACAATCTACTTTTTAAAAGTTTTATTGAAAACGTAACAATCTAACTAATTTAAATTAACAGATGTATAAGTATATACATGATAAAATGAGAGTGATTAACGAATGATATATTATTAAAGCATTTGCATCTTTGCAAAATATTGCTTGTGTTTCAAATGGAATAATAAATAGATTTTTTATGAAAACAAATGAGATTCACAAATATGATACAAACTCTAGGCAGTGCAAATAGACACGACTGAAGACAACAGAGAGCGATTATTTAGAAAATTTACAGAACCACCACGATTTTGTTTCTTCTGGACGGACAAAAAATTCTCTCGCTAATGATCTTTCTGTAATTAATAAGGACGCCAAAGATTTGAATCACTCGACGTATGATTATTTGGTTCAGATGAATATGGATCAGATGTTCTTGTTGAACTCGTTTCGAGTCTTTGTTCTCTGTTATTTCGAGATTTCATCTCACTATTAATAACACCGTGATCACTGCCACATTCGGAATGTAATATAGAATCTCCAGTACTAGAGTCTCTTGAAGCAGGTATTGCACTGTTTTCGGCACATCTTTGATTGGAATCTTCTTCTGTTGATGTTAAACTGTTATCCCCATTTGCATTTAACAAATGCATTGAGGATTGTGTTTGACTTTGAGAAGAATAAAAAGGAGAATATAACAAAGAAGGAGAAACCATCGGTGGCGTAAGGTACATGCCGGCCATCAGAGATGGATTAGTTCCTCTTAATGCTCCGGCATTTGTATAGTAATTATGTCCAGTAGAAAGTAAATTGTAACCACCATGATTTACGGAAAAATACGGAAAGTTATTGTTATGTGTTGCAGATCCAGCTGCAAGAAATGCAAGAGAGGAATTATTGAGATGAGATCCTCCTGTATACTGACTACTATTTCCAGAAAGTCCATGCCTAAGTTCAGAGATGCGATCTGTTAGACAGAGTTCAGAAGCAGCCGCAGCTGCAACCACATTATGATACCTGGACAAAAACAATTGATCTTTTATTGCAGATTGCGGAGACTGTTGCTCTGGAACACCTGGGAACGTTGTGGCATTTGCTGAATGGCGATCGGGTATTAAGGCTGAAAAGAGAAAGAAAATATTAATTACCAAAAACTAAAACGATAAAAAATGATTCCATATAAATTTTGCAACAAACTAACTAACATGAAATGCAAGAAATATATTTAAGTTAGTGTAATTTCTATTCTATGCTCTTTATTTAACAAATGCAAGATTAATTAAACGCACTAACTGATTAATTATTTCTTCTTTATTTCGAGACTCTTTTTAAAAAATATAATTTTTAAGTAAAGGAAATGAGTAATGGAAGCATATAGAAATAATTAAAAATAAGATAAATTAGGATAAATTAACAAGATAAAATGTTCGATTATTAAAAAAAGTGTTCCCCTCTCTAACCTTTAATATCATAAAAAATAAATGAATAAATAAATAAATAAATAAAAATAAAAAGAGAATTTTTAAATGTCAGCGGTCTAGTAATACCATAAAATGTTGTCGGAATTTTGAAATAGCATTAAAAAATAAATAAGTAATTTTCTTTTCAATAAAACTATGCTTCAGAATGGCAAGTTGAGTCTTTTTTGTAACAAGAACATTAGTTTTTAACCGAATATTTAAACATGGCCACTTCCTTTACAAATTACTTAATAATTACCTCAACTTACTCACAAAAAACCATCCAATAATTACCAAATAATCTTTTCCCATATATTTTGACCGAGATTTTTACCAAAAATTTTCTAAATTGCAGTTCTTGGTCGATGTGGAACAAACCCGCTGATTCCTGAGGTACCTAAAATAAGCAATTAAAGCAAGCCCCGTGCAGCGTATCATTTAAAACGACTTAATATGCAGCAGCCACAGCTCCTAGACGATCCATCTTGTCTTCAGAACCTCCACACGTATCCATCAATGTCAACACTTCAAATGTTAAAATGATTATAGCGAGCAGTTTTCTTCCAGAACTCTCCCGGACTTTATTCATTCCCCCTCTTAAATGTAGCCCCCCTGTTCTCCTTTTCCTAACTTCGTATTGATCGTGGGCCAAGCGCCTAATGAAAGTTCAAACTCAATTGCTTACTTGCTATCGTGAAAATGGTACAAGCGGTACAGTGTTGACTTTTCAAATTGTTCCAGGGACTCTATCGGAAAATTCACAGTCAATGTATAGAAGAAGAAGGGGGAGGTTGATGTATATATCATCCCCCACCCTAAGAACCTTTTTCTAAAGTTCTAATTGGTTCCTTCTGCTTTTTGGAATTTTCCGTTGAAAGGTCGCACTATTTATCGCTTAGTCTTTCTAATGAGGTTACAGTTGAGTGACTTTGGAGGAAATTTGGGATATTTTATTTTTGAAGATATAGTTTTTAAATTTTTAAAAAAGAGAATGAAGAATTTGCCAAATTAGATACTCATCTAACATGTCTAAGTAGTTTTTGACACCTAACTCCAAAAGGAGTTGTTCCCAAAATCATATATTACCCATTTGGTTTAAAAAGAGCAGAAGGTAAATTGTTATAGTTTGAAACACTGATGAAAGGATGTGCGCATTTTTTTCCCCGCTCTTTATGGCAAGAATGATTTTTAATCTGTACGATAAATCTGATGAATTTGCGAAACTACTTAAATGTATTCTTAAAAATGCAAGAAAAAGAAAATCGATTAACTTCTCACCTTCACATGATGAAGAAATGAAATTTAACTTTGATTGTATGTGCACATATTTTGATGCTATGAGCATAGATATAGAAAGATAGCAAAATATAGCATTCTTTCATTAAAAAAAAAAAAAACTGACATTGTATTATAAACTTCAGAATTAAATAAAAATATGCACAATATTTACTGAAATTAATTAGTAATCGCAAAAATCATAATTCTTGACAACAGCCTGTTTTAAAACATTACAACAGAAGAATTATTATTTATTAAATGTTTGATAAATAAATAGTAGATTTCGCATTTCTGTAATCATGCGTAGAAATATCACTTTAAAATAATACATAACAGGCAAATTAATATGAAGAACACATTTTTATGAATGTAAAAATATAAATAACACATTAAATATAAAGCAGAACAGAAATTTCTAATGAATCACTAAGTATGCTATAAAAGAATATGAAATATTTAAACACAGTATTTCGTAATTAGGTGCAGGCCTCGCAACGGTCTTAAAATTTTACCTTCATTTTATTATATTGTCATCAATATTCTCAATAAGGAATTTTTCTTGAATATTTTTAATTGTTTTATTGCTTAAGCATGCTTAAAAGTAATGTTTTAAAACTGTGGTGACAATGTAATAAGATGAGCGTTAAACGATGCGCGTGATTAGGTGATTGCTAAAGCGTTCATAACTAATTCAACTAAGCAATACTAATAATGTAAAAGAATAAATTTGCAGCTAGAAAACAGAACATAGATCGTTAATATAATTTGATCGATCCTTCGTTTTAATACTATCTGCACACTTAACTATTATTGTCTGGATCAAATTCTGTATTTAAGATTTATTTCAATAATAGCAAAAAACATTTGTTATCGTATTCTGCAACTAGTTTTTTTTAAATTTAAGCTTATTTTAAGTCGCTGTTCTTCTCAGTTTGATCTAATTTTTTGTGTAGTATTTTGAGTATAAAACTACAATACGATATACAAGCAAACAAGTATGCATATATACACACACTGGAAATGGATTAGAAACCTTTAAATCAATATTGTATTGGACCTGCATTTGCATGAATAACAGCCACTATTCGTGTGGGCAGAGATTCTACAAGATTCTGGGGTGCATCTATGTCCAGAGTTTACCATACATTGGCTACACAGACTTTAAGATCCTGTAAATTGCATGTAACAGGAGTTTACTGACGGATACTCCTTTCCAACCTATCCCAAACATTTTCTGTTGGATGAAGATACGGGCTTTGCTTCATCTAGGGAAACTGTTAGAAGTCAGATTAATGTTCACTGAACCAACCTCGAACGATTCTGCCACGATGTATGGTTGCATTATCGAGCACAATGCATCTGTTAACTTCGGAATAAAAATGTAACATTGAGGGATGAACTTAATCTATCTTAAGATGACACAAATGGTTCGTGTACAGGGACACGCATGAGAATTCAAATACATTACGTCTGTGGGGGAATTTGAAGGTAATTAGAGCTTAACATCTATATATTGCCCTAACCCAAATGAAAATAATATGTACTTTTTATATGCGCAAAAACATGTCTATTGTAAAAAATGGTAGAAAATTCATTCACTGTTCGTATGCAGGGCTACACAAAAGGGCAAAATTATAGTACGACAACAGCTGAAAATTGATGGAAATGTATTTCAGGTTGTGCCGTGTATTATTACCATAGGATTGTATTCAGGAGCACTATGTGCTCTGTACATAACCTTCAAAAGGTATACAGGTCAGTAAATGTTTAAGTGATAACATTCTTTTTTATTGTTAATGGAAGTCCATTACTAGAATATTTTACAATGTCCAGGAAAGCTGCAAAGGAATTGAAATTAATGTCTCATAGACATATGACAAATAATATAATTTCTTAAGCTAAATACTCATCGCTTGGTTTTGTGTATATTTACACGTTCTGAGGCTTCCTGAATACGGAAGTGAAGTTTTTTAGTGTTTGATCTTTGTCTGTGTCTCTTAGAGTAACTTAAAAACGAATAATTTCAGGATATCCAAAAGTTGTATTTCGAAGTTAACATAAGTAAAGTTTGTTGCTGGGAAAGTTTTATCAAGGCTGATAAGTTTCAAGAAATGTTCATTGTGAAAGTTGTCTGAATAACTTTAAGTGATTTTTTAATTTTAATAACAGATTTAAATTCTATATAAATGTAGATGCAGTAATAAAACGGGGGGTTGAGGGGGGAAGTAGCCCCCCCTCACACAGAACTAATTATCATATAAAACTCTTTCGAAGCCTAATTTGAATTGCTTTAACATAGGCTTATATAACAGTTTTTGTTATCTTACCCCTTAATCTCCAACCTGTACCTATAATAATAAATTCCAGGGTAAGAGAAAGTCGTATGAGTGACACACCAGATTATTTTACTTTCTCTTACCCATAATATAGAGAAAATGTTTTTGGGTCAAATTTTCGAAAGTGAGTTTTTGTTATATTTACACTTTTTTGAGGTCTCATGAATCCAAAAATCATGTTTCTAGCCGATTGTCTGTGTGTCTGTGTGTCTGTCTGTTATCATCCTATCTCAAAACAAATTATAGCAAAAAGTTCAAACTTGGTATTCTAAATGTGTATCATATAGGGATGCTAGACTAAACTTTTCGTTGAGATCAAGCAAATGGTTCGTGTACAGGGACACCCAAGAGAATTCAAATACATTATGTGTATGGGGGATATTGCAGGCAAGTCGAGTTTCACATCTATGGCCTGCACTAAACCAAATGAAACGAATATATATTTTTTATATGCCTAGAATGTTTCATGTAGATTATGGTATAGAAATCATCCTCTGTTCGTTTACAGGGCTACACAAAAGAACAAGATTATAATTCGATAATACAGTAAAATCTCGTGCAACGCGGGGGCAAGTTTGCCTCATAAATATTACAATTTTATTTTTTAACACCACTAAATTTATATCAAAGAAACTGTTTTATATAAAAAATAAATGGAGTGTATGAACCAATAGATTGGTAGTCTAAAAATTTAAAGGTATTTAGAAAAAAACTGTTTTATTTATGTGTCATCTCTGCCACCGCGTTGTACAAGACTTTACTGTATTTGAAAATTGATGGAAATGTACTTTTGTGCTATGTGTTATTAATATAGGATTATATTTATGTGCACCATGTGATATGTACATAACTTTCAGAATATACACAGGACTGCTAATACTTAAGTCATAACATTCTTTTTTATTTGTAAGAGGAAGTGCTTTACTATAATATTTTACCATGTCCAGGAAAGCTGCTTAGGAATTGAAATTATGTCCTCATAGCCATATGATAAATAATGTATTTTTTTAAGATAAAAGTTCATCACTTGGTTTTTTGTATAGTTACATGTTTTGAGGCTTCCTGAATAGCGAGGTCAAGTTTTATAGTTTGATCTTTGACTGCGTCTGTTAGAGTAAATAAAAAACAAATTGTTTTAAAACAATTGTCCAAATGATGCATTTTGAAGTTAATGCGGATGTTACTAGAAAATTTTGTTCATGACTGAGATGATGCATGTGAAAGTTGTCTGAAAAATTTTAAATAAATTTTTCAACTTAATAACAGTTTTGAATTCTGTAAAAATGTTGATGCAATAATGAAACGGGGGGTTGAGAGGGGCGGTAACCCCCTCACATAGAATTATTTGTCATATAAAGCTGTTTCGGAACTTAATTTGAATTATCTTAACATATGTTCACATAACAGTACTCGTTATCTTAACATTTAATATCCAATCTGTTCTTTTAGAGTCAAATTTCAGGGTAAGAGAAAGTCGTGTGAGTGACACACCAGATTAGTTTAATTTATCTTAACCATAAAGTAGAGAAAGAATTCTTTTTGGGTCAAATTTTCGAAAGTGAGTTTTTGTTATATTTTCACAATTTGAGGTCCCCTGAATTCGAAAATCATGTTTTTAGCGGTTGGTCTGTGGGCCTTTCTGTCTGTCTCTCTCTGTGTGTGTGTGTCTGTCTGTCTGTTATCACCATATCTCAAGAACAAATAGTAGCAGAAAGTCCAAACTTGATATTCCAAATGTGTATGGTATAGGGATGCTACACTAAGCTTTTCGTTGATGGCAGAACTAATTATCATATAAAACTCTTCTAAAGCCTAATTTCAATTGTTTTAACATAGGTTTACATAACAGTACTCGTTATCTTACCTCTTAATCTCCAATCTCTATTTATAGTATTAAATTTCAGGGTAAGAGAAAGTCGTGTGAGTGACACACCAGAATATTTTACATTATTTCAATTGTTATATTTTATACAGTAAAATTGATTTTATTTTTTACCAATGAAACTTAAAAGTTCATACCGTTGCATATGGGATAAATATGCGTTTTTGTAAGAAATGAAAGGCAGCAAAAAACGCACATAAATGTCCCATATATATATGTTTCAAAGAACATTTATTAAATATTTTTAAAATCAAATGCATAACGCAGTTTCTGTTTGAGAATAAAATTTATGATATTTTCTTAACATATAAGTATTGTAAACAGATATTGCAATTTAATGTACTAAATTAATTTTCCTTAAGACCTTTATATATTACTAACATCATAATTTTACGATTAACAATAAATCAATATTTTTGAAAAGTTTTTTGCAAAACGAGTTATAAATTGGATATATGCTTGTTAAACGACTGCCGGTACTCTGATCTAAATTATTAACAGTTTGATGTTATTTATAAGAGCTATATTTACAAGGGTGCTTTATATTTCAATTTATAAATTAAATTTAAGAATGAAACATTATCTATAAATAAGTAATTGTATAAAATATTATATTATGAAAATAAAAATTAAATCCTTTTGTAAAAGTTCTGTTCATGTAGCACGATTTTTAGTCTTTTAATAAGTTTTTCACAAATAGTAAAATATAATTTTTCTTTCTTTTTTTATTTAATGAGGTTGACGTTGACGTTCAGTACGTTTAAAGTCGCACAAGAGTTGTCTAGAGGGCTACTGATAGTGGTTTGGGATTCAAACCATCCTTGATGACACCTTGTACGGTCAGACAGTCTGGTGCGAGCAGAATTTCAACTAACCCTTTGCTGGTCCAATTTAATTTCACTTCTCTGGGCAGTGTTGGACTTTTTCATTTAACATCCATCACTAAATTTCAACTCTAACAGTTGTGTAAAAGCTTCGAAGTTTATTCGTCCATTTTGTACATCAAATATCACTTTTAAAAATTACTGGTGAGAGTTGAATAAATTAGTCCGTAAATTCGGCAACACTGTTTAGAAGGCTTTAGAGTTTCAGGGGCGGCAAAGGGTCAATAATAAAAAGAAAAAGGAACTGTATTCTTTTAACGAACTATGCAGAATTAAATTTAGGATATTATCATTAACTAAGAATTTTTCTATTTTGATGTCATCATTAAAAGAGAAAAAGTACTTTTTTCAAAATTAATATTTGTTTTTGATCAAAAATTTAACTCCTTTTTATTGGTCGCTATTCGCTCATAAATCTACTGAACAATAGTTAACACCATACTTGATGGCGCAAAGTAAACGCATGAAACTAACTTCATCATAAATTAACCAAAAGTATAAGTGGTTACAACGTCGAAAACATAAGAGAAAGTAAGGAATGAAATGAAGCAAAATAGATGAAGTCAGTTGCCGTGATCAGTGCTCATTTCTGTCTCCTATTTTCATTGTTATTATTTATACTTTCTACGACGTAACCTTTTAACTTTTGGTTATTTTATCAGTCATCAAATCTCCGTTTTATAAACTCAAAATAACCTCAAAAGTCAATCTGCATTGCGTTCATATAACAAATATTAATTATTATCATTATTAATTAAAACATTTTCCCATTAATTTACGAATGAAACTTTTTAATAATTTAAGGAGTGCTTAATCTCGTTATATTGACTAGAAGATTTCGTGTATCGAAAAATTTTTCTATATATCGTTATTTATTTATTTACTTATTTTCAGTGTCAAGTCAAATCGAGATTTTTGTGGAACGTCAAAAACTTGTGTTAATTACCACGTTTTCTGAGAGATTTGAAAAAACATTTTCTTTCATTGGCAATGTTAGATTTTCGCTTCTTTATCTCTGATTACATGTTTTACATTACGTATTTTACAATTTTACGAGTTTTATAGACATTATCGAAATTCCTTATATAATATATTTTTAATTCACAAATCGTTTGTGATTTTTAAGGTATGTTTGTACAGTTTTCTTTGTTAATCACTCTTTCAAATTACATAAGTTTGGGTGCATTATCGTCACACTAGATGTGCGCAGTGGGCTATTGAAAATGACCTTGAACTCACATCTGAATGTTGTCCAGAGATACAGATTACTGTTCAGACAGGATATTCCAGTATACTCAACGGTAGCCAAAAGTAGAGACCCTAAGAAGAGAGTGGACATTGACGGCCGTCTAAGTGACAAATCGGAGCGATCACCATAGAACGTAACGCTCTATTCTTCACGATCGACACTTTACTGTACAACATAAATGAAAAAAAAAAAAAAAAATGTATTAAATTTGTTTAAAAAGCAATGCAGAATATAAATACATATTTTTTCTTCTTAAAAATAAATAAATAAATAAATAAAAATAAATAAATAAATAAATAATAAAAAATAAAATAAAGAATTGGAAGGAAAATGAAATTTTTTTTAACCTTCGATAAAATATGGTTACTTTTTCAACTCCGATCGGAAAAGAGAAGACTTTTTAGTTCCCCATCATACTATAGGTATGGGGAACTTAGGTAATCGTGAAAATTTTCGACCTCGGTTTTTTGACTTTTTTACACGTTTTCAGGTGTGAGGAATCCGAAAATGACAAAATTTGTATGGTGTCTGTCTGTAGGGTGTTTGTTAGTCTGTCAGTCTGTTAGTCTGTTAGTGTGTAAGTCCGTTAGTTTGTTAGTCTGTGTACACGATATCTGAAGAACAAATTGTTGCAGAGAGGTCAGATCAGTTTTAAAATATTACTTTCGACACTGGCAAGAACCCTATTTATTTGCAACATTCGAATTAAAAAACTTCGTAAGTTATTAGAAATTTACGATTTTCTTAACATGGGAGAATAGGACAAAAATTCACTTAAACGTGCATTAAATGGAAACTTTTTACTGTAAAAATGTCAGACCAGTTTTAAAATATCAGTTTTGATGCCGGATGGAACATCAGTAACTATAAATATGCTACTTTGAAAATTTCGAAAGTTATTGGAAATTTACGAATTTCTTAACATGGCAGCGTAGAGCAAAATTTCACATACACGTCAATCTTGAGGGATATTTTCATCGTAAAGATGTCAAACCACTTTCAAAATATTATTTAGGATACTTGCATGAATATCATAGACTATGATTTTTCTAATTTAAAAAAAATTCGTAAGTTATTTGGAATTTACGATTTACTTAACATGCCAGAATAAGGTAAAATTGAGCATAAACTTTCATTTTGAGGCTCATAAATACATTAGACAACTTCAAAATTATATTTATGATATTTGTTTGAGCATGATTGAATACAAATATTCTAATAGGAAAATTTCGTAAATTATTTGTAATTTACGATTTTACCAACATAGCGAAATTGTAAATTTCCCATATAAATATGAATTTTGAGGATTATTGCATTGGAAATAGTAGCATGAAAACTAAACAACGGAATTGACCCTGATAAAATAAATTAATAGATTAGAATAAGATAAATATATCGAAGTGAACGGTGGATAGGCTATTAGGCGGGGTTTTCATTCTGTCACTGTATCAAGCTTTTGTCAAATTCATTTCTTTTAACATGATTATATCTCTCAAACTAGAAATTTCTGAGAACATAAATATGATGGGGAACTGAGCAGAGTCCACCTATGCCAACTAGTTTGTTATATATTTCTGTGTTAAGCAAAATACGTTGATTATGAAAGTAATTATACCCTATTTTTTCTGAGGACAAACACTTTATATTTTAAAAACGATAGAAAAATTTTAACAAAAATACGGTAATCATAGTTTTCATCAAGTAATTTATGAATAAATGTAAAACTACGGCTGAAGAAAGGAATTTATTTTTTATTATTTTATAAAAATATTTATGTAATATTTTTACAAGCTAAAAATACACATTTCGTTTATTTCAATTACGCGTTATTATTAATAATGACGTAATTATTTATTTTTGTAAAAATATTAACCAATAATTAAAAATAAAAATTTAATTAATAATAATTAGTAAAAATATTAAATAATGTTTTTCGAAATTAAAAAATATGTTTTTATTTATTTTATTTATTATTGCTTATTTGATTCATTTTGTTCCTTTTTTAGTTTTTTCAAATAATATGTAAATAAAAATAACAATTTATTTAAATATTATTTATAAAATTTATTATGGAAAATATTATTAAAATATATAAATTTCGTATGCTAGTTAATAATGTACATATTATTTTCTTTATTTTTATCATTCTATTTTAAGAAAACGGATATATTATGAATACTAGAAAATGATCAAAAAATATTTTTTTAATATAGTTATTTTAAATATGTATTTTAAAATATAATACATAAATACATGCAGATCTTACATATTAAATATGTCGCAAAACAGTACTTAAAAAATAATAGCTAGAAAATAAATAATGTAATTATCTCATACGTTAGGAAATAAATACGTAAAACAGCATGCAATAAGAGAATTCAAAGTATTTAAAACATGATATAAAATAAATAATAACGCGTTTTTGTTTTTAAAAAATATTTCAGTATTAAAGTAATTTATCTCCCAACAAAGTAAAAATGTAATAAATAAATTCTCCTCCAGTTATGAAGCAAAATAGTCGAAATTTCTTATCAGCGTAATGGTAAGCAATGGAGCAACTTGCACTAAAATGGAGGATTTCGTAAAAAAGCCGGCAGGCCAATGTTCAGTCTTTTTCTAATACATGGTCTCTAGCCAAAAGGCGACTACAGTGACCCTGTGGACAACGGTCGAAGTTTTCAGCTTACGCAATCGCTCATCTTTTTTTTTTTTTTTTTTTTTTTTATCGTATCTGTGCTTTTCTTTGGCAATTTTGTTAGTGTTTACAAACGTGATCGCCAAAAGCAATTTATTTTAAAAATTAAGTACTAAATATTATGCAAATAAGTTTTAAAAATATTCATTAACTGAAAATAATTTTTTCCTTTTAAAACATTTTATAATATTTAAACTAAGCAATATTAAATACTTACCGTTTTTTTTTTAAATTACAGATTGTAATTTTAATTTGCATTTGAATATAAATGTGTTTGCAAAGTATATTTTTAAACACTGTAAAAATCAATTTTATTTCTTAGAAGAACAGCTCTGAATGTTTTGACATAGGTGCCAACATATTAATTTATTCCGGGGTGTTTTAAACCCCGTCTTTATTTCATACCACTTATTTTTAACCCTTTAACTGTGGCATATTTTTCAAAGACACGTCTATAGGACCATCAATTTTGTCTAATAAAAAAAAAAAAAAAAAATAGATTGAAAAGAAATATATGAGTAATATAAATATTTATTCTGTACATATTTCCAAATACATTACATAGTATAGTTTGGTACTGGCTGGTGCTGTCCTGTACCCTAAAATATTAACCCTCCGCGTACGGAGAGATTATTTTGTATTTACTGTGTTTACATACACAGGTTGCAAATAGTCTCATTTTTTAATATCACTATTTTCGAATAAAAACATGTTTCATTAGTTTTCAGGATTTATAAATATCAAACATTGCATTTTACAATTAGTGGTGAAAATGTAATTTAGTGGAATAATAATATTCAATAATTTTTCTGTTAATAATAGTACTTTAGAAATTGTGGTGTAAATAAAATTTAATGTGAAAAGTTCTTTTGCCCGTCGAAATCACGGACACCGTACGCGGAGGGTTAGAGGAAAAATTTTCATGGGGCGTGGTCATTCCCCGAACTAGATTCGGGCGATACTGGCAAGGGATTGAGTAGTTCATTCTTATTTTATCGAAGTTATGTTTCGGAGAAAAATTTTATATAAATAAAGTAGTGCAAAATAAAGGCGGGGCTAAAAATACTCCGATATAAATTATGTTGGCATCTATAGTTTTGAGTATGGTTTTGTGACTTCAAAAACAATAGAAAGTGATGAAAAAGAACAACTTTAGATTCTAACCTGCTACTAACGGCTCGCGAAACAGAACAACAATTTTTGGTCAAAAATGCTATTCTTGAAGACCTAACACGTGTGAAAGTTCTTAGTGCCCCGCCGTTGACACTAGTGGTGCTATTATCGTTCCTGTTCGCGTTTTAGTTTCGTTGACCTATCTTTATGGTAATATGTGGTTCAGAGGCATATGTCATCAAAATGATGTCTCGTTTTCTAAATATATATATATATGTATATATATATATATATATTTGCTTATTCGTATATTTACTTTAGTTTCTTAATTTCATTTTGAAGTTGTAAATGTAAAATTTTACGTAGTGAAATTTCACATTTTACAGCTTCAAAATAAAGCATTAAAAAAAAAAAAAAAAAAAAAAAAAAAAGAGAGAGAGAGAGAGAGAGAGAGAGAGAACGAGAAATAATTTAACAGCGATAAATTCAAGACGATCATTTGACATTCTTGTGACATTTATGAATATAGCATCATTAGTCAAAAACGTTTTTACCTAAAGATTATTTTTTTAGTAAAAATAAAAGTTTTGCTTAATGAAATTAGATTTAGCATAACACCTTTTAAAATATTTAAAATATATTTAATACAAAGTCATACGTTGAGGGAAATTATACATGCTAAAATATTTTAATAATGATCTAATATTAAAACTAATTTTACAATTGGACAGTTGCTCAATTGATAATTTGTAAAATTAGTTTTTTAACACTAGAACTCTTTTAAGTCTATATAAGAACCTCTGTATTAAATGTAGGAAACGTTTTATAAACTGTTTTGAAAACTGTTATGAAATTCTCATCTCGATGGTATATTTTTAAATCTGTTGCTAACTTCTGGGTGTCCAGTGATGCGCAATATGTATGTATATACATGTATATGAAGTGTTAGGAATATTTTTATATTTATAGATGAAAACCCCTGTTCGTTTGTTAATTTAACACATTGTTGATTTATGTTTTCTTTTAAGGTAATTAGTTTAACAACAATATTCTCATTGGACAAGTAATTACGTATTTTTCAAGGACCAATCTTGATGACACGCAAACAGGACATTTTTATTAGAAAGACATGGGCGTATCAGGTATTCATTCTGTGGTTAACTAGCCGTGAAGAGCTCAACAATAAATCTTATTGCGTGGTTTTAAACAATAGCCTGTTAACATGAATATCAAAATTGGGAGTTTACTCTACCTGTAGGCGTGGCTTGAGGCGTGGCGTGACTCGAATCATGAGATGAAACATCTATTTGAGGACACGTTGAAAATGCAGTCGTTTGCAAAGTATGACCTAGGTAGCTTGAATAATGTCCAGCATGAGTGGGCCATTGACCATCACCCGGAAATGTGAACCCTGCTTGGGAAGGATCTGAAAGATACAATTATAAAGCTATAAGAAACGTATACATTAAGTGCCCAGAATTGTATACCGAATATTTTTAAACAAATAATATAGGTCGCACTCTTGTTAAGATTTAGCACCACATTTTATATAGAAATCTTTTACAATAATGTTCTTCAATTAAGTGAAGTAAAAAGTTAATGTTCGGAAAGAGTGGTTCCAAAGCTGCACCAGAGTGTGACTCCAAAGATAAAGTCTTTAAAAATATTTTTTCTAATGCATTAATAACACTTAGCCTTGAACACATTTAAATTACTGCACTGAGTACAATTAGCATTCAATCTTATAAAAATAACAAATATTTAATTAAAATTACCAACTCAATCTTAAATTAAGATTTTTTTTTTTTCAATTTTTAATCCATCTTTTAAAATTTTCACTTTCTACACATATATTCAATTTTTCTCATGTTTTATTACCATTAAACTTCTATGTCGAAAATTTCTGCTTAAATTTAAATATAATAATAAGTATCTAGGAAATGTTGCATGTTATTAATAAACTAAAATTCGGAATAGCTTATCAGCAAAAAATATGTGAAAATATTAATTAACAAATTTTTTAAATAATGTTATAACTTGTTTTTCTCATTTCAGAAAAGGTTGTTATGGACATTATTAAGTTATGAAATTCGGAGCACATCATTTTGTAAAAATTATATCAGAGGTTGTAATCTCCGCCCTTCTTTCAGGACACTCTCATAAATGAGAAATTTTCAAATTTATTGCTACCACTATATTTCTAAAATAATGTCTATTCTGTATAATCATGGCACATTACTATAAACACAACAGAGTTATTTCTGCATGAAATTAGTGGTGGCAAAACAGGTGGACATTTCTTATCTCTGAGAGTGTCCTGAAGAAAGGGCGGGAAGTACGAGCCCTGTTATGCCTAACAGAAAAATATTTGGCATTTAATTCATCACGGCAAAAATATTTTAATTGATTATAACTTTTATTTATTTATTTATTTATTTTTATAAATTGTGCTGTTCTACATGTATTTATTGTTAAAACAATTTCCAAGTATGGAGGGGGGGGGGGGGATTCTGCTTAAATTCTTTGCAAACAGAATTTAATTTAATACGACAGAACTTATTTCAATCTATTCTTCCATATAAAGGCATGCAGAAACTGTATTTCATTCCATAGCATCGGTTAATATATATTCATTTTTTAAATTTATTTTGGCTAGCTTTAGCTTAGGAGCACCTTGTCAGCTTTTAATTTTTTATCGTTATTTCGGCAATGAATTAAAAATGGTAGTGGCAGTTGCGTAAGTAAGATCTTGTACAAGACCGTAAACGTCCAAGCTACTTCTGTGACAAATTTCAAATTTCGCAAAGGGGTTCTATCAAAGACTTAGGTTCTATACTGAAGCTGTTCTATTTCTTTACCACGGTTTTTCTCAATTTTATTTTAATTATAAAAAAAGAAAATGTTTGCAGGTTCATTTGTTTCTGACATAAAAATATATATATTCATTCATTCATTTTTGGCATCATTTTTTTTTTTTTTTTAATGTTTTTTCAGTCAATTATCCGATTGAACTAAAAATAATTACAAGTTAAAAAGAACTTTTTATATACCATGTTTTTAAATTTTCTGTTGAATCATATAAAAGCTACCGAAGGCAGCGGGAACCCGGAACAATTGGCTAAAAGTATTAAAAAATTCATTGCTATCATGTTTTGAGCTATTATAAAAGTTTCAAATGATTAGCTAGTCGAGAAGTTAGTTAAAAATCGATTGCAAGCTTTGTACTGGTAACGATGCCGCAGGAAGCAGGGTCCCGAAGCAGTTGGTTAAATATATTTTAAAAATGCATTTTCACCGTGTTCTGAACTAATATGAAAGTTTAAAAATTTTCTGATGAATCATATAAACACTGTCGAAGGCAGTAGGGACTTGAAACAGTTGACTAAAAATGTATTGTCACTGTGTTCTGAGCTATCCTAAAAGTTCCAAATGTCTAACTAGTCGGGAAGTTAGGGAAAAATCGATTGCAAGCTTTGTACTGGTAACGCTCCCGAAACGGTTGGTTAAAAATATTTAAAAAATGCATTTTCACCGTGTTCTGAACTATTCTGAAACTTTCAAATGTCTAGCTAGTCGAGAAGTTAGTTAAATAAATTTTCTGTTGAATCATATAAACGCTGCCGAATGCAGTTGGGACCTGAAACAGTTAACTAAAAGTGTTATAAAATGTATTGTCACCGTGTTCTGAGCTACCCTGAAAGTTTCAAATGTCTAGTTTGTCGGGAAGTTAGTGAAAAATCGATTGCAAGCTTTGTACTGGTAACGCTGCCGAAGTCAGCAGGAACCTGAAACAGTTGGCTCAAAGAATTTAAAAATGCATTTTCACCGTGTTCTGAACTATTCTGAAAGTTTCAAATGTCTAGCTAATCGGGAAGTTAGTTAAATAAATTTTCTGTTAAATCATATAAACGCTGCCGAAAGCAGTAGGGACCTGAAACAGTTGATTAAAAGTGTTAAAAAAATAAATTGTCACCGTGTTCTGAGCTGTCCTGAAAGTTTCAAATGTCTAGCTAGTCGGGAAGTTAGTTAAAAATTGATTGCAAGATTTGTACTGGACTAACAAACAAACAAGAATCGAAGTTAATATAATAAAAACATGGTAAAATAAAATACAGCGTTAGCTAGTACATTTTTCATTCTTGGATTTTATATACTTTTAAAAAAGTTTAACGAATTAAATACATACTTTTCAAAATCAAAATTATAGGAGTGAGTATATTATATAACAAACTCATAAATCAAAAAACAATAAAAACCCGTTCTGCGTAAAAATCTTATATTGAAAGATAGATTTATTGAAAATAAATATAACCCCGACTTGAAGTTACTTAAAGCAATATTGTAAATGTTTTAATTAATGCTTTTACTTTCATTGGATGTTTTGTTTTGTTTTATATTTTTTCATAATTTTATGACACTGTCTTAAATTATATTGCACTATAATAAACGCAAAAGAAATACTTTATCAATGGTTATTGAAGACAGAAAATATGAATTAATAAGATATTTTATCTCAAAGTCTTATGTTTAATAGACCGAAATTAAGAACGGCAAATCTCAAAAAATTACTCAAGTCAACAACAACAACAAAAGTAAGGGAGAGAGAGAGATAGAGAGAAACTTCCATCTGTAATGGTATCTGTGTCTTTCTTAAGTTATTATCCACATTCTATGCTAATTTTATCTTCGAAATAATATCCATTTTCTTAGTGTTAAAATGTTCAATTTTCATTTATATATACAGTACAATTTTATATGTATTTTCTTTTCTTTTAAACCATAAATTTTATATTAAGGTTCAACAGTTACGTTTTTGAAAATCATTCTTTGGTTAGTTACAGTAATATTGAGTGAAAAATATGAAACGTATCAGAAAATTAATCAGAACACACACGAGTTTTATTTTCTTTGTAGAATTAATATGAGATGGCAATCGATGGTCCACTAATAAAATTTGTGTTAATTATATAAGGAACAGATTAATTATTAAGAACTTCACTATACATAAGCAATTTGAATTTTCTTAATTTAATTAATTTTGAAAGGAATATCAACAGCCCTATTCTATTCACATCAACTAATAGAATATCGAGCCGACTTTGAGTAACCAAAAGAAGAATATTGTAGTGTAAATAAACAAATATACAATTTACTAATTTATTAATATTACTGCCGAAATTTTTGGGCGTCTATTAAGCAGAAGAAGACATAGACACTAGACAGTGTGTAGGTGAAATGTACCAATCTTCAGAATTTTTAAATCAGATTTATCATCATTATTTTATAATATAAATTTGTATTTTTTTTTTCTCCAATTAAACAAATAAAAAATTGTTATCGAAAGTTTTTTGTTTGAAATCTTCCTGGAAAAACAGGAGTGTACTTTAAAAATATTTTTTCTATTTTTTTGTGATTTAGTATAAGTAAACATATATAAATGAGATAAAAATTATGATTGACATTAAATTACTTGATAATAAAATTTAATTATTAAAATTAGTTCTTATGCCATTAGTGAGAAAAAGCGACACTAGTCGTGTAAACATTAGCAAGATAAAAATCACATCCATGGGCAAAAGGTTTTTTGCTTAAAATATTTTTACAAACATATTTTTTCTACTTTCGATTTCTGCTTCTAATGGAGACACATACGTTTGATATTTACATAGTTTTCGTTAAAAAAAAAAAAAATCATTTAAAAATCGAAATTTATGTACTTTATGCAAAACTTAACTTTAATTTTCATTGTTTGTTTGGGAAAAAAGGGAAAAAAAAAAAAAAAGAAAAGGAAAGAAAATTCAAAAAGAAAGAAAATGCAAAAAGAAAGACAGGAAGAAACAAAAAAATAATCAAAACCTCAGCACAGTTTCAATGTTCTATACTAGTTTCCTGAAATTCATACTAAAGCATATGTAAATAATACAGTTATGATGAGATCAGAGGGAAAAAAAATACTATGTAGTATTTTTTAAGCAGTTTTTTTATTGATTATTTATTTCATATGTTCCAATTTTGTAATCGTATCACTATCCGATTACTACTTTTAATTCCAAAACAGTATTAAACCACAAAACCGGTGTTTTTTCGTTTCAGGTGATAAATGAAATTTACTCATTTACGTTCGAAAAAAGTATTTATAATTTAAGCAATAGAAAATACTCGATGCATTTAGTGAAAAATTCTCGAAGATAAAACAAATTGAATTGGTGAAATAAAAAATATGTTCCGTGTTTCCACCGATAAAAGTCCTGAGATATTATAACATATTCAAGGATTCAAATAAATACTTTCTGCCATTTCTATTTTAGAAAATAAAATGGTGAAGGGGAAAATAAAATGAGATTTTAAGTCCCTGCGGTTTAAAATCGTGGCAATAACTCCTAGAGCACTGCCTTAATGGGCAAAGATGCGGTTTTCCAGAAACAAATGAGATAAATAAGATAAGTCTCTCTGGAATAAAATGAAGAATGAAAGGTATAAAAACAAATTAATAATTTTGGATGCAAAGACATTATAAATATCCATAAGAAAATGCTGAAATTTTGAAAGTCTATAAAGGGATTTTTCACAAAAATAGTTTCGTTTTCGGTTGTACATCATACAACTGAAATAAACTAGTTAATAGTTAACCCGACCAGGTTATCGCTTTTTTTGGCACTTTGTCAGTTTATCATGGGTCGCTGAAGACCCGAGAACACGTTATTTTTAATGACACGTTAGAACACGTTAGACACGTTTTAGAACACGTTATTTTTAATGACAAAAATCTGATAAAATTCTTGAATACTTCTACTTTAACGATAAACAATTAATATTGTAAAAAAAATTAAAGAAATATTTTTTTTTTCATCGGAAATATACCTATTTCCATAAAATGCAGGAATTTGCTAAAAAATTCCTAACTTTTGAACAAATTACATAATAAAATTTCAGAATGGTATTTTTACGAGAAAAATCATGGTCATGATGGATCGGTATTTCTTTAATATGTGAATTCTGAGGGATGAAACAAAAGAAAAATGGCTCGGGTCTCCAATGACCCACGATAACCTGATCGGGTTAAGATTTATAACTTCTTCCTAATATAACATAAATCTATAAAAATAATGTTGGTAACATTTGATTTGATACTTTTAGTTGATACATATGCGTTTTGATGTGATGAAATAGAAACTGGAGCCAGTTTCTCTCTATCACGTATAGATTTTTGTCAATACAGGATATCTACTGACGCAATTTCTTCATTTTCAATAGTTTCCAATATGTTTATGTGTTTAACTATGGAAACATATTGTAAAAGTTACCATATAATTATATTGGTGGAATGAGTCATGGAAGAAATTGTGTCGAGAGTCACAAAAATTGACAAAAATCTATACGTGATAGAGAAAATTTGATTTCATTTTCGGTTTCAGCACACCAGAAAATATGAAGATCAGGCAAAACTGTCAGATCATAATTTTAGATGTAGAACTATGTAATGAACAATTTTTTACATAAAAATTGCGAATTAATTTTAATAAAAGCAGAAAGGGGTCAAGCCAAAAATCGATTCAAGTCAGACATATGCACCAGTTTTCTTATAGTTTTGTCGTATACCTAGGACTTTTCAATGAACAATTAACATTGTATTGCTTCTGTTTTCCGTGTATTTAATTTTTTAATCCGAATGCCTTTCTTCGGTGGAATCGAGTTTCAGTAGAGCTCTTTTTAGATACATTTACAGACATGCCAACATTTTAATGTATTCTGGAGCATTGTTAGTACACATCCTTTTCATAAACCACTCTTCCTGGAGGATATTTTTCTTATTCAATCGAAATTACAAATTGGAGAAATTTTCACTATAAATAAAGCGGTGTGTGAAAAATTCCGGTACTAACAATGCTCCGGAATAAATTATAATGTTTCCATGTCTAGAAAAATCTCCTCTGCTGAAGGAAAAAAAATTAGATATATGCATACAGACATTCAAACTTTTTAATGTATTCCGGAGCATTGTTAGTACACATCCTTTTCATAAACCACTCTTCCTGGAGGATATTTTTCTTATTCAATCGAAATTACAAATTGGAGAAATTTTTACTATAAATAAAGCGGTGTGTGAAAAATTCCGGTACTAACAATGTTCCGGAAGAAATTAAAATGTTTCCATGTCTAGAAAATCACTTCAGCTGAAGAAAATAATAATAATAATAATAAAATTAGATATATGCATACAGACATTCAAACATTTTAATGTATACCGGAGCATTGATAGTACACATCCTTTTCATAAACCAAAAGGATATGTACTTATGAAAAGGATGTTTTTATGTCCAGAAAAATCTTCTCTGCTGAAGAAAAAAAAAATAATAAAATTAGATATATGCACAAAGACATTCAAACTTTTTAATGTATTCCGGAGCATTGTTAGTACACATCCTTTTCATAAACCACTCTTCCTGGAGGATATTTTTCTTATTTAATCGAAATTACAAATTGGAGAAATTTTCACTATAAATAAAACGGTGTGTGAAAAATTCCGGTACTAACAATGTTCCGGAAGAAATTAAAATGTTTCCATGTCTAGAAAATCACTTCAGCTGAAGAAAATAATAATAATAATAATAAAATTAGATATATGCATACAGACATTCAAACATTTTAATGTATACCGGAGCATTGATAGTACACATCCTTTTCATAAACCAAAAGGATATGTACTTATGAAAAGGATGATTTTATGCCCAGAAAAATCTTCTCTGCTGAAGAAAAATAAAATAAAATTAGATATATGCATAGAGACATTCAAACATATTAATTTATTCCGGAGCATTGTTAGTACTCACCTTTTTTTCACATCACATTTTATGAAGGCTATTTTTGTGATGTGATAAAATTTCACTACAAATAAAGTGCTGTGCAAAAAAGGCCTGGTACTAACAATGCTCCAGAATAAATTAAACTATTTGAATGACTGCATGTATATAATTATATATTTTTTTAATTTCTGTCTCTCAAATCTTGTATGTTTTGAGATCAAATTTACGGAATTGACTTTTTCCTTAAACTGCTTGTTTTAAAATCGCTGGATCTGAAAAATCAGGTTTTTAATGGCTGATCGCTAAATCTCTCGCTCTCTTTTCATCTATGTGTGTGTGTGTGTGTTATCAGCATAACCCAAAAATAGATATTAGTAAGAATTTCAAATTAGATATTCTAAACCTATATCACATGGAGATAGGGATTGAAACATTTTGCTGAGATCGGACAAATGGTGCGTGTACAGGGTCATACAAAAGAATTGAAATATATTACGTCAATGGATGAAATATTTCTTTGGCACATTGTGATATTTTTACATTGCACTAAGCATATTGAAATTAACATATAATTTTTATATTCACAAAAGAATGTTTCATATAGAAAATGGTATGAAAAGCTATTCGTTTACAGAGAAACAGAAAGTGTTCGTAGTTATCAACTCTCCTGATTTTACTGGGAAACTTCATATCGGACACTTGTGTAATAATTTCAATTTATTCAGTCGTAGAAAATAAATGTAATTAATTTCTGTTGAAAAACAGTGATAATAAATCTGATTTAAAATATCTAAATGTTGGCAGCTATATTAAGGCTATATTTGGAAATTACAAACATTTGGTACTTCAAAGCACACACGCTGGTGGTGATGATCCTGAATTTTTGACGTGTGACACTGTGGTTAAAAATTAATAGGGACATCCCATCAAATATATGTTATTAAAAAATTAAAAGTTACAATGTATGAACAAAAATAGAAATATCTTGTATAATTTTCGTTAGAATAGTGATAGAAAGGCATGCAGAATACTTCTTCAAATTTTATTTTATAAAAGTGCTATAAACGAAAATTTTTCAAAATTACTAATCCTAAACTGCTTTTCAATAATATATTTTGTTGTTTTCCTGCAGTCTTTCTATTTTGAAATGTGAACAGACATTAATTATTGAAATATAAGAAGAATGCAATATAAATTGCTAAAGTAAATATTTTTACAATTAATTTCTTAATTTGAAGAAGGCTAAATTAAATTCCATATTGTTTATCCGCGGGAACTGCGATTATGTAAATAAGTGACTTTTCTGTCATTAAATATATATATATATAATTATTTGCAAAAAGTATTATAAACAACTTCTTTTTGATACTATGGATACTAGTAATATTTTTGTTAAGATTAATGACAGTATCGAAATTAAAAACAGGCATATATTTAATTATTACAAGTTGATAAAAACTAAAAATAATAACTATAATTATCCTTATTTAGTTGTAATTCCGAAATTTCATAAAGATCCAATTAAATTTCGTACTGTTACTGTTGCCTGTAATGCCTACACTTCTAATGCTAATATTATATTATTAAATATCCTTAAAAAATTACATAGTTATATTGTTTCTAACAAGTGTAATTTTTTTTCTAAAAAATAGTTTTCAACTCAAAAATAAAATTAAAAATCTTACTGATATTACTGGTATAAAAACTTTTGATTTCAATGATCTTTTTAATAATATAGTTATTAAAGATATGTTTGATATTATAAATAAACTTTTTGTAGAAAATCTGCAGTATTTAAATCTAAATGTTAACATTACTCCTTCAACCTTTAAAACTCTGACTAGGTTTATACTTTTCCATAACTATATTTTATTCAATAATTATTTATATAAACAACGTTTAGGTTTGCCACAAGGTGGCATTGCTTCTAGTATATTAGCTGATCTATACTTATATTATTATGAGCGTGATATTGAGTGTACTAACTTTAAATTACTACGATACATAGATGATATAATTATATTATACTTGGATAAACATCACACCAATCTAAACTTACCTGTTAATTATCCTGAAAATCTGTCTCTTAGTAGTACTGATTTGGAATCTAATGTCATTAGTTTCTGAGATTTAAAAATTATTCTTAATTGTAATGGCAAATTAGAATTTGACTTATATGATAAAAAGAAAGATTTCCCCTTTAAGGTAAATTTTTTTACTAATTTTCAAACATGTTTACATAAATCTGTATTTGTCAATATTCTTCTTAATTTTAATCTACGTATCAAAAATTTAGTGTCTGATAAACATCAAAAAGTACAATTTCGATTTTTTAAAAAATTAGCATTAATTAATGGCTATCCCAAACACTTGATTCAAAAATTCTTTTAATCATTTATTTATTTATTTTATTATTGTAAATATTATTATTTATTATTTATTTATAATTTTTATTTTTATTACTATTATTCACATTAAAATAATTATGAATAATTCATTTTATTTTATTTTACTATTATTTTCATCTCAATACTCTAGATGGCAGCACTATCCATGCTAAAATAATTATGAATAATAATCTGCTTTTTTTTAGGATCTGAATACGTATGAATCCTTAATTTACCTGAATAACACTGCGCATCCTTTATTACTCAATGGTCACTGCAATTTTGACCTGATTAACTGTGTGTTTAACTGAGTTCTGATTGTTAAATTTTACATGTGCATTGTATCTTAGTTTTTCTGGATTGAATTTTTCTGGGTTTTTCACATGGGTATCTTGTATTTGAATCAGTTTCAAATATATTTTATTAAGTAATTTTGTATGTTTATTTCAATCTCCAATAAATATGTCTTAGGATTATTTCAGGTAATATTGTGATTTTGATCTTCTTTTTATGGATTTTCTATGGATGTTTCGGGCCTGTGAACAAAGAAATTCTTAGCTTTTGCTTTCTTTGTGACAGAAAAACATCCATTTCTTAGCATATTTGCATTCTACCAGGCCCTTGAAAACGTTGGAATGCAAATCATGCCTTTTTCTCATCTCCAAAATTCATTTCGATTTATCTTTAATCCTTTTCTGATTTGATATGAGTGGTCTGCGATTATGATCTGAATAATTGTTTTAATGCTGAGGTTGAATCAACTTTGAATTTCATAAAATTTTGCACTGATATTATTATATTTTATTATTGTATTACTATATATATATATATATATATATATATATATATTTGTTGTTCTTCAAAATTCTTATTTAAATCCCGTGTAATCTTTTCTTATGTCGATTTTTGATTACTCTACAATTGCACTGAGAAAAACAAATATACCGCCTTCCTCTGCAATGAATAAGTGACCATTTTCTAAATCCCTCAACTTTAAATATAGATTTTCGAACTATGCGCATAAACTGAATAGCCGAAATGGTCGAGAATTTCTTGTTTACACATTTCTAGATGGTGAAGCATTATTCTGAATATTCCGAATATTCTGAATCTTTTGTATTGCGAGAAACCCTCGCTTGATTTTCTAGAAGTGGGTCATACACCAAGATTATAGTCACTGAAACCCGCCTCTTGTAGTCTCATTTATTTGCAGAGATTTTTAAATAACTTTGCCCTCGAGAATATACACAAACGCTCTAGAATTCTAATAGGGCCTCTAAAACTCGCTTATCAAGGGGACTAGAATTTATAAGGATGACATGAAACTATTTTTTCTAGATCCACAATTTAGATTCTAGATGTCAGTTACAGAATATTTTCTCAGTGTAACCTATTTTAAACAAAATTTACTAACTATGTTTCTTAACATGATTATCTGTAGTATTAATAACTTTTAAAGGACGTGATGCTTTCAGTTAAAAAATAATTCAAACACAAATCAAATTAAAATGATAAGGTATAAATAAACATTTCCATTAAAACAGCTATTGAAATGCATCAAATATCAACTAAGCAGACATTAATTCAATAAGCAATATTAGTGAAAAATGTACAGACATTAATTTACATAAATGTAAAATGTAAAAAGAGAACAAAAAACACTTTTAAAAATATGAGTTTTTAAATGTTTTCTCCAATTCAATAATTCTGCATGACGATCCAAAATATTCAGTGGGTATACTCCTTGAAGATATTGGGAAAGATTCTGTCTAATGCTCAAGAATTTTCTTTCTTAAAATTTACATGTAATTTTACAGAAAACAAAATAGCAGAATAAAATTTAAAAGAACCCACCTATACTTTAAATAAATTTGTTAAATTTTATTAATATTGCTTCTGAAAAATGAAATTAAGGTTAGAATCTACGACAAAAATGACTTGTCCCTCTCAGCAACATTTTATAATTTTTACTCCAACTTCGTGTCAACTTCATCTGCAAGTTCAAACTTTCAATTCATTTTCGCGCCCCATGGGGGGCTTTTGCTCTTCGCAATTGTTTCTTTAAACCACATCTTTGGCCATTATGTGGTCGTATTAATAGAAAGCTTATGTTTCTTCCGTGTGCGCCGTGGGAAACCAATCTCATTTTCTTCACCACTTAGCTGTGAGTAAGGAGAAAACGCAGCGGGGATGTTTCTGTACAAGATTTTGAACAAACTGTCGCGATTTAATATACTTATTTTAGTTTGGAAGTAAAGAGACTAGAGGGGGAGGTGTATTATTTTCCGTTTAAGCATAATTTGCATGACGATAATTGGACTTTCCCAAAGTTAAATTGGTTATTTCAAACATCTGCCTTTCTGCCAAAATTAATAAACGAAATTCAGCCGTTTATAGATTTAATGATATAGTGCACGATAATGAAATAATACAATGAGGAACACCATAATGAATAATACAACATAATGAAATAATCAATATGAAGCAATGGGAATTTAAAAATGGTATTAAAAAAGCAATTTTTTCAAAATTATTACTTATTTTATCAATGTATAGACCAGACGACCGAACTACAATTTTTAAGCAAATCTCTAAATTACGTGCACTGCGAAAAAAATATACCGCCTTCATCTAGAAGGAATAAGTGGTCATTTTCTAAATCCCTAAACTAGAAATATAGATTTCCGAGCTATGTGCATGAGGCACGACAATAAACTGAATAGACGAAATGATCGAGAATTTCTTGTCTACATATTTCTAGATGGCGAAACAATATTCTGAATATTTTGTATTGCAAGAAATTATCACTTGATTTTATAGAATTGGGTAAGAAACCAAGATTATAGTTTTTGAAACCCGCCTCTTGTATTCTCATTTATTTGCAGAGATTTTTAAATAAATTTGCCCTCGATAATATAGGTAAACGAGCCCTAGAATTCTAATAGGGGATTCTAGAACTCGCTTTCATGGGGACTAGAATTTATAAGGATGACATGGTACAATTTTTTTATAGCCACAATTTAGATTCAAGATGCCAGTTACAGAATTTTTTCTCAGTGTGAGTCATTCTAAATGTAAAGAAAGTTTGCTTCTCTGGTACTTTAATTTAAAATATCGACGCAAAACTTATTTTGCATTATACATATATGATACTTTATACATTCTTCAAAGTACTCGGGATAAAAATTAAAGCATCTGCCTTATACTATAACCGGGTTTTCTAAGCTTTCTTCTTGCTTTGTTACTACCAAATCTGTAGTGACTTCATGAAATAACTTCATGAAAAACTGTTCTTGAAGTTTCAGAAAAGAACCAATTGAGTACATCTATAGGGAAACAGCTACTTGTGATTTTTACATTAGACTTTGATTTGCTTTTGTCAGTCAAAACTGAAGTTAAGGCCAAAGTGTTAATCATCATAAATGTCCATTCCTCCACTATTAAGTATGATGTACCATTTTCAAACTCAACCTTCATTTGCATTCATAAAGCATATATTACACCATGAACCTCACATTTGACAGGATCTTTAATTTTGGCACACAAAATAGTTTTAAGACACACATATAAATATTAAACTTCAGATTGGCGTGAAGAAACGAAAAAGTCCAAGACGTGGTGGTTGGGGGTTGAGGTAGAACTGCACGGGGCATCAGAACAAGATGTTCTTTACTTTTAGAATGATCATCGTACATCTAGCAAGAGCCACTGTCCACTGTCTCAACCCGATTAACATCTCAGTGATCCAATAAAATATTCATTAAATGGATAGCATCAGTTAGAATGTCATATCGACCGAATATCATGGTTAGAACATTTTGCATGTATGTTAAGGTTCAATACCGCACCTGGTCACTTTTATCTGTTGTTAAAATTAATTCTCTATTTTTCACAAAAATTTTCAAGTTATATTTTGTTCTGGACACAGTATGATCAGTCAATCACAGATGGCAGTTTAAGGTTTCAAAGCTTTATGTTAAATAAAAGCCGATACAAATATTATTACTAATGTTTGTGTACAGATGCTCACAAAACAATTCAGAAACATTAAGATGCTTATTAAAAGAAAGCGCATTTTAATATTTTTATACATCAGGAAACATAATGGATTTAACATACTTTATTTAAATGCACAAAAGCCTGTTTTCAGTAGAGTATCCTCCTAACAAATAGCCTTGCTGATTAACTTATAAAAACATTTAGTGTAGCCTTTAGATACAAGGGAAATATTTAATTTAAAAAAATATAATAAAGAGTTATCATGGAGATAAAATATATTGAAGGTTATTAGATGTAAAAGCCAATTACAGAGAAAGTATTTTATTATCCATACGAACCAAGTATTTTTTTTAAATTGTTTTACTGAAAAGAAATATCAGAAAAGTTCTCTGGAACGCTCGCAAAAGATGCTAAAATATTTTTTCCGTAATTAAAAAAAAAAAAAAAAAAAAAAAAAAAATTACAACTCAAAGATCCGATATTTTAATTATTGAAAGTGCAGATCAGGAGCTTCAACGTCCTATTTGCAACACTCATTACTCAGCAGATCATTTTTATTTATTCCATATTATCCCCTATTGTATCTGTCAGTCTACATGTGTAATATATATTCTTTATAACTCTTAGTTTTGTGTTAATTCTTTATAATTCATAAATACTTGTACTAAATTTGATGTTAAATGATTACATAACAAATTGGAATTATTTTGTGTAGCCCTGTAAACTAATTATTAAGTATATGCTTACCATATTTTACAGAAAACATGCTTTTAAACATTCTAATAACATATATGTTTATTTCATCATATTTAACGGCGTGTTACCTTGTTAAAATGCACTTATAAGAAATACCGTCTATAGACCATAATACGAAAAAATTCTTAAATGTAACCATGCTTAAGTGTGTTTAAATGAAATTCTGCCTGTTGGCCATAATGATCTGCTATTTCTGTTTGGCGCGTGCTACCAATTTGCATGCCTATTGGGTGGTTTTTGAGGCCGCTATCGTGATACAGAGAAATTCCACCCATAGGTCGTAATGATAAGAAAATCTTTGGCGTGTCCCTGTACACAAACCACAAACATACTATACACCGAAAACTATATAGCTAATTCCGTGTGGTGTATGAACATGCGTACAATTTGCAAGTCAATCAGGTGATTTTTGCGGCTACTATCGTGGTACATACAGAGGAACAAACAGACAGACACACAGAGCTCAAAATCTTTTTGAGTCTCCACATAGAGGTCGCCACTGACGTTTTGACAAAAATATTCTTTTCATTCCTATACGTCCTTTATATACGAGTTGAAGAAACAAAAATAAAACTTTATTCTGGGATCTCATGCTAATTCTGCTTTTATTGATTTAATTAAATATTTTTTTATTACAAAAAGTATAAAATGACACTTCTTACAAGTCTATTTTTTTAATACAAAAACAAACTACTAAATAATTTATCATTTTCTAACCCAAATTCTTAAATTATTCAGTGATTTTCTTCTTCTTCCTTTTTTTTTTTTTTTTTTTTTTTTAAGAATTCATCTTCAAATAAGCTTTTAAGTCTAAAATGATCTTTTCTTTCTTTATTTTTTTTAAGCAAAACGTACATAATAGAGTATGGAAATGGTTTGCTGAACATAATTCTTAGGAGCTAGGTTTCCTAGAAGTAAGCAAAATATGATAACATGAATAACTGAGAATGAATTTTGGAATTTATGAAAAGCAATCTGAATACTCATTTAAATTGATAGAGAAATTTTAGAATAAATTTCTAATAACCATGAAGACTAGGATTTGAAATATTCAAAAAACATTATTTAAATGTTAAAATTTTCAAGTAGGTTTTCATGAATGAAAGAGAGTCAGATTAGAAAAAGATTCTTTGAATATGTTTAATTTGAACCGATATTTATTTTCAAAAATGTTTTATCATATAATTGTTAGTTAAGACGATAAACGAAAAGAATCATCAATTCTATTAAAAAAAAAAAAAAAAAAATCTACAGTGACTCTACTCGACTTTCCAATCATTAAGTAATTGATGGTAGTATAAATAAAAGTAGTCGTTGAGCAAACAAAAGAAAAAATATAATAGGGCGTTTGTGTATTTTTCTCCATATAGTATATTGTTTAATTTAACGCTATAGCACTTCAAATAATTTGAGCCCATAGATCACAATGATAAAGAATTTCTCCCTGTGTCTCTGTAAAAATCTCGGAGTGCTATATTCACCAAAATCTAAACAGATCGTGCAATGGTGACCTATAAAATGTATATAAATTTTTAGCACAATCGGATAAGGCATTTAGTTGCTATCGCATTTTAAATAATTTGCGCCCATAAGCCATAAGATTAGAAAAATTTTCTTTGTGTCTCTGCAAAAAAACTATAAGAAAATCTATATATTAGTTAGTGCTGTGGTTATCTATAAATATACATGTTGATCATTTGATATGTTTATATATATCTAATTACATAAAAACATTACGAATTATTTCTAAAGAAAAAAAATTAATAAACTTTTAATACATTTATTAACGGTTGAAATAATAAGATCTTAACAATTTCTTACTTAAATATTAATTCTTAGGTATCTAGATTCTTGCTAAAATGAAAACAATTCAACTGCGAAAAATTGGATATAACATTTAATTAAAACAGAGAAAGTAAAATGAATGCAAAGAGAACGTTAGAAATAAAACGGTAAAAATGTAAAAATGAAAATATAAGTTAAAGATTAAAATAAAGTCACTAGTTTACATATTACATCATTGTTTGAAGTAAAACATATTTGCACTCAAATGTTGAATTTACATACCAATGAATGAAGATATTTACATAAAATAATTTTTAAGTTATCACTTTAAGCTTAAAATATACATTTCTCATTTTTATTCAGAATCTGAAAACTTTTAACAAAGACATAAAACTTCAGAAATTTCTTCCTTTTTCCAATTTTTTTTTTCTTCTGGCTGCTAGAGTTAAACCCTTTTCCTAAATTGAAAATCACCCCCCCCCCCTTTCTAACTTATTCAATACACTTTGCGGATAAATTCTTCACCTGAAGTGTTACCATAGAAATCTGCGGCTCGAACAAACAAAGTTACGGCCTCCACTTTCACGAAAGGGGGCGAAACTTTGGAATTTCCTTTGATTTCCAGAAATTTTGTTTTATTCATATATACACTTCCTCTGTGCATACGAGTGTGAGAGCGTACATATAGATATATTTCTTTGATTCTAAATCCAAGTTGTGGAAACTAAAATAAGTGATAGTGGTAAAGAAAAAATGAAGTATGGGGAGGAGAGTTTCTGTGGTAACTTTGATAAAGTCATACCACTAACTTTGTTTGAATTTTCCTATCCTAGCTTTAAGTTAGTATTTCTCTTTTTTTATGAGTGAGTTTGATTTAAAGAAAGAAATCTTTGCATTAGAAAAAGTTCCCAATACTTTAAAAATTAAGCATCTGGGGAAAAAAATATACTTCGCATGATATCTTGAAGTATGTGAAAATTCTTTAGACATATATAATAAAAATGTTTTTTGGTTATTAAATAGCAATTGTGAAAAGACAAATAATCTGGTGTAGAAGTCACACTGCCGGGTTTTTTTTTTTTTCTTTTTCCTTTTTTTGTGTGTATGTGTGTGTAAAAAGGCTATTACACCCCCTCACCTTCCTCTCCAGTTTGAATATCATACCTACACTCATAAAACATGTAACGTTGCTAGAAAATTTAAAAATCAATTTCGAAATAATCAGAGTAATCCTACCTACAACACTCTTTGAAAATTACTGATCTTAGTCAAAATATTCAATTGAATTTCATATGACATTTAAAATATCAAAGTAGACACTTTTTAAATTATACTGATAATAGACACAATGATCAACCGCTATAAACTTAATATTTGCAATCAAAATTTCACAAAATGCGTAATTATAGCAAAAACTCAACGTCAAAATGTACTCCAAAACAATATTCTGTATACTATATAAAAAGAAGAAAAAGATAACAAAAGATAATTATCATTCTTAATAAATATTCTTTGACATAAAACTAAAGAGAAAAACAGAACAGAAGATTAATATATATATATATATATAGATAGCAATATTTTCAGTGTTTTAATATATATATATATATTATTATTATTATTATTATTATTATTATTATTATTATTATTATTTAACTACTACACAGCTATAATTTTCAAACATATTCCATCATAACTATATATTTAATATGATTATTATTATTTTAAATTTTACAATAACTTTGTAAATCTAGTTTTTCTATAAAAGTACATACTTCATACATTTTGAGTTTCTATTAAAAAAGAATAAAAAACATTACTTTGTACATAATTTATTATGTATACTATTGATTTCCAAAATATCTTCAATGTAGTTTTTATTATCATTACCTATAGTCAAAATTCACAATGTTATTACGTGTATTCTTGTATCATAGAAAACATCTGTAAATGGCAACACATTCCAACAAACTTGAAAAGTGTTTATGAGTTCGATTTGTTTGTCTGTCTATCTCTCCGCGCTCTAACTCCCGTAAATAGTAATGGAATTTCTTCTAACTGTTATATGTTATTCGAGTTCACCATTGGATGTTCCCTATTGAAAATGGAGTAAATACCGCTACTGATTTATGTACAGGTATACCCAAAAGTATTCCAAAGCATTGCATTCTATGATAGGTATTTCTATAATCCATATTTCTATAAACCTTGATAAAATGTTAATAAAGCTTACTATCAGATGTCTCTTATTGAAAATGGAGTAAATGCGAGCACTGGTTTGCGTACAGGGACACGCAAAAGTATTCCAAATCATTTAGTTCTACGAGAAGTACTTCAGTAAACCATACATTAACTACTTCAGTTTGCACAAATCTTAATGAAATTGAAATATGTTATTCATATGTTCAAAAGAATGCTTTCTATAGAATATAGTACGATTAGCATTAAGATTTACAGGGCCACACAAAAATATTCAGTTACATAACATTTTCTGATAATTTTTAAAGAGTGAATGACAATTGAAGTAGTTTAACTGTTTGTCTGACTGTCCGTCCGCCTATCTGTCCATCTACCCGCCTGCATCGTCAGTAAATATTTTTAGAATTTCTAAAAAATGGTATACGTTACTCGTGTTCCCTATTTAAAAATGGCATTAATGGGCTCTGTATAACTGGTTTGTGTATAGGTACACCCCCCATAAACACCATTGTATTGCGTTTTAGGAAAGAGATTTTTATAAATCACATTTAAATAACTTTCTACTGCAAAAATCCTAATGAAATTGACATTTATTGTTAAAACGTTAAAGTAGTGTTTTGTATAGAACATGCTTAGCGTTCAGATTTACAGGGCTACACTAAAATATCCAAGTGCATTAAGGGCTACAACTGGATATTGATTCAATCGCATTTTTGTTTGTGTTAAGCATTTTTAACACTTTCTCCCAACGTTTAAGAGTAATTATGAATTCAATTAATCTGTTCGTCGTTCTGTCTGTCCAGTGCGTGATAACGTAGGTAAGGAACATTGAAGGTTAAACGGTGCAACGAGTAAGTACAGTTAGTAAGTGTTCATAACCAATGCGTACCACATGATTTTCTGTTGATGTTTTACAGTTAAAAAATAAAATTTTATGAATTTTAAAATATTAAGTAAAATAAAAGTTATTTAAAATAAAAGTTAAAAATATACTATTTTAATAAACAAACAAGTAAGTCTTAAAAGTTAACTTTTATAATATACGCGGCGCGCATATAGTATTATAAAGATCTGTACTTACTTTTTACATCGTTTAACCTTTTATGTATTTTGCTTCAAAAATTTCAGCTTTTGATACGTTTATTTGTTTATTTATTTTTATACGGAGGGAGGTATCTAATAAAAATTCATGCAGTACGTTATACATTATAAAACTCTTTCCAACTGTACTTATTCTTCACATCGTTTAACCCTTTATGTATTTTACTTCAAAAATTACATCTTTTATTGCGCTTATTTATTTATTTATTATGGAGGGGGTATCTGATAATAACTATATTTATAACATTATTTTTAAAGAGACAACATAAAATAAATCGCTTTTGTGTAAAATAAAATCCTTATAAAATAACTGAAAATTAAGAAATTTTTACTTATATCCCAAAACGTATTTGAATATTTTTAAATGTAAGTTAATTGTTTAATATTTTTATGGGAAAAAAAAAAAACACTTTAAATAAACATCTCTGACAAATGGCAATATAACTAAACTCCTTTATTAGTCCTTAAACGCAAACTATATGAACTTAATTTTTTTTTTTTTTTTTTTTTTTTTTTAACAAGTCTAAGTGTGAAGAAATTCTAAAAATATTTACGCCAATAAGAGGACAGACAAACGAAGCGGTAGACAAACTGAATTCTTAAATATTTTCCAACTTCATTAGAAAGCATTAACAAATTAACATATTTTAGTAAATACTTTGTAATATTAAATAACTTACGGCTCATCCCTCCTGTTTAATTGATTCTAATTTGACGGGTATAAGTTAACATTAGAGATTAAAATATGATATTTTTTAATCAAAATAATGGAAAGAAACTTTTTACTGCTACCGTCTTTACTGAGACATTCAACTTGATGCCAATAAATGGATGAAAGCATAATTACTTATAAAAAAAAAAAACTTTTTATTAATAGCAAAAACAAACTATTAGTAAAACTGATTATTAGCGTATAACTGTATAATTGATAGATAACGTACAATTGACGTTTATGAAGAATAATTAATAAAATTTTAATTTGTTAAGAAAGATTTTTTCAGTAAACTAGCATTTTTTTTTAACCATTAAAAGAATTGTATGACAATACGTAATTTAGTAACAGCTTTTTATCGCTATATAAATAAACACTTAGCTTTCCTAAAACAATAATCTATATTTTAATGGAAAAAGAAATCTAGAGATTGTTTTAATAAAAGAAAAATCCTAAATGAATATTCCATCTTTCCAAATATTTGATAAATAAGCAGCATACATAAGCTTCTTATTTAAGTTAAAATTTTAGATTTATCTGAAATATTAGAATTAAAGTATTATTAATCCTACATCATAAAAATATAACACAGAAATAAAACATAATTCTTTACTTTTCAAGCAAAGTCTCGCTAACTTTTTAAAAAAGAGTAAAAAAAAAAAAAAAAATGCGATAAAAATTTCTTTTTCTTTCTTTTTCATATTTTTTGTTCTTTTCAGGCTTTGGGAATCTTTAACAGAAGTGGTGCAGGCTGGCTAACCTTCTTATAAAAATTTCTTTCTCAGTTTTAAAGTCTCTAAGGGAGAAAAATGCCAAAACAATTGAAATGTTTTCTCTCTCTAAAGACACAAGAAAAAGATCGTGTAAAATGAGCAGAAAGATGTAATGTCAGATGAGTATGAAAGAGAATTCAAATCTACATGAACCGACAAAAGTTATTCTACGAAAATTTTATATCGCAATCTAAAAAACAACTTTCAATTGTCTGAAAAGAGAGCAAAAGTTATTTTAAAAGTTATTCCCATGCCTAAAATTTCTTAAGATACTCTATAAATGATGACGAAAATATTCTATTTTTAGTTTTTTTTCCTAATATATATTTTGTTTTAACAGTAGAGATAAAATATTTTTATAAAAATTTTATAACATGTTTATGGAAATGATCAAAGTTTGTAATGTATACTAAATTTATTCATCTTTTATTTTATTTATTTAGTATTATTATTATTTTTTTAATTTGTTCTGTACGGGATTGTTTTTATTATACTAAATTAAACTTTATGCAGAAAATTTTAAAGTACAGACAAATATACTTATATATGGAAACAGCCATGTGTCTTGCGTTTTTTCGCTATGCTATACCTTTCGTAATTTTCAGTTATCATTATTATTACAATTTCTATTTCATTCCAGGCGAGACTGGTCGCACCCTAGATATATGCTTAAAGTGGCTACTATATTATGAAATCTAGCTTTTTTATTCTCCCTGAAGATTTGGGCGACCCTGATGATTAAATTCTTAAGCTTTTAAACGATTTTTTTTTTTCAAATTTTTAATAAATTTATTATTGTTCTTTTTCGTCAAATTCTGATAGGTGTTGATAATCTTATTTGTTGTCAATTTGTGATTTATCACTCTATATTTTAATAAGTTTTATACTATATATTAAAATCACACAATCAACTGATTGGGAAGAAAATCATATTTATTGAAATTTATTTTTCCGACTGAGTGAAAATAATGTCTGGACCGGGAGTCGAACCCCAGATCTTTGACTTACAAGGTCAAGGCTCTACCAACTGAGCTATCCAGGCCGACAACCGGTGGACATTACTCACTCAAACAACCTTTAGGCAGAAACATCTGGTCTATCATGTGGATAGCTCGACAGAAATAAGCCGCAGGTAAAGGAAAACACCATTAAACAATGGGAGAAAGAAATACAATATATTAATGTCCACCGGTTGTCGGCCTGGATAGCTCAATTGGTAGAGCCTTGACCTTGTAAATCAAAGATCTGGGGTTCGACTCCCTGTCCAGGCATTATTTTCACTCAATCGGAAAAATAAATTTCAAGTTTTATACTGTTCTTTTTTGTTGAAGTCTAATATGGATTCATACGCTTATTTGTTACTTTGTGATTTATCACTTTATGTTTCGTTTTATATTTATCACTTTACTTGAATTTAATTTGCAATTTATAACTCCATTTTTTAAAACGTTATCTTATTTGTTATATGGAATTTTGGGGAGTAATAATCAAATGAGTATTCTAGATTTTTTTTTTTTTTTTTATATCTATGAAAAACTATTACTGGCTATGTCTAAATTTTTAGTTCTTGCGGACGTGATGACATTTTATCCTCTCATTTCTTACATTCTTTAATCCTCATAAACATGCATATATGTATTAAAATGTATTAATAAAAACGTTTTAAATTTGTTATTTTCGTTCAAATTGAGTTTATATTATCTTATTATAATAAAAATCACCTTTAACAATGACACTGCAATCAGAAAATTTATGTTTTGCTTGAAAATATTATATAATGGTGTAATTTGAGTTAATTTTCCCACTTTATATCATTATTATTTTCCCTTTAATATGAATAAACGTTTATACATGTTATTACATATGACATATTTAATCCAAAAGAAAAGGTTAATATATATATATATATATATATTGAAAATAACAGATGTATTTTGGAGTTTTCGATTATCCCTATAAAGAATTACAAAAATGAGCAAATTTTTTTATTTTATTTATAGCTAATACTGCGTTGATGGTTTATTCAAAAAATCTCACGATGTTGCAGTATTACAGATAAATATTTATTTTACCGTTATAAAGATAAGCATTGAAATTAAATGATCTGGTATGGAACTCATTCTATTACCACTTACCATACATTACTAGACACAGTTTAAGATGTGAAATAACATGTTATGTTTAAATACATGATTATATTGGTTGAAGATGTATTTATTTGAACATTTTAAAAATAATTTTAAACATCATTTTAAAATAGTTTCAGAAAGACTTTTATTTGACATTAATTTCTGTGTGAGGTAACCTCAACCGTCCGTTTTAAAACTGTAAATCCACTAAAAAAGTATTTAAGTCTGTTACTAATTTTTTTTTTTCAAATTATTTATAGAATTATTGCCTACACCACACTTTGAAACTTATTCGACTAATTTTGAGAAACTTGTGTAGTAACTATAAATCATACATGCATTAAACAGTGTACATACAATTAGCACGGAAAAGAAAAAAAAATGCAATGCACGGCCCAATTAAAATTTTATTTAGACCTATTTTCAATCACATCACCAATACATTAAAGTTCTTTTTTGTGACCCTGTAAATAAAGAATAAATAGTTTTCATATCATATTTTATGTGAAATTTGCTATTGTATGTATAAAAAGGATGTGCCATTTTGTTTAGCGCAGTCTAAAAAGGTTAAAATGTACCAACGTGAAATTTCGTGAGTATTTGTATATATCTCTGTATAGAAGTTATTTGTCAGATCTCACTAGAATATTTCAAGTAACTTATATTTCAAGCGACAGATATTTCTAAAAATTGTTTTTGAGTTATGTTGATATCAGAATCACAGAATACACACAGGGAGGTAGACACAGAAACACGTACAGAGACCCCCCCCCCCCACACACACACAAATAGAACAATCGCTAAAAACCTCATTTTTAGATTCAGAGGATCTCAAATCGTGTAACATATAGAAAAAACACATTTTCGAAAACCTGACCCAGAAATAATATTTTCTGTAACATAGAAAAATAAATAAATAAATAAAAAGTCACAGCAGCCATTTTTTACAAAAAAAATAAGTACACCTTGCATTGTGTTTCTAAAAATAAATTCGCATGCACAATTAACGTATGCCTCTTTTCAGTTAACAAAAGTTAATGTTACACATTTTAATAACAAATATGTGTCTTAGTAATATAATTTTTTTATAGTATATGTAATTAATATATTTAATAGTTTAGTATATTATTCAACCAATTGTCCAAAGAAAATTTTATAATAATATAATAAATTAAATCATATGCTATAACACATGAATACAACACTGACAGTCTAGCAAATTTTATAAAATTTCTTTTAAAAATTAGAATACTGTCATAAAAAAAAGTGTGTGTATGTCCTTGCATAATCCTTTAGTTTATTATTATATGCATTTGTGTGTATGTGTCTAAGTGGGCAGAACCAATGCTCTACACTTCTGTTTTATCAATTGAATGAACCAATAGTGACCGTTGAAGACATCATGATAGATCCGTACGTACTGATCTATCAAATATCAAGGGCTGTGTTTTGTCATTTATTACTTTATTTTATTTTTTATTAATTTATTTATTTATTTTACAGCCAAAAACTTATTCATGTAAAAAAAAAAAAAGAGGTTTAAGTAATGCTATTCACTTACCTGTATGAGCTCCTGGTAACCTTAAAGGTAAATCTAATGCCCACTGTTCAGCTGTTTTCCGCCTTAAGTTTTCCCACTCTCTTAGTGGATCCATCAGTCGAGGATCCAGATATGGCGTCCTCTGACCAAATGCTGAGGCGAAGGCTCGCAGATGATATTGTTGTCCTGTAAATAAACTAAGTGTGAATAAAGATGTTTCATACATCGATGTACTGATAACATGTAAAATAAACAAATATAAAAAATATTTATGAATCTCACATTTCAAAAGTTTTCTTAAATTAATAATAATAATAATAAACAGGCGTAGCACTCACTTTTTTTTTTTAAAACCCTATATTACTACAGGAACATAGTATTAAAATTAACAGCGAATATTACCTAATCTAGCCGACAACCACAGCCCATGTCATTGTAAGAGGAAATTTATTTCCAGATTACTTATTATCTAATATGTTTTAAAATTCCGTTTTCACATTCAAAAAATGCACAGTCATAAAACTAGTACTCATTTTCCAAAATTTATTTTTCACATTTTATTTTCTAACCTAAAAATGCAAGGAAAAAAAAAAAAAAAAAAAAAAAAAACATAATTTGGCTATTTTTTCACTTTTTTAATTCAATAACAAACTATAAAAATAAATAAATAAATAAATAACAATAATAATAAATTTTTGGATAACAAGTACTAGTTTAACGGTTGTGGATTGAATGTGATAACAGAATTAAAATTTAACACGTTAGTTAATAAGTAATTGAATTAACAAATTTCAAAACATAGAATAACAGGGGCTGTAGCTGTCGGCAAGGTTATATACATATTGTCCGCTCTTAATTGTAACATAGGAAAAGTTGTATCTGAACATGTCTGTGTGAGTGTGTGTGTGCGGAGGGGGGGGAGTATTATTTAGATAATTCTCACAAACTACTCTCTAAAACTTATTGGACTAATTTTAACAGACCTGTATATTATCTATAAATTATTTAAGTAACCCATAATTTACTTAAACTTAGTGCAGTATATAGAAAAAAATGCATCACTTAACTCTGAATGTCATTTGAGCCATTTCCAAACTTAACAGTAGCGTAGTATCCTTTAAGCGAATAATAAATATTTTTCCTATCACATTTCACTTAGAAAAATCAGAAAAGACTTTTGTGCATATAAAGAATATATTTTTTATTTTATTTTGTTTAGTTCAGTTAAAAACTAGTATAGTACAAAAATTTCACCTATACATATAATTTATATGAAAATTTTGCTCGAACTATTTGCCCTCATTTCAATAAAAGGTTTTTAATTACATTTCCATATGATACAGATTTAGAATACCCTATCAGACTTCCTATTCTTATTTGTTCATGAGTTATGCTGATAACACATTCACAGACAGACGTACAGATTAACCTCCAAAAATCTCACTTTTGCATTCACGGGACTTAAATCATGTAAACATAGAAAAGTATGAATTTCGAAAATTTGACCAAAAAACAAGACATTCTCTCAAAAGTAAAAATAAAATAAAATAAAATAAAATGAATAAAAATAAAGTGCTTACAATTTTCCACACATGTACAGACACCTGTTTGAAGCAACACGTCAATTTAAGTCTCGGTACTGATATTTCATAAAAAATATGCTTTAATGAAGATAAAGCACTACAGCTAAGATGTAACATTATTATAATCGTACATTGTATTCTTTTAAAAGTTAAAATATTAATCTTATGAATACGAACTTTTTTTTTACTTTTACAAAATAAGTAAAATAAACCAAATGCAAAACTTTCTTCTTCTTGTTTGCTATTTATTTCTTAATAATAGATTTGTACAATATGTATCGATAGTACAGTTGATGGAATAACAAATGCTTTATTTGCTGAAACTCCTACAACATTAGAAATGAAGTAATTATATGAAATAATAATGCCAGGTCAGGTTTCTTTGCTTACAAAGAATATCTATATGTAATAAAATTTACGGTAAATACGCACATTTTAATTTGTTAATGAATGATTCAGCCATAAATTTCATTCTTTACTTGTGTTGAAATAAAAGGCTTGTAAGTTATCAAGTACAGTGCAACGAAACTATAATTTTCTCAGTAAATTTCACTGTTTGTTTCACTGCATTATTTTTGGGGTATTGTTTTTACTAATTTAATCACTGTTCTTATATATAACCATTTTTATATAAAAATAAAAACTGTTTGAATAATAATTCGATATGTTAAGATTTCAAAAGACATCGCATGCATGAAATAGATATGGAATACAAATAAGTCATCTTGATGCGGAAAACAAATAATAATAACTAATCCATGCAGAATTTTTACTTTGAAAATATAAATAATTTAAAACATTGTGTGAAATTCAATTAAAAACAAGACCTTCCTATTAAGGCGAAACTTATATATCAAACAAAACATTCATATGCGAACTTTGCAGTATACTAAAAGTATTCACATCTAGCCGTACTGATGGCTCTTCAGAAAAGCAGTCTAAAACTTATATATTAGATCCCTAAACGCTGTTTTCAGACATTACTGACTCACTATAGCTCTATGAAAAAATTCACTTTTTTCACAAAACCTCCCATACCTACAGACAACAGCTGTCAAGTTCAAACAATATCTTTTTCCATCTCCTCTTCAAGCGAGTTCACGCTGTTTTGTTTTTCATTCACCCCTATAAAAAAGGGATAATCTCTGAGCGCCGAGAGGGGATAGAGCGACAAAAAATGCTCCAGAAAATGAAGGAAGCTGAAAGTGTCTTACCTTTGCCACCCTGCGTCTCCTTATTGTTCTTGGATCTAAGGACATCAGCCGAAGGGCACACCAAAGTATCCACCTAGGCCTAACGAGATTCTATATAGGGGATTTTTTGAGGAGATATTTATACCGTGATTTTTATTTCGTTTGTGCTTCGGAGAGCTGCCAGTTATTTGGCAGATTTTCAATATAGAGTCACGGTGTGTGAGTAAATTTGAAGATCTCCTATCAAAAAGTTTGTAAATGACTTTTAACCAGAAGTTGTTTTCCGATAGGGATCCAAGACTCTGTCTCCAAGACGACTTTAAGTCTGTTTATTATTTTTTGAAATTTATCTTAATACTTTTATCAATCACCTTGCCATTTTTTTTTCTTTGTAATATGGTTTTTCTTTCTCGTAATTTTTCTTTTACTTTATACTTTTGAGTAAAATTAAATGTAGAAATTGAATGACATACAAATTTCGTAAGTCATGTTCATATTTCCTGCAATGTGATTTTGATTGTGTGTAATATATTTCATTAATCACCTCATTGTTTTGTCTTTAATATGTAGCTTTACTTTTCACTAATTTTTTTTCTTTCACTACAATTTGTCTCAAAAAAAAAAAAAATGAAATATAGGAATTGAAGACATTCTATTAAATTTAAAAGTTTCTATAGGTATATCATGTTAACATTTTCCACTATGTAATTTAGGTTGGAGATTCCACTATGTAATTTTAGGTTTGGTTTTACGCACATACTTTAAAATTTTTGAAGAAAAAGATGTCTTTACTTCTTCGCCAGACGATATTCATAAAGGGAGATGAAATTTGTATATGATGCTTCAATAAAATATCTTGAAACATTATCTTCTTAATAATAAAAGCATAAGTTACCCTAAATTAACGTCATTTCTGCAGAAATGTATTGAAATAAAAAATAAATAAATTTTTTCTCCCTGGTTTGGAGGAATGGATAAAATAAGGAAAATTATATATAAAAGAAACACATGATGTCACAATTGCAACAATGTATTGCGAAAAAAAAATTTACCCTTGATTTGATATAAATAAAATAAGTCTAAAAGATAACGTTACAAAAAAGTTAAAATAGTTAAAATTAACAATAAAACTAGTATGTTGTGTCCGCCACAAGACTTTCTTCTACATTTTTCTATACAAATACATTAAGTGCAAATAATTTATTAAAACCATTATTAATTAAAATTATCTAACATGATGAATACAAATTAATTTCATCTTAGAGAAAATTAACACTAATTAAATCCAAACAAAGACAGTTTTATTGTCTGTAAATAACATCTTAAAAAATGCGTTTTCATATTGGTTATCTCACATATCAAGTTTCGTACAGTTATAAGCCATAGAGACTGAGTTATAGCCTTCCGGTTATCAGGGAAATTTACAGTATAGCAGCGAGCCATCTATTGGCCGATAAACATCCAAATTGAATCAACATAATGTCTCATAATTTCCTTCAGACACACAAGTTTTGTTTGATTGTACGCAATAGAACTTGAGAAATAGCCTCCCTTAAATTGCGGAGATTGCTGTATAGCAGCGCCATCTGTTGAGCGGTTGATACCAAAAGTTGATAAGCACTAATTTAGGTCAAGGTGCATCTACATATAAACTTATATACAATTCTGAGCAGAAGTTCCGGAGATACAGTCGCCGCAAAATTTTTGTCACACACACAGAGAGAGACAGACAGACAGACATTTTCTAAAAATGGTCAAATCATGTTCTAGGTCTCTCAAAACATGTAAATCCGTCGAAAATCGGAATTCGAAAATTTTTGCGAATCCAATACTTTCTTCTATTGAATATAGAAGAAAATAAGAAGTTAATAGTAATAATATTATAAAGAATATAAACAATAATAAATTCACACCGAAAAAAAAATATGGTACTTTTCGTTATCGGTAAAAAATAGTAATAAATCTGGGTTAGTTAGGTATTATCCTCTCCACAAATGAGCTAGGAACGATTTTCATGATTTAGCGCCGAAGTTAATTTTCATAAATAAATTAATGTAAATTACATTTTATTACTCGAATTTTATTATTTTGCTTAAAGAAATACTGTTAAATTTTAAATAATCGTTTTTTCATTATTAATTATTTATCACGATATTTAGCAACTGTTTTGATCTGGCGAATATCGTAAATTTTAAAGTAGGTTCATTTGGCAATGTCGATCGCTAGGCGGGCGAAGACCGACTAGTATAAACATATTTATGTCGACAGACTTTTTCGTTTGCTTTCAAGCTGTTTAGCACTTAAAATGTTTTGTAATTCTTTCAGTTGTTTCAATATAGACAAGAGTTTTTAATAGTAATATATTCAACAGATTTCCGAATTTAAAATTTTCAATTTTTGAATAAATAAATAAATAAATAAATAAATAAGATAAACATCAAAATAAAAAATATATAGACATGGTGATACAAAAGTCACAGAAAAAAAAAAGGAATTGTTATTAAAAGATATTGACCATAGCACTATGCGGTTTTCAGTAAAATGTATTAAAAAAAAAAAAAACACATGAGATTATTTTAGGTAACAAAAGATTTATTAGCAAGTTAGTTTAGAATTTTTATTCAAGTGGCGTTTTAATTGTAAAATTAGTTTTTTTTTTTTTTTTTTTAGGGGTGCAGTACATTCAACAACGTAACTAGGACTATAAATGGTAAATAAGACGTCTGTCATTCATTCGAATGACCGTCAAACGTTACGTATTGGAAATTCTCCTAAAAAACTTCATTATTCGCAATATGTCTTTATTCGATCAGACGGATCTGTTTAAAATGTGAGAGGATACTGAAAAAGAACTGCGCAACTAATATTTTTTCTCATACGTATATATCCATACTTTTCTCTACATTTTAGTGAAAACTGCATAGACCTAACAGTCAGTACTTTTTGAATAATGCATTTTTTATTTTTCTGTGACTTTGGATCACCCAGTACATCCTGAATAACTAAACACTTAATTGGCAAAAACTTTTCCCGCTGATTTATTGCTTTTTTTTTTTTTTTTACTTAAATGTTTACTACAACACTGGAAAGGAAAAAAATAAATAAATAAAGTTTCAAAGCATGAATGTCAAATAACTGCGTTCACCAACATAGAGCTAAAGCGTATGTATGATTGTTTAATTTTGGTGCTTCTTGTGAATTTGCGTGATTATTTTCGTAAGTACTATTATCCGTTTATTTATGTCATATTATTTTCATATCAAATGAAGAGAATAAAGAAAACTTTATATATATGTGATACACTAACTATCCTGCAGGGTTTAAGGCAGGGCCATTTTATTTTAGCAAAATGCTAAAGAAAAACTAATGGCAGTTTAAACCCTGTATTCCTGTATTTAACATGAAGGCATTGTGTAACAGTAGATTCTTAACTTGTTATTTTTATTAATTAATCGTACTTTTTTATTCTCAAATCCACAGTTTTCGAAATTTCAAATTGTGAAACATTAGTTGTTCATAACTTAAAATCTTTTATCTTTTTTTTTTTTTGTGTGTGTGTGTGTGTCACATTTAACGTACAATCGGTGTATGCATATACAAATCATAATTTGGATAATAATCACATAAAACGAGATTCTTTGTACACCTTTCTAAAATTGAATTAGATTTGAAAAAAAAATCTTTAATAGAAGAAAGGTATTTCTGATTTTAAAAATCTAAATTTTCCCTCAAACTTAAATGGTTCTGGTAACCGTGCCTTTTAATTAACGAGTATCTGCCTGGTTTTTGAACCCCTTTCAAGAACTGAAGTTTGTAATGACTCGGAATCCTTTAAGCTGTAGGTTCTGATGAGCAATAAATAAATATAGAGCAACAAAATAAAAGAGCGTTTTGGCAAACAGCATTGCGACATTTATTTATTTATTTATTTTACTTTTTTATTTTATTTATTTATCTATTTTTTCAATGAAATTGTAATGATACTAAGAATGAATTTTATACCATCGAAAAAATATTACAACAAAATCTTTGAAAAATGTTTTTATTTGAAAGCACAAAAATAACTGATACAGAAAATATCTAAGCCAAATAAATATATAATAATTTAATTTAACTGTCTGGACAAAATCATTTATTTGAACTGTATCAAAATTATCAATTTTATTCAACATTTTATTTCAGTATACTGATAAACGGTTATCAATGTTAAATATAGCACTAAACTTCTACAGAAAAAAATCTAAATAAAATTACCCCTTTTTTCCCTATTCGCTCCTATCCTTTAACTGTAGTTTTTGCTACAAGAAATTTATCGGTTTATTGAAATCTACAGTGTATATGAATATCAATAGAAGGTACGTATTATAGTTTTACAGATTTTTTAATCAGAATATTAATATTTTAAGTTTTCATTTTGTGACAAGAAAATAAAATTAAAACAAAAATTAAAATTAGAAAGGATAGTGATTTTGCACTTTTCAAAAATATTACCTCGTTGAATATACAATATTTTTTTTTTTTTTTTTTTTTTTCAGAAAATCAAAAAATCCAAATTAAAAAGGATAGTGTGACTTTGCACTTTTAAAAAATATTATCTCGTTGGAAATGCTGAAAAGATTGTCATACTTTGATAAAATCTATAACATGTCATTCAGAATTCAGATGTTAAAGGTGCTTACAAAGGTCAGATATCAAAGCGGAATTAGTTATCAGAAAAGAAATTTTGTTCAAACTTGTAGCAATAAGGGTATGTATTAATGCTAAAAATTCACTTATTTAATTACAAAATTTTAATAATGTATCTTATTTATTATGTATAATTAGGCATTGGTTCATGGGATTTTTTGTCTTAGCATAAATTATTATTATAATCGTTATTATTTATTACAGAACTTGCAGTGTTTCTAAAATTTTACGTTCATTTTATTATAGTGTTAACGCCATTTTAGAACAATCATTTTTTAAATAATATCATAGCATTAAAAAAATCAAGAAAAAACTGTTTTTTGTTTTATAACCCGTTGCGGTGAGGTGTTAGCACTTTTATGACACCAATTACTAAGTTTCAACTGCAAAATCTCATTTCGGAAATATTTTAGCAAAAATTTTACTTTTATAATACAGTGAAAATAGTCAGTTATTTCTTTCTTTTTAATATTGTTCGTAAACTCCGGTGGCAGTGTAATTTAAACGAGACCAATTACCTTGCGCCGCAAAGAATTAACAATCATCTCTTCAGATTGTGTCGAATATACGCATCAATGTTGAATTCAGAAACCAGTTTCTCACAAGATAATATTTCTGCTCTAGTGTTAAATTTTGGATTTGTTGGACACTGACCTTCTAAAAATTAGTAAACTCCAAATCAGAAGTTTCCGCAGATGTGAATTACGTTTTTGTGCTCCTGGGAAAATCTTTCCCTTCCTCTTAAGTCAACCCAGACTTCGTCATTGAATGGTACTGAACCATGATGTAACTGGAAATTGGAAAATAAAAATTCACGGCGGCCGTGTAAAAATCCAAGCAGTAAAAGAAACCGAAGTGAAAATAATTTGTTTTATGGCATGTATAATAGCAATAAAAATGACTAGTGCTGCCATCTGCGAGGTAGATAGAACATATAAAAAAAAAATATGTATATATATTACATTAAATTTAGTGTGTATTTCATCCAGCGAATTGAAGAGCTGATTTTTAAACGAAACTATTAAATCACATTATCATTATATTTCAGTATATAAAAAAGGTTTTTTCAGCAATTTTATTAAAGAAACAATTTTTGTGAAGAAGGCAATAAATTTTGAATTAAATGTCTTATATAACATTTATTTTATTTATTTATTTTTATTTATTTTTATTTTTTTTCAAACTTTAGCATACCAAACTTAAGCATATGAAATATAAGATAAATTAAATTTCAAAGTATTCCATTACCTTTTTTTTAAAAAAAAAAAATAAGGTAAATACAAAATATTTTCGTGGAAAGTTATATTTAAGAATTCAAGTTCTACTAGATGCCCTGCCCCCCCCCCTCCTTTTTTTTTCTGATAAGTGTATCGTATTCCATAATGTTTCAGTACAGTTTAAAGGTAAACACAGTATTATTTGACAAGATTTCTATATTTTTAATAAAAATTCACTTATAACACAAAATTAAATTAATTCTGATCAACATGCGATCCAAACACACTTACAGAAACAATAGCGACAAAAATAATAATAATAATAATAATAATAATAATAATAATAATAATTTTAAACAACAATTCTACAATTTAAAATATATTAAAGTAAGATTTAGGGCACTATCACGCCGAAAAATTAGTTGAAGAGTCAACTGTAATAAAGCAATCACATCAGAATTCCTGTTTGTTGTAAGTAGGAATCACGATACATTTTCGAGGTGAAATAAAATTAACTAATTAACACATTATTTATGGGTTATGTAAAAGTAACGATTTTTCAGATAAGCGTTCTCCGAAAATAATACTTTACTTTAAAAAAGGATTTTGTGTATTCGTATCTAACACCTATAAGTTTTGCCAGATATGGTGGATTTTTCAATCAATAATCACCAATAACTTTTAATTGTAAAGTTTGGCTAATCACTTTAAAGAGTGATAGTCTAGTTTGTATATCAAATATCACATCTCAATTTTACTTGGGATTACCGAATAAAAAATACGCCAGATCTCGCAACACTGGTTGCCAGCGTATAAGTCAGTGGCCTCTACCGCATCAATTACTGAGGATAAGATTTTAATATTTTAATTACAAATGCGTAAATTTAATTTGTAAAATAACATAATATTTTAGAGGAAAACCAAAAGTCAAAATTCACTATTCAAAATAGAAAAATATTTTGACGATAATGTGTTAAAAGAAATCATAAATTATGAGAGTACCATTACATATTGCATCCAAATTATATCTTGCAGTAAAAATGTGCCGTTTAAATAGAAAATAAGCTTCTATCGTTATTTCGTTAATAGATATCCATCGTTTGACGCATCTGATTTAATGCATAAAGAATAGCTTTTTACACACACTATTAAAAATTTCTGTAAATTCAATGTAAATATTTATCCAGAGTCTCTGTAAATTTACAGTAATTCTTAGTTAAAAGCGAATAATCGAGATTCTCAATCTTTATTCTGTATTTTAACCTAATTTTATTATTTAATTTTTTAATTAAAATTAAAAATGACTGTTTCTACTTTAGAAAAAGCATTCTAAGTTTGAAATATGTTATCAATAATTAATTAAATTAATATTAGTTGTTATAGTGAATATATAAAATAAATTTTTTAACATCTCTGTTTATTTTTCTCTGTAATTTCACATAAGACTTAAGATAATACATGACACAGAGTTTTCTGTTGAAATTTTTAACAGTGCAGTACATCTAATCGAATATATATATAACGTATAAAATTGTAAATGTTATAAATAATAACACAATTTAAATTATACACAATATATAAATAATAACACAGTTTAATAACAAAATTTATACATAATAAAATTTAGCATAAAAGAGATATACTATTAATGCCAATTTCATCTAAAACATTATATATATATATATATTTTTCTTAAAGAGAAATATGATAATGATGATCAAGATGAAGAGAATGGAATCAATCAAATAGAGGAATGTGTTTCACCGTTTGTTTTTAAGTACAGTGATAATAAACGTACTCTAAAAAATATGTTTTTTAAAACTTGACAAATTGTACTTGATCAGTTCAATTTTGAAAATGAAATGTACAAGATAGCTATAATTAACTGATAATGTTCACAGTGTTCTGTATTGTTATCTAATTGTGAAAACGACGCTAAATTTTGTAGTGAAATTAAATTAAACGAGACACAAAGGTTTCTGCAAGTAAAAAGAAAAAAAAGTTCCAAAAGTCACTGCCAAGGAAATATATGGCGCTGCTTTTCTAAATAGAGCTTTTGTTGGAAATTATAAATTAATTAGTGACTATGAATTTTTTTAAGTACTGTTTTGTCCACATTTCTTACTTTGAAATTAAAGGCACTGCGCTAATTTGTTCCCAATTTTCCATTTCTTAAAATTGTCTTTTCTATTGCAAAGAGCCACACATTCCCACATATTATACTTTCCAACATTAAATTATATTAAACGTTATGTTTTCAACTACATATAATAATAAAACAATTATGCAAAAGTTGCCAATTCAGACTATGAAAGCAATATAAACGTATTTAACGGGAATTTATTTTGTTGTTAAAACTAATTTGCGTGAAGGAATGCAAAATCATAATCAGCAATGAGAAAAACTATCTGGTGTGTCACTAAAACGACATTTTCTTACCTTGCATTTCAATACTATAAAGATAGATGGCAGATTAAATCGTAAGATCAATTAGGTAAGATAACAGAGAGTTCAATCTATTTTAAAAATAACTTAATATAAGTTTAGCAACTGTTTTATTTGGCATACAATTCTGTGTGAGAGGAGTTATTGCCCCCTCAAACCCCGTTCAATTATAGTGGCTACGTTTATTTAAAAAAAAAAAATGTCGAGGCTGTTATTGATTTGTCTTCAAACTTGGCAATCTTGATCAATTTTTTTTTAAGTGGTAACCTCATACGAACATCAAATTACCAAAATTTGAATTTCTTGCAGCTATTTATTTTTAAGTTATGTTGATAACAGATAGTCAAAATATAAATCAACCGCTAAAAATTAGACATTCGTATACAGGGCACCTGAAAACATAATATTATACAAAAAAAAAAAAAAAAAAAAGTTAAAAATAGAATATTAAAAATTACTTTCATAGTAGGGGTATGAAAAATTTATTTTCCTTCTCAACAGTGTTTGTAGACATAGTAAAATGCAGCAAAGAACTTCCATCAATTACGTTCTATGGAAAAGAATGTTTAGCCCAATTTTGGTTAGCCCTGTATATTTTGTATAAATTATATGCACATCATATTGTGCACTTAAATTTAGTTTTATGTAAATATCACCTACCACAAAATGAAATAAACTTCCAGCAACTTCCATTTATAGCCCCAATATATCCAAACACCTTGGGTAGCTTTATAAACGAACGATGGATGATTTCCATACCACAATCTATGCAAAACATGTTTTTATGCATGTAAACAAATATGTTCATTGCATTTTGTTTAGAGCAGCCTGTAGATATTACACTGTACTTACCAGAAATATCCCCTATAGATGTAATGTATTTAAATGCTCTTGGATGTATCTGTACACGAGCCATTTGCTTGATCTGAAAGATAAGTTTAGTGTAGCATCATCATATGATATGGATTTAGAATACCGAGTTTAAACTTGCTGCTAGTATTTTTTGTGAGATACTTTGATAACAGACACGCACACAGATAAACAGACACACACACACAGAGACAAACCGCTAAAAACATGATTTTCGGAATCATGGGAAACGTGTAAAAACGTGTAAATATAAAAAAATACTCGATTTCTAAAATTCGATCCCCAAAACAATATTTTCTCTGCCACATATATAATTATGAGAAAGTAAAAAAGTAGCATGCATTTTAAACATAAATGATAATAAAATTATAAGAACGCACGCTTGCCCAACTTGCAACATACTTATGAAATTAAAAGCATCAATATCATACTCTACTCATATATAGACAAAAATATTTTGAGATCGGACAATTGCGTTAGTAGTTGTGTAAGCCACTCACCAAATCAATGATGAACTTAGTTCCTTACAGATATAGACATGTTAGCCCAAAAGATTAACCCAATGTCAATGTCCTTTACCAACAAATGACACTCTATGTCATCCAGACCAAATCTGATTATATATTATCATCCTCTTTGGAAACATATATTCGCATGTTTGTCATTCATTATCTCAATTACTTTTAATACCCTAATTATACATAAGTATATGAAGTCAATTCTATAAAAACCAAGCCTTAATATATCTCAGATTAAACCCCCTTATTTTTTTCTGGCATCGATCACATAAAAAAATGGCATCGAAAACAATGTCGAAGAGAACAAGCCATTAAGGCTGATTAATGTGGGTATTAGGTTGCTGGGCGAAAAAAAAATTAATCCTTTTGTTCCAATAGCTGATAGCACGCGTTTTCTGGTCGAGGACCTATCATTTGTCCAGGATGTTATCGACTTCATGACAGTTTGGGTAGTATCTGAATTCACCAGGGGATGTCAACAAATAAATTTCGAACTGTGAAGGACAACAAAATCCATAAAAATATCGATCGAAAGGACTTTTTTTTAAATTCAGATTTCCAGTCTTTTCATAAGCTTAATTAATGATAATTCTGCTGTGACTCCCAAAGATATTTTTTAAATAAAAATTTTAGATACTTTTATAGTATGGTATAGATCTAATATATTGATTAATAAAAATCAGAAAAAAAAAAAAAAAAAAACTGGAAAACATTAGTTGACTTCTTTTAATACTGGTGTAATAATTTGAGATTCCAATTTTGTGTATGAGTTTGTGCATTTTATAAATTAATTTTTTGAAGTGTAAGATTCTTTAGGAGCACTTAAGTTTTATTTATTTATTTATTTTTATTTATTTATTTATTTATTTATTTATTTATTTATTTATTTATTTTTTTGAAGTAATTATGATCTTTATTTTAATTTTTTTACTTTGTTACCTTATGGTGTTGCAGAGGGTTTAGGAAAAGTTGGGCGCCTGGAAAACATATTTAATCCGCTCTATCCGTCTTAAGCCGTGCTCGCCTCTGCTCCTTCTACTTCTTCTAGTTATTTTTTTCCCCTGTTATTCTTTGGTCATATTTGCTATATATCATCTTATCCAAGCAATTCACATTAACCTTTTAAATATATGTTGCTTTGTATAAGGCTTCATTTCCATGAATGGTTCTTTTTTCACGTCTTCCTTTCTAGTGTTTGATCATTGTAATGATGAATTATTATTATATTATTATCATCATCATATATATAATATATATATATGTATTTCTATGACATATAAATGCATAAAATTTATATGTCATAGAAAATAATTATATGTATATATTTATTTATTTACACTTGAATAATTAATAAAAATTAAATAAAACATTAACATAAATTAAAATTCCGAATTATTCTTTGGGTAAAATTGACGTTATCCATTTATGAATATGTTAATTTTAAATATATTTTATATAGCATATTCTGTAACCTGAGAATTCTTTCTTATATATGCAGTTTTAATAAGGATTTTATTTATATAGTAGCATATTCACCCATTAAAAATGATGGAATAATATTGGTATCAGTTTAGAACCAAAAATCAAATTTTTGTTATATTACTCTATTTAGTACTTTTCCATTAGACTGGTATTTGGCGCATATGGCGACATACACTCGATGTTCATTAAAAATTACTTTATTTCTATTTTTTTTTTTTTTAATAAATAAATAAATAATATATATATATATATATATTTCCATCTAATGATCTCGTTAGTTTCAGCGTAGTATGTCTCTTTGTAATTAAATGCAAGTTAAATTAAATGGGATAGCTTCACTATAACTTATTCGGCTTAAGAGTGTGAAACTTAAAACTTTTTCTTTGGCGACTTCTGAATTTTAGCATCAAAGGAGCCAATTTTCGCCAAAGGTTTTACTTTCGTTACAATGATTTAAAACATTAAACATATTAATGAAATAAAACATTAACATAAATTAAAATTCCGAATTATTCTTTGGGTAAAATTGACGTTATCCATTTATGAATATGTTAATTTTAAATATATTTATATAGCATATTGTGTAACCTGAGAATTCTTTCTTATATATGCAGTTTTAATAAGGATTTTATTTATATAGTAGCGTATACACCCATTAAAAATGATGGAATAATATTGGTATCAGTTTAGAACCAAAAATAAAATTTTTATTATATTACTCTATTTAGTACTTTTCCGTTAGACTGGTATTTGGCGCATATGGCGACATACACTCGGTGTTCATTAAAAATTACTTTATTTCTATTTTCGTCTTTTTTAATAAATAAATAAATAATATATATATATATATATATATATATATTTCCATCTAATGATCTCGTTAGTGTCAGCGTAGTATGTCTCTTTGTAACTAAATGCAAGTTAAATTAAATGGGATAGCTTCACTATAACTTATTCGGCTTAAGAGTGTGAAACTTAAAACTTTTTCTTTGGCGACTTCTGAATTTTAGCATCAAAGGAGCCAATTTTCGCCAAAGGTTTTACTTTCGTTACAATGATTTAAAACATTAAACATATTAATGAAATAAAACATTAACATAAATTAAAATTCCGAATTATTCTTTGGGTAAAATTGACGTTATCCATTTATGAATATGTTAATTTTAAATATATTTATATAGCATATTGTGTAACCTGAGAATTCTTTCTTATATATGCAGTTTTAATAAGGATTTTATTTATATAGTAGCGTATACACCCATTAAAAATGATGGAATAATATTGGTATCAGTTTAGAACCAAAAATCAAATTTTTGTTATATTACTCTATTTAGTACTTTTCCGTTAGACTGGTATTTGGCGCATATGGCGACATACACTCGGTGTTCATTAAAAATTACTTTATTTCTATTTTCGTCTTTTTTAATAAATAAATAAATAATATATATATATATATATTTCCATCTAATGATCTCGTTAGTTTCAGCGTAGTATGTCTCTTTGTAACTAAATGCAAGTTAAATTAAATGGGATAGCTTCACTATAACTTATTCGGCTTAAGAGTGTGAAACTTAAAACTTTTTCTTTGGCGACTTCTGAATTTTAGCATCAAAGGAGCCAATTTTCGCCAAAGGTTTTACTTTCGTTACAATGATTTACTCTAACTGTGTATAAAATATAAATAAATAAATATAAATTATATAATAGTTCAAAAAATTGATAAATCAACAACAACAACACAGAAATTATCTATATTCAGTAAGTCTTATTATACACTTTTATAGAAAAAATAAAAATTGAATTTTTTCTTCTGTAATCGCTATTTTAAAATAGAATACATTAGAAATGCAAACAGTACATTAGAAATATAAACAGAATATAAAATCTTATCCAAAAAAAAAAAAAAAAAGGAATGATCTATGAATTTCTTACATTAGATGTATTTATTTATCTTACACATGTAGGTATATGCATGTCTGTATTACGTGCATCCGTCTTCAAACACATTGCTTCAAAAATATTTAGCAAACTAATTGAAAATATTATCTACAGTTTCTTTGATAATAAAAAAACTTTCATTGTGGAATTTTCGATACCTAAAATCAATTCCTGTAATTTTTGGCATACTTGGTTTGAACCATGAACAATATATCAATGTTAAGTAATAAAATAATCTCATCATACCAATAAACTGCAGTTTTCCGCATAAGATACGAAAAAAATTCTGTACACTGCATAAAAAAAGTAGACGGACACTTCTTTACAATTTTCTAAAACCCCGTCTTTGTTTAATAAGAAATGTAAATTAAAATTCTTTAACATGCTTATACTTATCAATCTTCATATTTTTGACAGATAAATAAAAATATTCAATTATTTAAAATTTTAATGTAGGGAAATGCAGAAAAGTAAAAAGATATACATTTGCACAATATTTTTTTTTAAAAAAAGTAGACGGACACTAGTCAAAAACTGTAATTATCTAAATGGGTGTTTCTTGTGGAATACCAGTTTTGTATGTACATGTACATTTGGCATTTTGCCAATTACCAACGTGCTTGACAAGATGGTTTTATGTAGTTAAATTTCTTGGAGATGAATGCGCCATGCCACGAAGAATTCCTCTAACTGATTACAAAAAAGCACAGATTATAGCGCTGAAAAATTTTAATAAAGGAGTCAGAGAAATTAGTAGGCTACTTCTAATAAGCGAAAGTAGCATCAGCGATTTTCTACGTGCTCCTGAAGCCCATGGCGTAAGGAAAAAGAGTGGCCGGCCAAGGAAACTTTTGCTTAGAGACCAAAGAAAAATTTTTACTGAGCTGAAAAAAACTGGAGCATCAATTTCCAGTGTTCGAATAAGCAGAGGAATTACTAACGTAACTTCTCGAACAATTTATAACTACATTAAGCACTCAGAGCTCTTTCAGTATAAGAAGCGAAAACATCATCCATGCTGGAAGGATCACCACGTGACAGAACGCCTACAGTGGGCTCAAAACCATATGTCTTGGACTACAGAATGGATATCTGTAGTTTTTTCAGATGAGAAAAAATTTAATTTAGACGACCCAGACGGATATCAATATTATTGGCACCGTTTGGAGAAAGAAGACCAAATGTATGCTACTCGGCAAGTTGGTGGTGGTGGCGTGATGGTGTGGCTAGCTGTTGGCTATGGTGCAAGGACAAATTTAGTGTTCCTAAGTAAGAATCAGACTCACAAAGATTATATTGAAACGCTAAGCAGTGAGCTCTTGCCATTTGCGTGTGATCTTGGAGGAGAAAACTGGATTTTCCAAGAAGATGCAGCGCCAATACACACCACTAACAACGTTAAAAAATGGCTTCATGAGAACAACTTCAATGTTTTACCGTGGCCAGCCAAAAGTCCGGATATAAATCCTGTAGAAAACATTTGGGCTATACTTGTTCATAAAAATTATGACGGTGGACGCCAGTATGAATCAATTCACCAGCTCAAAGAAGCTCTTACAAACATTTGGGAAATTTTCTGTCAAAAAAAGATCCAAAATCTCATTGATTCGATGCCTAACAGAGTATACGAACTTATGAAAGCAAATGGGAGACGAACCCCTCACTAAAAACGTTTTATTTTAGAGATACAAGAAGTGTCCGTCTACTTTTTTTAAGAAAAATTACAGTGCAAATATGCACCATTTTTGTTACCTGAATTTTTCCACTGCAATTTTCAAAAGGATTGAACCTATATCCAAAAAATAATAATATATGATGTCTCAAGAATATAATTATATTAGAGAAATGAACCTCATATCTCTAATTAAAGAAATAAACGGCTTTAAAGTATTACAAGTAAGTGTCCGTCTACTTTTTTTATGCAGTGTATATATATATATCTTTTTTTCAATACAGACGTAGGAAAAAAAAAAAAAAACTCACTTCACTATTGCGTTGTTCAACAATTAATTATCCTGTCTGTTAACAGACGGACCTCCAAAAGAGAAGGTACAACCAGGTTTTTCGATTTCGTGTTTTGTGCATAATTTTGAAACAAATGCACATATGAATTTAAAAATTGGATGGCATATTCGTTATTGTATCATTAATTGAATCGTATATAACTTCATATAATATTTTTTAAACTGATATTAATTCGAATTTTCTCAAAAGTAAGTTTTGGTACAAATGATTTATTTTTTTCTTAATTTTAGAAAAAACCAAATGAGAAATGGTACTAAAATTTCATTACAGATAGGTAAATATGCGCATGCATCCAAATGTTTGATTAAATCCAGATTTTTTTCTCCTGTATTCACTTTTCTGTTCTTTTCCCTTTCTTCTTCTTCTTCTTTTTTTTTTCGTACGTGAATAACTTTTATAAAAAAATATACTTACGAACATGAAAATTAGATGAGGTACTTGTTTTAAAACTATTCACTGACATTTTTATTATTTTTACGAAGCTCAAAGATTGTAAATTAATAGTTACATTTTTCTAAAAGTCCCTTATGGAAGAAAGAGAAAAGTGAATACAGGAAAAAAAAAAAAAAAAAAAAAAAAAAAAAATCCGATTTCATTTTGAAATTTGGAAGCATGTGTACCTTCACCTATCTGTAATGCACCTTTGACACCCTTTCTAATTTAGTTTTCTTTGTTAAGATTGCTTTAATTTTTCATTTCTTTCAATGCCTACTTTCGAGGAAAATCGAGGTCGTATCATTTAAAACATTTTTACTTATATTAAAGTTATATAAAATTCGGTTAGTGATTTGATAACGATTGTGCCATCCAAACTTTATATTTATATGTTCATTTGTTTCAAAATTTTGAGCAATAGAAGTAGACGGAAAAACAGATTGTATTTTAACTTTTGGAGGGCGGTGTATATCATTAACTGAAGAGTAATGATGAACAATTTACATGTAATTAAAATTAAAAATAAAGGTAATCTGCATATTCGGAAGTCCTTTCAAATTTTAGAATTTAAAATTAACTTTATTTTTTTATTTAGAATCTAATCTCTATACATATTTTATGAATAATAAAATAAATTTTACAAAAGTGCAAAATTTTAGATATTTAAAATGTGAAACGTGTTCATCTATCGGTTAATAAAAGAGAAATAATATTAACCAAAACCCGTAAAGCATTTGATCAAATAGAGAATTATAAATCGATAACCATATGCAAGAAACTAAGTGAAATGAAGACGGGGATGTTTAACAATCCGTCCCATATTACTTTTCCAGTGATAATGCATTTATTCGTCTAAGATTGTGTATTATTTCCTAAGTGTATAGCCAAGACTTGATAATAGGATAAGTTTGAGATATTTAAAATGTCAAACATCTTCGAATTCGTTAAATAAGCAAGAGTAATATAATGCCGAAAATTAACAGATAAATACATAATTGATTAAATTAAAATTAATAACAAAATTAACTTTTAAATACTTAAAATATCAAAGCGTTGTTCTCTTGATTAGTTAAACAGAAATGAACTTTGTCAAAACTCGCAAAAGAGTTTTTATCAAATAAAAGTTTATAAACATGATCATATGCAAGAAATCAGGCAGAGTAAAGTCCTGAATTTTTTAATGCATATTTCATATTACTTTTCTAGTGATGATGCATATGCATCCATATAGGGCTGTGTATTATTTATTTAAACATAACTGAAAATTGATAAGTATTAAAATATATATATATATATTCTAAGCTATAAAAGTTAGTTTTTTATGTATATTATCTTTACCTTAATTTTCAATTTTGTAAATTGGTGGTATTTACTTGTCATTTTTTTTTTTTTTTTTTTCGCGATTTTCCGTGTACTCTCAACAACCATTTTTGTAAATAAAAATTCAGTTAATAATAATAATAAATTGTTCTACAATTCGAAAGCCTTAAATTCAAAACACTCTAGCTAAAAAATATTACACAGGTGTCTGCGAGATCATACTTCTCAATTCAATTTTTTTTCTCCTCTGTGTTCGGGTTTCTAATATTTTTGATGTGCTGAAGCTAAAAATACTTGTCTGTTTACCATCACATAAGGATTTTTCATAAAGTAAGGATGAAAATCGGACGAATTCATTCAAAAACTATAACAAATTCGGCACAACTTATGTATAAAAATTCAATTAAATAGACTATTATTTACAAATCATATACTTTATTTTTTAAATGTATTTCTTTACATCGAACCTCCGATTAGAGCTTTTTCCTTTGGCACCTCTTGAAGACTTCAGGAGGGAGGGGAGGGGTATTCTAGATGCAACATCCAACAATAAACTGCTTACATGTTAACACTCTATTGTCTCTAATACCTTCCTCTACATTTCTTTGATGTCTTGATGAAATACATCTTCTTGTTTTTTACTCACATCATCCAGATTTTACGGAAAATAACTTACATGGGAGTTGAAAAAGTGGAGTTTTAACTCAAAAAATCCCAGCTTTTGTCAGAACTGCACGTGATTGAAATGTTTAAATTGATTTTCCGTAATCAGCATCCAAAAATGCACCAGAAAAACTATCACCTTGAAGAAAAATGTTTCATTGTCGATCTGTGTTATTTTCGGAAAATAAACTTAGTATATATATATATATATATTTTAAAGACGTGATACATAAACTTTTATTATACACTTTAAAAAACAATATTTCGACATTGTGTTTAGCACCTGGCGAAAATAAAAGTATCTCTAAACTTTTACGCATTTTATTTAAAACCTGTTTCATAATATTAATCACAAAACGGTTCTTACCTCGATTTGTTTGTCTAAGAATCTGTTTTCTAACCTACCTAAAAATACATGAATTTGGAGATTATCAAAACATTCTTTTACTTTAACAGCAGGAGGTTCTAAATAAGGGGGTTAATAAGCTGTTTATAACATTACACAATATAATAATAAAAAAATTTATAACAAAAAGTTGTTCACTACTAAAATTATTAAAGTTAGAATACGGATATTAAATTTCTCATGAAAATATTTATATCATAATGGATAGGCTAAACCATGTATTATTACTTTAATGCTTACACTGCGTAGCCCATTACGATTCTTTTAAAATTGTGCGAGAATTATAAAATAACACTTAGTTTATAATATTGACTTAAACACTTACTGAAGAATTAAAGTCAGATTTTTACATTGCGAAATATTTAGAAATTTACAAAAGTATATGTTATATTTTTAAGTTATGTATCTACACCTAATAGTAATATATATATATCGGTTAATATTATAAATTATCATAATTAATAAATATGGAATGTTATTAGATTTACTGAAATTTAATTAAAAAGAACTTTTATACACGTAATAATATGCAGACGAGAATTTTTTTTTTTTCACATAAATAATGATGGTTTTTTATATGTAATTAAAATATATATATATTCTTCACTCACATGCAATGATACAGTTAACTACAACACTGATTTTCGATATTAGAATTAAATCTAAATAATAATATCTTATATAATTTAAACTAGAAGGCTAAGCCCGCTTGAGTGGTCACTATTTTTAAAGGAATCACTATAATTAATGGGTTCTCTCTCTCTCTCTCTCTCTCTCTTTTTTTTTTTCTTTTTTATCATGTGAAAAAGAACAGAGAGAAAAAAAGAATTTCTATTTTTTTTCCCTTCAGCCCCTTCCTCCCTTCCTGTCCCACCTGGGACGAATTTCTAAAATTTCAGAAATTGGTTTTTAGGTATTTATGTGAGCTATCTTTTAGAGCAAAAATCTCACACATATCTGTTTTCTGTTGGCGATATAAAGGATTACATGAAATTACGTTTTACTTTCCCCCTCCCCCCTTTGGAGGCCGAATTTCTAAAATTTCAGCTATTATATTTTAGGCATTTGTGTCAGCTATATTTTAGAACAAAAATTTCACGCATATCTGTTTTTTTTTTTTTTTTTTTTTTTAGATAGATACGATTATGTGAAAACACGTTTTGCACATATAAAATCACGTTTTGTCCCCTTCCCCTCTTTGGAAAACGAATTTCTAAAGTTCCAGAAATTGTTTTTTCGATATTTGTGTTAGCTGTATTTTAAAGCAAAAATTTTACGGATATCTGTTTTTTTTTTTTTTTTTTTTTTTTTTTTTTGAGATATGAAGGTTTTTGTTAAATCCCGTTAGTTTTTAAGCTATAGCTGCCGCAAAATTTCTGCCGCACAATTAAAGACAGATTGACAGACAGGCATATTCTAAATATAATCAAATCGTTTTATGGAATACTTAAAACGTGTAAATTCATCAAAAAGGGGAGTTGATAATTTTACGGATACTTCCTTCCGTTGCATACACAGAAGAAAATAATAATAACATAAAAGCTTGCTTTAAAACAAAAGTAAATAACAATAAAAAAATACCACATTATTTTTCCGAAATGCATAAAACTGGAGGTTGTTTGTTACTTGGTCATTTAAATATTGAAACATTAACTATGTCAAAATCAGTGACATAAACTAATATTTTCTTCCTCTATTTATGGGGTGGAGTTGACTCGTTTACAACCTTGAATACAAATTGCTATGACAGTTTCATGACATGCATATTAATATCACTTCGTTATAAAAATAACTTAAAACAAATTTTTCTGCCCCTATTTTTAGAAACTGCTTGAGTACTTATTTGGCTTTCAAGACTTATATTTATAAAAACGCAAAAAAAAAAAAAAAAAAAAAAAAAAAACTTTTTTAATCTTTTTTATATACAGGGTGTCTCATTACAAAGTTTCAGAAATTCTGGGATGGATAGGGTGCATCCCGGCAATTCGGAATGATATAACAATATAGGACAAGAAATGCTTTCTTTATGCGGGATTGTATACAAAACATAAGAGTTAAAAAATGTGTGAATGAAGTAAATATTCATTTTTATAATTAGTGTACAAGAACAAAAAAAAATTGGGTCAAAGTTAATGTTTGAAGTTTCATGCATAGGCCTCAAATCTACGGCGCACGGAATTCCAAACATTCTAGTACAGTCCAGATTTATCTCGAATTTTCTCATCAATTACTGTTTCTTGTGCAACTAAAAAAAAGTAGAATTAAATGTGTCAAAAATGTGAGGCCTGGATTGGAATCGGTGGAAGAAACTTCGAACACTGTCATTGACCCATATTCATTCTGTATATCCACATTTATTATTAAAACGAATATTCACTTACTTTACGAATATTATAATATTACGAATATTCACTTACTTTTTACTTTCTTCTGTATTCAATAGAAGAAAAAGTATTGGATTTGTAAAAATTTTCGACTTCCGGTTTCCGACGGTTTTATACGTTTTGTGAGGTCGAGAACACGATTAGACCATTTTTAGAAAATCTCTTTTTGCGTCAAAAATTGTGTGTGTGACAAAAATTTTGTTCCAACTGTACCTCAGCAACTACTTCTCAGAATTACGTACAAATTTATCTATATTATTGCACCTTGATCTGTGGTTCGTGTCCCTATTGACTGAGACAACCAAAGTCTTACCCTTTGACTTTACTTTGGATGCTTATCAGATGACTGTTTAGAAACGGACAAAAAGAAAAAAAAAAAAAAAAAAAGTACCTTTTTCATATTTAAATCGCAGTTACATTGAACAGCCCTATACAGACATAGCATATCATATACTATATGATATACTATACTATCAAGTAGTTTTTTATATTTTATTTGATTTATCCGGCCGACCATAAATGACAGCAATTCTATTCCAAATATAGTAGTACAATATGTTATAAAGTTTAATTTGATGGCAAAATGAATTTAAAAAAAAAATCGATTCATTATCGGACACACTATTGGAATTTAAAAAGGAGTGTTTTAGAGCGCCTTATAGCGCAATGAATGAAGGAACTATAGAATCTTCAGTTTTTTCCCTCGGAGGAAAACCTCTTTTAAGGGCCCTCTTCACTCACCGCTGCCGGAAGCCGAAACTAATGTTATTCTATGAGAAATATTTCTTTAAAAATAACTTATTAACAAAAAAAGATTTTTAAATTCTGTTTTTACATTCTGAAAATTCCCAGCTGATAAATCTACGGACCTTTTAAAAAAAATATTTTTCTTAATTTTTTATATTTTATTTTGAAGCTGCAAAATACGAATTTTCAATATGTGATTTTTTTTTTAATTTTGCAATTTCAAAATAAAAATTAAAATTTAAAAAAATACATTTTTAAAAAAGGTCCGTCAATTTAACAGTTGGGAATTTTGTGAATGTGAAAACAGAATTTAAAAATATGTATTGGTTAATATGTTATTTGTAAAGAAAATTTCTCCATAGAATAACATTGGCTCGGGCTTCCGGCGACGGTAAGTGAAGAGGGCCGTTAAAATGAAGGGAAAACGGAATCTGCGGCTTTTCACTTCGAAGTGTGAAAAGGAAGGACTCGCGAAAACTTAGATAGTTAATCACGTTTTATTTAAATAAATTACTTCCTAATTAAGAATTTGAAAACTCGATTTCGAGGTGCACACGGAGACATTCCAGATTATGTGTGTGCCAAATTTCACATCTTTAAGCGCGGTAGATTTTTCTGGAGACATCTGACAGAGTAAAGAACCGATGTTATTTCGATTTTATTAATAAGCTATTAAAGCAAACAAATTATGCATTCACATTAGAGAACAGCTATACAATAGGACCTCATTGGCGAACTTTGAAATTTTAAAAACAGTTAGGACGTTTCTCGTCAAGGTCTTTACTTATGTAAATGCGATGGCTATTTTTATTCATCGTGAAAATGTCAAACAATATTAAAGTACACCAAGGAGTATCTGTACTAAAGCTGTAGCCACATTACTTTGTGAAGGATTAAAAAAAAAAGACATAAGACTTAATGAAATTAATATCTTAAATATAAATAAATAACAATTTTTAAAATGTTATGTCGTCAGTTTTATCAGAAATTTTTGATAAAACAAGTTTCAATTTCCATTTTATTATTATTATTATTATTATTATTATTATTATTTTTTTTTTTTTTTTTTTTTTTTTTTTGGGTGTAGAAAAATGTTTTATTTATTTAATTATTTGGTCAGAAAAAAAAACTGAAATAAAAAAGTTGTAAGCGTTTTATTTTATTGGCAACAGGCTGAAATTACAACGCAAAGAAAGCTGTTGGGAAATTTAATAGAGTAAAATACGATAATACATATTAATTAATAGGTTTCTCCCTACTTAAAAATTTGAAAATACGGCTCCAAAGGTACACGGAGTCGTTAAAACTATCTGTATACTAAATGCCAAGTTTTAAGTGCGGCAGTTTTTTTTTTTTTTTTTTTTGTAAACAGCTGACGGAGAAAAATACAGAATCGTTTTTCTTTTATTAATAAGATATAATGTTCATAAAACGAGTCCTTTTATTAAGCATAGCCGAATTGTTAAAATGTTGCGTTTTATTTATTTCTCCTCTCATTATTTTTAAATCTAAAAATGTCAAATGTCCAATGCTTTTACTAAATCTGTATCTTTCTTTTAATAAGCGTACTATCAGGTTTCATAGCAAACTTAATCTTTTTAAATGCTTATTTAACAAACTTATTTTATTGTAAAGATACGTAATGGAAACAATTGAACACATTTATTGCTTTCTTAGACAATTATCACTCTGTTTGTTGACTTATTATAATTCGAAAAGTAAAAGGAAAGATTAATGTTAAAACACGCATTTAGACTCTTATTATTATTGAAACTGGACTCTTATTATTCTTGATATATTATTGAAACAAAACAAAACCTACAAATATGTATCCCAAAAATTTACTTGACAAGAAACGATAAGCTGATTAATTTTTCACTAATAACTAGTTACTTTATATTTAAAACTGGCTGTTACCAATCTACGTTCCTTATGCATCTATTTTTAACAGATTGGTTGAAAAACTGATTAAATTGATCAACAAATAATTATCTCAATTTTTCAATAACAGTTTTGCATTAACTTATAAACATTAAAGTTTTTACCAAAAGCATTAGTAACAGTTATACAGTAAACGTTCCGATTTACCGATTTTTAGATGAATTTTTATTTATCGCCACGTACCGGAGAATTCATGTTAACTAATAACAAAATTACAGCAAATTTAAAAGCCTTTAATTTATAATGTCAATGTATTTACATTGTAAAATTTAGATATACTTCTATACCGTACTCTTACTTTCTGCTTCCATTCAGCCTGATGTTTCTTTTTAAAAACAATGTTAAAATGTAACACAGCGCGTAAAGTTTAAAAGGGCTTAATCATAAAAAAAAAAAAAAAATCTAAAATCGACTACAGAAAAATGAAAGGACTTAGAGACTATCGCTCAAACAAAAACTGGATATAATTTTAGCTTTTCAGAGTGACTAAGAGAGTTTTATGTCCCATTAATGCTTGGCAATGGACAATTGGCGACGGTTTGGAACACACCCTGAAAGTGGTCTGACAATATGCCGCCATAATTTTGATCCTCTACGATCTAGCTTTTCAGAACAGTCTTACAAATGTATTTTCTTAATAGTAATTACCTTTTCAGTCATTGTAGCAATGTTATGAAAATAAATAAAACAACAACAAAAGTAAATAAATAAATAAACTTTGCGAAACCAAATATTGCTTATAAATTTTTGAAATGCATACCAGGCAATCTGTCTTTCAAAATACATGTCGGAAAACATCATTCAAGAATAAAGCAAAGACATTTTTTTAGTTCAGAGAAATGACCGGGGGAACAAGGTTCGATAGCATCGGAAGATGACAACAAATAAGAAATGAAATATTGACTTCCTCCAGATAAAACCCATTAAAAAGATGAACAGAGTAACTCGTTAAGATCTTCGTTTTCTCTCAGCAAATTATGGTAATTTTATGTTAACCCGTGACTACTACAAATTCTTATATCATCTGACATTATCAACGTCAAGTTAATGAGTATTTTATTCATGTTGATAGTATTTTAAGTATTCTGTCTACTATGTATTTATGGATGTTTATATTGAATAGTCCCGATTATCAGATGTTCCGAATGGTTTCTGAACTACGGAAACGTGAAGATTTTCTTAAGGGAAAAACTACTGTTTTATCTATTCACCAAATGTTACTTTCTTAAATATATTCATCTTAGAATTAAATTTAGATACATAAGAGCATGTAAAAACGTTACATTGTATTTTCTACCATCTGCGTTTCATATAATCTTTTATCGAAGAAAATAAAATTACAAATAAGAAGTAATCAATTCATTAAAAAGTGAAACTACTCTTACCATATATATATATATACACTAGACTCATACATACACGCACATATTATATATAACTATATACAGTAGAACTTGGGTAATTCGATGTTGAAGGGACCAGAAAAAAATTCGAAATATCCAAAAATTCGAATTACATATACTATTTTATCAAAAAAAAAAAGTAAATTAAAAAATTAAAACTCTACGATCAAAGATTTAACACATAAACTTTATATCTAAGTATACTGCTACATCCCCCTCCAATTAAATCAATATTTTTTACGAGCTTAATTATTCAACATTTTTAAAAAAATAGTCAGATATTTTTGATTTGTTCTTTAAGTACAATCTTTGTGTCAATATGACTTGATACAAAAATAGAATCTTCTACATTAGACATGACTTTCAATTCAAAAAATTTTCAAAGTTCATGTATATTCAATTTACCATATCTTCTGATGCACTAGCTAGGGGCTTCTCTTAAATTTCCTTATCCTACTTTTGAAAGACTGTTAAAATATATAATCCACTTTAGCTGAGAAAAATCTCGGGAACAAATTTTACTGGAATATTTTAAAGGTAATCGTATGAAAAATTCTAATTATCCAAAATAGAATTCGAATTATCCACGATTTTTTTAACATTATTTTAATATAAAATTCAAGGGACCGAGTAAAAAATTCGAATTATCCAGAATTTCGAATTAAACAAGTTCGAATTATTAAAGTTTCACTGTATATTATATAATGACCTTTTTTTTTTTTTTTTTTTTTTTTTTTTTTTTTTTTTTAAAGTTTTTTAAATAAAATTTCAAAAGCTTAAAAAAAATAATAATAAATAAAGAATTAAAATAAAGATTTAGATACGCATAATTTATCATTTTTGTTCTGCGCTAATGTATCAATATACACGGTGTTTATAAAGTCTCGGACCCATTTTGATGTTTAATAACTCATAAAATAATAAAGATAGATTAAATTTAATAACATAAATGGTTAGATAGACTCAAAAAGTTTCATGACCCTTGCCAATGAACTTCCACGTGTGCCCCCTTCGTCGCACGGAGAATATCGTCGATAGTCAATTTCACGCCAGGTAGCGGCAAGCATGTCGGCATCCTCAGAGGCTATTGCGGTTGTAATTCTGACTTTTAGGTCATCAATGTTCGACACTCTCCTCCTGTAAACAATGTCCTTTACAGATCCCCAAAGGAAAAGGTCCAGCGGCGTTATATCAGATGATCTGGGTGGCCAAGGAATTGGGCCTCCTCGCCCAATCCATCTTCCTGGAAAATGGCCATTCAAAGAACTACGAACGATGGTACCCCCATGAGGTGGTGCACCATCTTGTTGCAAAAAGACATGTGGCTGAAGCTCTTCTAGTTGTGGAAATACGAAGTTTTCCAACATGTCTAAGTATACGACTGATGAGACCGTCTTTTCTGTAAAAAAGAAAGGCCCAATGACTCGGTCGTGCATTAGTCCACACCCCACATTAACCTTTGGGGAATCCCTTTGTGCCTCACGGTATTCATGGGGGTTTTCAAAAGAGTCAAAGAGTCAAAAAAAGTCAAAAGAGAGAAAAATGCAATTAATAAGCAGACGATATTTAGAAAAGTACAGATATTTAGACTGGAAAATGAAATTATCTGAAATTAACCACACGCGCAGACGATATTTACAAAAGTAAAGATATTCAAACCTGAAAAGAGAATATATGAGTTTTTCCATTAATAAATACCATAAGTTTGTTTATATCTTTATTATTTTATGAGTTATTAAACATCAAAATGGGTCCGGGACTTTATAAACACCCTGTATAATATTTTCCATTAATCAAAATATTTACATGTAAACATATTAAATTTCATTTGCTCCCCTACCAAAAAAATGGTATTAAATATATTGCCCATCAATTTAAGTATATTGTAAAAGATAATATTAATAAAGTTCTCGATTATTTTACAAAAACATCGAAATGCACTTTCAATCGCTGTAATTTGCTAATTTATCGAACAATTTTAATTTTAAATTACATTTTTATGTACAATATTCTTAAAAATAAATAAATAAATAAATAAATAAATAAAAGATAAAAAAAAAACAAACAGCCATCTCTTTATTTATCGCAATAAAGGTGATTACATAGAGAGGTGACACAGTTGAATGTATTTTGAAAAGTACGTATATATATATATATATATATATATATATATATATATATATATATATGTATATATATATATTGGCAATTGACAATCACTTAAATTTACATAAGGTCATTGAAATGTCAAAGTATTAAAACTATTTTTTATTTAAATATTGTAACAGTCAAATAACGGCTAAAAAGTTAATAAGATTATCTTAGTTCCTTATATAATATTTTCCATTAATCAAAATATTTACATGCAAATATATTAAATTTCATTTGCTCCCCCACCAAAAGAATGGTATTAAATATATTGCCCATAAATCGAAGTATATTGTAAAAGATAATATTAATATAGTCCTAGATTACATTACAAAAACATTGAAATGCACTTTCAATCGCACTAATTTGCTAATTTATCGAAAATTTTAATTTTAAATTACATTTTTATGTACAATATTCTTAAAAAAATAAAATAAATAAATAACTAAATAAAATAATAAGGGAAAAAAAAGGGAAAAAAAAAAGAAAAAGAAAACAGCCACTTCTTCAATTATCGCAATAATGGTGATTACATAGAGAGATGGCACAGTTGAATATATTTTAAAAAGTATATATATATATATATATTTTCGAAAATTGTCAATCACTAAAATTTATATAAGGCAACTGAAATGTCAAAGTATTAAAACTATTTTTTATTTAAATGTTGTAATAGTCAAATAACGGCTAAAAAGTTAATAAGAATATCTTAGTTCCTTATATAATATTTTCCATTAATCAAAATATTTAATGTAAATATATTAAATTTAATTTGCTCCCCCCTCCCCCCCCCCCCCCAAAAAAAAAAAAAGATGATAAATATATTGTCCCTAAATCGAAGTATATTGTAAAAGATAATATTAATAAAATCCTCGATTATATTACAAAAACATCGAAATGCACTTTCAATCGCAGTAATTTGCTAATTTATCAAAAGTTTTAATTTTAAATTACATTTTTATATACAATATTCTTAAAAAAAAAAAAAACTGCCACCTCTTCAATTATCGCAACAATGGTGATTACATAGAGAGATGGCACAGTTGAATATATCTTAAAAGGTATGTATATATATATTAATCAAAGAATGTTGGGGAAAATAATGGTAATAAAGGTCTAGCATATTAAACAAAGATGTCGAAATTTATTTTTTGTATTAGTAATTCGCTAATTTCATGAAAATTTTAATTTTAATTTACTTCTTTCTACTTAATATTCTTAAAATGATAACTCAACAAATTGAAGAAAAAATTCTCCACTTCTTTATTCAGCGCAACAATGATAATTATGAAAAGTATCGGTCCAGAAGAATATATTTTAAATGGTATTTAAAATATTTTATTTAAATTAAAAAAAGTGATAAATAATAGTAATAAAGTCATCGCATATACTACTACTACTTCTACTACTTCCACTACTACTACTACTACTAATAATAATAATAATAAATTGCATTTTCAATCTTAGTAATTTGCTACATTATTGAAAATTTCAATTTTAAATTAAACTTTTCGTTTCGATATACTGAAACGTAGGGCTCAGAAATTAAGGGAAAAAAAAAACTCCTTTCTTCATTTAACACAATAAGGGTGATTAGAAAGACAAAACTATTTCGTAAAAATTTATAAAGATAAAAAAAAAAAGAAGTCTCTTAGATGCGAAGAGTAAGCATAAACATAAAAATAAGAAAGAAAAATAACATTAATAAAGTTTTTGAATAAAACACAAAAACGTCACATTTCGGTTGGTCGTCACTTTATGATCATGATTTGCATATTAATGATCATTAGATCAGGACCTATGGCTTAAAGTGTATTCCGAACGCCTACGAACACTTCTGCCTGAACAGGGATTTGAACCCAACACCTGGTAACTGAAGGGCAGAACGTTAACTATTCGACTACCATTTGAGTTGTAGCAAGTCTTAGAAAAAGGCTTAACGAAAAACCAGTAGTTTGTGGCCACCAAAGGACTTTCTTCTATATCTTCCTATACAGATTCACTCAGCAAAAATGATTTATTAAAATTAATGTTTATTAAAATTATCTTCCATGATGAATGCAGACGATCTCCGTTCTTGAGAAGTAGTATAACACTAAATATCCAAAGAAAGTCAATTTTATTCCCTATATGACATCTTAAAAATACTATTTTTTTTTTTTTTTTTTTAAGATAACTTTATTTTAAATTATTGCAAATCGATGGTTGAACTAATCGTCTCGAAGGTATAAACGAATTCATTTGAAAGATACTCATAATGAAAATTTATCCCCCCCCCCCTCCCCTCCCCAGGAAGGCTAGCGTTGCTCCTACATACATAAAAAAAATTTCCCAGTTGACTGTCATATTATAAATTTATATACTTTTTTCATTTGATAATATTATTAAAAAATAATTCTCTTTGTTCACATTCATATGAAATTTTGTCCTATCCTGCCATCTTAAAAATTCAGAAAAAGCAGAATGTCAAAGCCACCTGTTGGGTGATTTTCACCAAAAATTGAAAGGCACTAATTTATGTCAAGGTGCATCTATATATCAAAGTTTTATGAAATTCTGTGCTGTAGTTCCTGAGATACAGTTGCCACAAAATTTTGTCTCATACAGACAGACATTTTCTAAAAGTAGAGAAATCATGTTCTAGAACTCCCAAAACGTGTTAATCAATCGAAAACCCGAGACAGAAAATTTTTACGAATCCAATATTTTTTTCTATTGAATATAGAATAAATTAAAAATTAAAAAATATCAGAATGTCTCATGATATTCGAAATACATATGCCAACAAAGCCTATTAAGATGAGAGTAATATACATAAAAATGAAATTAAAGAAAAAAAAATATTAATAAGGTTACACTAATAAACATTAATATTAAAACTTTGGAATGGAAAATAGAAAAATAATATTAATAAAACTACCAAATATAATACCAAGAAGGTTGAAATACGTTTTCTACCCCAGTAATTGGCTACTTTATTGAAAATTTTAAATTACGTCTTCTTGTTAAACTGACAGCTCGGGAAATTTTTGAATAAAAAGTTCTCCACCTCTTCAATTATCGCAACAATGGTGATTATAGAAAGAGATGGCACAGACGAGAATAAAAAAATTGATAAAGATAATATCGGAAGATCTCACGGTGGTCGAAATGCGGTTACACACACTACGAAAGCCTCTTAAATGCGCGGAGTATGCAAATGTTTGTTATCCATGCTTGACATTAATTACTTCTACTTTAAGGATTATGGAGAAATTTTGATAAACGTGCACGCACCAGTAGTTAGGCGGCAAAAATAAAAGATTTGACAGGAAGGATCGGTCAAAATGGTCAGCCATTTTGGGTCAGGAAAGATTCTTGATAAAATAATCCTTGTCAGATGTGAGGGGGTGATTAAATTGATAAATTTCACTTTAGGATTTACTTAGAATTTTATAACATCTACAGCTAAGCTTTAGAAGTTTTCAGAATATCTGTCACGAAAAAATCTTATAAATGATCAAAAGGTTCGCTTTTTTTTTATGGAAACTTACAAACATTGAATGGGATGTATAACTCGAAACCCTTGTTAGCGGAAAATTAGCATTTTAAAAAATAAAATAAATGATTTCGTAAATAAAAAATATATATATATATTGATGAAAAAAAAAGATAAAATTTGTTTTTTTTCTTTTAAAGTCGTAAAAAAAAATTTCTAGTTATAATTTAAATAAATAAATAAAAAGAATTTTACTAGTTAAAAAATAGCTTGTGAAAATAATCAAAAGAAACATTAAAATGAAAATATTAAGAAGAAACATTAGTAACGAATTAATATTTGTAGGAACCCTTAAAAAAGGTATATTTTTTTAAGTTTTTGATTTTTAACGTTAAGAAAATTTGTTCTGAATAATCCTGCAAAATTATCATCATAAAATGTTTATTAACTTTAATTTAGAAGCGTAATAGTTATTTATGACTTAAATCTAAATATTTCTAGTAAATTTACGCAGAGTAATATACAATCCACTATCTATTATTATTGTTAATTATTATTATTTATTTTATTTTATTTTATTTATTTTTAGAGTCCACAAAAACAATACACCTAAAAGAAAAGGAACTAAATAAATTAATAAAGAAACGAAACGAAATAAATAAACAGTGCGAGCAAAACGTAACTCTCGGTGGTCAAACATGGTGCAAAGTTCAAGTCTGACCACTCGGAAGAAGCTATCAGAGAGACCTCAAGGCGAAACCGCTACCTTAGTACTTTCCTCTGACATATTGGTCTGAAATACTGATTTAAAATTTTAATAAAAGTGTTCTCAGATATGTTATCAGGATTCGTCTTGGCAAATTCTAATGAGGCCTTCGTGTCTTTGATCATATCATTCGTCTTCGACTTCCGAACTGAATGTTTAAACAGAATCAAAGCTGTCAAGGATTTTAAAATTCATCTGTCAGAAAAGGCTTGCATCCCAAGCAGCACCGAAACGTTCTCTGAACGTTCAAAAATTGTTCTGCAAACACGTTCTATGAACGTTCACTCTGAACGTGTTATAGACGTCTATTTGTCCATCTTGAAGACGTACAATAGTACGGTTCAGAGAACGTTCAATGAACGTGTAACTATCACCATCGGTGTTATAGAAGCGTTCTGAGAACGTTCTATGTATACGGTCTCAGAACGTTCTAAACGTTTTTAAAACGTTATACACATTTTCAGAACGTTCTAGAAAACGTACTGTAAACGTTCTTAAATAGTGTAGTAACGTTCTGAAAACGTTCTATACACACGTTCTCACAACGTTATGTAAACAATTTTTGAACGTGCTAAAAATGTATTTTATGTATAATAAAATGGAAGAACTCGCAACAATTGTTTCGGGTCGAAAGAAGACACGACCCTTCGTCAGACGAACATAGTAGGCACGAGTGCTGCAAATACAAGAACTACGCTACAGTTTTTTTTTGCAGCACTCGTGCCTACTTTGCTCGGTTGATGAAGGGTTATGTCTTTTCTCGACCCGAAACAATTGCTTCGAGTTCTTGAATTTTATAGTGTCTATTCAATTTTATCAGTGTCTGTTATTTTGTTTACTTATTTTTTTTTTCATTCCTTTCCTTATTTATCTTTTCTTTTCTTTTCTTTTTTTCTTTTTTTTTTTTTTTGTGTGTGTAATTTTTATCTTTTTTTTTTTTTTTTTTTTTTTTTTTTTTCCCATGAAAAAAATTGTATTAGTATTATGAAATTTTACATACATGCATTGAAATATGGTATAACAAAAGATTGGTATAACAAAGTATTTTGAATATTCTGGATAAATATTTGATTTCAAAAACAAATAAATAAATAAATTCAAGATTTGGAATATTTTGAAAAATTTTAAGATATATGCCTCCTGCTAACCAATTACTATCCCCCCCCCTAGATTTTGCATTATTATAATTTAACAATATACTATATTTGGATATTAATTTTAATAAGTTAAGCAAAAAAAAAAAAAAAAAAAAAAAAAAAAAAAAAGATATACATATATATATATATTATATGTCTAAATTTTGAAACTTACTGCAAACTTTTGGCATTCAAACTTAGAACTATTTTTAAAACTTTAACTTATCAATGATTTCACAAATTAATATCTAGATCTATTGATAAAGAGTAATAATGTACAAATGATGGGATAAAAGATTTAAGAGAAGTATATAAAATAAATAAATAAAAATTATTAATTAATTAATTAATCTATTTATTTTTTTAATTTAAATTGATTTTGTGAAGTTTTAATATACTTAACATTTTCATTTCTCAAAATATGCGAATGTAAAATTTAAAGTATTGATTTAAAGTTTATGAATTTTACTTACAAATTCATTGAAATATAACAATATACAATATGATAAAATTTCTTGAAAATCCTTTAAATATAAAATAAATAAATTTTGAAATTTAAAATATTTTATAAATTTTTAGAGAACCGGCTGCTAACATTTTTTTCCTTCATTTTACAACATTACAGTGTAACAATAAAATCTAAACAAGTATACTTAAATATATCTAACATTAAGCTGAAATAATACAAAATCGAATGGGGGGGGGGGGGAATTAAAAGGTAGTTAGCATGAAAAATTAAAAAAATTAAAGTTTTTAAATTATTATTATTGTTGTTATGCAAAACTGAACAAATCCTACGCTCGACATATGAAAATTGTCTAAAAGAAACTTATCTGTTAGGATTATCAAGTGTATCCAAATGTCATTAAGAAGTCTTAAACCAAACACAATGAAGACTGAAGGCAGAAAAATAAAATGTACCGTTATCTATCTTAGACTTGGACCTTGGAGTTCGTGCTTCCGTCTGGCAACCCAATAAAAATATCACAGTTTGGCGAGTGTTTTCGTTTTTTTTTTTTTTTTAAGATTCAAGATTCGGCAAAATATATGTCACTTTTATATTATTATTGGGAAAGGAATTTATTTTAGTTACATTTATTATTTTTATGAAAAATACAAAACTCAAAATTTTTATTCAGATTTTTTTTTTTTTTTTTTAATATATATTACGTGTTATTGTGTATCTATTTAATAATATTTTACAAAATAATTGACGTTTATTATGAAGTAAAATATAAAAATTTGATCGTAACTAAAATAATCGCATGCTTCCTTTTATGAATCAATTACAATAAATTACAGGAAATGTTAAACTAGTGTCTTGTGACTATCACACAATTCTTTTCTTTATTTTCTAATACAATTCACATAGTTTAGATCAAATCAGGCATTTTACATAGTAAAATTGAAAAATAAAATAAAATAAATAAATAAATAACATTAATAATAAACTTTATATATATATATATATATATATATATATATATATATGTATATATATATATATATATATATATATATATATATATGTATATATATAATATCGATAACTTTGTTTTACATTATCACAGATAATTAATACAACCGTTCGTTTTAAAAGATATCAAAGAGTAATTTTGAAAAAATATTATAAAAATTTACGCACCCGAGGAGGGGGGGGGGGTTGCTATTCCCCTTGTTAAAAATCTTCGTGTTCACCGTTAATATTTTTAAAAAATCAGTTTTACAATCAACTAAAGAAATCCCTATTGTGCGTCTATTATAAGAAATTTTCTCCTCTATTGTAATATTAAAAATTTTGAAAAAATAAATGACAGCGCGACCTGTTGAGCGTTATATGTTAAAAAAATAAATAATAATAATCTTGTGTGTCACTCACACGATTTTCTCTTACCCTGAAATTTAATACTATAAATACAGGTTGGAGATTAAGAGGTAAGATAACGATGTTATGTAAACCTATGTTAAACAATTCAAATTAGGCTTCAGAAGAGTTTTATATGATAATTAATTCTGTGTGGGCCTCAACCCCCCGTTTCATTAATGCACCTAGATTTATATACAATTTAATTCGGTTATTAAAAAATAATTCTGTTTTTAAAAAATAATTTATTAAAATTATTGTTTAAAAAAATTATCTTTTATGATAATGCAGACGATTTCCATATTAGAGAAGTAGTATAACACTAAATATCCAAAAAAAGTCCATTTTATCCTCAATATTAAAAAAAAAAAAAAATATTCTAAGTTTTTTTTTTTTTTTTTTTTTTTTTAATTATCGCAGATCGATGGTTCAACCATTCGTTTTAAAGGTATTGGCGAGCTCTTTTGAAAGATACCCATCATGAAAATTTACTCCCCTCGAGGGGGGACTTCTCCCCCCAGAGGGGAGGCGAGGCTCCTACATACACAATTTTTTTCCCAGTTGACTATCTCAAAACAAAAAATATATATTTGTTTCATTTGGTTTAGTGCAGTCTATAGACGTTAAACTATAGTCTATAGACGTTAAACGTCTCCTGCAATTTCCCCCATAGACGTAATGTATTAGAATTCTCTTGATTGTCCCTGTACACGAACCATTTGCTTGATCTTAACGAAAAGCTTACTGTAGCATCCCTCTATGATACACATTTAGAATATCAAGTTTGGAATGTCTGCTACTATTTGTTCTTGAGATATGCTGATTACAGACAGATACACACACAGACACACATACACACACACAGACATACACACAGACTATTTGCTAAAAACATGATTTTCATATTCAGGGGACCTCGAAACGTGTAAATATAACAAAATCTCACTTCGAAAATTTGACCCAAAAACAATACTTTCTCTACCTTATGGGTAAGAGAAAGTATTAAAAAGAGGTAATAATTACTAACTGATATCAAGGTGGAACTAAATATAAGTTTTCAGGAAATTCTGTTCATTAGTTTTTGACCTAGAGTTGACACAAAATTCTTATCACACATATCCAAACACACAGACAAACTGGCATTTTCTAAGAAATATCAATTTTTTATTAGAACATCTTAAAAAGGGAAAAATCTATCGAAACGCGGGAGCCAAAAATATTTACGAATCAAACCTTTCTTCTTTTTATTATAGAAGAAAGTAATAAATAAATAAGGAAAACAAAATTTTTAGCTACTTTTTTTTATTGTTTCAGCTTCTAAATTTACAATATCATAGATTATTTACAACGTATGATCACTTCACTGTTTATTATTATTATGTTTGTTACTTACATAAGAAAAAAGCAGTAGATTTGTAAAATGTTTAACTTCCGGTTTTCGATAAATATACACGTTTTGTGACTTCTGAGTATGATTTGGTTTTTTTTTTTCGCTTGAAAATGACTGTGAGTTCGTTAAAAAATAAAGAAATATATAAAAATAAATAAATGTGTACGCGGTTTCTCACGAAGCAATTGACGCAAAGTAACATAACATTTGAATGGACCGGGAATTAAATTAGTGCTTATTAGCTTTTAAGATATTATCGTGCATTATGTGGCGCTGATATAATGTGATCCCATATAAGGAAAGGTTGTATCACAACTTGTATGATACATAAATTCACTAAAGTTATATATGAGATCAGCATTATGTAAATCTCTGCTGATTCAATTTGGGTGCATATAGGTCGACAGGTGCCTCTGCTCTGCTGCAATTTAATCTTGTTAACGGGGAGGCAGTATATCAGTTTCTATGATATTTAAAGGCATCACATTTCGTTTGTGAGATGGCTATTGTAAAGTTAAATAAATTAATTTTCCATATCGTCTATGTTAGGTGGTACGTTGAAGTTTTACCCGTTTAGTTAAAATTTTATTTCAATGTTTGTCATTTAAACACCACAAACTTGGTATGTGAAAAATATATTATTAAAATTTATTCTGATTGAATTCGGATATAAATTGGCAAACAAGTTGTGCTGCTATTACTTTTTACGATTTCTAGATGTCCACATTTCAGCATCTATTGCAGAAAATTACACGAAATTACATATATAAAAAGTTTATTATATGATAGTAAGTTGATTAAAATTCTGTAAATGCTAATCGTAGCTAACTTTGTTCATATAGAATGATATAAAAGAAAGTTTTGTGATATCCCAGCATAACTAATTTTGTATTATAGTTGTGTCACTCAACGAAAAAATAGTTATATTTTTATTGATACGAGAAAAAACAGAAATTATTTATTTTTTTATGATAAATTCCGTAATTAACAAAAGAGAAAAATAATTCGAATCTCATTGTTTATAAAAAAGTTTCCATCTCTTTTTCACTATATTGTTTAATTTAGTGATAAACCCTACAGTTAATGCCTTAAAATATGCTTGATTTCAAATGAAGAAGAAGAAATCTCCTGAAATCTATCTTTAGAGCTTTATATGGAAAATAAAAGTTTAAAATAGGTTATTTTTTAAATAGCTCTTATATTGCATAAAAATTTCGTGCACATTATATGCTGTGTAACAAAAAGTATAGAAAGAAAAAAAATTCATACTATTGAATATTTACAATGAGCAATTTCGATTTATATATCATATTTTTTCGGAAAATATTTGTGAGACCCTTTAAAACAATCATTAATATTAATCATAGCATATTCTACACGTTTTATTTTGCCAAATCGCAATACATATGCCAAAATGGTATACATTCCTGCTCCCGCTTAGTTTAGCAGATGTTCGCAGATTTTTAACACATGTGGCGGGATAATCTGCTGATTCTGCGAAATACAGTTGATGCAATAACATCCGCTTTTGATTCGAAAACTTTATACTATTTAAACCTTAAATTTTTTTCTGAACTAGTATATTGCGGCCATTACAAATCTTTCTTTTATGCTTTTTTGTACAAGTACATGATATTTATTAAAATTATTATTTACCAAAATTATTTTCTATGATGAATACAGACGATTTTCATCTGAAAGAAGTAAAACATTAAGCATACCATTAAAAAAAAAAAAAAAAATCTGTGGTTATACAGAAGATATCTTAGGAAATGTGTTTTATTAATAAAAAACGTAAAAAAATATTGATAATATTGTTTTAAATTTTCACAGATTTTTTAGGGCTCAAGCATTCGTTTTAAAGGTGTGGATGACTTTCTTTGCAAAACACACATTTTGAAATTTTAACCCATAAGAAAAAGCGATGCCCTACATAAATCACCCCCAGATTTTTTTTTTTTTTTTTTTTTTTTTTTTTTTTAGTTGGCTGTTGCTATTGCACACACACGGATATATATATATATATATATATAAAGTAATAGAAATTAAGCTATTGTTTTTCCGTTAACGAAATTAAATTACAATATACCAGCGCCACCTGTCGATCGATATGCACCCAAATGGAATCAGCAGAGTTTTATATGATATCAATATTCCATATCAAGTGTGTGCATTTATAATGAAGTGCATTTGTAAGTGTTATTGTATTTATAATAATTTATATCACAAAATCTGAAAAATTGCTTTATGTTAGCGGGATTAAATTGCAGAACAGCAGCGCCACCAGCTGACCAATATACGCTTCTAAATTAGATCAGTGTAATTTTACGTAATATCTTGCTTACATGTTAAGTTTGGTACATTTATACACCGTAGAATCTGAGATATAACTTCCCCGATTTACAAAATAGCATCGCCACCTTTCATTCAATACATCCAAAGACAAATCATCAACAATTTAAGTCAAGATCCAACTAAATACCAAATTTTGTGAAATTCCGTTCATTGGTTTGTGAGATACAGAGTCCACAAAATTCTTACAATACACACACAAAAAGACGGACACGCAGATTGAATTTTTCTGAATTTTTTTTTGTCGAATTGTGTCCTAGATATCTCAATACTGTATAAACTGCTGGAAAACCAGAAGTCAGAAATTTTCAATTATAAAATACTTTTTTCTCAGAAAAAAGTAGAAAAACTATTTTTTTAACTTAATATACCTCTGCTAAAATTTTATGAAACAAATAATGTTTAGTATCTGAAAAAAAAAAAATAAATAAATAAAATATTTTATTAAATTCAAAAAATAAAATTATAAATACAGTACTTAAATTTTAATTTTTTTTCCTATTACCTCATCACTATTACCATTCTTCACTAACATGTCAACAAAACGTAAAACTAAAAATAAGGCAACATAAACAGAGAAAAAGGCATTTTGTCATATTCGTTATAACCACACTGAGACAGAACGTGTTACGACGGTGATATACTAGAACGTTTTTCTTAGAACTAGAATTGTACGTTTTATAGATGGTACAAAGCAAACCTTTTCAAAACGTTCTAAATAATACTATTTCTGAACGTCTAATAGAACGTTCTTTTGACACGAAACACCGTGTTTGAACGATTGTAACCGTTATTAGACGTTCACAGAACGTTCCCGTGCTACTTGGGATCTTACGGTTCCGGTGAAAGGCAGCTGACACTTATCAACGTATTTATTAGAAAAGATCCAATGAAAGTCAAACGCTTTTGTAACCGATATATACATAATAAGAACGTCCTAATCAGATTGCAAGTGGTGAGCGAAGAAATCTTTGGCTCTGTACATAAGAGCATCTCTATTCGAATTTTGAAATAAATTAAACGCGTGATTCTATTTCTTAATTCACTTTCCTTCTAGTTTAAGTGTAAAATACTTATTATTATTATTATTATTATGTTTTGATTTGTTTTGTTTTTCAATATACTCTTTTTTGCTTTCTCTTACCCATAGGGTCGACTAAACCAAATGAAACGAATATATATTTTGTGTAATAAAGATAGTCAACTGGAAGAAAAAAATTGTGTATGTAGGAGCCTCGCCTCCCCCCCCCCAGGGGAGTAAATTTTCATGATGGGTATCTTTCAAAAGAACTCACCAGTACCTTTAAAACGAATGGTTGAACCATCGATCTGCGATAATTTAAAATAAAGTTATGGATTTTTTTGTTCTTAAATGTAATTTGAGTATAAATTCAACTTTTTTTTTTTGCATATTTAGTGTTAGTTTTAGTTAGTTTTATAATATGGAAATCGTCTGTATTATCATAACAGATAATTTTTTAAATAATAATTTTAATAAATTATTTTTTAAAAACAGAATTATTTTTTAATAACCGAATTATATTCTATATAAATGTAGGTGCATTAATGAAACGGGGGGGTTGAGGGGGCGGTAGCCCCCCTCACGCAGAACTAATTATCATATAAAACTCTTCCGAAGCCTAATTTGAATTGTGTAACATAGGTTTACATAACAGTACTCGTTATCTTACCACTTAATCTCCAACCTGTATTTTTCGTATTAAATTTCAGGGTAAGAGAAAGTCGTGTGAGTGACACACCAGATTATCTTTTCTTAATTTTTTTAACTACTTTTTTAAGCATAAAGTGTTCTTGAGATTTTACTATCTTATTGGTAATTGTGTTACGTTGAAACGAAACAGAAATTTAACTTTTAATTTAAATGCAAGTGGTACTGATTGTGATTATTATGTTAAATGGCATGATGTAGCTGTGAATGTTATTATTCTTCCCATTTAAAGTAATAGGACGTACGTGCATATATCCTCGTACAAGACATAATGCACTATTTTTTTTTTTTTTTTTTTTTTTAAACCGTGCGTTGCTAATTGCTTCAGTTACTTGGCTTGGTTTCTACACTATTAAGATGCTTGCTTTAGAGCCCAGCAGAGTATACATAAATATTCTTTTTTTTTCTAAATTTCTATGCTAGATTGTAATGTAAAAATAGTTCGAAAATCTTTTGAACTTTACATATGTACACTGTTTGTTTAATTTAAACCTTCGTAATGTGCGTTTTATTCATATGCATAAATAAATATTTTTTTTTATTTAATCTCTTAACACCATATGCAAACAAATAATTCAAAGGTAATTAAAAACAATTAATTAATCTAAGAAAATTAAATAATTCGTGATTTTGCTACACAATAACTGTAATAAATCACATATTGCAGTTTTAACAAAAATATTTAGCATACTGTTAATAAATTTAGTATGTTGTTAGAGATATTATTGACTAATTAAATGACATGTGTTTAATTAAAAATAATTACCTAATCTATTCTAGACGAAAATTAACATATCTTGTATTAAGCATACATTCACTAATTCATTAAACTGAGCATGGTGTTAAAAAGGTTAATTACTAACTTTAGAAGCGACGATGCAGGTACGTATTTCTTACGAAAATATTCCACAAAATAACAGTGAAATGTACCAAAACACTGGTGCAAATTGAAGAAGAATAAAAATTTGTTAAGCAACACCAAAAGAAAAGAAAAAACACACACAAATTGTATAACGCACAAAATATGTAATTTTGATGCTTCGTCATCAGGGAAAAAAAAAATCACGATTAAAGTAGGAAAACTACACAGCATTATTAACTCTTGGTAGTATTTGTTGCAATTAGCACATTCACATTCTTTACTTCTTTCATGCTCTACCCTGAGTACTTTTTTCCCCCCTGATGAAAGGTCGTGTATAATTACTTCGACCTGAAACAATCATAGATCATTTTTACAATTTACGAAAGTTTGAAGTTTTCATCCAAGAAGATATTTAATCAGCATTTTTTTTTTTTTTTTCAACATTCATACAAAATTTTCAAAATTATGTTTTAAGTATAGTGACGGGACTTTTTTTTATTTTTGTTGTTGTTTTTTTTTTTTTTTGGTACATACAATGTAAACAAAGTGATAAATGACCTAATTATATTAAGTAGTAGTTATGAATGTCTATCGAATACAACTATATAACTTTAAATGTGCTTTAGAGCACTCGTATAGCTCGAAAAGCACTTGTGTGCTTTACAGCCATCGTGTAACTTTAATGTGCTTTAATACACATACAAAGTTACGCTGCGCAAGATATGCTTGCCAAGCTATTTTAATGTGACTATTTATTAAAAGAAATAGTCCTCAAAGTCTGCATGAAGCATAATTATAAGAACAACTAAAAATTTACTGACATGGTTTAAAAAAAAAAAAAAAAATAAATAAATAAAAATCGCTTTTTTTTTTTTTTTTTTTTTTTTTTTAACTGAAACTAAAGAAATAAGATTGTAACATCATAAAATAGACATCATTGTGTAACTCGGTAGTCATGACTAGTTACCCAGCAATTCGTAACATTAAAGGTTCTTGACACCCTGTATATATTCAAACATACTTGCACGTGACTTGTGGAGTGCTACCCTATAATCTCAGTTTTATTTTTCTTCATTTTCACTTGATGAAACCTTTCCTCCCAGATTCTTAATAGAAGATAAAAAAAAAAAAAAAAAAAAATCTTAAATTAAAAAAAAAAAAAAAAAAAAAAAAAAAAAAAAAAAAAAAAAGCGGAGAAAAAAGGGGTGAAGGAAAGATTTGACGTCTGATATGAAGCGGCATCATTTGTCATTCTGAGATCCGCCCAGTTAATTCGAATCTCCAGAGGCCGATAATTTTGAAAGTAAACACCGCAAATGTTACGTGAAGAAGATTTAAAACTTTGAGATTATAGAAAATTATGGTACTGTAATTTTGTTTTATGAAACGTATTTAATTATTTAAATATAAAATTATATATGTACATTTATTTTTTAAATAAACTTTAGACAATAATGCAAAATGAAATATGAAATTAAAAAATGAGTTATAATGTATATGTTTAAAAATTTTACTACAGTGAAACTTGAGTAATTCGAACTTGTTTAATTCGAAATTCTGGATAATTCGAATTTTTTACTCGGTCCCTTGAATTTTATATTAAAATAATGTTTAAAATCGTGGATAATTCGAATTTTTCCTACGATTACCTTTAAAATATTACAATAAAATTTGTTCCGGAGATTTTTTCTCAGCTAAAGTGCATTATATATCTTAACAGTCTTTCAAAAGAAGGATAAGGAAATACAAGAGAAGCCCCTAGCTAGTGTATCAGAAGATATGGTGAATATACATGAACTTCGAGTTTTTTTTTTTTAATTGAAAGTCATGTCTAAGGTAGTAGATTCTATTTCTATATCAAGTCATATTTAATAAAAAATATCTAACTATTTTTTAAAAAGTGTTGAATAATTAAGTTCGTAAAATATATTGATTTAAAGGAGAGGGGGGGGGGTAGCAGTATTCTTAAGTATAAAGTTTATGTGTTAAGTCTTTGATCGTAGAGTTTTAATATTTTAATATATCTCTTTTTTTGACAAAATAGTATATGTAATTCGAATTTTTGGATATTTCGAATTTTTCTCTAGTCCCTTCAGCTTCGAACTGTCCGAGTTCTACTGTATTTGAGTTTACTAATTACATTTAATTACTTGTTTATTGCAAAATGAAATGCGTAAATTAATTTTTGAAATAAAGAATAAACACGAAAAAATAAGATAATAGCTATTTTTATTATATAGTTTAATAATTAACTTTTAATAATGAAAATTAACATCGCAAATATTACATGAAAAAGATTTAAAACCTTGAGATTATAAGAAATATTGGTAATATAATTATTAAAATTGAAACTAATATATATTGCTTTTGAATAAACTTTAAAGAATGATGCAAAATGAAATACAGAAGTAAATACAAGTTATAAAGCATGTGTTTAAAAATTTATTAATTTAAGTTTACTAATTATATTTGATTACTTTCATTGAATGAAATGAAGCATGTAAATTTATCTTTTTAAATATTAACAATGAATACAGAAAAAAAAAAAGAAAAAATAGTAAGAATTTACATATTTTAGTTTAATAATCAGCTGTTAATTGTGAGAATAGACACAGCAGTTGTTATATGAAGAAGTTTTAAAATTTTTATGGTTTTAGAAATACAGAGGAAGACTTGGTACTCTTATAAAACGAATATTTTTATAATGAAACTTCCGTTTTCATTTTTTTTTCTTTCAAATATATGTAAGTTCCTAAAAATGGGAAATAAAAAAATAAATGATAATAATAAATAAATAAATAAATAAATAAAACGAAAAAAAAAAAAAAAAAAAAGTTAAAGATTCAAATCTTATTTTAGAAATTGTTATAAAAATTTCATAATTTCACAATTTTAATTCAAAATACAGGAAATTAATACCATAAAATTATTTAAAAGTTTATTTAAATGCATATATACAGGGTGCATAGGAAAGTCCCTTTAACCTGAAAATACTTGCAAAGGGAGAGTGCTACAGCCACGCAAGTGAGGCAACGGTACAGTAAAGTGACTACGCCCGACCTAATGCAAACGACAGCAGCGCCCCTAGTGGCAAAATTTGGAAGTTAGCCATTGCAAATCGAAAACGAAAAGAGATAGAGCAAAATTTCCAATTAGAAAGTTTTAGAGCATCAATTAATTAGTACGAAACGATATTTGGTTCACACGGATAAGATAAATTGGCGCCTGTATACCCAAAAATGTCCATAATCTAAGCGCGACTGTTCTACTCTACATATTCACATTTCGGAAATGTAGCAGTGTGAAAATGCAGTTTGTGACTTTGTACTGTACTGTAATGTCTGAAAACTTTAATTTCCAATGCATTTAAAATTTTAGTTTAAAAGGTGTTGGCGCTCGCTTGATACAAACAACATAATCTCATAGCATAAAATTATTGATGGCAGACGATAATTTTATTCCTAATGTGCGAGCTCTTTCATTTTAAAAATTTTATTTTCTGTGTTGTGGCAATTTCAATCGTTGCCTAGCGACAAGTAGAAAATATGTGTTTTTTTTTTTTTAAAGTGACAAAACCAATGGAATTTTCAATGATCCTAAATGAATGAGATCCTACGAAAGATACATTTCTTAAAAATAAACGTTTGGATTTAGAATTTTGGAGCTGTGTGAAAATGTCAAGCTTCACTAACTTTCAATATTGTGAGATGGTGCTTATTTATGGCGAATGCCAACGAAATGAAACGCAACGCATGCAGCACGGGAGTATGCCGTTCGTTTTCCAGGTGGGCCACATCCAAGTGCAGTTACCATCGCAAATGTAGTGCGACGGCCCATGAAGACAGGAAGCACTAAAAGTCGTCCGCGTTCTGGCAGATCAGTGAGTGCAGGTATGCGTATACCGCCAGAGAGTATTTTGGCATATGTACTAGCCCATCCACACAGCAGTACAAGAGAAATCAGCATGGCTTGTGGCTTAACACGGGTCCGAGTATGACAAATACTGCATAGTCAACATGCACATCCCTAACATGTCACTCTGCAGCAAGAACTGTTGCCACGGGATAATGCGCGTCAATTTGATTGGTGCAACTGGGCATTAAATAATGTTGAAGATAAATCAGATTTTTTGTCCAACATTGTTTGGTCGGACGAGGCACTGTTTCAGCGTACCGGAGGACTAAACCGACATAATGCCCACTACTGGGCGCTGGAAAATCCCTCGTGGGGACTATGCACAAAACACCAAGTGCGCTGGTCCATTAATGTGTGGGGCGGTACCTGGAAGTATCGCTTACTGGGACCTGTGTTCTACGAAGGCACATTAAACGGACAGAGGTACCTCCAACTATTACAGGATATCATACCGGACTTTTTGGATGATATTCCCCTGTCCACATTACGGGACAGGTGGTTCCAACATGACGGTGCTCCTGCACACCAGCCAGCTGGAGGGCGAAGCTTTCTAAAAGATTGCTTTGGACAACAAATTTTGGGTATGGTGGTAGTATTGAATGGCCTCCACGATCGCCGGACCTGACTCCGATGGATTTCTTCCTGTGGGGTTACATAAAAGATCAGGTGTATGCAACTCCACATACAAGTCTGCTGGATCTACGTCATCGTATTACAGATGCTTTCAATAGTGTAGCACCTTCCATGCTGAGAAATGTGCATGCAGAATTACTCATACGAATACAAACGTGTATTGTGAGCAATGGCGAACTTTTCGAACATTCTCAACATTAACTTTTTATCACCATGAGACTTCGAGTTTAGTTTACCTATTTTGTTTTAGTGTGTGATGCTATCAAAATGTATTGATGTAAGTACATATTATTTATTCATTAAATTGTGCATATTTCTTCTTTCCTCTGGCTATTCCTTTCAAATATTTACACAAAATGGAGTGCATCGATTTTGGATATTTTTTGGGTATACAGGCACCAATTTATCTTATCCGTGTAAACCAAATATCGTTTCGTACTAATTAATTGATGATCTTAAACTTTCTAATTGGAAATTTTGCTCTATCTCTTTTCGTTTTCGATTTGCAATGGCTAACTTCCAAATTTCGTCACTAGGGGCGCTGCTGTCTTTTGCATTAGGTCAGGCATAGTCGCTTTAATATACCGTTACCTCACTTGCGTGGCTGTAGCACTTTCCGTTCGCAAGTATTTTCAGGTTAAATGGACTTTCATATGCACCCTGTATATATTATATGAAAATTAGAAATATTTCAGGAAAAAGTACATTTTATTTTGTCAGGGCTGCTTTGTCGGAGCTTTTTGCTAGGGCTGTGTCATCTTGGGACTATTTTGTTCTAGGGCTAAATTGTCTGGAGCTATTTTTCGGTGTTATTTTATTGAAGATGTACTGTCGGAGTTTTATTGTCTATGAGCTGATTTTTTTGGGCCGTTTGGGGGCTATTTTGTTCTCGGGCTGTTTTTGTCGGCGCTATTCTGTTTTCAACTCACATTTGTCGGAGGTATTTTAACCTAGGGCCAATTTGTCCTGGGACTGTCAGGACTATTTCGGCAGAGCTGGTTTTGTCAGGCTTACTTTGTCTATGGTCTAATTTGTTAGGGTGTGTTTTGCCGGGTTATATTATCTTAAGTTTATTTTTATTTTTATTTATTTATTTATTTATTTTACCGGAAGTCTTTGTCGGAAATATAGATAAATAATCTAAAATAAGTTGTGTTAGAATACCTTATGAGTTGACAGGTAAGCAAGGTGATGTGTTACAAGTGGTGATGGAGTTTTTACTGAATGAAATGGAGTTTTTACCAAATTTCTCTGAATGAAATAGGACTCCGTTCCTAAAACTGACGTAATAATCATTTTTGCAGCTATTTTATTCATTTCACCTATTTTAAGTGAAACTGAATAGTAATAATCTTATACTATTAAATGAGCAATATTTGTATATATATTTCACTGTTCTCGAAAACGGTAGCTCGGACAGTCATGAGATTTAACACAAAGGTGCCCCCCGAAGGATCATTGTGCACATCGAAGTCAGAATTTCGAATTTCTGTTTAGTTTTCTTTTAATTAATAAAAATATGAAAATAATAAGCTAATAATAGCAAAAAATTAGCCATTTAAATTTAATCCATAATTTAATTGTTGCCAAAAAAAAAAAAAAGAAAATACGAGTTTATTTTTTTTTCCAACAGGAAAATAAATACATTTATCTAAACATGAACAATACTACACACTACTGATCGCAGAGCTTCCAAATTTGGCATATAGGTACCTGGGACCCTGCAGGTGTGCACCTCATCGAGATTTTTTTCGAATTTCGAATTTGAAATTTTTAAATTAATGTTTTTTCGATTTTAAACATTGGCTTTTATGTTTCATTTTTCATGAATTTATTCTTCGATTGTAATCGTCTGCGTATCTTAGCAACGGCTATATTATGCAATTTATTACTTTCTCTTACCCATAAGGTAGAGAAAGTATTGTTTTTGGGTCAAATTTTCGAACGCGAGATTTTGTTATATTTACACGTTTTGAGGTCCCCTGAATACGAAAATCATGTTTTTAGCAAATGGTCTGTGTGTATGTCTATGTGTCTGTGTGTGTCTCTTATCAGCATATCTCAAAAACAAATTATGGCAGAAAGTTCAAACTTGGTATTCTAAATGTGTATCATATAAGGATGCTACAGTAAGCTTTTCGTTAAGATCAAGCAAATGGTTCGTGTACAGGGACAATCAAGAGAATTCTAATACATTACGTCTATGGGAGAAATTGCAGGTAAATAGAGTTTAACGTCTAGAGACTGCACTAAACCAAATGAAACGAATATATATTTTTTGTAATAGAGATAGTTAACTGGGATTTTTTTTTTTTTTTTTTTTTTTTTTTGTGTGTGTGTGTGTATGTAGGAGCCTCGCTTCCCCCCCTGGGAGGGAAGTCCCCCCTCGAGGGGAGTAAATTGTCATGATGGGTATCTTTCAAAAGAGCTCGCCAATACCTTTAAAACGAATGGTTGAACTATTGATAGGCGATAATTTAAAACAAAGTTATCGATTTTTTTTTTTTACTTTTAATGAAAAAAAAACTTAGAAAAAAAAAATCGTTTTTTTTTTTTTTATATTGAGAATAAAATGGGCTGTTTTTTGGATATTTGGTGTTATACTTTTTCTCTAATATGGAAATCGTCTGCATTATCATAAAAGATAATTTTTTTAAATAATAATATTAATAAATTATTTTTTGAAAACAGAATTATTTTTTAATAACCGAATTAAATTCTATATAAATGTAGGTGCCTTAATGAAACGGGGGGTTGAGGGGGGCGGTAGCCCCCCACACACAGAACTAATTATCATATAAAACTCTTCAGAAGTCTAATATGAATTGTTTAACGCAGGTTTACATTACAGTACTCGTTATCTTACCTTTTAATCTGCAACCTGTATTTATAGTATTAAATTTCAGGGTGAGAGAAAGTCATGTGGGTGATACACCAGTTTATTTTTTATTTAATACATTTATTTGAGGGCGAATCTTTTTTCTCTTTTTAATTTATTATATTTATTGAAAATAAATTGGTAATGCAGTAGAAAAAATTAAATATATTAAACAGTTATGTTTATGTATAATTTTTGTAGTATAACAACAATTATTTTTCATTTGTTAATTTAATTTCTTTAAAAGTTTTTTTTTTTTTTTTTTTTTTTTTTTTTAACTTATAGTATTTGTCAGGAAATAATGGTAGTATATAGTAGAAAGGATTAAACTGATTGGAATTTATTTGTTTTTTATGTATTTAATTCCTTCTAAAAGAAAATCTACTTTTTATTTTATTTCATTATATTGGTCGGAATCAAATTGTAATATAGTGTAAATAGCATGAGCAATAAAATACTTGGTTCAAAAACTAAAATATTTAATAGACGCTGAGGTACAGTTATCTTTAAAATCGTAGTTCTTAAATAATGGCAGACCCACCTATCGTCAATAAATACCCATATTGATATACCTAGGAAAGAGATTTCTGCAGGCAGTGGGAACCTGCTCCCGATACAGTGCGGGCAGAGAAAGAGCTGCCGTAGTCAGCGAGTACCCGATGCGAGGTCTAGAGCGATTCCAATGTAATTATTTTAGTTTTTATTTATAATGTGATGTGAAAAATAAATAATGATCCAATTCTTTTGGAGATTCATTTAAATATAGTGGCCAGCGAAGCGGGCGTAGCCTGCTAGTAATGATAAACACAGTAAATTTTTTTTTTTTTTTTTTTTTAATTGATAATTTCTTTCTCCTTTTTCTTTTATATATACATACGTACATATTATGTTAGACATTAATTTAAAAAAAAAAAAAAAAAAAAAAAAAAAAAAATTCTCGCTTAAATTTTTGCTATGATTGTGTCAAAATGACATGATTTTTAGTTGTTGGATACCATTAGCCTCTAGTTCAGAAGATTAATATTAAAATAAAATAATAATAATAATAATAATAAAGTAAGAATGTGCGTTGTGCATGTTTAGTTCTTTTTCTCAGTTATAAATTGTCTATTAAAAAAAAAAAAAAGACACACCAAGTAGGAGTTATCCGAATAGGACAAAAATTGGTAGATGTGTTGTACATGTAGAGGAAAATTAATTTATTACAGTTTCAGAAAATTTGAATGATTTAATCAAGAAAAAGGGCCTCACAAAGTAAACAAGTCAATAACGAGTTGGTCCAGTTCTGGCCCTTATGTACACAGTTATTCGGTTTTGTATTAATTTATAGAGTTGGCAAATGCGCTCCTGTGAAGTATCGGGCTAAATTCTGTCCAATTGGTGCGTTAGATTGGCAAAATCCCCAGCTGGTTTTAGGACCCTTTTTATGATGCTCCAAACGTGCTCAGTGGAAGAGAGATTCGGGGATAGAGCTCAACCCCATTTCACTGAGCCGCCTATTAAGGGTCTTTGAAGTCACTGAAGTACCAGTCGTACGTAGGATCGACGATAATGATGAATTGGAGCTTTAAGTACCGCTTTGCGATTAACCGGTTCTCACTTTCTGTCTTCTCTTTAGGCCGACCGCTTCCTCCCTGACGCTGTATTCAGCCATGGTTCACCCATTCCTGTCAATATCATCTAATAGTGGTACTGCTCCTATCCAATTGTCAAAAAATTCGCAGATTAGACCAACTGGCTTCTTTGAGCCCAACTACATACATAAATCAAATGCAGACATCTGCGCATGTTGCTTGTGCACCTGTATGCGAGACATAATTACTGTCTTTCTGAGTAGACGGAAGAGAATTCACGAAGAATTTATGACCTCGTATCAAAATTTCTCATTTTTAATATTCTGCCAATTGCACAGTTAAGATGCGCTGCAGCGTCGCATGCCCATTCGATGGCAGAAAATCTTTAAAATTTTGCATTTTCCATCGAAATCTATATGTATGTTAATTTGTGTCCAGTTTGCATTACTCCTTCTTGGTGTGTCTTTTTTTTTTTTTTTTTTTTTTTTTTTTTGTTATAGAGTATATTTGATTTAGTTTATCTATGAGAACAAAAAAAGTAGCTCTCTTACCCTTAAAAATCATTTTAATATCCTTAGAATAACCTTGGTTCATTATACACTGCTGCTCAAAAGTTTAGCAAGATTTGCAAACGATCAGTTTTTCATCAATTTAAAAACTTATCTCTTCAGGAAATGTTTTCAAACATTGGATATTTAAATAACTGGGTCTTCCTCATGCTTTTCAGTGAAGATTGGTTTAAGACAACATTTAGGTGGCCGGTAACAAATTGTGCAACATCAACAATGTTTGTAATCAACCTGTATCATTAAATGCACAAAATGATCTGTAACTTTAGGATATGTTAATATAGACCCAGTACAATTCATCGATGAATTTGCGTGACGATTGCATGTTAACTAACGGAGATATAATCATTTGTTTAAAAACTCCCCAAAAAATCAGCATGTTTTTTATTTTTATATACAGAGTTTTAAACGAAAATTATTCCCACTTTCAGATAAATTGAAAAAAACACCTTTGAAATAGTATACTGAAATCGGAATACAAATATTTTAAATATCTCATGAAATATGAGTACTTTTATGAAAAAGTTTTCACAGCACATGCACGAAAGATAGGAAAAAAATTATTGCATAGGTTGAAAGCTAGATATATCGGACAACTTATGTCAAAAGTTCGTTTGAATGGAATAAACATTAAGCAAATTGTAGGCAAAAGAACGAGCTAGATTTTAGGTATTTTCCAAAGTTGAAATTTCATAAGGGGGTTTTCTCATGCTGCGTAATTAATTTGAAGATCCAATTATTTCAACCACTTTGCAAAAGTTCATTTTTGTGAAAAACCCCTTATGATCTCACAAATCTTCGTAAATAAACAAAAATTTGTTAGGAGTTATAAGATTATAAGGGGTTTTTCACAAAAAAAGTAGTTTTAGAGCGAGGATGAAGTAATTGGATCTTAAAATTAATTACGTGGCAAAAACCCCTTAAGAAATTTCAACTCTTGGAAAATACATAAAATCTCGCTCGTTCTTTTGCCAACAATTTGCTTAATTTTCACTCTATTCAAATGAAATTTTGACAAAAGTTGCCCAATACATCTAGCATTCAACCTATGTAATAATTATTTTTCTATGTTTTGAGCATGCGCATTGAAAACATTTTTCATAAAAATGCTCATATTTTATGAGATATTTAAAATATTTGTATTCCGATTGCAGTATATTATTCTAAAAGTATTTCTTCAATTTATTTGAAAGTGGAAATAATTTTCTTTTGAAACACTTTATATTTTAAATTAAAACTGATTTTTTGGTGAGTTTTAAAACAAACGCTTATATCTCCGTTATTTAACATGCTATCGTCACACAAATTGTACTGGGACTATATTAACATATCCTAAAGCTACAGATAATTTCATTTATTGGTAATCAGAAAAATTACTGCTTTTGCTCAATTTGTTACCGGCCCCCTAAATGTTGTCTTAAGTCAATATTCACTGAAAAACATGAGAAAGACCCAGTTCCTTAAATACCCTATGTTTGAAAACGTTCCATCGAAAGATAAATTTTTAAATTGAAAAAAAAAAAAAAAAAAAAAAAAAACTAATCGTTTGCAAATCTTGCTAAACTTTTGAGTAGGATTGTATTTCAGTAGTAAAAATACTTTTTTTAATTAAGTCAGAGCTTTAAATAATCGTTCAACGTAGTTTTTCTTTTCTTCAAAAACAAATTTAATTTATTTTAACAAATTATAACATAAACATCGGAGCAAAGGGTGGGGGTGAAATTATTTTTTTATGATAATTCACAATCAACTTAAAAGAACTAAAAATATTTAACATTCATCTATCAGTTATCTCAATTACTTCTTACACAAATACGGGAAGTTAAATGATTTTAAGTGTTTCTAATCCCAATTAATTTTCCGTACATGCTTATAAAGTTTGTATTTTATTAAAAATATCGAATTTTAAAAGATAATCTTATAATTCTCATAATGTCTTTCTAGCAGAATTGCTTTGGGGGCCCTTCTTTGATATTTACTATTACTTCAGTCAGTATCAAATATCCAAATTACCACATTCGTTTCACTAATTACAAGTCTTTAGCCCCCGAGAGCCAAGTTACTCATGTTACCGTGAAGTCAATAAATAAATAAATAAAAAATAAGCCAAGATGTAACGAATATGAAAAACAAAACCAACAACTTCAAGCGCCTCCATTATAATAAAGCACACTTTTAGATTTGTTTCTAATTAGATACATGGGATTTTCAAGAACCACAGGGACTTATTAAAAAACATCGGTAAAAGTTTGCAAAAATTCATCAATATAGATATATGTATAAATGTTGCTTAAAGAAAAAAAACTGGCAAGTGAGCTTTATTTCAAATGAACTTCGTCGTTGTTTTTAAACCCCTCGCCGCTTCAGGCGTGTGTTTTAGGAATGTCATTTTTAAAACACGTTTTATCTTTTTGTATTATTATCTTTCTTTTTTTAGGAACACAAAAGCATCATGGGATTTTAAAAATACTTAACAACAATGGATGTGCATCGTATCTGATGGCAGTTTACAGTAATTATCCGGCAGGTTTGCCGTTGACAAAAACGGTAATGAATATAGTTCTTTTTTTTTAAGAGAAAAAAACGCCAGAAAAAGAGCTCTCTTTATTTATAATTTGGGAATCCTTAGAATATTGATGGTATTTAATTCTTTCGGAAAATATTTTGAAGAAAAGTATTTAAAGATTGTTTTTGTTGCAAAATTAGTAAATACGTGCTTTAGCCTTTAAAAAGGGGGAAAAAAGTAGAAAAAAAATTGACGTTTCACTTGATATTTTCATTCGATAAAATGGAATCCCTTTTTTATTAAAACCCGTTGGAATTGAAAAAGCATAATTTAAAAGCCTTAAGTAAACATTTATATACATTTTTCGCCTTTATTTTTTATTTTTTTATTTTTTTAAAGAGTTAGTAAAACTGAAGTTTTAAATATTGCCTTCATTTTTGTTCTCATAAAAATTGTTCGCATAAAAACAGTGTGATTGACTGATTTGAGTAAACAAATCTATCTTATTAGAATAAGAACGAGAAATGAATTAAAAAAAAAAAAAAAAAAAAAAAAAAACAATTAGTTGTCATTCGCATAAAATTTTAAAAAATATTTTTTTCAAAAACATTTTTTTTTTTTTTTAAATTTATTTATTTTGAATAATTGTCATATTTGAAAAGTTCTTTAACGAAATCCGTTTTTATAATACAAAACTTTTATTTCGTATGGAAGTTTACTTTTCAAAAATCTACCTTTTATTTAAATACAAAATAATTTTTTTTATATAATACGAAAATCAGTTTTAATATATTTTTTTTTATTTTTTCTCAATTGTTATATTACATTACGAATTTATAAAGTACAAAGATTGCCTTTCTATGATTGCTTAAAAAAAAAAAAAAAGACAACTTTGAAATATTTATTTTTTCTTTATTTGTACATTAACGTTTGCAGTTATTTTCTGGAAAAAAAAATAATAATAATAAGTTACGAAAGATAATGTTTTGTGAAGGAAGTATCACATATTATAACAAAAATTTAATTGTGTTTTTTAATTAAATAACAATATTGATAAAAGCTAAAACAGTTTATTATTTTATACAAAGTTGTATATAACAAAAGCATTTTTTATATAGAAAATTAAAACATAAAAAAAAAAAAAAATTAAAATCGTAAATTTAATACATATTTCCCCTTTATATGTACACTTCATTTCCCCCCCCCCTAAAAAATGATTCAGCCTTCGAAAGGTAATTAACTCATTGAAAATTTATTAAATATGCAACTGAAAACATCTTAACATTCATAGCTCATACCAAAGAGTAATCCTCCATTGTAAAATTTAAAGCTGGAGATGAGGTCTGTCAACTTGTAGGGACTGTTAATAATTGCCACAAATTTTATGTAAAATTACCACTAATTTTGAAGAATGATATTTGATATACATGATACTCTATTAGAGAAGCATGCAATTAGATAAACATTATAATTAAAATTATTGATGAATGTTCAATAAAAAAAAAATAAAAAAAAACTTGTAAGTTCTCAACTCTGCTGACGACGTACATAACATTAATTAAGAAAGAATTAGATTACGAAAATCGTATGTCATCCCAAATTAAAGCAAATAGCAACAATTTTCCTTGGAAAGGAATGTCCTTATGTCTTGTTCGGCATTTCAATGTTTGCATGTAGATGTGGAGACCCGTGTACCTAGGGCCGCTTTTTTTCAATGCCCAAAAACAGAGCCCTTGACCTATTTAAAATTATCAAACTGACATGTGCATATCTTTAGGACTAATTACTTCCAATTGTGATTAATATAAATACCTAAAATAAGAAATTCCGACAAATAGAAGGTTTTTAAAAAAAACTTCACTCGTGGCCCTAGGTACAACACCCTCATTGTACCTAGGGTCAGACCTCATTGTACCTAGGGCCATTCTCTCAAATTTATATTTCATTTTGTAATGAATAGAAAATAAGCATATAAACATATATAATATTAAAAAAAAATATCAAGCAATATATTTATTTATCATATAATAAATATCATGTTGTTGCCTTAATTTGAAACACGAAGTTTTTCATTTTTTTTTTTTTTTTCTTTTTTTTTCTTTGGGATATTCTAGCAGAACTTTTTTTTTTTTTTTTTCTTCAATTTCTTTTTTTTTTTTTTTTTTTTCTGGAGTGTCTCTTGGATTTCTAGATCTCTCTGGTTTTCGGCCACATCTTTTCTTTGATGCGGGACGTTTTCCTTTTGGTAAAGGTTTTGCTTAGGTTCGTACCTGTTAAAGCATGACACACGAAAAGATGTTAGATGTTGAAGGTTTCGAAATTTCAACAGGACACTAAACAGAGGCATCCAGTTCTATCATTGTTGGTTCACTTTCTTCCTGGAAAATCTTTTTATTATTATTATTATTATTATTATTTATTTATTTATTTATTTATGGAGAGATTTTGTCTTTCAGTCACATTTGAACTTAAATATTCATCCTCAGTGAATGTGTTTTGATTCATTGATCATATGCCGGATACACGAAAGCCTGATAGAATGCTTACAGGCGGATAGGACTTGCCAACATTTTCAGCAACGTCATATATACTGATTGGTTTACCAGAGTTTTCCAGCATCCAATTACTATAGGCTATACTGTGTTTCTTAACACTTTTGCGACCGCTGACGTAGTTTCACGTCATTTGAAAATATGAAACTCCACCAGTGGGCGTTTCTTTTGCAATTTGTACATTATTTGTTTCTAAAAAATATACACAATATTCATATTTGTACAATCAGTATACTATGGATGCAAATACTTTGATTAGAGAGAGTATGATTATAATGCATATCCATTTGTAATTTAACTGTGAATATGGAAAATTTTGTTTTGAAAAATTGTAACTTATGAGAAAAACGCCCACAGGCGGACCTTACTATCAAAAAGACAAAAACATGCGGTCGCGAAAGTGTTAAAAGGTCCAAACACTCTGGCCCTAGGTACAAGGCAATTATGTGGCCCTAGGTACAAGTTTTGGTAACTTCATTCAAAATGACTTCCACTAAAAAATCCACATGCAGAGAGGACTAATTAAATATCTCATTTATTACTCCGTATAACAAGCAACATTATACACTAAAAACGAAGGAAAAATATTTGACTTGCCTTTGTAAAATAGCAAAAGAGATGAACTGCAAAATTTTACTTCGAACCATGTAAATTCGTTTTCTACATGTAGCTTGTCAAAACTATCTCCTCAAATGTTCCAAAGTAGTTGTTAAAGTAGAAAATGGTGTTGTTACTCGCCCAATTGAGTATTAAAAATTAAAATTAAATATTACTCAAATAAAGTGGGGTGGCCCTAGGTACATGATGGCCCTAGGTACACGGGTCTCCCCTACATACAGAAACAAAAGTAAAGATTTAAAATGTATAACTAAGTATAATACATCATATGAGTCAATTGAAATATACGAGAAAAAGTATTTAAAAAAGTATTTAAACATATATTTGAAAAAAAAAAAAATGTTCTTTGTTATTTTTAAAGGAATTCTTGAACGCATTTAACTAACTGCATTTAAAAATTCCGCTAAAATTTACATTTAAAATTAGCTGCAGTATTTTACCTTACTCAAAGTTTTTACTGTGGTTAAATTTAAAGTAGTTAAACTTAAAAACATCTTCACTCACCATAAACTTAATTAAAGCACTACCGGTTTCGAAAGAACGAGGCCTTTCTTCTTCAGGTGGAAAAAAATTTGGAGTTAAAGCAAGACTGAAAGCAGGACAAAATCCAAAAGTGAAGGAGACACTATTTGGGCGAAGCTATTTGGGCTATTGCGAAGCTATTATTACTATTGGGAATCTGACCGTAGTTTTAATTTTCAGCAAACCAAAATTATCTTTTATGCCAAACGCGTTTCCGAGTTAGATTTCCTGGAAAATTTAGCCATCTATCTCAATAGTGATAAATTTTTAATGAAAAATCTTATTCCATTTTGCTGTCTACAGCTTGGAAAAATTCGCTTAAGTCGATTAAATAATTTCATTCATTTTGTAAATAAAATAAATAAATAAATAAAAATATATTTAAAATAATAAGAAACCAATTTAAACAACTCTCACCTCCCCGCCCCCCCTCCCTGGTTTTTTGTGTTTGTTTCTCTTGTTTCCTGTTTTTTTGTTGTGTTCCTTTCAGACTGATTTTTGCATGCTGCTTTCTCTTGGCTGGTTGCGTTGTTTCTCCTCCATTGGGTTTTGCCATGCTTTCAGTCTTGCTTTTGCTTCCAAGGTGTTTTGCACCAGAAGAAGAAAAGTCTCATTCTTTCGAAACTGGAAGTGCTTCCGTTTTCATTCATTTTATGGTGTGTGAAGAAGTTTTAAGTTTAAATATTTATTATACATCAGTTCTTTTATTTATTAATGTACAGGATGATTATAATTAAAATTACGCTTTCAAAACGCTATAATTTTAAAACTACGCATCAGAGCGATGTGGTATTTTACTAGAGCAATCGTGAAGCAGTGAAATTTTGTTTGGGGTAGGGAAAAAATAATTCCAACATGTTCCTATGGATATCAGGGTAACGTCAGGAGAAACGCCTAAATGGACAAGCAAAAGACAAGAATAAAAAAGACAGCAAAAAGGCAAGAATACGTGTTGTGCTGGAGTGAAGGTTACAAACATTCCAAGAGGTCAGGGGTCGTGTGACCAGACAGAACGGAGCCACGAGAAGCTGTCTGAGCGACAGATGCTTTGTGTAAAAAAATTGTATATTTCTATGGAAGCGGTGACATCAATAGTTTCCGATTTCACGCATGGCCTTTGTTGCTACCGACGTTTCTCAGAGTTTCGGGTAGACCAAGATTGGCCGAAAATGATGTCACGGGTAGACTGATATCACGTTCAACGAATCAGTGCTTCGTGTGGGGTATTCCCCTCCCCCTTCGAAGGTGTGCTCGGAAGGAAGAGACTCAAAAAAAAGAGACAGAGAGACTTGGTGCTAAAAGTGTGTAGCATGTTTTTGAAGTATGCTCGGAGGCGAGCATTTTGTAATAATTTTTAATTTATTTGAATTTCAACTTTTTTGTTAAGTTTTGAATAAAAATAGCAAAAAACCATCCCTGGACTCATGCTTGCGTATTCCGTTCTTCGAGGTGTACTCCCAAATCACCACAGCTTTAATTAAAAATATAAAATGGTGGCATATCGGTGGTATGTTGTTTTAAGAAAAAAAAAAAACATCGAACTCTGTTTTCTATGTGTTGGTGGTGAAAAAGTATAAAAGAACGTTGCTGTGAGCCCGGTGACAACTGGAATCCCTGAGATTTACTGGAGATTATTGATGCCTGTGACAATAGCGTGGAAAGGATTAAAAGGACTTCGCTTCTTCCCTGTGCTGCTGAATTCCCTGGAGATGCCAATCAAGGAGATTTTTCAGGTATGTTTTCTTTCATTTTCAGATATGCAAAGTGTCAGAGATTTGAGTTGTGGGATGATAGTTTTTGTTTATTTATTTATTTTTGTTTTGTAACAATGCATGTAGTTACGAAGCTTTAAGAGTAAGAATTTAGTTTTATGTGTAAAATTTTAAGCACGGATATCTCGAAGTCAAGTTAATAGTTAAGGCGGTTGAAAAGAGTAATTTCATGACTTAACGGGGCGTTTACTTGAGAGATAAATTTATCGTTAAAGTTCTGTTTATTGTAACGGGGAGCTTGGTAACTTTAAATTGTTGTTTAAAAGTTTCGATAAGATTATAATTCTAAATTTTTTTTTTAAAAGCAACGTAAGGATTGTGGATACTGTAACTGTTTATATAGGAGTATACTGGAAATTAGTTGATTTGCCTACTGGTAAAAATTCTAGGATTCTTTTTTTTTTTTCTCTAGTTGTTTATTTTAACTAAATATAGGTACTGTTTATTGTATCTGGGTAAATATTGTAGTTAATGTTTAGAGAAAAGGTGTTTAAAGATTTTCGTAGGTGATAATCAAAGTGTTACTTTTGTCTATATTTTCATGGTATTTGATTTGTTTATTGTTTTTATTATATGTGCATTTTTTTTCAGTAATTAGTGAAATTGTATTTTGTAATTATGGCATTTCTCATTAAGTATACTAAAAACATATTGTTAGAGTTAGCGGATGAATTTGGTGTTTCGGGGCTAACAGATAAAAGCAAAAAACTAGAAATCAAGGAAGCTATTGAAAAGGCGGCTAATTATGATGAAGGGGTTGCGAAGGCGCTAATAGAAGGGATTTTGGAACAGAAAGAAAGCGAATTGAAATTACAAAAAGAAAAAGAAGAGCGCGAATGGGCGTTGCAAAAAGAAGAGCGCGAATGGGAATTACGAAAAGAAAAAGAAAAAGAAGAGGCCGAACGAAATTTTGAACTGGAGAAACTCAGAATCCAGAGCGCTGCAGAAACTAGTAGCGTAGGGTCCGGGAGTTTAGTTCAAGAGACGGTTTTGAAGAAAATTAAATTAAAAGACATAGCTCCGAAATTTGACCCAAAACAAATGGATATTTCTCTTTTTTTTACGATATTTGAAAGATTAGCACGTAAAGAAAATGTTAGCGAACAGGACTGGATGTCGCAACTTATCCCTTTATTGCCGTGCGACGTCGTACAAATAATTATGAAATTAGACGAGTCAGAGGCTGATAACTTTCAACATGTAAAAAAAGTGTTGATGAATAGATTCAGATTGAGTGCGCGTGCGCTAAGAACGAAATTTGAATCGCACACCAAAAAAAGTGAAGAATTATGGGTTGATTTAGTTCACGATTTGAGAGGGTACCTAGATAACTGGCTTGAGATTTTAGAAATTAAAGATTTAGAGTCATTAAAGGAATTGATGCTCACGGAGCAGTTAAAGAAAAGGGTACCATGCGAAATCAAACAACATTTTGTAGATGTGTGGGAAGAAATCAACAAAGCTTCGGATTTGGCGGAGAAGTGCGACAAGTATGACGCGGTTAGAAAAGAGAATGGGAAAAGAGAATATAAACCTTTTCAGCGTTTTACGAAGGGTAGAAATTCATTTGGGAAAGACGGTCAGAAATTCGGGTCAGGTAAGCATGATGGTGGGAGTAATCCGAAAGCTGAGTCAACTAAGGGCGACAAAAAAGACTCAGGAAAATTAAAAGGGGATAAAATCGAATCTAAAGATCGTGATTTTGATAGAAATAGTAAAATTGTGTGCTATTTGTGCTCGGAAAGGGGCCATATTCGACCTAACTGCCCACAAAACCCTAATCGCAGAACAAATCCGATCAATAACTTAAGTGCGGGCGAAATTTTAGGTGTTGGTTTTGAGCCTTATATAGGTAAATTAGAAATAAATGGACAAGAGCGCGAATTCTTGAGAGATAGTGGCTCAAACATTGACGTGTGCGAAAGGAATATGATTTCTGTTGAGGATTTACTGCCGGAACAGGTATGGATTAAGCAACCGTTTGACGAAACGTGTAGGTGTTTACCTTTGGCGAAAATCGTTTTAAAAGGGGAATTCGGAGAGGTCATTACAAAAGCGGCTGTAAAACCTGCTAATTTGAGTCAGGGAATATATCTTCTAGGCAATAAAACCGCAGAGTTAATTGAGTCCAATAAAAAAATTGTTTATCCAATTAATGCGATAACGCGAAGTCAGAAACGTGAGCAAGAAAGGATTAAGAGTGCGCAGTCCGAAATGAATAATGAAAAGCCAACTCAGAGAAAAATTCAGAATTTTGAGGAGGAACCGGGTTTGATAAGCGAGTCGTTAGAGGAGACTAGTGCAGAAAATAAAGTTGTTCTTCCTGTGTTAAAAGAAACAGACAGGTGTCCATTAATCGGGGTTTCAGCTGAAGAGTTTCAAAAAGAGCAAACTGCGTGTGACACGTTGAAAAATTGTTGGGAAAAAGCTAGGAATGAAGCGGGAAAGGAATTTAAGATAAAAAATGAGCGGTTAATTCGAATATCGGATTCTAAGCGTAACCAAAACAGGATGCAGTTGTGCGTGCCAAAGAAATTTAGGGCAGCGATTCTAAACCTGTGTCATGATTCTGTGTCAGGGCATTTAGGCTCGTGTAAAACTAAGCAGAGGGTGTTGACTAATTTCTTTTGGCCAAATTGCTATCAGGAAATCGAAGAGTATGTCAAAACTTGTGAAATTTGTCAAAAAGTAGGACAAAAAGGGGATAAGAAGAAAGCTCCGTTGAGATTAGTACCGATTATTTCTGAACCGTTCAGACGTCTGTCGATTGACGCTATAGGTCCGCTTGTAACGAGTAACAAAAATAATCGTTTTGCGATAACGGCTGTTTGCGTCGCTTCAAAATTCCCGGATGCTATTCCTGTGGAAAACCTAACTTCGAGGTCAGTGATCAATGCATTGATGCAAATTTTCGCGAAGACCGGATTTCCTAGAGAGTTAGTCTGCGATCAAGGTGCTTATTTCACGAGTGACTTATCGACAGCGTTTTTTGAGAAGTATGATATCAAAATCAATCATTCTTCTGTCTGTCATCCGCAATCTAATCAGGTGGAAAGAATGCATTCCACTCTTAAGAGGATTCTCAAAGCATTATGTCTCGAAACGAAAAGCGATTGGGAAGAAAATCTGCCTATGGCTCTTTTCGCGTTGAGGACGGTGCCGCATGAAAGCACGGGATTTTCTCCTTCAGAGCTTATTTTTGGGAAGAATTTGAGGATGCCTCATACCATTGTTTACGAAAATTGGATGCAGGAAGAGGAAATTAATCAAAATGTAGTAGAGTATATTTTGGATTTAAATGAGCGCTTAAAAAGATGTCAAGATTTGGCAGGGGAGCGCATGACAGAATGTCAACAAAAAAGAAAATTATGGTACGACCAAAATGCAGTGTCCCGAAAATTTAAGGTGGGAGACTCGGTGTTGGTTTTGGCTACTGCAAAACCACATAAAATGGCAGTACAGTGGCTAGGTCCAGGTGTAGTTACGGGGGTAATATCCGATACGAACTATACGGTAGATCTTCCGGGAAGGAGATGTAAGGACACGATTTTCCACGTGAATTTAATGAAACCTTATCATAAACGCCCAGAGCATGTCAACTTAATTTTGGAAGAGGGTGGCGAGGAAATTGAGGAGGATGCATCTATCCCGTATCCGATTTCGGACCCTAATCATTTCGACTTGACAGACTTAATTAAGGGGAGTAATTTGGGTAATAAGGTTTCGGAAGGGAATTTGGCAACTTTACAAGATGTCCTAGTAAAGCATAAAACGGTGTTTTCTAACGACCCTGGTACGACCCATAAGGTAGAGATGGATATCATTTTGACAGATGATAAGCAGATTCGTGCAAAACCCTATCGCATGTCTCCGCGGCAGTTAGAAATTATGCGGAAGGAGATTTCCAGGCTGTTAGAGTTAGGGGTGATTGAGGTGGGTCAGTCAGATTACGCATCGCCTATGATTCTTGTAGAGAGTCCGGGGAAAGACCCTAGGCCGTGTGTCGATTATAGGGCCCTCAATGCCAAAACCCAAGTGCAATTTTTCCCGTTACCGAATATTGAGGAGGTAGTTGAGGAAGTGAGCACTGCAAAATATATCTCAGTAATGGATCTGACGAAGGGGTATTTCCAAATCCCGTTAACGAAACGTGCGCAAAGGTATGCGGCGTTTGTAACCCCTTTCGGTGAGTTTATTCCAAAAAAAAAGATGTTTGGCTTAGTGAATGCTCCATTTTATTTTTGTAAATTAATTAGTGAGGTGCTAGGGGATTTAGTGAGTTTTGTGAGACCATATGTGGATGATCTGGCTGTGTTTTCATCCAGTTGGGAGCTCCATATCCGGCATCTGGACATGGTGTTACAACGTTTGGAGGAGGCAAATCTAAAAGTGAAACCGGCAAAGTGTTTATTCGCCCAGGACCATGTAAAATTTTTAGGGCACGAAGTGGGGTCAGGGAAGAGGTCGCCGAGTGACGCGAAAATCCAAACGATCCAAGAATTTCCCATTCCAAAGACAAAGACGCATGTAAGGTCATTTTTAGGTCTGACCGGATTTTACCATAAATATATAAAGGATTATGCGACAAAAGCTGCGCCTTTGACGGATTTGTTAAAAGGGAAAAATAAGAGGGAAAAAATTGAGTGGAGTCAGGAATGTGATCAGGCATTTAAGGTACTAAAATTAGATCTAACTAAGGGACCGGTACTCTATGCTGCGGATTTTTCAAAAGACTTCATTGTTCAGACTGATGCAAGTCTTGTAGGGGCGGGTGTGGTCCTAGCTCAAAATTTCGGGAATAACGAGGAACACCCAATTGTTTATTTGAGCAAAAAATTCTCCAAGGCGGAGCGTAATTATAGTACCATTGAACGCGAATTAGCGGCAGTCATTTTTGGGGTGAAAAAACTAAATCATTATTTAGATGGACAAAAATTCGTTCTTCAAACCGATCATAACCCTTTAGTTTATCTTAAAAAAATGATGGGCACAAATTCACGTTTGACGAGATGGGCCTTATGTTTACAACAATACAACTTCACAGTCGAGCATAAGAGCGGAAAAAAGCATTTGAATGCGGATGCGTTAAGTCGCATGCACGAAGAATAAAAAAAAAAATAATGCCTTGGTTTTAGGTAGTGTTTTTGGACTGTTTGTAAATATTTATTTTTTTTCTTTCTTTCATTTGTATTACAAAAAAAAAAAAAAAAAAAAAAAAAAGTTTGAATGTATTGATTATGAATTATTTTTCTTTCTTTTTCATGAAATTTTATTGTGTACTTGTGAAATTTCAGTGTTTGCCTTTTAAAATTTTGTTAGGGGTAGAACCTTTGATTGTCATCACGAAATTGCATGTGAATGTTTAATTGTTTTTTTTATATAATGTGAAATGAGACCTTGGGATCTAGTAATTATGCAAGGTGTAAGACTAGAAAATTTATTTTTAAGATTATTTTTAGTTCTATAAAAGTTCAGGGGGTTGTTTCGAAAAAATTTTTTTTGGGGGGCCTAGCTCAACTCTCTGATGTTGCATGTTTGATAATGGGAGGAGGCACCTGAGTCTTCTGGAGCCCATTTTACATTCTGAAGGCCGTAAAATGGTCTTTTAGGAGGGAGGAAGCTGTGCTGGAGTGAAGGTTACAAACATTCCAAGAGGTCAGGGGTCGTGTGACCAGACAGAACGGAGCCACGAGAAGCTGTCTGAGCGACAGATGCTTTGTGTAAAAAAATTGTATATTTCTATGGAAGCGGTGACATCAATAGTTTCCGATTTCACGCATGGCCTTTGTTGCTACCGACGTTTCTCAGAGTTTCGGGTAGACCAAGATTGGCCGAAAATGATGTCACGGGTAGACTGATATCACGTTCAACGAATCAGTGCTTCGTGTGGGGTATTCCCCTCCCCCTTCGAAGGTGTGCTCGGAAGGAAGAGACTCAATAAAAAGAGACAGAGAGACTTGGTGCTAAAAGTGTGTAGCATGTTTTTGAAGTATGCTCGGAGGCGAGCATTTTGTAATAATTTTTAATTTATTTGAATTTCAACTTTTTTGTTAAGTTTTGAATAAAAATAGCAAAAAACCATCCCTGGACTCATGCTTGCGTATTCCGTTCTTCGAGGTGTACTCCCAAATCACCACAGTGTTTACAGCGGAAACAGTCATGGTGGAAACAGAAAAAGAGAAGCTTCATGAAACAAATACTTTACGGAGAAATAATGGCACATTTTGGAACTTTTTTTTTTTTTTTTTTGGCCAAACAAAATTTTATTGCCTTACGATTGCTCTAGTAAAATATCAGTTCGCTCTGATGGGTAGTTTTAACTCTTAAATATCTGATTATTTTTAAAAAACACTTTAAAAATGTTTTATTCTTACCTCTAAGTCACGGGAAAAATACTTTAAAAAATCATACTTTATTTTAACTATGGTTTACAGAGCTAAAATGCAGCTTGTTGTCAATAGGCAAACATGAGGCATTAGAGCTTCAATATTATTCTAATAATACTTTAGAAGACAAAATTGGATATGTTGCCGAAAGGCAACACACGGCATTTAAAGGTTAAAATTATAGTGTTTTGAAATCGTAACTTTAATTATAATCACCCAGTAAATTTAAAGTGTATAGGAATTCAATATCAGAGTATTTGTTTATTTATTTTTAACTCTCTCTCTCTCTCTTTTTCTTTCTTTCTTTCTTTCTTTTTTTTTTTTTTTTTTCAATTACTTCAATTTGAAAGGCCGTTTTAGAAATGTCTAATGGAAATACAAGTAGGAAAATTCTTCAATTCTTCAAATAACTGAAGAATGTCATTAAATAAAAAGCTAAATAAAGAAAGAAGATGAACTGTATATTACTGTTCCGAACTTTATTTCTTAAGTTATAAAGAAAATGTAATATGTATATGTGGTTTTATAATAATGCAATTTCGTAAAATTGCGTGTATGGTTCCAATAAAGAAACTGACTATATTTTACTATCTTCATCAACATAAACATGGGTGCTTCGGAGTACCTATGTGTGGTCGCGAAAAATAATTACCTCCATCTAAAATATAAAAAATACTTATAAGTAATTTTTCTAAAAAAAAAAAAAAAAAAAAAAAAAAAAGCCAAAAAGGTTTAAATTTAGAATTTTGGCATAAAAAAATCCCCACGGGAGCAGAAATTATTTAGAGTAAAACACTTGGAGTTTACAAGAAAAAAAAAATATATATACGATATTATAAAAATGGGCGAGCATATGAAGTTAAAAAAAAATCCAAGCTGTTAAAACCCTAACAACAACAACAATAAAAAAGTGTTAGTGATTGTTATTGAAATTGTTAGTACTATTCTACGTTAAAATATCTGGATTAATTACGCCGACGAGGCTGGTACACAGCCAGATTTTACTATTTTTTCGTTAAAGTAAAGATTTTAAAAATTATTCTGAAATGTTATCTTTAAAATAATCATTGGAATATCAAAAATATCAATAATAAAATTGTTTTCCGAGCCATTAAAGCGATTTTGGTTTATTTCGTATAAGTTCACTCAAATATTTGAAATATTTTTCTTTTCTCTCTTAAAATGAAAGAATGAAAATAGTAAGTGAATTTTTACTCATTTGCCTAGAAGAAACGCATTTTCTCATCTTGAGTTAAATTCACCAAACTGAATAAGTTAAGATAATGCACTCAAAGTTGAGTTATATATTGTATTTGAGTAATTTGTTATTTTATTAATGATTTTAACATAAATGATTTTAATAAACTGGTCACTTTACAAGGACGTTGCCCGTCGTACTTGCGTGCTACTGAAGAAATGCGTTGATGACACAACTGGAAGAATGAGCCGAAATAACTCAAGTATGGATAAATATCGATAACTCAAATTCGCTTAAATAAAAAGCTACTAATTAGCTAAAAGAATTACATCGTTAACTCAAGTCGATTCAAAAATAATCAACTCATACTTGACATGGTGAACTAACTCATTTATTTTAAGAGAGCTGTTACAAATTTACACGAATAGATAATGCTTTTCATGCACTTAAATGTTGGTACCGGTGATTTTTATTTAAAAAGGGTATTGAATGTTCATTTTAAATTGCATAATAATATTTTATATTAATAAAAAATTTCTTTTTCTTTAAATGCACTTATGCGAGGGATAAAAATAATGAATTGTATATATGAAGGCTATCTTGAAATTTGTCGGAAATCGATGTCTTGATATGGGATTATTGCTGAGTATGGCTGAGAGATGGTAAAATATTCAATCAAATGAGAAAAAATAAATGATGCTTGAATTTTAACTGATGAACATTTTTTACACTGACAGAAAAATGCATTAAAAGTAATGAGTAGTTGCAATTTAAAATAGAGATAATCGATGAGAAAAGTGTATGATAATATTATCATGGATTAAATATCATTTGTACGATAAGTCAACCATTCATTTCAGCCAAATGAGGTATGCTTTGATTTTGATTAACAGATAAATTGTGTAAAAGATCAAGAGACCATCTTTCCTTGAAAATAGACATTCTTCATATGCACTAGGCGTCTTAACTGACATCATTTCACTGACATCATCTTCGCAAGGCGTCAATGACCTTCATAAACATTGCAAAATGTGTATGTTTTAAAAATCACAGCGATATATCCCAATTTTTCTTGCAAATTAATTTATTAATTCTGTACTTATATTGTTGTTATTACTTTATCATAATTCAGCTCTTCTTGAGAAGAAAAAAAGCCGCTTAGAGAGCATAGTTATATTTGGGGATATATAGGCATTATAATTTGGAGAGCTACGCAAAAAAGATTATGTTTTACATATCATGACTAATGCCTTAATTATATTTATTATTTTCTTCACACCTTATATTTTAAAGTTAAATTTTATTTTGGGCCGCGTAAGATATACAAAAATTTTCTAAAGTATCATATAGACTTTCTTCATAAATTAAATTATATCTAACTGTTAATTAGAACATCTTTAAACGGTGCAAAACAGAACCGAATGCAAACGAGATAAATATGGAAATGTCTAAAATCAAAATGTCCAGTTAAGTCGAATACTATAAATATTATAAATCTAAAAAAAAGTCCACCATACAATCTACATAATTACATATGAGGAGCAAACATTCAAACCGTGTTTCGGATACATTTTTTTTTCAGACAACACTAAAACTAATTAATTAAAAAATAACTAAATGTAAAACCTTGTTATCGTTTCTTTAGATGAATTACTAGATACTAGGATGGATGGGTGGATGGGTCTTACGTCGCACTAGTGCTGCGCAGATGGGCAATTGGCGACGGTCTGGGACACACCCCTAGAGGTGGACCGGAGACATGCCATCACAATTTTGATCATACACGGAAGGGATGGCTCTCCTTCGGTGACCCCCAGAGGTATCATTTTTGATGGGAACATGGAGGACATTGCGGCCCCGACAGATTTTACATACACCAGCCACCATTAGTGTACACGACGGTCTTTGGCCAGCTCGAGTACCGAACCCGCAATCTTCGAATTATGAGGTCTTTGCTCTACCAACTACTACTAGATACTAGGAAAATATGTACACAAATCTAGGAAGATATACAAACATACTATTTTTATGTTAAGTTTGTCCATAAGAATATATTTCATTTGTTGTACAAATGTAAGAATGATGATGAATTTCTTATATTTATTCAAATAACGAGCTAATAATAATTTCTTTGTCATTATTTTTTTATTATTCTCAATCTGAGATGCGCATTTAGGTTTAGGTATTTCCTGTGGTTGTTTAATGCATTATGTTAGAGATAATTAGAAAAAGTTTCTTTATAAAAAGCAAATTATTTATCTCAGTGCACAACAAAATAGTGTAAAATCACATATCGCATGGCACTATCACCAACATTTTAGGAATGAATTTATGCAAAAAAAAAAAAAAAAAAAAAAAAAATTACTACTTAATCCTCATCATGAATTTATTTTAATCTAGTGTTCAGAAGTTCTTTTAAAACAGATTCTTTCATATGTCTGATGCTTTGTAATATTGTTTAAATCATAAGTTTTCTTTTTTCTTTCTTTCAAAGCATTGCCGCTTTGATTGCAGCACTCGTGTCTACTTTGTTCGCCTTACGAAGGTTCATGTGTATTTTTCGACCCGAAACAACTGCTTTGAGTTTATTGCGTTTTATGGTGTTTATTCAAAGTTTTGTACTTATTACATTAAAACGCCAGTTCTGTGGTGCTTTTTTATCACCAAAAGTAGTTTGCTGGTACTAAATATAGAGAATAAAAAAGGCAGAGATGTAAAAGTACTTTTCAATTAAAAAAACATTTATTAAAAATATTGTATAGTGTTAGTAACATATTTTTTTTAACAAACCAAGAAGATAAATATTAGACTGGATAAAAGCAAGCGATAACGATTAATAACATAAGAACTTGTATGTTTTAACATACAGTACTTTTAGAAAAACAAGTCGAGATATTTCATTAAATAGAGCTACAAATGGTTTTTAGTGTGTTCCAGCAAATAGTTTTTAATTGTAATTTTTAATTCCATAATTTTTTCTCATGTTTTTCTCAAGATCACAAGTAGCAAATTATTTTAAAATGCATTGAAAAAATCCCAAACTAAATAAAAGTTTTATATAAAAAAAGTAAGTTTAGTATGAATTGTCACCCTATCATTCCCTTATTCTATATCCTGCATGAGATTCTTTTCTTGACTTGCCATCATTCATGATAGGTGACTAAACTTACAATATTGCAGTCATAAATTATCATATAATAAGCAGTATCGATGACTGACTATTATATTGTAAATAGTTAGTAATTGGTTTTAAAAAACCATATCCCTGTGAAAAAGAGATTACCTGTCCGATTAACACGCACTGTTGATCAGGAATTACAGACCTTGCACATCATCAGTAATTGACTTTTATATCCGTGGGATTTTTTTTCTTCACTAGAGTTTTATTTCTTCTATATATATCTCTCTATATTTCTTGATACCCTGTCGTTTAGGCATCATTTTGTGTGCGATCACGAGAAAATGAAATACACAACGAAAACGACCTTTCCTATCATTTCCATCCCAAACAATGCAAAAAGTCATTCATCGTACACCTTGCACCTCAGGATTTGAAAAACGAGCCGTTCCAATTTAAATATCCATTTATTTTTTTACGAAATAAAAAGGGGGGATAGGTAGACGCAAGTGGTGCGTGAAGTCGTTTATTTCTTGAAGTTACGGGGTCCTCAAACCTGTAATCAGGGCACATATCTTAGGTTGATTTGACACCAGGAGAAGTGCCCGCACGCTCATTACTCACCGGTAGTGCGGGGGTGCGATATAATCGACGGTGAAGGAAAATCAGCAGTGAGACTATTCAAAATGAGATCTTATTCCCGCTTATTTTATGCACGCTTAGCTAATCAGATGTTCGAATAAACCCAATGATGAAATTAAAGTTAAATTATTACGTAACAGAAAACTGATAAAATTATGCACATTTTTGAGCAAATAAAAAAATAAACATAAAGAAAGGGCAATCGATTTCGAATATTAGTCTAAAATGAGTAAATTCAACAGATGAATAGACACATACAGTTCATTTTTATTTCATTATAACTTTTAATCTAATGAATTATATTCATATTTAGAGATGCATAGGTGCCAACTTGCACGTATTTTTAACACCAGTATTTCTTTGTAAAAAAATCTATGATGTTTGATCACAGAAAACTGATAATAAACTTATTAAAAATTTCAGGTAGCATGAAAACGCACAAGTTGGTAGCTATGGAGATGAATTTCTTTCTTTTGAGAAGGAATTTTAACATTTTAAGTCCAATGTAAAACAGTTGGTATCGAAAAATATGTACATCACAAACGCGCAGTTTCACTTGTTCTTTGAATGTATCGTTATAGTTTACATATAAATAAAAGCATATGTTATCTGCATGAGTGTGTATTTGTGCATACTACTTCAACAAAATAACGTTGGCTGTATCCGCTTTCCTCCTTCAGAGGGTTTTTGAAAGACTATATTGTGAAGTTAAACAATGTTTCTCTGTATTATAATACCGCAAGGTGTTAGATTCTTAAAAATTATTGTTCAATGTTTCACCAAAAAAGTGTTGCCAAATTTCACTGCATATATTTTATAAAACTAGTGCTAAGTTTCGCCATTTTAATAGTGCTCATGAAAATTCTAAACATATCAGTTCTAGCTGAAATGGCACTACATTTTTTAGTGAAACATTTTTGTTCTTTTCAAGTTTCATTTTTTCAATGTTAAATTATTACATCATTAAAGTAAACAAATAACATTTTTGTCATTGCTATTTATTATTAATATTATTTAGTTTTAGTATTATACATTTTTAGCAGGTGTTTTTAAGGGGGAAATAGAAAAATATGTGTGTGAATATGTATATCAGGGTGCAGAGCATTTGTAAGCTGTACACAGAAACATTGATACATAGATATATTTTAATCTTTTAAAGCTCTACACTTTAAATATTTTAAGCACATTTGAAATAGTATTCCAGCCAAAACGTGCACATGCACACACACCTATTTACATACTTGTGTTAAAAAACCAATAAATTTTCTTTTAACCGTAACTAAAAAAGTCAGTAACATAATGTATATTTCAACATGCATGGAATACATAAGGAAATTTATTAAGAATTTGTAAAATGAAAACACTTTCTAATAATAAATAATAAAAATGAAGAATTACGCAAGGATTATGATGCATTTTCACAATAAGGAGAATACTTTTGTATTTGAATTATTATGTGTACCTAAGTATACGCAATGAACAAAGAATATTTTTTGGACATTTTAAATGTACCTGGATAAAATAAACCTCTTAACCCTCTTATAAAGAAATAAATTTTTAAGCAGTGTAATAATTTCTAACAATTATCGTATTTAACACTTGAAATACCCCCTTAAATAATAATTGTTTAATAGAAATGTTTGATTAAATCTAACTATGTTACATATTGTGTAGTTAATTGTAAACTTCCAGTTATTTTCTTGTAAATCAAACATGATAATTCAATAATATTAAATTGTTTAAAATATTGTTTTATGCACACTTTAAACATTCAATTCTAATTGAATAAAATGTACTTTTTTTTTTTTTCTTTTTTTTGCAAGTGTCAGTAACATTTAACGTTGTAAAAAGTTCACACCACAGTCATTCGAAAAAAAACTTGTACTCAACTGTTATGGTATATCAGTTTTGCTTTGTTTAAAACGGCAAACAAATGGTAAAATATACACGATTAAAATTTTTATACATGAATCTATTGACGGAAATGTATCCTATTATTTTTGTGTATACTTTAAAACGAACTACAAATGCTACAAGTGTCAAATTAACCTTACTGAAATGATTTATAATAACATATGTCACTTTCGACGCACTCAAAATTGCCCATGAGAACAAATAGACAAATTAAAGTAATAAACACATTTTTATTTCATTGTAACTTTTTAAAAATGAATATTTTTAGAGCTTTAGAAAAAAAAAAAGTGTTTTAAAACAGTTATAGTAATACCATACAAAGAAAAAAGCAACAAACATTCATTAAATAAAGCAATTTTTTTTTTATTCATTATTTATATATAATGTGTTGTTTTCACCAAACAGTTTTGTTGTTCTAACCAAATAGTTTTATTGATTCAATCAATATTTGTTTAAAGCAACAACATTATTTTCTTAATTAAAAACATAGTTTTGTTGATTCAAACACTGCTTGGTCATTAACTGTTTACAAAGAGATCTATGACGTATAGCTTATTTCAGCATATCGTGACAAACAATATTTTTTCAAACATATTCTTTTGGTAAAGGGGATATTTTTTTCTAGAGGCATAAATTATGGGCGTTTTGTAGAGTTCGGTTATATGTATGTATATATATATATATATATTATTATTACTAATTTTCTTAAAAGATATTTATTGATATAATAAAAGTAATAATAATAATAATAATAATAATAATAATAAATAAATAAATAAATAATAAGTAAATGGGTATGTTGGTAAAATGGAGGAGGGAGGGTATAAAAGTGGGAGTGTTCAGTTGATACCAGACCTGAGTCTGATTCCTCCTGATCACCTGAAACAAAATTTAAAAATAGTTCTAATTAGTAACAATGTCGTTATTGTCCCTTCCCAATAGAAAAAAAAAATCAAAAAATGGCATCTGTGTGAAAGAAAAGGCATTTTTGTTTTTATTTTTATTTTATTTTTCATAATTTTTAAAATAGTAATTAATAATAATAATAATAATTTTGATACAAAAATTGTAGGTGTGATAGGAGATAATACATTAAATATTAGTACAGAATTTGAAGTAAATTGGTTGAACTGAACTTGAGATATCATGTCAAGCACGTTAAAAAAAAGGAATTTTGAGAAAAACGCGTTTAAAATTTTGAGCAAAAATTTCAGGCAGCCGCAGCAAGAATGGAACATTATACTCACACTTTTGATAATCAGCGATTCCTAAAAGTCTAATGTTTCATAATATATATACATATATAAAGGGTGATTTTTTTTTTCCTTCAAATTTCTAGAGAAGAATATCTCTTTAATCGAAACAAGTTGATTTGGTAACTAAAAAGTAATAATTTTTAAAATAAAATAAATCTAGTCTAATAATATCACCCAACAAAATATTTTTTAAACTTTTTTTTTCTTTTTTCGATGTAAGAGCATAAATTAAAACTCCAATAGCAATAATAATAATGGAATATGGGTTATAGATACAAAAGTAAAGTTTTACATGTAAACAATTATACAGTCGTCTATTTAAGCTTCATTTCTAGGGAATTACGTGACGAATACAAAATGTCTAACGTATAAATCTCAAGTGATTAAGGCATTCAGAGAAACTCTGTTAACCCTCAGTGAACTGAATAAATTTAATCTATAGCAATTTTCTTGAAGTTTTAAGTCTGCTGAGAATCTCACTGAAACTTTATGTTTTGAAGCAGATTTTACATACGCATATATTGCATGTTTAAAAGTACATATTAATAAATATAAATACTTTTTAAATTATGTATATGAAAAAAACAGTTTGAAGGTTTTAGTTTCAGTAAATGTAATTTTTAATGAATATATCTAAAAGTGTGAATACATGTCGACAAAAAACAAATGTTGAAAATTGTGATATTTTTATTGGTTACGATATGCTAAAGAATAGAGAGATAAGTGCTGGACTGTTAAAAAACAAAATAAAATTCTGGAAATTTCTGATAGAAAATTTCTTTTTTCTAAAGTTACAGAATAACAAAAGTTAAAACAAACTTTTTTTTTTTTTTTTTTTCTGTTAATAGTTTGTTTGGTGGATACATATTTTCTCTATTTTGAATACCGAAAACTTGATATCAGCGTAACGACCCAGTTTACTTGGTATATTCAATCATTAATTATAATGATGTTTTCCTAATGTGCATGTTTAATCGTATATTTTTTCGTTTTAAGAAATGTGATTTTTTAAAAATCCGATGCATCTTTGTTGCTGCTTGTTTCCATTGCGTTTATATCCTTATTTATTTATATGAAGTAAAAATAATACCTCAATTAAAACTCTAGTTTAAGTATTTTTCAAAATGTTAACTTGTGTATAAATCAAATGATTTATACACATTAATGATACTCCTTAATGATTAATTTCATACCATTCTTGATTTTAAAATAATATTAATATTACGGGGTTCATTAGTGCCTCACACATTTATTTTATAGCTGAATGAAGACTATTGAAAATTAATATGATTAACTGTGTTCAAGATATATCGGAAGATGCTAAGTAACAGCAGAATTTGTGGTTCCGTTATATCGTCGCCTGTTATTACAGTCGTACTGATTTGATCCTGGCTGATCAAACTGACGAATTTTATCTACGCGAGTTTCTTTTATAATATGCTGTACGGAAAATATCCGTTATGTACAAAATTTTTTTCTATAACATACAGATATTTTCTGATAACGCTGCTGCCAGATATTTTCTATGATACAACAGGTTGGGTGGTTGAGTTTAACATTACACTAGTACTGTGCTATGGGTAACGGTTTGGGACGTACCCGTAAGGATGGTCTAGAGACATGTCATCACAATTTTGATCCTCCACGGACGGGATATTATATAAAAGGAATTAATACTACGGAAAAAAGAAAAACTGATAAGAACAATATTTATCATAGAAACAAAATTTAGAGTACCGATGGAATTATTGAATTAAAAAATACAGAGTGCTCGTAATATAAATTAAATTCTGTTTTTTCTATCAAATGTTTATAAATTATACAATTTTTATGAAATATGATAAAAATTATAAGGTAAATATTATTGTCAAAATATTTATCTTTTTTGTTGAAATTAACGTGTCAAAACAACACTGACGAGAAAGCTCCATATTTGGAAATGTAAATGACGAATACAAAACTATATCATTGGTGATATCATATCATTCTTCTTGCCCATTTCAAGCTAATGAATTTATCTCAAACTAGGCTAATATATATTTTCTTAATTTCATTACTTTAGTTTCATTATCTTTTCTATATACTGCTCGGATTCTTATGCAATGCAACTCTACTGTTTTCTTCCAACAGTGATCGCACCCACCTGTTTCAAAAGCACTATTTTAAATGATACATGGAAGAAAACTCAATAAGTCTCTAATATTGTTAAAAGGAATATTCTTTTACACATTTTTAGTCTTCTTGTACGATATCATACAATACTTTATTTCTGGCAACAAAATTACCAAAAAACATCTGAATGCTACGGAAATTTTTGCTAAAAGAATAATACAGAAAATATTCGTACACAGCAGACATTTTCTGTAGGGCATACAGTAAAAAAAAAACTTTCAAAAAAAAAAAAAAAAAGCGATCCGAGTTCCACCAGACAGAATTCTGTACATAACAATAGGTGACGAGGTTACCTCTCAGCCACAGAACCATACTTCATTCTCTTACTTAGCACTTCTCAAACCTACTTTGATATCAAATTTTTTGTATGCAAAACAGAAAAATTATGTAACAACCAGATAAAATCTGTATGAATGATTACAGATTTGATAGATTTAAATGTAACTTTATAGTAAATTTTAAAGTTTTAGAAAATTAAAATTACCTGAAGGAAAGTTACATAATTTTTCTTTTTTCAACAGTTTTATTATTATTATTATTATTATTATTATTATTATTATTATTATTATTATTTTAATAGCGCCCCATTATTTGTATGTAAAACCGAATTATACGCTAAAAAGCCTTGAATCTCGCTCCTCTACTTGAACTGATTTGGTCCAGTAAGAAGAATCTTGTGAATTTTCTAAAGATCGCTTGATATATAGAACACCATAAATATTTTCCTTTGAATATCGAAATAGTTAATGTTTACTTCAGGAAAAGTGTACGTGAATAAATATTATCTGAGGTGGATATTAAATAAACTATCTTAAATAATCGATATTAAAATTATGAATTTAAAATACAAAACCTATATAACTCTAATGAATATACTTATAAATTTCACTAATACACTGTACGACATAGAAAATGCAACACCATGAAAAAGTGGGTAAAATATGATGAAAATTGATACAGAGACAGATAATGCATACCTTGATAAGTGATTTTATTGCAAGGAGATCACTTAAATACAGCGATGAAATATAGTATGATCAGTAGGAAGTAGGGCCGCCTCTCGCGGTGATGCAAGCAGCAACTCTACGAGGTATTGATTCAATTAGTGTGCGGATAGCTCAACCATCGTCCATAGTTCGTCTTCCGAGTAAGGTTGGGGCAGAGCAGGTGAACGACGGTCAATCATATCCCACACATGCTCGATGGGTGAGAGATCTGGTGACATTGCAGGCCAAAGAAGCAACTGAACATGTTGCAAGGCTTGTCTGCTAAGGACTGCCGGATGTGGTTGCACGTTGTCCTGCTGGAAAATACCATTTTGCAACCTCTGCATGTAGGGTAGCACCACCGGCTACAGCACCAAATCAGCATATCGTCGTGCCGTCAATGTGCCTCTGATGCATACCAGGGTGATCTGCTTCCATGACTGATGGCGTCCCAAACCATTATGAAACGCTGATGAACAGTATGGGGTTCAACAATAGTGCTCGAGCTGGCTCTATCACCCCCAACGTCTACAGACTCTTACCCGGCGACTGCCATAAGACAAGCAGAACAGAGACTCGTCGCTGATCACTACACGGTGCTTTCAGTCGTCCAAATAACTCGGTCCCAACACCATATGTATATTTCACATCGGTGAGTTGGCGTCAATGGCAGTGTTCTCATAGGCCGACTTGTGCGCAAGCCACTTTCACCTAATCGTCGTGAAATTTTTCTCCCAGATATTAGAGTACCAAAATCACATTCCGCAGAATGTCGACTGTAGAAGATTGAGAGACCGTCACCGCCTCCCTTAGGATGTGTCGATCTGTTGTACGCTTAGTTGGACTGGTCTTTCACGAGTATTTACATTTTTTTCTTCGATCCATCTGGACCAAATTCTGCGCACAGTGGTGGCATCAATGTCCGTTTCAACAGCGATACGACGGTAAGAATAACCAGCTTGACGCAAGCCTACAATTTGACCCCTCGTAAAATCGTCTGATTTCCAGAACTGCCTTCGGTGTCGTCTCCCTGGCACCTCTTAATCCACACGTATCTTCTGGAAAAATAAACTTCTCAAACTTCTGGATTCCGCAGGTGACAGAGAGATGCGACTGTTGGTTCACCCACCGTTAGCTGTGCATTCTCTGAAATTTGCATATTTATACGACTGAATATTCATAGTGTTGCATTTTCTATGTTGGCCAGTGTATATGGCGGTATTTGAGTTACATAGGAGCACATTGATTATGGCAGCTAGAACATGAAAAGAATCTTAGCGTAAATTTATTACACTCAAATTTTACAAAATAGATTAGATGTAGTGCACAAAAATTTACAATAGATCTAAAATGCTTTTGATAATTGAAAATTTCCAAGGTAGCTAAATTTACTTAATTTTAAAACGTTTTTAAATGTCTTTAATTTATTTTCCAAAATAGATAATATTATTATTATTTTTTTTAATAATAATTTTTCTTTCCTTTTACAGTGTTTCAGAAAATATATTCTACTTTCAGATTCATAAATTGCTAAGCAGCTTATATATTCGATTACTTAATTTGTTTTCCAATTTAAATATAAATATATCTTAATATATGACAATCATTCAAAAAGATTATATGCTTTACTTAATTTCTTGTTTCCCTTATCAAAAAATTCTTACAAATGTATTAACAACTTTTCTCCTTTTTTTTTTTTTTTTTTTTTTTTTTTTTCTGTTTCTTAACACTCCCCAAAACATTATGAATCAACGACCATTTTCATTTCCCCCTCCCCCATTCTCTCTCCGTCTAATGCTATAGAAACTATAAACAGAGCTAGACTTGACGCTACTATAATTCATTTATTTATTAATACAATTATTATTATTATTGTTTTTTTAATCAAAAAAATGTTTATAAGCTCTACAGTTAAAAAACAATGTATGAGTTATTGATGAAATAAAAAACAAAACGTAAGCATTGGGTCACATAATGAAGAAAAGTGTGTAATAAACTGTGTTTTAAACAGAATATTATACTAGATCTACTGTATAGTAATGCAGTTTGTGTACTATATAAATAAACTTTTACCTTGAATTAATAAATATCAAAGCATTAAAAATATATTTTTTATTTCCTTTTCCTTCCTTTTCTTTTTTTTCCTTTCTTTTCTTTCTTTCTTTCTTTTTTTTTTTTTTTTTTTTTTGCACATGAGGTAAAAAGAAATTATTTATGTTGAACTTTAAAAAAATGCGCAATATTAGGATCTAGTAGAACTTCATTTAACACTAAATGTAAAATTAAACCTTCTTTTAATAAGAAAAAACGGAATTATATGTTTTTTTGTGAATTGTTATTGTTATTAAAATTTAATTTAATTTAATTTTTAGAAAAGATTAAATTAATATTTTAATATTTATAAAATTAATAGTAAACAAAAATTTATTTTGAAAAATTGAAACTTTTTCCGAGAATTTTACAAAATAAATAAATAATATAAAATAAAAAAAAACAATTGTATTTTTCTGAAAGTTTGATTTTCCTTTTCACTCATCAATGGGATCAAACTGAATTCCTAAAAGCCGGATAACTAGGTTCAGGTAATTAGAGTATTTTGTTTAAAATAAATAACCTGTTAGAAATAAAATTATAATAAAAAAATATCACAATATAATTATATAAATGTGATGTACGCTGGATAATCCAATTTTAAATCCATGAAAAATCGTCGAGTAAAACTGCATTTGAATTATTATTTATTTATTTTTTTAATAATGGTACTTGCATATTTCTTATATAAGTGACGAATTATTTTTTCTTATAAATGAGGTAATGTGCATTATTTTTCCCTTCAAATTTAAATCTAATGCGACGAAATTCGTAACAGTATTTTTCAGATAATCTAATAAGTCAATTTTGACTCTAAGAGATACCATCGATAAAAAATATCATTTGGAATTTGGTAAAATAAATAAATAAATAAATAAATAATATAATAACAATAACAACAACAACAACAATAATAATAATAATTACTGTTTTCTTATAAAGGTTAGATTAAAATTTCTTTTACAATTACCACAAAAAATAAAATAATGAGCATTTCTTTTTTTTTTTTTTTTTTTTTTTTTTTTTTCAAATTTAAATTTCCCACGGCAAAATTTGTACTATTAACAATTAACCGAAATTCCTTAAAAGAAATTGAAACAGTATTTTACAATGGAATTATAAATAGTCTCTTTATGAAAGATAGATTTTGCTGTACCTCACCAGACAAATTTCTCTCACTTATCCATAGCCGAATAATCGGATTCAGATGACTAGAGTACTTTTTTTTTTTTTTTTTTTTTTTTTTTTTTTTAAATATAACCTGTTAGCTAAAAAAGAATAATTATCAAAACACATCCTGACATAATTATATAATTGTCAAACATTCTCAAAAACAAACTCTAAATGTTAAAAAAAAGTTGTCAATCAAAAAATGCATTTAAAGTCTGGTAGATTTTCCTTCTTTCTTTTTCTTTTCTTTTAATAATAATAATTATATATTTTCAATAAATCATAAATTAATACCCCTTAAAACTACAGACAAAAGACGAAATAATATGTATTCTTTTCCTCTTCAAAATTTAAATTTAACGCGAAAAAATTTGTAGCAATTATAATCGACAGAAATTTCTTTAAAGAAACTAAAACAGCAGTTGTGCGGAGAGTTTTACAAAGAAATACTAAACGGTCTCTATCTAAAAGCTTGATTTCGCTTTTACCTCACCAGAGGGACTTATCAAACTGAATACTAAACAGCCGCCAACTAATTTTATGGTAATTACATTTAAACGTTTCGGGGAAAACTTTGTTTAGCTTTTAAATCAACGGAATTTGCCAAAATTCCACAAATTTCCACATATCGCTGATTTTAAGGGATCAGCCTGGATTAGAATTTGAGATGCAAAATAAATGAAGTGGCCGGTATTTTTAGCGGAATTTTCGTTTGTCTCCATTTCCTCAAAGATAATTTTAAATAACTGCTGCGTAAATATTTGTGTGGTCTGCAATATTTTGAAAGTAAAATATCATTTGGTTTTAAGCTCATGTGAAACATATGTACGGAGTAATATTTTCAGGCTATTTTATTTTCAAGAAAAATTAATTTGAAAGTGATGAAATATCATACGGATTAAAAATATTTATGAAATATATATTTATATTGAATAATAAAGCATATATATATTTTTTAAAATAAATATTGAAAGGAAATAATGCATTATTTCAAATATAGCTTTTTTATTTTCTTACTTGTCTTATTTACCATGTATTTATTTTAATTTTTTTTATTGAATTATTTAGAAAAAAAAAATATTATTAGCTTATTAGTCTTATTTATTAAGTTTTTTTTTCTTTTGTATGTGTGTGACATTTATTTATTCCATCATTTAAAAATAAATTATTATTTGCTAAAAATATTTATGTGTGCAAAGCATAAACATGAAAGATGTTTTGTTTAAAAATAAATATATTGATAAAGTGACTTTGTTATATTCCAATTAAAAAATTATCAGGTTTAAAATGGTTACGAAATTTATATTAAAATTAATAATCAGAAATTTAAATAAATAAATAAATGAAGCTTTTTTTTTTTTTTTTTCTCAAAAACAAAATGTTTTTAATTATCTAACATCGAGAATATTTACACACAAACTTGTGTCTATATTAATAATAATAATTTAAAAGATTTTAAAAGATATAATCATAAACGTGTAAACATCTGTTTAAAAAATTAATTAAAATAAATTAATGTTGTTTATAAAAGTCAAAATGCTTCAAAAACTTTATTATTATTATTATTATTATTATTATTATTATTTACTTTATCGACATTGTTTTAAGAAATAAAACAATATTTTCATGCAATAATAATAATAAAAAAAAAAAAAAATAGAAATATTAATAGTATTATTATTTTACAAAATATATTCATTGGTTGCATATGCTATTTAAGAAATACTTTTAAGTGAATATAATAAGTATATCCTACTTGCTAGACCGTTACACTTAACCTGAAACCAATTTGAAATTTAAAATTTTGAAATACAGGTTGGCTATAATTAAACTTGACCTATTCGATGCTCTCTGTAGCTGTGACTAAACGGTGGATTGAGTCTAAAATTTTTAAATAGAAAAACCAAAGGATGTGCTCAAAGATTCTGTAAAAAAAAAAATTCTACTGTGGGGTGGCATGCATCAAAATACAAACAAGCTACAAATTTCAATACAAATATCTTTATTTATTATTACATGCATTTCTGTTATTTTTTAGAGACTGTTTAGCGGCGTAAAGCATATTATTCAATGAGCGCCCCATCATTAAGTTGTAAAATATGCAGCTGATGAACAAAGTGTGTCAACAGCTGACTACAGCTGATCGCCAGTGACCTGCCGCATATGCGGTCCTTCAAGTCAGCTAAAGTTACAATATTTCCATGATAAACAAACTCTTTAAATGGTTCCATAACCAAAAATTACACGGATTAAGATCGGAAGAAGGGGTCGGACAAGAATTGGAAAATTAACGGCTAATCCCTCTGTCATCTGTAAAATTTTGCCGCAAAATGTAAGAATAACAGTTTTAAATGTCGTAAGATTTAGAAAATGTTAAAATAGACCACAGTCATTTATTGCTTCTCATTTCAAGCATTGTGACTGCAATGCGCCCCCTAGCGAATTTTTTTTAAATTAATTAATTTTAATTTTAATTTAATTTAATTTAATTAATTAATTATTATTTTCTTTTTTTTAATCTTTGAGCGCATTCTTTGAATTGTCTATAATTACTTTCTCCTACCCATAAGGTAGAGAAAGTATTGTTTTTGGGTCAAATTTTCGAACGCGAGATTTTGTTATATTTACACGTTTTGAGGTCTGCTGAATACGAAAATCATGTTTTTAGCAAATGGTCTGTGTGTATGTCTGTGTGTATGTCTGTGTGTCTGTCGGTATGTCTGTGTGTCTGTCTGTGTGTCTGTCTGTTATCAGCATATCTCAAAAACAAACTATGGCAGAAAGTTCAAACTTGGTATTCTAAATGTGTATCATATAGGGATGCTACAGTAAGCTTTTCGTTAAGATCAAGCTAATGGTTTGTGTACAGGGACAATCAAGAGAATTCTAATACATTACGTCTATGGGGGAAATTGCAGGAAAGTAGAGTTTAACGTCTATAGACTGCACTAAACCAAATGAAACGAATATATATATTTGTAATAGAGATAGTTAACTGGGAAACATTTTTTGTGTATGTAAGAGCCTCGCCTCCCCCCCTGGGGGGAAGTCCCCCCTCGAGGGGAGTAAATTTTCATGATGGGTATCTTTCAAAAGAGCTCGCCAATACCTAAATATCGTACTTTTTTTTTTTTTTTTTTTTTTGAGAATAAAATGGACTTTTTTTTTTTTTTTTTTTTTTTGATATTTGGTGTTATACTACTTCACTAATATGGAAATCGTCTGCATTATCATGAAAGATTTTTTTTTTTTTTTTTTTTTAAATAATAACTTTAATAAATTATTTTTTAAAAACAGACTTATTTTTTAATAACCGAATTAAATTCTATATGAATGTAGGTGCATTAATGAAACGGGGGGTTGAGGGGGGCGGTAGGCACCCTCACACAGAACTAATTATCATATAAAACTCTTCAGAAGCCTAATATGAATTCTTTAACATAGGTTTACATAACAGTACTCGTTATCTTACCTATTAATCTGCAACCTGTATTTATTGTATTAAATTTCAGGGTAAGAGAAAGTCGTGTGAGTGACACACCAGATTATTTTTCGATGCAATCCGCATTTTAGTTGCAGTTACAGAGAGCGCTGAGTAGACTAAGTTTAATTATGACTTTTCTTTTTGATTAGGGGGGGGGGTATTCAAAGTAATTTTATATTTTTTACAAATGCATCTTCAAGTAACATGATTTATTACAAAAAACAAAAAAAAATTCACTATCAGAGTGAGTTTATTCATATATAAACTTTTCTTTTCTTTTTATTCATCTAAGGTAAAATGAATCTTTTCAAAAATTCGGTTGTATGGAACGGAATTTTTTTTTTGCTATAATTAAGTTAAGAAAGGAAATATTTTGAGAAATAATGATAACTTAATGAGTTGAAACTGCATAAATATTCCTTAGAGTGTGTTGCTTATTTTACAATATATTATATTTCCCGATGAAAAATTGTACTTAATAAGTTTCACAAGAAACAGTTGTTTCGATTCAGCACAATTTGTGTTGTTTGCTTAAAAAGTATCTTCTTTTTTTTTTTTTTTTTTTTTTTTTTTTTGTAAATAAAGATTACCGATAAATTAATATTTCGTTTTTATAATGTAAAGTGTTATACATGTACATTATTTCCATTAATTATGGTAACATACGTTTATAATACTTATATTCTTACATAATGATGAAGAAACAATTATTGTTTTAATAATTATTTAATAATTAAATTATTACAGTAAATTTAACATAAAGTTTAGTAAAGTTTAGTAAAAATTAGTAATTATTCTCTTGCCAAAATGCAAGAAAACAATGAAAATATCATCAAGCGTGTACACTAAATTCAGACAGTTTTATTATCAGCAAACACTTTAAATATGACAAAAATATAAGCAATCACTTGATAAGAAACTGAAAAAAAAAAAAAAAAAAAAATCCTATATACACACTTGGTAAGAAATTTAATAAATAAATAATTAACTATCAAGATGAGATTACTCAATGAATAAGAATGAATAATATGATCATTTTTGAAAAAAATAAAAAGTGTCCGAAAAACTGAAAAATTAATTTTCAGGGGAGAACGTCTTTTAGGTGTTCAATAAATACACAAGATTTCGATCCATGGCAAGCTTATAAGTCAATTAGAAACGCCGTATCTTGAGAGAAGATTGTAGAATGGAAAATGAATATGTAAGGTCAGACGCCAAAGTTATCCATAAGAATCACATACATATAACGTCATATCACAACAGAATATGGTATGAAAGTAAGGAGGAAATTTATTACTCTCACATTATTTGAAATGAACACAATATATATAAGAAGAATTAACCATACAATGAAAGAAAACTCAGAACCAAAAGCAACTTTATATTAAATTTAAAAATTTCAACTCTTTTGTAATAATGCAATGAAATCGAGACAAACGTACAATGAAATATCCTTTTCTAAGTCTTTAATAAACCATTCAAGAAATATTTATTGAAATTTTATTTTTCCGACTGAGTGAAAATAATGCCTGGACCGGGAGTCGTACCCCGGGTCTTCTCAGTCACTCTATTTTCACTCAGTCGGAAAAATAAAATTTCAATAAATATGATTTTCTTCCACAGTTGATTGTGTGATTTTAATAAAAAAAAATTGTATTTCTTTCTCCCATTGTTTAATGGTGTTTTCCATTTCCTGCGGCTTATTTCTGTCGAGCTATCTACATGATAGATCAGAGATGTTTCTGCCTAAAGGTTGTCTGAGTGAGTAATGTTGACCGGGTTGTCGGCCTGGATAGCTCAATTGGTAGAGCCTTGACCTTGTAAGTCAAAGATCCGGGGCTCGACTCCCGGTCCAGGCATTATTTTCACTCAGTCGGAAAAATAAAATTTCAATAAATATGATTTTCTTCCACAGTTGATTGTGTGATTTTAATTTTAAAAAAAATGCACTCAAGAAATATTTAATATTTAATCATAATATGTATGATTATAGCATAAAAGTGAATAAATATCTTTCACATTTTCAAAAAATGAATAACTTTGCTTAAATGTTTAATACAATGAAATCATGTATCTAAAAATAAATGAATAATGATAAATTTTATATAATGATAGTTTCAAATCAAAAAGTAGTCATCATTATTTCTAAAAAACCTATTAAAAAAGAATTATTACTCGATTGGAGAAACTATTAAAAAAGACTTTTGAAATAAATGCTAAAGCAAGATGACGTGCAAAGAGCTTTAATTTTATCAGACGTTCGGTTTCCCAATGAAGAAAAACCCTAGACTTTGATTATTTAAATGTGGCAATTTATATGCTCAATCATCACGTTTTATATTGATTTATGGTGGTCATTAACAATTGTTCCAAAGTCAGGAAACAGAATTAAGTTTGTGAAATTAATACTGAATATTACACTTAAACAGACCACACACACACATGGATTAATATTCAGGAAGAGTTCTTATAAATCATAAAAAGTAACTACGATGATAGGTACATTTAAGTATTAAAACTGTGAGAATAATATCGTTATTTATATTATGCATATGAAATTATTCGTTTGGAACGATTTCATTTTATAACTTAGTATCCTTCAAGTGGTTATGTGGATTTTTATTTATTTTTTTAATTATACTTAGTAGCCTTCAAGTGACTACATAATGTATTAACTGTTATAGTAAATCATATATTATCTTAAAAATAATAATAATAATAATAATAATAATAATGAAAGGTCAGTTAATATATTTTAGCATGTAATTTAGAAAAATGTATTTGAGTAAATAAGGTTGCGTTATATTAAGTTAAGTAAAATTTTATGTAATAATTTAAACTGTAAATTGTAACTTAAATATTTAAAAAGAATAATAGCCCATAACTTTAATGAACTATATATATAGCTCATATGAAATTTTGCGCAGCTTACATGAAATATTAACAACAGAAGGAGTTATTGTATTATAAAAAAGTAAATAAATAAAAAATAAATGATTGAGAGAGAAACATAAATGAACGCTCTGAATCAACCACACAGTTCGAAATAAATATGAAATTTATTTAATAATCAATTGTGACATACATATTTTATAAAAACACGTTTTTGTATCGCAAAAGGAATAGTTGCAAAACAGGAAGATTTACCTGTTGCGCGAATTCTACCAAAAATTTTATAGATACTTGTTTATGTCAAGGTTTAACATAATATATAAATTTGCACGAAATTCAGATTATTAGCTCTTGGGATAGAGCTGTCCCACACACCTAGACGGACTTTCTCTAAAAATAATCAAATTGTGTTCTGGAACGTTCAAACATGAAAAACGGGGATTCAAAAATATTTATGAAACCAATACTTTCTTCTATTGATTATAGAATAAAATAACAAAAGAAACATGCAATTTTAAATTATTTGACATATCAATAACAGAAAAATAAATTTATAACAAAATTTAAGTTTTGGACTTCTTTGTATTTCAAAATGTAATATTAGAATTGTAATAGAACTAGATATATAATTTTCATATTTAAAGTTATGTAAATTTCTACCAAGTTAATGTTAAAGTATGAAAGCTATATACTAGACGTAAATATAAATAAAATACTAAAAACATTTCTGTAGAAAAGCAAAAACTAAAAAGAACAAAAGAAATTTACCATTAAAAATATACTCATTCCTACCGGATTTTTAACATCACTTTTTACCAACAATTTCAACCTTTTATTTGTCGAAAATTTCTAGAAAATTTATAAAATACTCCTGTTAAAAATTTCCAGTAGCAAATTAAACGTATAAGTTGGCAGCCATGTTCATAATAAACACTATTTTGGTTTTAAAAAAATATTACTGCAATTTTAATAAATCCTCTTACTATTTTTTAAAGTTTAAATTAATGTCCTTTTTTAATAATTTAAAGTGAAAAGCAGATAAAATATATTTTTTAATACAAACTATCTAATAAATAAAATTTGTACAAATCTAAGAAATCAATATAAAAAAGCAAGTTTAAAAATGAAAGAGACAAATGAAATGTACCGTAAAAGATAAGTTCTAGAATTTTTTGTGGTCTAAAAAAAATAATACATCTAAACCGAAGAAACAGTCATCCACTAACACTGTCCGCATCTGAAGATGACAAATCTTTAAATGTGTTGAAGTAAACTGCCCTCAAAATATTTTGTTCTTTAATATATATATATATATATATATATATATATATATATATATATATATATATATATATATATATAAACGTTTGAGTGAATGGTCATTCAGGATGAAAGTACGGTGTACAAATAGTCATACGGAACGGAAAAAACGAATTTCCTCAAATTTTAAAAAAGAGAAAAAGATGGATTCAATTTAAAATTGCATAAGATTTATGGTTTGGTATTTAGAAACTATTGTTTTAAAAGAATTTTTCAGGAAAGTTATTGCTTAAAGAAATCTTGGACGTTATATATCGTTTTTGTAAATTACTGTCATAGTATTATTAAATTTATATTCATTGATGTATATCAATATTAAGTATATTAAAATTTCGGGAAAACTATATATCGGGAAAAATAAATTAAAATAAAATAAAATAAGAATATTTCATGTTAAATTGTTTTTATTTGTTATTCGATTTCATATTATAATTTAACAATGTATTCAAAATATGCCTAGATATTGCTTTTTGAGTTGATTGGTAAGTTGAATTATTACAAATATCTTTTATGATTTAAAGGTAATTTTTAATTTAAATTTTTATCATTCCAAAAAAAAAAAAAAAAAAAAAAAAAAAAAAAATCAATCAATTAGTCCAAAAAGTAATAGCATAATATATTTAAAATGCTTTGGTAAACTATAATAACGTAAAATCTAGAGGAAAAAAAAATAAAAATAAAGCATGGAGCATAAAACTTTTAAAAAATTAAAAACTCTATTTTTTTTTTTTTTAATAGCTTTTAAAAATGTTATACTTATATATTGATACATTTCAAGATATTTATATTAAAAATTCTATGAGATAAATTAAAAAAAAAAAAAAAAAAAGCTATTTGTAACTTTTACCATTCTTTTAATTTACAATACAATTGTTTAACATTTCATTTTTCGATGGTTACATTTTTTTAAGTACTTTTTAAGAATGGCATTACCATTTAAACTTGCTTTTCAAAAAATAAATGCAATTTGAATAACGTTTAAATTTATTAAATGTTGAATTACAAATGGCAGAAAAATATATTAATAGATATGATTAAATCCCTCCCAAAATAATTTACAATTGGGTGTGTTTTCTTCATCCAGTTTTTCCGCACAAATTAAAATTGTTCATCAAATATCTCACTATTTGAAAAAGCATTAACTTAAAATATTTTCATCGCATTACTCAAACATGATGCTATAAATAAATGAATCACCAAAACTTTTTTATATTTTCCAAACCTTTAGAAACATTTAAAGTACATTTCAAATTGCCAGTGTAGTGGGATACAAAAGAAGCATTTATATTTCACCTGTTGTCTTGTATTTTAAATATTTCAAGGACCGCGGTAGCCTGGTCGGTACTAGAGGTAAGTTCGGGCTCTATTTTGGCAATCCGAGCCCGCCCGGGCCCGAAACATCTTTGAACTGAGCTCGTCCGAGCCCGAAAAATTTTGTGTGATCAGAGCCCGAGCCCGCCCGAGCCCGATATTGAAAGTGGTACGCTATGCAATGCATACACAATAGTAAAATTAAATACCGTTTTCATTTTCAAATCAATTTTCTTATTATCAATTCTCAATTTAAATAACTATAAATGTTGTTATAACAATTTATAATGTCTGTATCTCTGTATATATTTATATAATATAAATTTATAGTGCAGCCCATTGTTTATAACGCGCCTATCGGGGGACAAAAAATTTATCCAAATGAGTGATATAATGAGGCCCAATATAACGAGGGAGGAAGAATTACTGTATAACACTATGACATAATATGCATCCCGCTGAAAAAAAAGTTCTATTTAGAAAAAGGAAAGTCAAAGCTACTAAGGTTTGCAAGATTATTTTGTAATTTATAACCTATCATAACTATTATGGCATTACTAAAGGTGCTCTCAAAATGAATAATTTTTCTTCTTACATTTTCCAGTTAGTGAAGAATAAAATAAACGGAACTTTTAGCTTGAATCCGAGCCCGCCCGGAGCCCGAAGACTTGCGTAAGATTTGAGCCCGCTCGGGCTCGGGCTGAGCCCGTCTCATCTCTAGTCGGTACAGCACCAAGCTCGTAATTTGAAAATTGCGGTTTCGATACTCGAGCCGGCTGAAGACCATCTTATACATTAAAGGTGAATGGTGCAAGTAAAATCCGTCGTGGCCGCAATGTTCTCCATGTTCCCAAATAATGACTCTGTGTGTTACCGAAACGGAAGACCCCTCTCCCTCCGTAGAGGATTAAAAAAAAATATGATGGAATGTCTCCGGACCATCCCAAAGGGTGAATACCAGATCCTTCCCCCAGGTAGAAAGTACCCCTCCGTGGGTGTAAATTTTCAATATGGGTATCTTCCAAGAGGTCTTTTTAATACTTTTGAAACAAATGGATGAACCATAGATCTGTGAAAATTTAAAACAATGTTATAGATTATTATTATTATTATATTATTTATTTATTTATTTATTTATTTATTTATTGTCGTTTTTTAACGGAAACAAAGAAAGAAAAATAAAAGGGAAAAAAATCTCATTTCTTCTCGTATTGGTACAAATTTGATTTTCTTGGTGTTATAATTCTGTCAGATAAAAATCGTCTGCATTTATCATGGAAAATAATTTTCATAAATAATAATTTAATAAATAATTTGTACTACATGAATTTGGGTAAAATTATACAGAAAAAAGTCTTGCGGTGGCCACATCATACTAGTTAATATTGAATTTAGTTGGGAGCATGCAGTTGAAGTTAAACAAGATTATTTTGCTTAATGAAATGCATTTGTAAGAGATTACCGAGTCGTTATTTCTCAGAGAAAAATATGGCATAAACTTTTTTAGATACCTGATAATTTATAAAATGGAAAAAAAAAATATATATATATATATATAAAATAATAATTTTATACATGACAGTCAATGCATATGAATTAAAAAAAAATTCTAAATTTGAAAGTAGCAGAAAAAAAATTAATTTCCATTTAACGAATTTTTAATACAGCAAAAAATTTCAGAAACTTTGTTAAATAAAAATCTCACTGTAATTTTAAAAACAGAATTGCACAAATGTGGTATATTACTATAAGGAGAGGATGAAGGGGGGGGGGAAGAGAAAGAGAGAGAGAGAGAGAGAGAGAGAGAGCGAGAGAAAAGAGAAAGATATAGAGTGCTATAAATAGAAAAGTGCATTAATTAAAAAAAAAAAAAAAAAAAAAAAAAAAAAAAACATGAAAAATGTTAAAATCAAAACAAATTTTAATTTTTAAAACAATCTGCCAATATATTCATAAAAAAATTTCCAGTTATTTTCAATTTATTTCAAATAATTTGGAATTATTTCGACAATAAAAAATAAAAAAACATTTTTATTTGAATGCAAATATTGGAAGTGAGTTTTTAATATACTTTTCTTTTTTATGTTTGAAGACTAAATATGCAAAATAAATCACCCAGAAAATGCCTAATAATATTTTTGCTTCTTAAAAAAACTCGTATTTTTCAACATAAAATAAACTTTATATTTAACTGACATTACATTTTACTGAACCATTGTGGAATCTATCGAAACACACAAAAACAGAAAATATAGAAATAAAACACTTCAAAAGAAAAGAAAAGAAAATGAAAAATTGTCTGCGTAAAAGAAAGAACATATCATAAAGAGATGAAATGGGTTTTGTGGTCTAAAAAATGATCGTTTCAAACTAAAAAGACTGTACTCCGTTTTTGATGACATCTCACCAAGTGTGATGAAGTAGACAGTCCACAAAGAAAAATTATTTTTGCTTTGAAAACGTCCATTTTTTGTGAGAAAAATATGAAATATAGCAATTTTGAAGTTTGACATATTTTTTTAGCTTAAGTGGTTTTCAAGAAAACACCGAGTAGTTGTTATAAAAAGGAATTAGATTTATATATACTTGTTCTGTGTGCATTAAAAGAAGGGTTGGATTAAAAAAAAATGTTTTTAAAATGGAAAGTGAGTTTTTAGTTCACGAAAATATGAAGAAGAGATTTTTAAATGCGAGTTAGTTTTTATGTTCCTTTGGAATCAAAATAAATTGTCAGTAGTCAGTATAACATAAAGTTTTAACATCGTGTTTCAATAAGAAAATTTGTAATTAATAGAATTTTAATAGAAAAGTGTATAGCAGTGAAAAAAAAAAAAAAATAATAATATAAAGGTCTATCAGTGTAGTACTTCATGAAGACTTATATTATATAGAATTATATTTTGCGAATAAATAAAGTTAGTTTAAAGAAACGAATAATGGAAAGACTTAAACTATACAAGGAAAATAAATAAAATACACTAGTTTTTGGTTAAATAAGAGCATAGAAAAAATAAGAAAATAAATAAAAAAAGCAAAAATAGTCAAAAGATGTTTTTGATTTGAAATTAGCATAAAGAAAAATCAAAGCTACATCAAAGATTCTTTTTATGAATGCAAAAGATAATAATATACAATAATAAATATCCTGCAATGTACTTTTTATTATTAAGATGTGACTAATTTGTAATTAGCAATTTTTTTTTACGATTAATATTTCTCCGAATAGAATTTATTCTTTCGCATTAGACAAATATGTATAAAACTCTGCAACTTTTTTCATGTGAAATTTAAATGTTTTAAGAATTATTATAATTTTTTAATTATTATTATTTAATTATTATTATTATTATTATTATTATTATATTTATTTATTTATTTATTTATTTATTTATTTATTTATTCACATTTTGTGAATTTTCTTTCTGTTATAATTTTAGTTCAATTTTGTTACGATGACTTGAATATTTCTCTATTATTTACCAAGAATAGTATTGTTTATAATATAGACACAATGATTTTACAGTGGACAAATAGTCTAAAGGCATGATATCTTTACAAACTTTTAAATGGTTTATATAGATTGGTTAAGTAGAATTAAAAAAAAAATTATTTAGAATAACAGTGCTTAAGCATTTATTTATTAATTTTTATTATTATTTTTATTATTGTTATATAGTCTTAATTTTAAATCTTTTATGCAGACTAAACTTACTTCTCAAGATGCACGAATTCAAAATTTACTGTCAACGCTACTATTAACATTTTTTTTTTTTTTTTTTCGATACAAGATGGAAAAAAGAATATACGTTAGATATATACACGCAACAAACTGATTTTGCTGTTTTGAAAAAAAAAAAAAAAAAAAAAAAGTGTTTGATAAACATATGAGACATAAAAATGAAACTGAAGATGTGAAAATAAATAAGTTAAAACTTAAGCAAGGAGTATACTAGGAATATCACTTTCTCTAAATTGATAGATACTTCACGAGAGATGGGAACGACTTCCTATAACATGAATATTCGAAATCTTGAAAACATAATATAAGGATGTCATTCTGAAGGAAAATAACTCTCGGAATCAATTCCTATCTTGTAATAGTGTTCTATGCAAATTCTGCACTTTGTTTTAACGCCGGGAATGAGCCGAGAACAACATATGTCCGTAACATAGACTTCAAAATCGAAACCATCAAAGCCAGATACTGGGAGAGAAAAAAATCGGCAAATACATAATTTAAAATACGCAAGCTGTGTAGTTGTATGCTCCCGAATGTAATGGGAGACTTGTATTACGGAAAGAGACACTGGGAGCGTTTATGCAAATAACAGAGCGGGGAGACTCAGTGAGTTGTCGCAAACAGCTGTGCCCCTTTTACGCCAAAGCATACATGGGGAGCCGCACGCGCTGTGAGGCGGGGAAGCTCTACAAATAGGGTCTTGGGGTGCCCCTGATCCCTTAATAAAGGGGGATTTTGTCGAGAGAGATCGATAAAGGTCACCTGGAAACAGGGGTTTTCCAGTTGAGGCTAAGTGGTAATAAGGACCCCTTTGTGTGGCGGGGGAGTGAAGCATGATCCGAGAATATTGAAGGTGTGTGAATAGAAATCTAATCATTATTCTTGCTCATTTAAATTGATATTCCAGAAAAATTTATTAGTGGAATTCTGGAAAAAATAAGCCCATAATATGCGTACAATATGGTGATAATTTTTATTTATAAAATTTATTACATGAATAGGTAATACAGTCATAGTTTTAATATGCATTATTAAATTTATTACATACCCATATAATGTATGTTATAAAATTTATATGCGTGTCATAACAATTTAAAACATGAAAAGTTTAATTTTGCATTTATTTATGAGTTGGAATGAACCAGGATTTAAAATTTATCATATATGGCGTATTTTACAAGGAAACTGTGTCATCAAAATTGCTTCCTTATGCAAACTATATAAAGCATGCTTTTTTTTTTTTTTTTTTTTTTCAACCTATATAAAGCATGCATTTTTTCTTCACTTGTATATGTGGCTGCTTCATTTTTAAAGGGTTTTCATTAAATTTTCATTAATACTTTTTTCATTATTATTCTCCACAAAAAATGTCCGTATGATAGACATTTTAAATGTAGAATAGAGTATTATTAGTCTGAAAAATAGAGCAAAATAACGTTTCATTTATAAAAAGCTTTTTCTCAGTGATTTTACATACACTTGCATACTTGCCAACCATCTCATTATGAACCGTACAATTTTTAGTACCCGCCTTTTTTTACACACCAATAATTTTTTAGAGTAATTTTAGTCTTATTTAATCGTAACACCATTTGGAGAGAATTACTCTAAAAATATATTGGTGTGAGAAAAGAGGAGTTTTTTCAGAGGGCGTTAACAATTGTACGGTTATTAATGAGATGGTTGGCAAGTATGCACTTGAATCTACCCATCTACAGGACAATTGACCCCCCCCCCCCCCGAAAAAAAAATTCACAAAATATTGTAAAGGTATCTAACTTAAAAATCTGCCCGTTGAAACAAATAGTTATATAGCTCATAAAAATTGTATTAGTATGTTTGTACCCCTAAAAAATACCTCATATGAAAAAAAAATGCATCTAAGTTTGTAAATTTCTTCTCAAAAGTGAATATTAGAAATTTCAGTGCCTACTTTTTGTCGATTTAATTTGATAGAGTCACTTTTAACAGAATTATTTAAACTAATTATCTAGGCTAAATAAATATATATTTAAATTATCGAGGCTATATAAATATATATTTAAATTCGAGACTATTTAAATATTTTTTTAATAATATGCATTTTTCTTTCTATTGAGCTTAAAGATTTTCTAATACAAAAAATCCTGGTTAATAATATGATGAAAAAAATTTCTTCGAAATTTCTTAAGAAAGCCTATTTCCGAATAAATAAATAAATGTATACTATCTTCTGTATACAAAAACATATGTTAAGTTTCAACAAAAAAGAGCTAGAAAAAAAAATCGGACCCTCACACTTTATTTAATTTAACTGTGTTGTAGTAATATGAATTATTTTTTTAACATATTTACGTTTGTACTAAATTTAAAGAGTTGTTAATTAATATTATACATAAAAAGATATTTATAGGATCAATATTTATAAAATTTACTGTTATAAAACATGTTTAGTAAGCATACATTATCGCAGATTTGCGTTCATCCAAGCTTTCTTGACATCGCGTGGAGATAGAGCTTTTTAGCAACCTGCGTTAAAGTTAAATTTATTCATTGCTTAATTAATATAAAACAAGGACGAAATAACCTGCGGTTCGCATTAACTACTAACACTTTCCAACTTTACGTACTCTTTGCATCATTTTTAATCTACAATATTCTTTGTCAACGTCACACAATGGACAGACAGAAAGACAGACAGATTAATTGAATTCATAAACACTCTTAAACATTGTTGGAACGTGTTAAAAATGATTAACACGAACGGAAATGCAATTCCAGCAATTTCCAATTGTAGCCCTTGTGTAGTCGTGTAAATCTGAACACTAAACATTCTACACAAAACATTATTTTAGAATAATAACAATAAATTTCAATTTCATTATGATTTTTCAAATAGAAAGTTATTTTATTAAGATTTATAAATAATCTCTCATGAAACGCAATACATTAGCATTTTTTGGGTGTACCTGTGCACAAACCAGCTGTTCAGGGCATTAATGTCATTTTAAATAGAGACCATTTCGTAGAAAAGTTTAATAGCACATATAACTTTAAAGAAATACTATAGGATCACTAATGAAATACTGTAGGATGCAAAGACGTTGGGGCAGACGGACAGATAGACAGACGAACTACGAACTGTTAGCTTAATTCAAATCATATTCACTCTTAAACACTGTTGGAAAATGTTAAAATGCTTAATAAAAAGGAAATTGAAATTCCAGCTATATCCTTCCGTAACCCTTATTAAATCTGGCTATTCTCATGTGGCCCTGTAAACCTAAATACTATTTTTACTATATACAATTGATAGCATTCTTTTGTGCATTAAGTAACATATTTCAATTTATTAAGATTTGTGTTGTAAAGTTATTAAAATACCGTTTATAGAAATAACTCTCATAGAATGCAATGCTTTGAAATACTTTCGGGTGTCTCTATTCACAAAATAATAGAGGTATTTACTCCATTTTCAATAGGGAACATCAGATGGTAAACTTGATAACATACATCCGTGTTTCATGAAATTCCAATAATATTTACTAGAGTTCGACAGACGGACTGACAGACAAACCGAAGTCATAAACACTTTTCAACTTTATTGGAAAGTATTAAAAAGAGTTTACGATATTTAAACAGTTCAATGTTGTAAAATATGAATAATTGTTCTTAACAGGTATTACACTTTTCAGTTTCTATAAAATGATTTTATTTTATTTTATTTTATTTTTATTTTATTTTATTTTTATTTTATTTTATTTTTATTTTATTTTATTTTTATTTTTATTTATTTTATTTTAATTTTAATTTTTTAATTTTTTAATTTAATTTTTTTTTTTGGGGGGGGGGGGGCTTAGTTTGTTATGCTAGCTGTAACTATATTTGTATATTCAACTCCTCGTTTGCATATTGCGCCTACATTCATAAAAACTTTAAGGCTGTTTTAAAGTTTTTTTTTTTTTTTTTTGCTATTATTTAGAGAACACCATTCTTTGGAATTTACCAATTTTAGTCAAAAAGAGACATTCATCATATGATCTTTACTGTACCATACGTGAAAGTCCTGTAATTATTTGTTTTTAAACTGTGCGGATATTAGACAAGCACAAAAAAAATCATATTTACCATTAAAAAATTTTCTTAATCATTTGTCTCTGAAAACTCGTAACTATAACAATTTTTCAGGCATGAAAATTAAATTTTTCCATGGTAATAATTTGTCTAACATATTGGTAAATGAAAGTAATTATCATATCGTAAGGAGTTTTCATAAACTTTGTATACATTACAAAAGCCCTTCCGTAAATTACAACTAATGGAAAATAATGTATTTACTTAATTTTGGCATAAATTGCATATGCCCCACATAGTGTGTTGCAAGAAAAGACATAACACAATTTAAAAAAGACTTCAAATCATTTTCAACTATAGCCCTAATATCTTTGAACTTTTTGTATAGGCCTGTAAACGAATGAAGAATGCTTTTGATACCTTGTTTTATAGGAAAGATGCTTCTGTGCACACAAAAATTATAAATTAATTTCATTATATTTAATGCAATCGAAAGATGTTAAAATCTACCAAAGTGAAATTTTACCTATAGACGCAATGTATTTGAATTATTTTGTATATCACTGTACACAAGCCATTTGTTAAATATCAGCAAAATGATTTGATGCAATATCTTTATATAATACAGATTTAGAATATTGAAAGTGAACTACCTGCAATCATTTGCGTCTGCTGATAATAGACAGACAGACACACTCGCATGCACGTAAAGTTGTGAAGAGTCTTATTTTGGATTTAAAAGTGTCTTCGTGTATATGTTTTAAATTAATGCTATTTGATTATGCGTAGATTCTAAGCCTATGTTAAATTACTTACTTTTTTTTTGTTGTTGTTGTTTGTTTGTTTGTTTGTTTGTTCGTCCTCTAGTCCATATTTACGCGAGTTTCTGAGAAAATCACGGAATATTCCGAACAGCCAGGCTGCCATACGCATCCTGGGTATGGACCTGGATCTTCCCGAATATCAGCTTTGTAAGTAGAGACTCTGGGAATCGAATTCAGGAAACGTTAACTTAACATAAGCTTAGCAAAAACTCAGTTTTGAAAAGTTGACTTGAAAACAATACTTTCTTTATCACATATATCGGGTGTTCCATAAGTCTGCAAACATTTTAAAAATTCATAAAAAATGAAGGAGTTGAAAGAATTGAACGCGGTTAGCGAAAAATGTATTCTCGTGAAGGGGGAATTTTTCTTTTAGCAAAGAAAAGAAAGAAAAAAAGTTAAATTTTTCGTCGATAGAGAGCGCTTCACAGACGCATAATGAGAAAAATGCAAATCAGAGTTCTACACTGTCAAAAAAAAAAAAAAAAAAAAATCCTGTTCGCTGAAGTTTGCAGACAGAAATTTTCTGTAATTCAGAAAAATACGTTCTATCAACGTAATTTTTTCCGTTGATAGAACGTATTTTTCTAAATTACAGAAAATTTTTGGCAACAAATTGCAGCAAACAGAACTTTTTTTTTGGCAGTGTACAAATTGCACGGTTTTACAATTAACACAACCTGTTTCTTATTTTGCTTCCTGCTTGTGCATATATGAAGTTTTAATTGCGATGCTGACTTGATGGAGAAAGTGTTATTGATGAAGATGTTTTCCCTGAGCAAAGAATCGCCGACTGAATCAGTAGTTAGTGGTTTGCAAACTGTAATTTGTGGTGATGGTGAACACATAGAATAGGATTTATGCGCCTGTAAGCATTTCCAATGAAATAAATATCGTTTTTCGTGGAAATGTGTGATTTCTTTACGTACAGCGTCCTCTCTAGGCGAAAAGTTTAACTATAAATTTTTTACTTTCAAAAAAAAAAAAAAAAAAAATATATATATATATATATATATATATCTCCTTTTATGAGAATTACTATTTCTTAAGCCGCGTTCAAATCTACCAATTCCTTCAATTTTTATGAATTTTTAATATGTTTACAGAGTTATGAGACACCCGGTAGATGAGAAAAAGTAACAATAGAAGTTAAATCGAAATATATACTATATAAATATATAGATTCATAATTACATTATGAGGGAAATTCATTGACCTATCTATTAACATTCAGAATATGATAATTTATAATATAAATATTTTAATTACGTAATATCTTATAGGATACAAACCGTTATTTAAATATATATATACATATATACATATTTAGGTTGTCGTGAAATGATGATAAATTATATTAATAAATATCAACTGAAGCATTTCTACCAAACTTAGACTGTTTTCCTTGCTCTAAAATTATTATAAGAAAGTTATAATTTTTATATATAAATATACAATTTTTAATATGAATATGTAAATTATATCTATCGTTTATATATAATGTATCATCTATATATAAATGATTATGGTTTTTAAAATAAGGTTTTCTCTAAGTGTGTAGTCATTTTTCTAACGGATTATAAAAAAATAAAAAAAAAAAAGATTACTATAGTTTATTTTTATTTATCAATAATTTTGGGAAAAAAATCAATTCAAAAATTTGATTATCCTTACAGTTATGTACTTTTTTAGTTTCTCAGAAACTTCAGTTTGTCTCTCAGTGTATTTATTATGTATATAAATTTAGAATAGAAATTAATAAAATTTTGATTAAAAATGATTCTAATTTGAAATTATATTTCGAGTAAAATTTAATTATCTAATAATAAAGTTTAAAAAAAAAAACAATAACAATATGTAATATGAAATCTTAATTACATAATACATTATATGACAGAAATTATTTGATTTTTAAAATTAGTTAGTTGCGAAACGATGGTTACTCTTATCAGCAAACACTACTTGAAGCACTTCTCTCCAACTCAGAACAGATATTCCTGTATTAATAAGGACTATATTCTCAGCAAACCCTCGAGATACATTCCACAGCTCTGCACGGTCCCTGAACGGATTGACCTGACGCAAACACCTCTGGCTTTTCTCTCATCAGGCGGTGTTGCATATTGGCTTTCAGTGGACAACTTCCTTTCGTAATTATGCAAATGTTGATGTCCTCGTTAACGCAGAGGGCCCTACACTATTGATTCTGCTTTAGGGTCAGGTGCGGCAAACCTCACTAATGATTTTGTTCGGTTCAAGTATTTAGAGGAAGAGTGTGTGTTTTAATGGTTTGCTAATTGTGAAGCGCAGCAGAAACCTTTAGCAATATCAAAGATAATCTAGTGTAATAATTTACTATAGAAACGTTTGATAAGAGCACACACATACATATACATGTAGGTGCGAGTATTCGCATGTGAAACAGTAACTGTTCTTTCACCATTTTTACGGAACATAAACAAAATACATAAACAGAATATATGAAAAGGTATTAGAACTATTAATTTTTTGATTTAAATCAATTCATAATAATCAAATAAAAATGTACTATTCTAGTTTTTTAGTTTTACCTACAAATACTAATGTAAGAACTTTTGTCCTTACGTACGCGCCCAAGATGATGTAATAGTGTCTCGCGTTGGAATTGAGATTGAGCAATATGTAGTAGAGAGGGAAGCGACACACACCATCCTTGATTTATTTGAATAATAATAATATCCCACGGGATGTATTTCGGAGATCTTAAGATCTCGGAGATGAGCTGTGGTGACCAATAAGACAGATGATAATTACAAAGACGCAACTTATATATATATATATATATATATATATACAGTAAAACCTCTCTCAGTTGGACACCTACGGTTCCAAGAAAAAGTGTCCAACTTAGAGAGGTGTCCAACTTATAGGGGTTAGACATAATGTTAATGGATACATTCCGTTCCGAGAAAAAGCGTCCAACTTAGAGGGGTGTCCAACTTGAGAGGATTCACTATATATATATATATATACTACTCGTAAATAAATAGCTTAGTAATTCCATCTGCGATATTCTTTCTCTCTCTCTCTCTCTTTTTTTTTTTTCTTTCTTTTTTTAGAACCTTAGCTTTTAAATGTAGATTTGTAATATCTCTCCAACCATAATTGGGAAGAGAATTGTTTTGGCCTATTGGGACTAAATCTTTGATATTATGTGAGAAAAATCTACTTGTTTTTAATATGAAAATTGTGTGTATAGTTTTGAATAATTTCACTGTCAAATGAATTAGTATTTAATATTGAGGATTGTAATTTAAATATTTTCTTCATATTGGACCACATCTAACCTTATAATGTGTCCCAAAACCAATGGACGCGATTTCGCTCATTGTAAAATTTATATTGGTCTCTGTACTTCTTTACAACAATATCTATAATTAAGTATACAATTATTATTTGAAGAATGTAACCGACAATAATGTTCCAGCTTAAGAATAAAAAATTTTCAACTGCTGATTAACACAATTTTTACCCGTGAATATCGAATCTCAAAACGAAATTATAAATTAAATTGACAGAAAATTTTCAACTAATATTTAAATTCTTGTGCATTATAAAACAAATTAGCAATTTAAGTTCTTAAATATAAAAATAAACTTTTTAAAAATGTATCACAAATGTACTCTAGAACGACTCAAATCGGCTTATTAAGTACATTATTACAAAGTGTTTTTATTCCTGTAACAAACTTATTAAATCAAGCGCAAAGAAAACCATCTTTCAGATTATCCTGTTAATCAAATTACTCCTCATCACACGAACCAATTATCAAATAAGGTAATTTATGACACTTTTTCTGTTTAATTCAAAACTTCAAGCATCCAATTAACTGATGAAGGCGTAACAAGATACAACCGCAAACTTTCCAGTAGGGTAATACGTGTTGTAACGAACTTGCAAATTTTTCTCGTTTAAGAC